>CM046391.1:50451969-51071136 GCA_025413875.1 Rhododendron molle
AATTTCTGGGACTCACTCTTAATGAAAGACCTAGCTGAAGACTTGGAGTTAGATATGGAGGTGCCAAAATCTACAACAGCCGCTGATAAAGGGAAGCGTAAACTGGGGGAGGTTCCTGCTGATCTTTGGGATGTGAACGAAGACCTTCAGGTTGTGCCTACTTCGGGAAACGTGCACAATGTTACGAGGAGTGGACGGATTTTCCAACCTGCAAATCTGCAAACTGGGACTTCGTCCAATCCTTCTAACCCAAGGAATGATCCCATTCCTTTCCCAAGGTCTGCGCCACTTGAGTTGCCAAGCACGGATCTTATTCAGAAGCAGCTTGAGCGAATTCCTGCCGCTATATCCATCTGGGGACTGATATGTTCCTCCCGAGAGCACCGTCAGATGCTATGTCATGCCCTCTCTCGTCTCGAAATTCAAGCCGACATCACACCTGAGGCGATGATGTCCCTCATTCTCCCTCCTACTTCTAAGCACACCGTGGTTTTTACTGACAAGGACCTGCCAGTCGAAGGGGTTGATCACAATCGTCCCCTCCATATTACTGTTAAATGCCGCGGACTCTGGGTCCCGACTGTCCTCATTGACAACGGTTCAGCTATCAACGTCTGTCCTATGAGGGTAGCCTATCGCTTGGGATTTGCTAAGAAAGACTTTGCGCCCTCAAACTTGGCTGTCAAAGCCTATGACGGCACCCGCCGTATGGTCGAGGGTACTCTAATGCTTAAGCTCGATGCTGAGAGCTTTGAAATGGATGTTGAGTTCCATGTGGTTGACATTCCTGCCACTTTCAATCTATTACTGGGCAGGCCGTGGCTCCATCGATCAGATATCATGGCTGTCCCGTCGACTCTCCATCAAAAAGTCATGCTGGGATTACCTACTGGTACACTAACTATTTGCGGGGACTCTGGAATCCGTCCGCTTAAGGAAGATGGAACTCCTGTTTTGGGGATCATGCACGGCGAAGAAGACGTTGACCTTGGAGGTTTCTCGTTTGACACTTCTGGGTCTGTTTTGGCTATCAATGTGGACGGGGACTTCCTAATCAGCTCTGTTGCAATGGACATCATGCTAAGGATGTCTTATTTTCCTGGTCTGGGTTTAGGGATTCGTCAGCAGGGAGTCCCGGAGTTCCCTGTCTTTCCTTTTTGTGACGGGCGTTTCGGTTTGGGGTATACTGCCTCTGCCGATAATACCAAGAGAAGGAAACACACGGAAAACCTCGCACTCTCTATGGCGATCCCGACAGCTACTTTCGTGCGCGAAGTCGGGAAAGTAACTTATACTGGACAGGCGGTACTGTTCTATCAATCCCGAGACCGAGAGGTTGGCTGGTTTTGAGGTTTTTGCCGATGACACCTGGTCATCTACCGATGAAGAGCCGAGAAGGCGGAATTCAAGAGGAAGCTTACTCACCAAGGTCAAGACCGACCGGTCAGGACTTTTGATCGTGAGCTGAGTCGTTATTCCAGGAATTCTCCCTGCCGGTTTAACTGAAAGCCGAGGAAGTCAAGTGTGCATGCTCGGGTCGGATGTTCCGAGGATCCAACATCGCTCATTGTGGAAGCCAAGGGCAATCTTAAAATTGCATTTTCAAACCACGCTAACTTGCATTGATGACACTTCCAGTCCGAGTCGGTCGAGTCGAGTCCGCGAGTCGCCTAAATCTAGCTCGAAGTCGGAGTTTGTGCCTCACGGGCCCCCACGTCATAGCTTTTACTTGAGTTTGATTCACTTGTACTTGGCAACCCCGAGGGCTTTGTGAAATGAATGACTCATCTTCCGACTACCTTGAATGATCTTTATATAAATCGTGTCTACCGACGATGAAGGAATAGATTTTGATGGGGATATTCCCAAGGAAATCCGTTCCCTCGTCGAGAGGGAAGACGAAAGGCATGCTCAGCCATTAAAAGAAGAAGTAGTTTCTATAAACTTGAAAGATGAGAACGATCCCCGAATGGTTCAAGTGGGCTCAACGCTTTCACCAGAGGAGCATCGTGACTTCAAGGATTTGCTCACCGAGTACAGCGATGTCTTTGCGTGGTCTCATCAAGACATGCCAGGCATTGATCCCGAAATAGTAGAGCATCGAATTCCTTTACTACCGGATGCTAAGCCTGTCAAGCAGAAGCTCAGGCGGATGAGGCCAGATTGGGTACAGAAGATCAAGGAGGAAGTCACGAAGCAGATTGACGCGGGTTTTCTCATGGTTTCTCAGTATCCTACCTGGGTGGCCAATATTGTTCCGGTTCCCAAAAAGAATGGACAAATACGAGTCTGCGTTGATTTCAGGAACTTGAACAAAGCAAGCCCCAAAGATGATTTTCCCTTGCCACACATCGATGTGCTTGTGGATAATACTACGGGTCATGCTTTGCTCTCGTTCATGGATGGATTTTCAGGCTATAACCAAATTCTTATGGCGCCTGAGGACCGTGAGAAGACAACATTCATCACCGAATGGGGCACTTACTGCTATCTGGACATGCCGTTTGGGTTGAAGAATGCTGGACCTACCTATCAGCGGGCTGCTACGACCATCTTACACGATATGATGCATAAGGAAGTCGAGGTCTATGTTGATGACATGATTGCCAAATCTAAAACGCGAGAGGGACATATTCCTGTGCTTAGGAAGTTCTTCGAGAGGCTCCGTAAGTTCCGCATGCGTCTCAACCCACAAAAATGTACCTTTGGAGTCACGGCCGGCAAGATGCTTGGCTTCATGATCACCACTCGAGGCATAGAAGTCGATCCATCAAAGATCAAAGCAGTACTAGATATGAAGCCTCCAGAATCTGAAAAGGGAGTGCGGAGCTTTCTGAGAAAGGTTCAGTTCATCAGCAGATTCATTGCCAAGTTGACCTTAACTTGTGAACCGATGTTTCGTCTACTCAAGAAGAACACGCCGTTTGTATGGTCCGACAGGTGTCAAGCAGCTTTCGAATCTATTCAGAATTACCTACAGAATCCTCCGGTTCTGATGCCACCTGTGCCAGGAAAGCCCTTGATACTTTATCTGTCTGTGAATCCCTCATCTATGGGATGCTTGCTGGCTCAGGAAGGAGATAAGGGTGTCGAAAAGGCCATTTACTACCTAAGTAAGAAGATCGTAGGGTGTGAGGAATGCTATACTGCCCTTGAAAAGACGTGTTGGGCTCTTGTCTGGGCGTCCAAGAAATTGAGACACTACATGCTGGCTTATCCAGTGAAGTTGATTTCTCGGATGGACCCTCTCAAGTATTTATTCGAGAAGCCAGCACTTACTGGTAAATTAGCACGTTGGTTGCTCTTGCTAGCAGAATTCGATATTGAGTATGTCACGAGGAAATCCGTCAAGGGACGGGCGGTGGCAGAGTTCCTGGCTGATCATCCTGTGGATGGACCAGAGGATACAGATTTCGCATTTCCAGATGAAGAAGTGCTCGCGGTAGTTGATGATGTGTGGACTCTCTATTTCGATGGGGCGGCTAATCAGAAAGGATATGGAATCGGTGTTTTGTTGATAACACCTGATGGGTCTCATATTCCGCTTGCTTTCAAACTCAATTTTGATGTCACTAATAACCAAGCGGAATATGAGGCTTGTATCGTTGGCATGGAAGCCGCTTTGACGCTTGGTGTTGAAAAGCTCGAAGTCATCGGTGATTCTAATCTTGTTGTATCACAAGCCAATGGGGATTGGAAAGTTCGTGAAGAAAAGTTGAAGCCTTATCATCAGGACTTGGAAGATCTTATTCCTCGTTTTAACAAGGTGACTTTTACTCACATTCCCCGCTTGAAGAATCAGTTTGCCGATGCTCTGGCAACCTTAGCTTCCATGGTGGAGCTTCCATTGGGTGTTAAGCTTCGTCCCATCCTAATTGAACAGCGGGATTGTCCCGCTTATCAGTACGTTTGTACCATCGATGATGTCGACGACGGTCTGCCCTGGTACCATGATATATGGAACTTTGTGGAAAGAGGGGAATATCCGGCTGAGGCTACTAAAAAGGATCAACTTGCATTACGAAGGTTGTCTGCTCAGTACATTATCTGTGGGGGGAAGCTTTACAAACGATCCCATTGTGGGATGCACAAGCTCTATGTTAGTGGTATCGAGGCCACCAAAATAATGGAGGATATTCATGAAGGAGTCTGCGGTCCTCACATGAGTGGCGTCATGCTTGCTGGAAAGATCCTACGACAGGGTTACTTTTGGTCTACTATGGAATCACATTGCGTGGATTATGTCCGTCGCTGTCATAGGTGCCAGATTCACACCAATCTTATGCATGTTCCTCCTTCTAAACTGTTCGGCATGACGTCACCTTGGCCCTTTGCTGTGTGGGGTATTGATGTCATTGGCATGATCAGGCCCTCTGCTTCGGACGGTCACCGATTCATCCTGGTCGCGATAGACTACTTTACCAAATGGGTAGAGGCCGAATCTTATAAAACCCTGACTGCTGTTCAGGTGGCTCAATTCATCAGAAAGAACATTATCTATCGATACGGCGTTCCGCAAGCATTTGTCTCTGATAATGGGTCTCATTTCAAGGGTAGGGTTTTGGAGCTCTTCGAGGAATTCAAAATTGAGATACACCATTCAACGGTCTATTGCCCACAGGCCAATGGAGCAGTTGAGGCCGCCAACAAGAACATTGAAACGATCATCAAGAAGTCTGCCGAGTCTGCCCGAGACTGGCATGAACAATTACCTCTGGCTCTTTGGGGATATCGAACGTCAATTCGAACATCAACTGGGGCAACTCCCTATTCCCTGGTTTATGGGATGGAAGCAGTACTCCCTATTGAGCTTGAGGTGCCATCTTTGAGGGTCATGGCAGAATCGGAACTCACCGAATCCGATTGGCTCAGCGGGAGGTTTGTTGAACTCATGCTCTTTGACGAGAGGAGGCTCCGTGCCTTGTATCATGTTCAAGGGTATCAAC
The DNA here is from genome assembly GCA_025413875.1 of Rhododendron molle. Taxonomy (NCBI): domain Eukaryota; kingdom Viridiplantae; phylum Streptophyta; class Magnoliopsida; order Ericales; family Ericaceae; genus Rhododendron; species Rhododendron molle. Next base: position 50,456,916 of record CM046391.1, read on the forward strand.
GTCGGATTGCTCGGGCTTTCAATAAGAAGGTGAAGTCTCGCAACTTAGTTGAGGGAGATATGGTTACAAAGGAAATTCGGGCTCCCATCTTTGCTATTAGTGGTAAGTTCCGGCCGAAGCGCTCAGGGCCCTACCTCATCAAGACCATCCTCTCCGGTGGAGCAGTGCAACTCATGGATCTGGACGGCAACGAGTTCAACACTCTAGTCAATCTCGATCAACTCAAGCGTTACTATCCCTGAGAGAAGCTCGCTGGGCCGAAAACCACAAGGGTGGGCGGCTCCAGGCAAAAATTAGAGCGTGCCTGCTAGACCGAAAACCTAAGGAGGCGGTCTAGGCAAAAATAAATGGGCAAATATTCAAAAGCTCGCCAGGCTGAAAACCCGAAAGGGCGGTTCTAGGCAAAATTTAGAGCGCAAAAGGGGAGCCAAAACACACGAGCGAACCCTAGCCTGAACTACGTTTTGACCTGATTCCTCGAAAAGGATACGTAGGCAGTCTCTCAGTGAGATTCGGTCATAATCTTTCAACTCAATCCAGGTTTGCCCTTTTCGAAGGATGCTTTCAGCATGCGGCGTGGTGTTCAACGTTTGGACCGGCAGGGGAAAGTCCTTAAGCTTTCGATTTTATTTCAAAAACTATTACTGCTATTACATAGGTTGAGCATGTCTTTGAAAACAGTTAAAACATAAAAACAGAATAACATGCTAGAGGCCTTCACAGGCTCACAGTTTATTCTAGATCATCCAGGTTATGTCAGAGTCAGTCTGCATTTTGCCTTCTAATGATGTCTCTTCTTAGCCATGCTTTATAATGGTTTGTTAGCTCTGTGCTGAAACTTGGATCTACTCCGCCCAGCTCCCTCAAACCCCAATTATGTTCATATCCAATAAGGTTCTGCGCAGTGAAGGCAGGAACGCAGAAGGTCTCTGCTCCGGCTCGGTGTGACCCCTGGCTTATCCCTAACTGCCGAAGAATGCGGCCTGGAATGTAGAAAGTGAAGCTGGACAATCCCGCAATTACCACTCTTTCATATCCACTGGATTTCACGGCCAGGTCAGGAATATCGAGCACTTCATGCCTCCAAGTGATTTCTTCAGGTGACAGCTCAGTCATGAACCTGGTCCATTCCTCAGTGGACATCTCCGGATATAACATCCCTCTTTGATGCATTTGCCCGGGTAAGCGAGGCCAGATCGCTTTTGGGGCTGCAATTAGCCCAAGTTTATCTGACAACCACAGCTGCATGAGCGAAAAAGACAAGTAAGGAGCCATATAAGACTTGAGCGGAAAAACAAGTAAGTAGCTCCAATATGGCCTTATCCGAGTGCGAGTTAAAAACAGAATGTGTGAAAGCCAGAAAAAGGTGAGCTGAGTGAGAGTTTACCTGTAATAAGAGTGGACTGCCGCCAAATATCCCAGTTTGGCCGGCTGAAGCTAAATCCAGTCCTATGAGAGTCTCCACGAGAACCAGCGGCACCACGTTCTTTCGAGCACCCAGCTGCGTGGCAACACTCACCAGAAGGGGGTTAACCTGTCCATTTGGTGACACCAACAAATAGGCGGCAAGCACGCTAATCGCCAGGGCAAACCGGCGGCGAGCTTGCAGGGCCATGTCCCCTGCATTACCCTCAGGTCCGTACCATTCCATCAGCCGCATCACATTTATCTGCCCGCCGCTCAGCAGGCTTTCAGCTGCACTTGGGGTAATGTTTAAACTCGTTTTCAAGAGCTTCGTCATGCTCTTTCGGTACGGAGGTATGACAAGTCCGCTGGAGGCGAAGCCTTGGAGGTATGCTTGAAATTCCTCCACCGTCGGACACAACTCGTTATCTCCAAACCTGAATACATGAACAGCCGGATCCCAGAACTGTAGAGCCGACCGCAGCATCTCGGGGCGAAATCGTATGTTTCGAAGGAAGCGGAAAGCAGCTAGGCCGTAAGTTCGAAAGGATAGCCAGTCGGTGGCAACGAATGCTTCTAGCCATGGGTCAATTATGGTGGGCAGATGATTTGCCATTTGCATATGGTGTAAGGTATTCCCTGAGGTGAATATCTTTCGTAAAGCTTAGCCTCTTTTATAGCCATATGGATGTAAAAATCCCTGCATCTGTGAAGACTTGTCGGGCAAGGTGGCATGCCCCTTAAGGCACACTTATTGGCGCATCCCTAAACATCCAGGACGGCCAAAATGATGGTAGGGCCTGCACCCCAGTACTTTTTGAATAAGTCAAGGTTGGTAGGTTTGTTTGGGATGAACCCTCGCGCGATGGTTCGAATCCTCGCGCGACTGTGTGGTTTCGTTTGGCCAGAAATGAACAACCTACTGACTTCTGGAGGGTGATTTTCCGCATTCTGATTAAAGCCAGTTTTCGAACTTTGAACACGTCCAGCCCGCATTTAAGGAGGTGTGTGCCTATGTGGAAGTTTCGTTTGATCAAATCATATGCCTGATAACGGGTTTCGGGCTCTCGGAAACATGGTGTCTGCATTTCGTCTTTGCACAGATTGTTATTTCATTAAGCGAGCCAGGCTTAAAGGCCATACGGCTTACATAGCAGGCGTTAAAAAGCAAAGCAAGCTGCTCGAACAATTCAACGATTGTTGAGCTTATTTCTGTACGAACTTGACATCAGCAGCCTTCAGAAGTATCCTCCTGACCTAGCCCTAATCTCTCTGTGGAGCCATTTCACGTATCGGCTGTCTAGCCATGTGATGGGATCAGGAAGGGACTCCTCCAATTCTCTGTTAGTCCAGCTGTACTCATAGGCCTGCAGGTTGTGGCCGTCAAATGTAGGAAGTCCGAAGCGTTCTCTCCCGAAGCATCTACTCCCCTGGTTTGTGCCCAAGTGTCGAAGCGTTCGTCCTGGGATGTAGAAGGTGAAGCTCGTCAGTCCAGCAAGGATCACTCGTTTAAACCCCACAGAGTTTATGGTCATCGCCGGCAAGTTTAGCCATGGGCACCTCCAGACAATGTCTTCCGAATGCATGTCGTTCAGAAAGGCAAACCATTCCTCAACCATCAGCTCAGGGTACACCATCGGTCTCTCAACCAATTGTCTGGGGAAATGTTCAAAGCCGGCCTCCGGAGCCTCCAGTATACCCACTTTGTCTGAAAGCCAAAGCTGAGTGTAAAAACAAGTAAGAAATTAAATACAGCCAGAGTGAAAAGACAAGTAAGGTTTCTCGAGTGGTCCTAGCCTGAGGGTTGAGGTAAAATGAGAAAGTGCGCAACTAAGAAAAAGAGTGAGTTGAGTGAGAACCTACTTGAAGCAGTAAGGGGCACCCACTAAACCGATTTGCTTGGCCGCTTTTCACCATATCTAGACCCGTGAGGGTTTCTGCCAGAACGACGGGCATGATATTCTTTCGAGCATCCATTTGCAGCGCCATACTCACTATCTTGGGACTAACTTCTTCGTTAGCAGAGATCAGCATATAAGCAGCCAGTGCGCAGACGGAGAGCACAAAGCGTCTGTTGGATTGCCCTACGTGATCTCCTAGGGCTCCCTCAGGGCCGTACAGCTCGACAAGACGGACAACGTTGATGTTGCCATTCTGAATTATGCCGGCTGACATTTCTTCGGGTATCTTGAGTTTTGCTTGCAAAAGTTGACTCATATTCTCTTCAAATGGAGGAACTGTAAGGGTTTCACAGTTGATGAACCCCCGAAGGTAGGCTTGAAACTCCTCCACCGTCGGGCACATCTCGTCGTTATGAAAACGAAAGACATGCATCACAGGATCCCAATATATCAGCGCAGCTTCAAGAAGCTCAGGGTGTGACTCCATGAATCGGAGATCACGAATGGAAGATAGGCATTGGGAACGAGGGCTTTCCCAGTCAATGGTTTCGGGCCGTATTAGCCACGAGTCGAGTATGGCAGCTAGTGGACTTTCCATTTTGGGTAAATGTGGAAGATTTTACGAGGGATGTGTCCTGCTACGTAGTGCATGCTATTCTTTTATAGCCAAGTTTCCAAAAATATCATCTTTGGCTCTTGTACCAAAGTTTGAAACTTTGTGAAAAGTTTGGACACCTTGCCATGCAAGGACACCCTTCTCTGCAAACTGCAAGATGGACTGCGGGGTGTTTGGGAACAATAATAGGGCCCCTGGTACCTTCAAAGGTGGGCTTGGTCAAAAGAGGAGGCCTGGCAGGGACAAACCCTCGCGCGAGTATTCGCAAAATCTCGCGCGCGAGTGAATGCTCGCGCAATAATTTTAAACTGTCGCGCGACGGTTTGTCTGCAGTTTTGGCAGATTTTGTTTGCTACTGATCAATTTTGGATGTTTTGAGTTCCGAAGGGTTTTTTGCAGTTTTATTGGTTCTGATAAGCCATGATGGGTATTTGTGACTGTGTGCAAGCATCGGATTCGAAACCTTGAGCTCAACGAAGATTTCAGACCATCGGCGGCCCGTTTCAGGTGACAATCAAGGTTTTGGGGGGGTCAAAACTCGTTCTTGGTATTTTTGTCGAGATCTTTCATGCCATACAAGTCATGTAAGCCTTGTGTGACTGTATGGGGGTGTCGATTTCGGTCCGAGACATATTTGAGTCATGCTTCCCTGTCGCGTGTCCCTTTTGTGTCTGTTGGGCACTTTTCGGTCTAAATCTCATTTTGGGGAGTTCTTCTTCATTCCGTCGACTTCTGCAAGTCATATTATGTGTGTTTGACCTTACAGAAGTGTCTTTTTGTTCGGTGTGGAGGTATTTTGAGTTTTGGTCTATTAACGCCTAAAAATTCATTATATTTCCCGTATCCTCGTATCCCGACTGTGTCCTAGGTTTGTTTTAGGCTTTCTTTCGAACTTGTCGCACCAATACATGTGTGTGTGTCTATCTTTAGTCTCAGATGCTGTCAATGCAAGTTCGGTTTTAGTGGTTGTTTTGTTTTCTTTATCCATGATAAGAATCAATGAACCATGAAAATGCAGTTCTTATAGCTAAACCATATGTTATCCGAATATCCAGAAACAAAAGGGAACTACTGTATCAGTGGCATGTCTGCCAAGCAAAACCATCAAAAGTAGTGCGGGCACATCTGCCCATCCAGCAAAAGGCACGCAGGCCTCCAAAATCTACGTCAAGTATCAGGGCACACCTACCCTCCATCTATCTTTTTGGGCACACAAGCCCCAAAAGCAAAAAAAAAAAAACTGAAATGCAGAAAATAAAGAGGCTCCGCTGTCAACCTCAATCCATCCCTCCAAGCCAGTCCTTCAGGCCAGTCTCGCCTCCGTCGTCATCACCATCATCACCACTGTCATCGTTAGTTCCCTCCTGGGGATCTTCTTGGTATCCCGGATCATCAACGGAGTCGTCAGGGTCACTGCGAGCGGATGAGTGCTCCTCCTCCTCTTCTCCTTCTTCCTCTTCTTCTTCTCCATCATCTTCCTCTTCATCCTCGGAGGTCGGAAGCAGAATCAGCTTGGGCCTTTTCTGTTGGGCTTGCTGCTCCTCCGGTGCTGGTCTCTTGCGCACTGCAATCCGGAATTGCTCCTCAGCACGTACTGCGGCCCGTCTAGCTGCCTCTTTGCTTGCAACAACTGGCTGCGAGCTCCTGGTCTATTGCAGTGATGTGACTGCTGGTGCGGGAGCCCTGGCTGCTAGTTTCTTTTGTGGAGGCGGCCGTGTACTCTTACTCCTAGAAGTCGCCCGCCCCTGTGTCTGCATTGTCATATTATGCAAAGCATTGGTATACATTGTGCATTTTGTGTATTGTGTTTAAAATGGCAGGTACATTTTGTTACGAGCAATGAGAGCGTATATACTGAAAGCAAGAAATGCATCTCTAAGTATCGAAAGCAGGAATGTATCGTTGTATACCTGAGATTTCTTGGCAGTAGCTCCCTGAGCCTGTGATGGAGATGGTGCTGGATAGTGCAAGTCTAATGGAAAGCCGCCTGCTGCTCGCCTAACCAAGTTCTCTAAAGCCAGCATACGGCGAACAGCTTCATTCACCCACTCAGCGGGCGCCTGCAAGGGCAATTCAGTATCATCAAGCGTATGCAATATTGGTACATGTATTAAAGTGTAAACAAGATTCATACCGGCACGGTCACAAGCGGTGGCTCGACTCTGGCAGGCACTAAATGTATCTCAGCTAGATTTCCTTGTGCGTCCGTAACTGGAATTGTCCATGACATCTTAGGGGGTCCACCTCTCACAGGAACACCCGCATGGTGCCTGACTCGGCCTTCGCCGCCTCTTGCTCTCTCTCCAGCAGCTCTCCTTTCTTCAGCAGCCCCACATGCCAGACTCCGCACGTCCCTCAAAGCCCGAATACCTAATGGTCTCGCCAAGCGGTCTCTCTGGTACTCCGCATAGTCCATCTCCGGGCGTAGGTATCGTGTCAGCTCTGTATCAGGCCGTGTAAACCTCTCCAGCTCAGCCCGGGTGTATGTACTCATATGTGAAGCTCGGGGTGGAAGTCGCCCTGGCACCTGGAACACGGTATAGCCAAGTGACTGGCGTGACACCCGGTCTCCAAGGTACCACTGCCAGCCAAAGGCCGACTCAAGAAGCACCCTGTTGGCAGTGATGGCCCTGCTCTGGGCCAGGTACTCAGGCTCTACTCCTGCGACCCTCCAGGGATTCCAATTGATCTGCACATAGGTCAACAAACGATAGAAACAATTAATCAGCGACAGCATTAAAGCAATTCAAAGTGTTTTAATCACGGAGGTTTTATGGTCCACCTGCTCGGCTCTGAGCTCGTCCAAGTACAGTCTAAAGGCGTTGAGCTTGCCTCTACCCTCCTTCAGACCCATCATCTTCTTGCTCCATATCAGTGCGCGGGGAAGTGTACTCAAGTCGGGATGTTTGCACTGAGGCGGATACATCCGCAAAACCTCGTAGGCCCAGAGCTGTTCAAATTTAAGCAAACATATGCATCAGTCACATGATATTATGCAAATATGTATTCAAGCGGGCTATAATAAGTGGCAGTAAACAAGTAATGCATAAACAATAGAAGCTGTGTTGTGTTATTACCTCCCAGACTCTCCAATAGCCAGCGGTGCTCTTCCCCGTCCTTGACGAGTTGCCCATGAAAGTGTAGACTGTGCCCAGCGCTGCTCCACCCCAGTCAAAACGTGAAGTTGTTTTCAGATCCCTCAAAGCTAGCAGATAAGACAGATGCACTCTGCTATGCCTGTTTGGATACAGGGAAGCGCCAAAGAGGTACAGTAGGTATGCTCTGGCCATTTGCTCCGTCTCCCGCTCTGTAGTCACCTTCTTCCTTAAGTACTTTCTTGAACTGCTCGTACTTGGCCATCCCCTCCTCAATCTTGGGTGCATCACCCAGAAACCACTCCAATGCAACTCGATCATCCTGAATGCTCGAATCAAAAGGGATGGGCTCTCCACCGACTCTCAGCCCGGTGATTGCTGCAAAGTCAGCAGGTGTCACCGTCATCTCTCCAGGGGGAAGGTGCAAGGTGTTGGTTGTATCCCGCCACCTCTCTACAAGGGCCACCAACACGGCATGATCAATCCTGCTCCGAGTAAGGGTCCGTATGAACTCCCCGAAGCCCGCTGCATCCACTAAATCCCTCACCCTCTGAGGTAAGGCCTCGTACAGTGCCAGTGATCTGCATGCACCCCCAAAACCGCGAATATCCCTCTGAACTGCTCCCTCCTGTTTCAAGTACACAGACAAGCAACAGGGCAAATGTTAGCGCGCATGGCTTTCATTTTCAAGTTCTAGGTAATCAATGCAAATGTGTAACAATGGTCCTTTGATTCGTGCTATTGCATGCATGGCCTATCAGGGTCATGTCATCAAGCAACAGGGCACGCATGGCTTTCATTTTCAAGTTCTAGGTAATCAATGCAGCGGTATAACGATGACTCTTCAGTTCATCCTAGTGCATGCATGGTCTATCGAGGTTATATCATCGTGATTCGGGCTTAGGTGCAGGCGACATTCAGATAGTTGGTTCAAGTTATTATTTTACCTAGCATGCGTGCTATATGGCATATGATTCAGCGGTTTATTTATTATAACTGAGCTACTACATGTGTTATGTCTACTAAACATGCAAGAAAAATAGATATTGAAGTACAAAGGGGGTTTTCAGAATTTATCTCGGCCCAAGTGTTCGCAATATGAATCAGAGGGTCTCTCAAAACTGTCTCATCATCGTACTCTGACCGCTGGGGCGTATACGCCGAAAAACCCGACGGTGCGAACAAGTGCGGCACAGGGGGTGTGTATGCCTCTGCTGTGTAGTCAGGCCGTCTCACGGCTGCCGCCTCTGCCACGGCTGTCACCCTAGGTCCCCGTGCCTCCTCGGCAGCCCTCTCCTCGGTCTCCATTTCTCTCAGAAGGTCCTCACTATCCTTTCTCTCTCTCTCGGCCCTCCCTGCGGCCTCGGCAGCCTCAATGGCCCTCGCCCGATCCTTCTTAGCCTTCAGAACATACTCGCCAATATCGGGGCGCTCCTCCAACAATCTCGCTAGTATCTCGTCGGGCGTGTGTTCAGCGATATCATCAAAGGTGATCGGTATGTGACGCGATGTTGTGGCCGCCGTCGCCGGAGGCCGGAATGCAATATCTTGTTCACGAATTTCAACAGGGGGTTCCTCGGTGACTTGCTCTTCCTCAACGGGCTGTTCCCCCTCTGCGATAACAGCACTCTTGCCTTTCGCCAGGTCTCTGAGCGGAGACCCATTCGGCCCGGGATCGTCACCCACTGCTCCACCACTACCAGAACCACCAGAACTGCCACTGACCATGGGCGAGTCCTCCACCACTGCGCCCAAGCCTTCTGCCGTGAGAAAGGACCCCCCGGCCTCAGTCAGAACCGTCGCGCGGGGGTTCTCCTCGGTCGCGCGCGGATTCTCCAGCAGGTCAGCCTCCTGCTCGCGGCCTTCTCCACCATCGCCGCCGCCTTCCACTACTGCACCAGCATCCGCGACAGCTTCCTCGCGTATCTGATCTTCTGTTTCTGCCACCATGGGCCCTCCTCGATCTTCCGGCCGATCAATAACATCACCACCGCCTCCATTGCCGTCGGGGTCTGCCATGGACGAATGGGTAAGTGTGGGTTTGCTGATTTAGGAAGAATCTTAGGGTTGTGGAAGCGGATTGAAAGAGTTTGAATATTGAGAGGCTTTTTGAACTCTGGAAACCGCCTATATCACGTTTCTGAAACGTCCTCGACGTATATAGAACGAAAGCGAGCACGAGCCGGGTCTGGGCCGGTTACGAATCCAAGCCCTAGGAAACACACCCTCGCGCGCGGGTCCTGTGTGCTCGCGCGACGTTTCGTTTGGGCCTCTAACCCATTTTCCAGCAGTGCAGGCCCAAGCGTTCAGATCCCTTATTGTTGTGGCTCATCGTGTGTTGTTATTCTTTTGAGCCATGTTCAGGAGTTATTTGGAATTAAACCCGGCAGAATTCGAGTTATTTTTTCCCCAGCAGCTATGGCCCGCCCGCATGCGCGTCCAATTTCAATCCAGCGACGATCCATCCGTCCAATTTCAATCCAGCGACGATCCATCCGTCCAATTTCAAATCCAGCGACGATCCATCCGTCCGAATCTTATGTTATTTCCCAGAAGGGTCGGTAGCAGACATGGATCCATTCCTCCCTTCCTCGGTGCACGGTATCTTTACATACTCGCGCATTTTCCAATTAATCGGCTTTCAGGTGGATTTGGTGGGTGTCTAGAAACCTTTGACGTTACCCGTACCAATCTATGGTGCTCCGCGTGCCGTCAAAGGGGGACTACTCTAGACACCCCAATCTGGATCTCCTGATCATTTTACGGCTTCTTGTTTCCCCGATGATGAAGTCGGGTTAAGGACAGACTTGAGTTTGGAATGGTTTGAACTTGGTATATGTGTGGATTCCTCCTTAAGCCTTTTTGGACCTCGGAAACCCTAAGTCAAAACCCTAGAGCCAGGTTTGACCATCGCGCGTGGGTTTGGAACCCTCACGCGAGTGTTCTATGCCAGGTGTGAGTCAAAGTCAAGGTTTTGACCGTTGACCCTCGCGGGACCTTGAGAACACGCGCGCGCGCGCATTTGGAACCCTCACGCGAGGGTTCTCTCCTGTCCCTTTCACCATTTTCCAGCTGGATTCCTCGATCAGCAGGGGGTCTATGGGGCAGTAGAACCCCGTTTTTCATCCAGCACAGTTGTCCCCCCCCACCTTGTTGGCTATCTTCTCCACCAAGCTTGGTTGGCCAGCTTTGTTGGCTGGTGCCTTGGCCAAGTTTGCCACTCACCCCTTGGCCACCCTTTGCCTATATATATCCCATATGCTTCCAAAAGTAAAAGGGTTACAAAAAATTGCACTAACTCAAGCACAAAGATCACAAAAACCTCAACCACTCTAGTTATTCTCTCACTCTTGTGTTCTACATACACTCATTTTCAAAGCTACACCATCTTGTTCAAACCAATCCAAAACATTTCAAGCAAAGGTATAAACATTTACCTGCTTTCTATTCTGACCCCTGAGGGGGGCTGTCAGGGCCAAGGCTGGTAATCAATACCAGTCGTGGTCCTAAAGTCAGCAAGGTTACCAAAAGCAGTGACCATGGAACCCTCGCGCGAGGATTTAGAACACTCACGCGACACTTTGTGTCCTTGTGAGATGCAATCCTGTGGGGAAGGGTATCCTGGTTTTTCAGTTCTATATACTGTTATTATTGTTTTAAAGCATATTAGGTCTTTTAGATCATTGTATTGCATGAAAAAGCCATAGTTAGCTTATTTTGCAGTTTTATTTAGTTTGGAATGCCTTTGGGAAGCTTCTGAGTATGTTTCAGAGCCCCAAACATGCAAAGCAATTCCTGGACGTCCAGTCAGGAACACTCGCACGTTGATTTCCGATGCTCGCGCGACGGTTCGTGATCTTCCAGTAGCTGCTCTTGCATTGCAACTAAGGCTTAAGCCTCTGTTTATCCACCCCAAATGTTTAGGGGTTGTATTTCCATTTGTTTGGCTTCTGTTTAATCTACTTTGTAATAATTATTTACATTCCAGTACATATACAACTGCTTGGTTTGCCCCCTGGGTGAGCACTGGTCCTTCCAGAGCCCAGAAGGGGATCAAAATTCAACCTGTGGTTTGAACAAACAGTCGCGCGAGGGTTTAGAATTGTTGCGCGATGGTTCTCTGCATGTATGTACATCCATGCATGCAAAGGTGGCCATCGTGTTTGGCAAATTCAAAACCTTATGCAATATTGTTGTTCTGATCAGAGGGTTGGTTTTTTATCCCATTTTTATAGTATTCCATCCATCCATGCTCTATATAACACATCTTTCAAATATGTTACAGTTTTAATCCCCGATTAACTGTTCCCCCGCCCTAATTGGCTAAAAATGATTAAGAAGAAGAAAAATCACAATGTTTTCAAAATGCCTTAGTAGAGACCGATCTCCGGATTGGGCGAGAGGGGTGCCTTAAAACCCTTCCCCTCTCGTAACCTGGCTCCCGAACCCAGATATGGTTATGACGGACTGGTTTCCTTCACTTTTTCAAATCAAACAGCGCGGCAGGTGCTTCGAAGTACGGTTCCTTGGGTGTCGGACCTTCAAACCCGAGTGGCGACTCTGTATTTTCGAGCGCTTGCTTCTCCGCTCGCGCTCCCTCGATTATGGGCCCTTGCTTCGGGAACCGAAATTCCCGAAGGCTTGCATCTTGGAATTCAGAAATTTCAGGGCATGCTGCCCACAGACTTGAAGATCCAGAGGTTGGTAAACACGGCCGCTTCTGGTTAAATGATCAATCTGGCGGTACTTTGATTCCTCACTCCATAGGTCAGCCAGGGCTTTGCGCTTGTTTCCGATAGTTGTATCTTGTAGATTAGCGGCCAGATCAGCAATGACTAGATCATCCCACATATCCTCGGATGTCCACTTTTCAGCCTCCATTACTGTCTTATTGACGGTCCATTCTTCGTTCCCCACCTTTATGTTGACTACCTCGGTGCTAGCCCACAGGTTTGTTTCAGCCCCTGGTTCATCTTCCCACAAGTTCATCATGGCGACGTCGGCGTCCTTTGGAAAAGTAGCAGAAGGTTCGGATTCAGTCCCGTCGACAAGGTAGTCCATCGGGTCGCACTCGTTACTGGCGACCTCTTCTTCGATTCCAGGGAGATTCGGGTACGGGGTGAGGTCCACATTGCCGTACAAATTATTGATGACAAAATCGTTAAAGTGAGAGAAATCCGAGCGAAGAGGGGCAAGTTCTGGCCAGTTGTAGGTCATCATCTCAGACGGATATCCAGGCTGGTGTTCTTCACCGAACAGTGCTGGCAGGGTGAAGGTATCCAAAGGGTCATTCCAGGCCGTGAGCTGGTACTCATCTAGGGTCGAATCCCATTCCCATTCAGGTACATCTTGAAAAACTTGGTATTTTTCTCCTTGATTTTCAAACAGTGCATACAGAGAGAACCCGTCAAGAGGATCTGCCTGGATGTTCTGCCAGTCAACCTCCCATCTGGCTTCGAATAAGGGTTCGTCGTTCCTTTGGAAGTTGGCAGCCTCAAATTCTTTCCAGTCAGCAATCAACTCTCCCCACGTGTCTTCCCATTCCCATATGGAACGGAAGGTGCATTTCTCCTGAATTTCACCACAGAGATTGGTTCGGTATCGGGAGTAATGAAGCAGGGTAGGTCAAATTCGGGATGCTCGATTCCGGCTAAGGTGATTTGGTTGATACTGAAGGGGCATTATGTGGTAGGGGTTTGTAACAATGTTTGGTTTATCTGAGGGTGGAGCATCAACAATCTTGTTATCTATGAAGTTTTGGATTTCATGGCGGAGGCGGATGCAGTTATCGGTGGTATGGCCAGGCATTTGGTGGAAGTCACAGTAGACATTTTGGTTGAGGTTCGGTGGAATGATTTGTGGCGGCAGAAGAGGTTTCAACACTCCAATTTCTGTGAGTTTCTTAGGAAAAGTGGATCTGGGAGTGCTGAATTGGGTGAAGGTTCGGTTCTGGGATTTTGGTTTTTCGAAAATCTGGTTGACTTCCATAGGTTTGGTAGATGAGGTTCCTGCTTGGTTAGTATTCCTGAAGAGAACGTTGCTGTTTCCTGAATACGCTCTTTTGGATTTTGACCCCGATCCTGACTCTTTCTTTTCCAAAGTTCCATCTCACAAAGCCTCTTCTACGGCCAGTCCAGAATCATAAAAGGTTTCGAAATTTGGGGCAGCCTGGGAAAGAACCATGTAAGGAGCAAAAGAACTTGGCAGGTTCTTGGTTATTATCCGTATCTGCTCTTTCAGATCAGGCTTATTCTGCATTTGGACAGCCTTGGCCGTCCAACGTTTGACAAAGTCAGCAAAGTTTTCCTTTTCACTCATCTTAGTGCTTTCCAACTCTCTCGTGGTCATTTTCAGGTCAACATTGAAGTCGTATTGGGCCACGAAAGCTGTCCCAATGTCTTCCCAAGTCTTTTTCTTGGATGGCTCGAGAGAGAGGAACCATTGTAGAGCTGGCCCAGACAAGGATTCGTGGAACAATTGGGCCATAGCTTCCTTTTCGATGCCACGCATGGTGAGGGAGCCAACATATCCTTGAAGATGGGCCCTTGGATCGCCGGTACCATCGAACTTTGCAAAGTCCACACCTTTGAATTTTTCTGGCAACTTGGCCTTGGGGAAAAGGCACAGCTTGTTCATGTCGATTTCTCCTTTTCAAAGTCGATTAGTCTCCTGGACTGACTCCTCCAATTCGCCAATCTTAACCATGAGGGCGGCCAAGTTGGGATCAGCTGCTGGTATTTCTTCTTTGGGTTGCTCAGGCCGCCTAGCCAGAAGCTTATCACTGATTTCCTGCATACTTTTCATTATCATGTTCATGTCGTTTTTCATAGAGACTAAGGCGGCTTTAAGTTGCACGTCAACACCGGCGAGGGACTGTTTAAACTGAATGTCCATGTTTGCCATGTTCTGCCTGAGCTCTTCTATCCCGTCCCCTTGGTCAGCCATGGGTAAAGGGTTTTCGGGCAGGATTGAGACTATGGGTTTTCTATTACGGTCTCTTCTAACAACTGTTGCTCTTCTTGTTCGACTTGGACTTCAAACAGTGGGGTTCCTTCCAAGGTGTCTACACGGACTAGTCTTCAGAACAGACGAAACCAATTGGGTACAGCGATCAATGTTGGCAGGCGATCAATGTTGGCAGGCGATCAATGATCGCAGGCGATCAATGTTGGCAGTACTGGCAACAAGTCAAAAGGGAGCGACTCATAATCGATCCAAATGCTCGTCCTATTTCTACCCATCTCCTAGAAACAAGGCCTAGGACCTACCGTGGCTTGAATCTCACTTAAGACGTTTGTACAGAAGATTTCCGGTAGTCCGGGTAGGTGTCGTTAGGCAGGTTAAATTCCGAACGGGTCGGAACCAGAGCCAATCTCCTTATCGTGACCATCCGAGACAGAGCAATGTGACCACCGAAATCCAGATACGCACGCGCTCAAGGCTAGATCCAAATCAAGGGAGCCGTTCGGGCACGGCAAACACCGGAGGTATCACAAACTCCATGGATTTAAGGTCTCTTAGACCGACTGGAGGGTCCTAAAGGATTCTAAGGGAGCCTAATCCTCTAGCCCGCAAAATGTAATGAATGATGTGTGTACAGGAATAAAAATGCACATAAACAGGATATAGCACATAAGTCCTAGCCATGGGTCCCTGTCTTAGTTGGGATGGTTCTATGATTGTGTATAAGTGCAAAGGCTGGTTTTGGACTCAGAAGGGTTCCCTGGACTTGAGCCAAGATGTACTATCCCATGTCAAGTGTATTGCAAGACAATGGTCGAACAGCACGATGGCTCATCATAGTCGAGGGTTGCTAGGCATTTCGGGAGAGCTTGTCACCGGTAAACCGGACAAGGTAGCCAAAATACGCTAGCGAGACTTGTGCAATGCAAAGTGTACAGGATATAAGAGCTTAATCTTCCGAAAGATATTTGAAAAAAAAATCCCCCCTTTGAAAACACATTTCAAGCTTGGCCCATTCGATCATCCAATATTTTTGAGCATTTTTTTTTTAAAGAAGAAAAAAAAATGGATGAAGTAAACATCTCCAGCAGAGTCGCCACTGTGGGCTCCCGCGCCCGAAAAAAGGAGCGCTAACTCGAAGAGTCGCCACCCGGATTTTGAAATGGATCATCCGAGAAACCGATGAGTCGTTTGGAAAAGGCTTTTGGTCTAGCGAAAACGTTGAGATGTTGGGTTCGAGAGCCACGTTACGAATGGGGAAGGTTTTTCTTTAAAAAGCACCCCATTTGCCCAAAAAAAAACGGTCTCTACTTAATGTTTTCAAAAGAAGGGGGGGATCTTCAATATTATTCGGAATGTCAAACTCTTTAATATAACAAGTAGCGGGGAAGGGACATGGGAAATATATCACATCGATGTGTATGTGGTGCTGTCTGTACAATAGTGGTAAAATGATGTGAGCAGGGGAGATAAACAACATTCAGCAATTTGTCAGACCTCGGCTAAATTTGTCCATGGCACTCTGAAAGTGCGCCGTGCACCTCAACATGCCGTCGTGGCACTCTTCCTCTGTCAAGCTGTTGCGGGACTTTCAACACATTATTTAGTCCACTGCCTTCTTTGTGCATCTTTCGAAAACTCACGAGTAGCCTCACGGCGGTCAAATCATCCCAAAAGGCCATTGTCTTTCTCAAAACATGATTTTAAAGTGGTTTTTGACATATTTGATCATTTAGGATGATCTCACAAAGCTTTTAAAAGAACCGAGATATGGCTTGTAGATATGGTCTTATTTTAAAAGCGATAGAAACAGTAAACAGCAGATACAGACAATCACAACAGAGGAAAGCTCAGATCAGACGGCCTGCTTACAAAAATACTAGCATGTGACATGCCATGCCGAGAGTCGTGCGCGCGTGCTCAGCAGACCATCGCGGTTCCCCGCCCTCGACGGTGTTGATTTTATTTTGTGAAAATGGATTTTTGGTCGATCTAACCAAAAGGGGTTAGACCTTCTGACAGAAAAGTCCCAGAACAGGGTCTAGTCCGAGGAAACTAGTTTGTACCTTTAGTTTCGAGCTTGATCAAGGGTCGTTGGTGCGCGGGTATGGATGGATCGTCACGGATGTAGATGGAAGAGGTTGAATGAGACAAAAGGAGTGTGGGTGTGAGGGAAAATTAAGTGTTTTGGGTGATGAGACTTTGAAGTTAATGAAAGATCAACTTCAATGATGAGAGGAGAGTGAGTGAAAGTACTTAAAGAAGGTCTTTTGGGAATGACATTCTTTAAAGCTTGGAAATGGAAGTGGAAGTAAGAAAGTGGGTGTAGAAACTTAGAGAGAGAAAGTGGAGTGAGAGAGAGCCAAGAGAAAGGCAATAGAGAGACTCAAAAGAAGGGCTAAGAGGGACTCCTTTCCCTTGAGTGGAGGGGTTAATTTATAGGCAAATGGCCAAGGATTTTGAATTCAAATGGTGGAGATATTTTAAGGCGGGTCGAAGCGCATTTTAAATTTGAGCAGTCATCACTGTGGCTCACTGTGGCGTGGCCGGCCTTTCTGAGCCAACGACTTTAGCTCAAGGTGCCGTGCGGTTGAGTTTGGCTGCGCACGGTCCCTTGAATTCTCAAGGTGCCGTGCGCTCCAATTTGACTCCGCACGGTGCCTCCTCCTGTGGTCCAGAGTCTTTTGGGCTTTTTATTGGGTTTGGCTGGGCTTGTTGGATTTGTTGGGTTTTTGGGTTTAGAGGAGATCCTTTTTCAAGCTCATAAAGGTTTTGTTTCCTTCATTTCATCATCGGGGTGGACAAAGACTCTCCGAGGTCCAGATTGGAGTGTCTACAAATACCCCTATCCTTATTCCGCATCCAAACGAGCCCTTAGGGGACAATTTTGCTACAACCACAAAGACATTTACACAAGTAAACACATGCATGTGGCTCGCTCGATCCCATGCACACACATTAGCGGTGAAACACATTCACACAAATAAACATACAAAAAGTCACAACGCATGTGGATCCCATCTGTTGTGAGTGTATGTATTTGAGCGAATGTATTGGCAGTTATATATATACACACACTTTTTGTTTAGGAATGGTTTATGTCTTTTTGAATGGGTATGAAAAGAATCCTTATGGTGTGAATGAAAATGTGGAATTATGTCAACCAAGTAATTTGTACAATTATATATACTAGAAACTAAATGTTCCACAATAATTTCTTCAATATCAAAGTCCATTCCATTAGTATATCATAAGGGTTGATCTCGATGATGTGGACGTCTCAAGCCAAGCGTGTAATCTAGTCAAAGTATGATTTTCGGATTACAGATCATTCATCAAACAAGTTCTTGATGACACGTGCGACATAAACATTTTA
Organism: Rhododendron molle; assembly: GCA_025413875.1. Taxonomy (NCBI): domain Eukaryota; kingdom Viridiplantae; phylum Streptophyta; class Magnoliopsida; order Ericales; family Ericaceae; genus Rhododendron; species Rhododendron molle. Next base: position 50,474,271 of record CM046391.1, read on the forward strand.
CATTTTACGTTTTACATTTCCTAATACACTACTCCCACCGTCCCTTTACTAAAGTCTAGTATTTCATTTCATTTCATTTCGGGTTGTCCCCTAATAAGAGTTCATTTTGCAAAATTAGTGGGGAAAAGATGGTACATTTTTAATTTTGCCCCTAATTAAATGTACATTCAATTTTGAAAAATTAGTGGGTAAAAATATAATAATGATGTCTACATATAAAGTAGTTATGAAAAATGGAAAAGTGTTTGGAATTCAATGTATATTACCCCCAAAAAAAAAAAAAAAAACTAGCAAAAATATCCATCAAATTTATTCATGAGCCTTTATTCAACATATTACATAGAGTCTTTATTAAAGATATTACATATCGACCAACTTAAAAACGATTACTGTTTATTTTCTGAACAATTAATAGCGAAAATGGAATAAGATCAACTTTAAACACCGCACTTGAGCTTCGGCAACATGTCGTTCATAAGCCATTCAGTCATCCTCTTATATACTGCTTCTGTCAAATGAATCCCATCCCAACTTATCAATTTATTAGGATTCAGACAAACCGGAACTTCCGGACTACACTGCCTGGACGCATTAAAATTGTAATCCCCACCAATCCCACAACAAGCCTTGCGCGTAGACTCGCCGTCAAATCCTAGATGAAGAAAAGACAAAGACATTATTAGTCACGATTAATGAGCAAATCGATAGTACGTACTATTCATGTGTTCTTCTCGCTGCAAGGGTAAATAAGCTCACCAAATTGCACGGCATGATCGAAAACCCATTGGAAGGCACGGGATTAATCTCCATAAACAACAATAGCATCGGGATGCTCTCTTTTCAACTCCTGGATGGCTTCTTGTAACTTTTCATTGTGGTGGTACGCGATGCTGTTGATTTCTTTCAAGCACCCATGCTTATTGTAGGCGCTTGAGTTACTTGTTTGAAATATTGTTAGATAGGCTGGGGAACAACCTCTTGGGAAAAGGCCCGGTACTATCACCCCAACAGCTCCGTATCTGCTGATCACGCGCTGCAACTCATATAAAAAGATCATGGTTGAATTTCATGTTAGTACAAGAAAGTAGTTTCTTTTCCCTGATTTTGATGAAAACTAAAACAATTAATCTTCTAGGAATAGCGAATACATACCCTAACACCACTCATTATGGCTGCAACAACCTTAGGTACCAAAACCTTGACCTCTTGTATACCTTTTCCTTCAAACATTGCGAAGTTATAATCGTTATCTGCAATCTCTCCAAGCAAGAAAAAGAGAGGTTTTTTGCTTGATGCGGGTGGAATTTAAATGTTTAGACATCCAACCAAGTTGCACTTCGAGTGAGCTGTTGGTTTCCGGGTCTACGATATTCTGTTTGGCTAGAACCTTTGCCGGTAAGGCTGTGGCGCCAGCGACAGCGAAGTCGACTCCATGTCTGAAGTCTGCATCTTTTTCCAAGTAGGGATTTAGAAAGGGAAGGCCGGATGCATTAGCTGTAATTACAAAACACAATGCAGTTTAGTAACTCTCGAAGTCATGAGACACTAAAAAACACCCAAAGAGATTTTACTATGCCCAATCTAAACAAAACAAACAGAAAGAAAAACGAACAAGAACAATAGATAAATATACGATTGTATCTAGAGGTGGTGATACATGCATGCATGTAGTGTAACGTTTCTAGTGTGCATACTGTTCCCACATCATATAGCATACCGATGAAGTCGATCATGAGCCGACCATTAGAGCAGCGACCGGTAGCGTACTTGAAAAAAGTTTCACCATAGGGAAGCCTAGCACAAGCACTGGCAGCACCGATTGGCTTTTGCCGAATTAGATTCCCAGTATCTAAAATCGAGTTGCCAAAATTATAAATCTTTTCGAAGTGACAACTAATGAGTGAATTGGCATTGCTGGGAAGAGGTTGAAGAAAAAGAAGACAGGAGGAGGCAAATGTCAGCAGAACTAGAGAGGCAACAGGTGGGAGGAGGCCATTGCTAAAGGAAAGAAGAGACAAGGGTTGTAGAGAAAGTATGAACTTCGGTTGTGATCATACTATTGTAATTTATAGAGAGGTAGGCCTAATGGAGACTCCAGGTTTTATTTGATTTCGAGAGAGAAGCACGAATGGAAGACGCAAGAGTAGGCCAAAAAGCCGTCGTACTGCATTTGGCGAGGAAGGTGGAGCTGGGCCAGTGTTATTCAATAATTTTTTTGACATGATCACTTCGAAGATCCACCACACGTCTCTCACAACATTAGTTTACATTTCTCATATCTAATGGAATATTCTTTTTTTGTTTTGTTTTTGATTCGCAAAATAGGTGACAGGAAGCGATCAGTGTAGCAACCTCTCTGAGTGTAACCATAGGGGCTTCCTACCCACTTTGAAACATCTAGTTCGAGCCACAATTATTGTCCGTGAGAACAGGCCGTCACCACAGCACCACCTAGGTGCCAGTTAGAAATAGTCCTGAAATCCCCCTAGAGGACAGGTGTCCCGAGACTCGAACCTGAGTCGTCTTGGGCGTAAAGACTGTCCTTGCCAACTGTGCTACCACCCTCGGTGGTATTTCTAAGGGATTCGGGGACGGCAGATTTTCTTTGAAGGCGTCCCTCCTTGTGCTTGTTAAATTATTGATTTTCTGTAGGACTCATTCGGGTCCAGATAGATGATTCAAACCATGCACTTATTATTCTTTAAAGGGATAGCCAGTTAGCCACGGCCCACTGAAGAAGTGCAACCAACTCGAGGTGGTTGCCATCGTGGATAGACCACTGCTCTGAAGTCTATGGGCACGATCAACAAACATTCGGAGATCCAAGGATCCTAATCCTACGGGAGCTCAACGGCCAAAGATTCCTATATAAACAATTCAACACCACAGTTAACGGGTAACGCAACTCTTGCTATTCAATTACTTGAGATCCTTTCCATTTCGACCTACAATCTACTGACTTCACTGTCGGAGGGTCTTTGGCCGACACCACACCGGTGTCTCTTAGACTTTGTTTTGTAGGTCATCAGCCGAGCCGCCAAAAACTGATTCATCAGTTGGCGCCATCTGTGGAAAACGAAAACCGAATGAACCGAAACCGATATCTCTTTCGATCGGTTTTGATAGGTGAATATGGAAAACCGAACAGATATTTCGGTTGCTAAAATTCCAAAAAACCGAACCGACCGAACCAATATCACCCCTACCGGCCGTTGGTGGTGATCATGTTGGTGATAAGGCTTTGCTGGGAATATCGGTTTCTTAGGCCCTGTCTTGGTTTCTGATCAGTTCTTCCTCGAGGTTTTCTCGTGCAGGTCCTGGAGGTGGTGATGAGTTTTCGATGGAGGCTCTTGTAGTGGTTATGACACGGGTGGCGTCTGGTGGTGTTGGGTTGAGCCAGCTGGGATATGGTGATGGGTGGTGGTTTAGTTGATGTTGTTATGGCTCGGGTTTTTTGGTTATTTCTTGGGTTTGGGCTTGACCCTTTGAGTGTTTTTGGGCTTTGTCCATTGGTTGTTTGGGCTTGGCCCCTAAGGTGTTGTAAGGGCTTAATCATTTTAGGTGTTTCAGGTTTGGCTCACTGGGTGTTTTGGACTTTATCCCATTTGAGTTTTTTTTATTTATTTATTTTTTGGTTGGATTTCCCTCCCTCTCCCCTAACTTAATGTACCAATTGTCAAGTTTTTTTGAATAAACTTTTTTCTTATAAAAAAATATCATATTGCGCAGGTTCATAAAAAATTATATCCTACAATATTATATATAAAACCTATTTTTTCTTCAATTTTACTAGCTTGTTCGAGAGATTTTGCTAATTAGGTATATCAGAAGAACGACTATGAAAGATTTTTCGACATATAAGTTGTTAGCAAAGAATGTATAACTCATACGTTCATATAATTTTATGTAGATTTTGAGGAATTTTTTTAATTTCTTATAAGTTCTTTCTTTTGTTTCAGCGTACGTGCTAAGAGAGAGAGGGCAAAGTTCTGAGCCCAACATGGAAACTCGTAGTTGAACCAGCAGATGATCCGTGCCCATGACATACCAAAAATTGTCCAAATCACGAAAATTCCAAGTTGCATTGATAGGATTCAAATTCAACTATAATCCAATGCACAAAATTCACACTTCTACCATGTTGCATTCATAGGATCCAACTTCAGACATGACATAAAAAATGTTAAATAAGAGTCAAACCCATACGCATATGTAACAAAAAAAAAAAAACGGGTACTTTACAATGTCAAATTACGCATTGTCCTAGAAGTTTGTCCTTATCGCTCTTCAATTGTCGTCTTCATTTTTCAATTGTCGAGATCTTCATCACTCTTCAACTATCATGAAATTTTCTCTTCATCACCCATACCTTATTCATGTACAAGCCTTTTTCATACCCAACCTTTTTTTAATACCACCCAACAATTATTCCACCCAACCTTTTTCTCTAATACCCACTTGACCACGAACAAAAAACAATTTCATGTAAAAGCTCCCTGACTCAAAACACTTCAAAAACTATCTATTGTTAGGTAGGAGTAATAAAATTCATAAGGCCATATATATATACGGGGCAGTTCAAGGGACACCCAAAAAAACACCTAAAAAAACACCTCATAGTTTCCGATCAAATTTTGTTTATTCGAGCCGCTCAATGTGATCAGAACGTGATTTTAAGGATACCCACCTGAAATCAGCAAAAAAAAAGACTGGGAAAGAATTGATCTGAACAGTTTTTATCTTAGATTTAATGAACGGTTCAATTAAAAACTGCTCAAAACGAGCACTTCCAGGTCATAATTTTTGCTAGTTTCTCGCGAGCACCCTTAAAATCACATTCTGCACACATTGAATGGTTCGGATCTTAAATATTTGATCGAGAACTATGAGATTGAGATTTGGGGTGTTTTTTTAGGTGTTTTTTTAGGGTGTTCATTGAACCGTCCCGATATATATATATATAGAATCCGTTTCCGGTGAGGGATCCCTCATTTTGTTAAAATGCGGGACTCCCCCTTCCCAATTGAATTTCGATGATCCGAGCCGCTCAAAGTGATCAGAACGTGATTTTAAGGGTCCTCACGAGAAATCAAAAAAAATGACCGGGAAGGGCTTCATCCGGCAGTTTTTGTTTATGAAACAAAAACTGCTTGGATGAAGCCCTTCCCGATCATTTTTTGCTAATTTCTCGCGAGGACCCTTAAAATCACGTTTGCACACATTGAACGGTTCGGATTTTCAAATTTGATCGGAAAATGAGAGTCCCGCATTTTAGTCCCTCATTTTAATCCCTCACTTGATCCGTCACATATATATATATATATATATAACATGTGGGAAATGGAATTTTGATTTGACAATACTTTTGACAATATATTTTCGGAGCCCCACACAAATAATCGAAGCCATTCAATTTGTTTAAAACATGTTTTTAAGGGTTCCCGTAAAAAATCATCTTATTTAGACATCGGCAAGGGCTTGATTGGCTCATTCAATTTTATCCTGTCAAATTTGACAGGAATCAACTAAATGAGCCGATCATGCCTTTACCGATATCCAAATGCGTTAATTTTTTACGGGACCCCTTAAAAACATGTTTTAAATACATTGAGCGGCTCCGATTATTTGTTTGAAGGTCCCATGCGGGATTTCAAAAAATCTATTATCAAAAGTATTGTCAAATTTATTGTCTCTAGAACCGGCCCCTATATATATATATATATAGTTGCATATCTCAGCGCATTGTGGGAAGTCGTCGACTTTTGTTGCGATATCTTCTTTTGTTGCGTATCTCAGCGCATTGTGGGAAGTCGTCGACTTTTGTTGCGATATCTTCTTTTGTTACGGATTGGGGAAGAATGAGAGAACACATTAGGGATACGGGGGGCCTTGATAGAGATGTCGTTGGAAATCTGTAATAAATCCCCGGGTAGAACTCACCCCCAAAAGCTAGCTATTGAGGGGAGGGTGCCCAATGACTTATTAATCCCCCACCGAGAGCCCATACTCGCGATGTGGGACAAGTCTCATACCTTGCACTGGGATCACAACAAACCCCACCCCTTTAGAGCCGACGCCCACAGCGGCAGGTTGCCCCTCTCGGCACCTCCGACTATCCCGTGGCGCACCCGCGGTGGCAGGTCGCCCCTCTCGGCACCTCCGACTATCCCATGGCGGCCTCGTCTAGGGGAGGCTTGGCTCTGATACCAATGTAATAAATCTCCGGATAGAATTCACCCCCAAAAGCTAGCTATTGAGAGGAGGGTGCCCAAGGACTTATTAATCCCCCACCGAGAGCCGATACTCCCGATGTGGGACAAGTCTCATACCTTGCACTGGGATCACAACAAAATCATAGACAGGGCACGCGGTGGCCGGGTTTCACTCTCTGCCTGGTTTTGGATAAAAAAGTGAATAACCAGTCTCTGTCTTAGAAAGGATTTGGTATGCTTAAGGGGCAAGTCTCAGTAATTTGCACTACCCAATTAAGCTAATGATGATGGGGGTGCGTGGTCTGTTTCACTTGAGGAGATGCAGGGGTCTTCCGTATCCACCTGAATAAGCAATCCTTGATTGTTAGACTCTTAACAAACCTTGGATATGGGTGAAACCGGAATAAGCTTATTCGGGTTATCCAAATCTGTGAATGGCTTATTTGTCCGACAAACGGGCCATCATGTACTCTGATCCATGTGATGTTCTGGCTTATAAAAACAAAACAAAAAAATTAAATACAACTATTTGCGCATTATGGAAATACAACTTCCAACAAACCGAAGAGGAAACCTCAAATTGGTGCATAATTCCCAATAGATTATTTGTTGGTCTTGGGGCTCGTGAATTGTCCTCTTCTGTGAGATTTATACAATTGATGGGAGATTTTATATAAATATGTGAGCGATTACAAAATACTCTAAAAATAAAAATCACAGTTCACACCACCCTCATAATGGGCATAAACAATTCGGTTGGAGTGCATTTTGCAGTAAAGGACGATTGAATTCTACTTCCTCCGTTCCAAAATAATAGTCAACGAGATTTACATCTCGGCCTATCCCTAGCTTCTTTTTTGTTTGATACTATGACCTGTTACAGTGTTTTGGAGAAATCACTGTTACTACTTTAATGCCTACTAATTTTTAAGGTTACTACTTTAATGCCTAATTTTTAAGGTAGGGATAGGCCTAGATGTAAATCTCGTTGACTAAAAAATAGTAGTAAACAATACTCCTAGCCGAAGCCCCCTTTCTCTCTCTAGAAATCTTCTCTCTCTTTAGAAACAACAGCGCCGCTGATTAGGGTTCGGGGAGGCTCTGCCTCTGCCTCCTCCCCCAGGTCTCCCCCGGATTGGGGGGGCCTGTGGTGGCCCAAGTCAACACATGGTTGTAGTGACTCAAAACGCCACCGTTTTGGAGTTGTAAAGGAAAAGACAAAAGGCCCTGTTTGGTGGGAAGTCAAGCAAAAAACGTTAAGTGTTCTAATTTTTAATTTGTTTAAACCAGTGCGAAAATTTTATTTTTCTGATCATTTTATCCTAAAAAATCATAATTAATTTTTTAACTCTAAAACTCTTGTTAGTCAGCCTTAAAAAAGTCGTAAAATCAAATATTTCTTCGGGCTAACTAGCCTTAGAATCAAAAATTAATTATGACCATTTAGAATAAATGACAAAAGAAATAAGATCTTCGCATCTGTTTAAACGGATTGAAAATTAGAGCACTTAATTTTTTAACCATATTTTTTAATATATAAACGGTCTATACATGGTTGAAAAATTAATTGCTCCAATTTTCAATCCGTTTCGAACTGGTGTGAAGGTCTTATTTCTCTAATCATGTTATTCTAAAGGGTCATAATTAATTTTTGACTCTAAGGCTCTCGTTAGTTAGCCCTAAGAGATATTTGATTCTACGACTTTCTTAGGGTTGACTAACGAGAGCTTTAGAGTCAAAAATTAATTATGGTTCTTTAAGATAAAATGATCAGAAAAATAAAATTTTCGCACTGGTTCAAATGAATTAAAAATTTGAAGCACTTAACTTTTTTTACTTGGCTTACCACCAAAGAGAACCTTTTGCCTTTTCCCTTGCAGCCCCAAAACGGTAACATTTTGAGTCACTACAACCCTATGGTGACTTGGGTCACCACAGGCCCCCGAGTCCAGGTCTCCCCCCTTTCCTATCTCTCCTCCTCCTCTCTTTCATCTCTTTCTTTCTCTCCTCTCATCTTCTCTTAGCCTCTGTTTTTCACCCTTTGATTTAGGGGTTTCGTGCTGGTGCGACCGACGTGGTGGTCATGTCATTTGCCAATGATCCTCCATTTTGCTTGGTCCCTTTCAGGCCTTTCAGATCTGCTAGTGTGTTGGTGGGGGCGCTAGGGTGTGGGTTGTGAGGTTGTGAGGGTTTGAGGTTTTTCGGTGGAGGAGGTGAGGGGTGTTGGGGTTTTGTTTTTGCTCCGTGTTTTATTTGTTTTTCTCCGGCGTGGCCGGTTTCTCACCGACTGGTTTCGCCAGTTCAGTTTTGTTACAAGTTTGAGGCTCTCTCGGATCTGGTGTGTATTAGAAATGATACCTTGGGACGGGTGTAAAGCTAAGCAAATTGCTTCTGCTCCAAGAACAGAGGATTGTGTCGGTTGTAAGAGATGTGAATCTGCCTGTCCAACGGATTTCTTGAGTGTTCGAGTTTATTTATGGCATGAAACAACTCGCAGCATGGGTCTAGCTTATTGATATGTTCCAGAAAACTCCACTTGAATTTATTTGATTTTTTTTATCGAAAAAAACCCGTGCTCGTCTTTTTTGAAGAAGCTGGATACAACGAAGAAATATCCGAGCCCGACATTATGGAATTATTGATCGTATTATGACGGTGACGATTGAAACAGACCTGAAATCTGTAAATGTGCCGGCAGATACCGGGCAGATGCCGCCCGGGCAGGATAATGAATTCCTCCCCGATTACCTAATACGGAGGGATTCCTTTGGTTTTCATTCCATTCCTTAAACGCAGATCGGTTGTTTAAAATCAATCTTGAAACAACAGGCCGTGTAAACCAAAACCCGATTAATAAATACGAACACATTCCAACTAATTCCCACGATCTGATCCAGGTCCGAATCTATCTGGCATTCCCAAAATTAAAATAATACTTGCAAGGCTTGGCTTCAGAGTAGGTGGATAAGGGCGGGGCCTTAGCCTTGGTGCCCGGTGTTTCTAGTTTTCAACAATGGGGAGTATCTACGCAGGGGAAAATCACAATCATCGGCGCCGTGGCCCGGTTCGATCAGAGGTCGTAGCCCAGTAGCGGATTTCTCCTTCATCCCTCCATGCCCGGAGCCTGCTCGTGTCAACATGGGCTTGCCGGAGATGTCTTTTCTCCACTGGTCTGGTTCGGGATCAAGTCAGCGCCTCCATCGTTGGCAGCAAGTGGTCTTCTCTCGAGCGGGGCTTGGCTGGTGTGCATCAGTGGAGGTTTTCCACGATGGCTGCGTTTTGTTTGTTTTATAGTGTGCTCCTATTTCTGTCAGTTCTATATTGTTTATCTTTGTTTGGGATCGTGTTTCAAGCCGAGGCGGTTAGGTGATAGATGGATGGCCCCTCGTGTCCCGACCCTCTGTGGTGGTGAGTCGTGCTCAGGTCTAGTCTCTAGTTTTCGTGACGGTTGTGTCGTAGCCCCTTTGTCACCGGTTTTCCTTGTTATTTTTTCTGTGATGGTCTGTTGTGCGTTTCCCTCTCATTGTACTCGGATGAATTCACTATTTAGCCATTTATGGCTGTTAATGAAATGAACTTTGGATAAAAAAAAATAGTAAGAGTAGTAAACACAAAAAATCATGACACAGCAAACGGTGAGTGAGACCGAATTGAGAAACGAGCAAATAAAAGGGTGCACGTACCCAACCGGCCAACCCGATTCCATGAAATGGAGGTTTGAAGCCCACATTTTTTTTTATTTATTTATCCGGTTTGAAGCCCACGTTCACTGCATCACGTAATCGTCCCGGATCGTTATCAATTTTCGTTCATTTACGTTCGCCTCTTCTGGAACGTGACCATCTATTTTAATTTTAGAAATGCTACGTGCGAAGAAAAGACCCGTAAAGTGTACTGTGCATTGAATCTGAGCCGTTCATATATACTTTAAGTGCATTTTCTTTGCTCATTTTCTTTGTTCTTAGCACCAAATACCCAGACGATCAGATGCACTCCACCCAAGTATGAACGCATCAATAATCTCCCAAGAATTACAGATCTGCCAAGCCGCCACAGATTGCCTCGCCAAAGACATCATGTAAGGATAGAACGCTGAAGTAAAAATATTATTGTAAAGCAACCTCGATTGAAAGAACCCGATCTGTAGACAAAATCCGTCCAAAGACGAAACTAATAATTCTCGTTGAACGAGAGGCAAAACTCTCACAAATCAAACGACAAGTCGTAGACCTGGAGAGACGGAAGGGAAAAAACAAAGAAATGAAGTCGGTAGTACCATGGCCTCCCCCTCCCGCCACCGCACACAGGTATGAAACCCACGAGGGGGAGGGAAAGGGAGAAGATCGAAAAGTTGTGGCGACTAGAGTTGAGAGAGGGAGAGAGATAGGGTTGAGAATGAATCTGAGGCTTCCGGTTTAGCAGAGGCAAAATCGCACTTTAAAATCTTTGTAACCCGGCCATAACCCTTTAAAGTCTTTTGACCGGTTAAAAATTTATTGAGCCTGATTTAATTAGTTTTGTCGACCTATATATACTATCTGTCGACTTATTAACAAATCTAAGTAGGTCTATTTATATTGGCTACACACGAATGATCCACGGCAGGCATTAATAAAAAGAAATTAATTTATACTCCGAATTTGCAAAAAATTTAGTGCATTGTTTGAACCCGTCTATTACCGGTAAAGCCACCCTTGCATATCGGCGTACTTTGTTGATTTTTAGCGGCTCAAACACATTGACTAACTTGAAAAAATTAATTAGGTCTGACAAAGATAGCATAGCAATTCAATTTTATGAAACATAGTAGTACTAGTGGATAAGACCGCATTAAATTGTTCCAGTTCGTTATTGCAGATGACCTTTTGAAGATTTGAAGGGCACTATAGATATTATCAACCACAGTAAACCCATTTAAGTACTTCGTCCGTCTGTATTAAATTGTTCGTTACGATTTTGCGCGTATTTTTAACAACTTATGTCTCTTGACGTTTGATAGATCTCAATTTTTCTGTAAGACAATGATTTTAAAAACAAAAAAAAATTTATACATTGAGAGATATAAGCCTTTGAAAATGCACTTAAAATCGTAGTGGACAATTAAATAGGGATGGATGGAGTAATTTTGAACTTTATTTGCTATACACAATCCCATATATAAATAAAAAATGATAGGATCCATGACACTTGATTCATGAAACTGCCCATGAAAAAATTTGGACCGTCTACGGTTTTATGGATTCAGTATCATAGACTCTACCAGACCTCACAATTAGATCTCTTTTTTTGAAAATTCAAGGGGTCCGAGCCAACACATGCAAATTTTGATTACTTTTTAGAGTACCAACCCATCTAATTTAAAGTCGAAGCAAAGTCCCATATTAACTAGTCCCATAAAATAGGACAAGCCTACTAAATAGCAAACATTAACCACCATTTTGTGCCTATTTAAACAGGGTCAACCCAATTTCAATCACTGTACCTATTTCTCTCATCACACTCTTTTCTCTTCATCACTTCATCTGAAGGCAAAATGTCTCAGAAAGTGAGCCGCCACCAGAGGAGGGCATCCCAGAGCGTGTTCGCGCTGCCGGACGACCTCTCCACTCCGCCGCCGCCAAACACAGGTGGCGAGTTCAAGGTTTCTCCGCCGCGCCAGGGCCACCAGTCTCAGCTGCATGAAAGCCACGTTGCTCAGCCGCCGCCACCGCCAGAGATTTCCGACCAAGGGAAGAAAGGTGTGGTTGATCCGAAGGCATCGAGAAAAAGCGTGAAATAAATTACCTTTTCTTTTTCTTTTTCTTTTTTTTAATTTCGGTTTCGTTGGAATGGTTTGCAGTTAATGTGTTTCTAGAAGATTTGAGATCCTATTCTAGTTTGCTAATAATATGGCATTAATCCTCTTGCATGTGAAGTTCTTTTCATTTTTTCCTAACAAGAAAGTTAACTATAAAGAAAATTCTACCAGACCGCTGATGCCATTTGGATTTATAAAAACCTGATAGTTTTTTTTGAAGGGAAAAAAGGTCTGCATTCTGTCACATTTTTTGTGAAGAATTTTGTATTAACGACGAGATCACTTATCGACTTTCGCATGCATCTGTTATATATAAATAGGTAAATATTCTTTTCGCATGCATCTGTTATATAAATTGGTAAATATTCTTTTTCATTATTGGTAACAATAATATGGCCGATCATTGCGGATATAACAGTTGTTTTCCAAAAAAACAACATTAGGAAGAAAGTAAGAAAATAAACACTGGATCGTCCCTGAGGCAAAAATTAATTGCTGGTTCACTTGCGGGAGCTGACTTTTTTTGGAAGAAAAATTTGAAGAAGTGGCACGTGGATGGTTCGGATCTTGGTGCACGAACATCTATTTAAATAACAAAAATATGGAAGATGAATTTTTAATACCGGAGATTCGATGTAATAGGAATTAACAGAAAATTAGTACGTAGATTTTAATTAGTAGTAAATAATACCAATTTGCAGTTAATTTCTTACTATATGTGTTGTTATAAAATACATAAGGTTTCCTTTTACAAGTCCGCTTTGAGCCCCGAAAAAGTCAGGTACGACTCGAATAAACAAGTTTTTTTGTTGAAGCTTATTTAAAATTTGGCTCGTTATTTGTAAGTTAAACACATTGATTTTAAGTCTCTCTGTAGTCTATACAACCCTTAATTTAACTCAAATTTGGCTCTTTATGTTTTGATGACTATAAGTTAAAAAAATACGTAAGATACTTTTATTTAAACTTGAGAGAGATTTTGCCCAATTGATGTTCACTCTCGGATTTTTTTTTTTTGGTTAAAAGAAGAAAGGTAAACAATTTTTTAATTTTTATCGCTTGGTTTCATCATTGCATGTAAAAGACTCAAAAACTTCTACTAATTGGTTTGACTCCACCTTGTGCAGATATAGGCCAACACATTCCTACAACGCATCTGCAAAAACAAAAAAATTGTGTGAATAAACTGAGATCTCTAGATATTCGGCCCCTTTTGGACTCACCCTGGGCCCACTTCGATGATTGATATTTTTCAATTTTTAGATTTTGTTGAGATCATTAATCACGTCAAAAATCAAGTTACTTGCATATCGTTTGATGCAATTTCAGAGCACATTTATACTGATAAATAGGTTAAATGGGTACGAACTGATCTCGTGTTGTATCCTTCATATGGGTACAGATCCCGTGTCGTAATCCTTCTTTTTTTTTCAATATAAATATGCTCAGAAATTGTATCAAATGATATTCAAGTAACTTAATTTTTGACGTGGTTAATGTTCTCAACGAGATCTAAAAAGTAAACAATTTCAATCATTGCAGTGCGCCAAAAAATGGGCTACCAGGACAGTCCAATCCATTTACATGAATTGGGGAGGAGCTGTATCCCTCCAAAACCCAAAGAAACCCTAGCGGCCGGCACCTCCTCTTTTTTCTTCATGTTTTTTTTTTTACCCCCTCTTTTTTCTTGTTTTTTTCACCCCGGATTTTAACCACTCTAATACGACAGCAGGAGGAGAAGGCTTTACCCGTGGGTGTTCTTCTCACGAGTCTCGATCCCATATCTGAGAGTTTTCCCCTCTCCTCCCTCACTTTCCATCCTCCAGATCTGAGAGTTTTTGGTAGAAGAATTTGAAGAAGTGGCACGTAGATCGTTCGAATCTTGGTGCATGAATATCTAATCAAAATTATGGAGGATGAATCTTTAATACTGGATGACGACGTAATAGGAATCAACAGAAAGATATTACACGATTTTTAATTTAATAAATAAATAAATACTACTCCTTCCGTCCCTTTTTAAATGTCCTACTTCGTAACTCCAACTTATTAAAAAGATATCATCATTATACCTTTCACATCAACTTTTTCCTCAACTTTCTCTACTTACTCATCATCATTACACTTTTACTCACTAACTTTTCAAAATGGAATCTACTTTTAGGGACAAAATAGACAATTTACCAACTTTTGCCCACTAACTTTCCAAAATGAACACTTATTAAGGGACAGCCTAAAATGAAATACTGAACGGTAATAAAGGGACGGAGGGAGTACTATCAATTTGCAGTTAATTTATTACAATACATAAGATCCCGTCCTCGCGACTCAAAAAGTTGAATACAATTTTTGGGTTTTGTCCTTATTAATAAGCGTTTGTTTTCAATATTTTTAATTTTGCACCAAACTTTCATGTATTATTAATTCGTCCCGACAAGAAGAATAACCAAAAAGTTGTGATCTACTACTTTTGAGGTAGCAAAACGGAGCCTAACTTGTTATAAAATGCATAGGGCCTCATTTTTCTATGAGACACTAAAAATAAGATATAGGATAATCAAGTAATATAAGACGACAAGGGAGTACGAAGCAAACAAAATAGATGGGTGTGACCCATAATTTGTATGCGCGTGCGTGAGCGAAAGTGCGAGAGTAAAAATATCTTTAAAACACATCACAGCCTACTAAAATTCGTAAGAGTAATGATTGAGAGTATCAGCACAGTACAAAAGTTGAGAGCAAGAACGCGAGTCATTTTGAAAGATTACGTTGAAGGCGAGACTATCTTGTAAGGAGATGGATTCTCTCATTTGGACTGGAGGAGAAAGTCGTAATCTAAACCGTCTATTACTGCAATCAGTAGTTCAGATTTGTTCGAAAATTCATTGAGGAAATCCGAACTATTGATAGTTGCAATGTATGATTTATATTACAACTTTTTCCACCAGTCCAAAATTTTGACAGGAGAGGATCCGATTCCATCTGGGAACTGCATGTGCACACCTACTTCAATTGTTCCCAACGGATGAGACAGTGCGCAGTGCAATACACTGTGAACAATTTTGATAAGGTGTAAGGAAAGTTAAAGAAGTGTCCAAATCAATCGCCCTTTTCTATAAACAACTTTGATAAGGAGTAAAGGCATGAACATTGCCCCCAAGAGATTATTCTCTAAACAATTTTGAAGGGAAATAAAAATGCCAAAATTGTTTTTGCTGGTGTCAAATCTCTAGTGCCCAGAAGAAATGTGTCATATACAGTGTACAAGATTTTTATGTGCTAAAATTTTGGTACCAATAAAAACAGTTTTGGTATCATCACTACCCGTTTTGAAGGCCTCATTTCGCTTCTAATCTAATACTTCCATTTTTTTTTTTTTGATCCGCTAATCTAGTATACCAATCCGGATCAAAAAAAAAAATTCTAGTATACCAATTGAATCTAGTACTATTACTTATTCCCCGCCACCCTTTCTGATGAGAACATGCTTCCTACTGTCCCTATATTAGCCTATATAGTACCATTGACAAGTTGTAAGCTCACTTGGAACTCACCTTTTTTTTTGTTTTTTTCAAACAACAGACAATCGTATGCTCATATAGAACAAAAAATTGTCTGGAGACTATAAACGCCCAAATCCTGAAACCCTCTGTACGTTGGGCAACAAAACCACAATATTCGGGTTATTCATGTGGGTTGGGTAGGCACACCTTACGCATGAAAAGAAATTCCACGCAGGGATAATAGAAGAACGGTAATGAAGATGGCAACAGTAATTTGACCAACCTCATTGTCCTCCGTGCAAGTCACTAAGGGAATAGAAACACCCGCAGAGGGTAAAAAAGGTTCTGCGCAGGGAATAGATTGCTCCAAAATCAAAGGGAATAAAGACAAAAAAAACTCTGGTCACCGTCATTGTTCTCCAGAGGAGGAGCCAAGCCACTCTTGCCACACCATAATGCCCAATTGGACCAAGCCCTAATGACCGGAGCAGGGTTTCGAGCGTGGGGAATGACAGAGAGTAGATCCGAGGTAGAGGTGAAAAAAGGGGCAGAGGAAAGGGTAAAGGAGGCAACTTGGTGCAGGAGGGTGGCCGGCTGGAGGATGGAGGGGGAGGTGGAGGTGAGAGGCAGCAGCCCCAACCCCCTGCACAAACCCCTGTTTGAGAAAAGATAGAGCGAAAGTAGAGAGAAGGCAGAGAAACGATAATCAGATTTTTCTACTAGTATGATACATGCTGGTACCAGTGAGATACCGGGTACCATTTTAGATTTATCGCTATTAGTGTTATTTTCTCGCATAAAAGAATTTATAGTACAATATAATATACACATTTATTACAAATAAAAATAAAAAGTAGTTCGATATTTATCCAGCATTGGCCGATACTTGAAGAAAAAATAAATTTAAAGTAGTCTGGTACTGTCCGCTATCGGCTGTTACTAACTGGTATCTTCGGTACTGACTGGAACTGACAGGTATTTAAACCGGAACGAAATTAGAGGTGTAGGATACCAAATTTGGACAATACCAATATGTACCGTTTGGTACCGGCTAGTACGATACGAGATTCATAACCTTGCCTTGAACTCACCACGAAATCCAAATTTTAGTCATCATAAAAGCACCTTTAAAGTTTTACCTAGTTAATTAGAATTGATTTTGTTTTTCTCTTTTTGGGATTTTGTTAATTTTAAATTAAATTAATTAAAATAGAATTATATATTTATTTACTAATATGGGATAAAAATATTTGAATTTTTCTCAATGAAAGAAAAAAGGTAAATATTTTTCGAAAAAGTTCAGAAAAGATAAAAACAAGTACTCCCTCCGTCCCTTTTTAAGTGTCCTGTTTCGTAACTCCAACTTATTAAAAAGACATCATCATTGTACATTTCACATCAATTTTTTCCTCTACTTTCCCTACTTACCCATCATCATTACTCTTTTACTCACTTACTTTTCAAAAAGGAATCTACTTTTAAGTACAAAATAGACAATACACCAACTTTTACCCACTAACTTTACAAAATGGATACTTATTAAGGGACAGCCCAAAATGAAATACTGGACAATAAAAAAGGGACGGAGGGAGTAACATTTTTGTTTTTGACCTTTCTTTCAATATTCTTAAAAAAATTAATATTTCTTATCTTTAAATGTCCTTGTCAAGAGTAGATAATTATGTAATTTGACCTAAAACTAACAAAAGTCTAAAAGAAATCAAATAAAATTCATTACACTAGGCTAAATTTAACCTTAATAAAATGTCAGGATATAATTATCTTAGTGCTTAAACAAATGATATTGATGAATGATCAACACCCAAGAATTTTAAAATATAATGAGTTGACCCGTATTCAGCCCATGTGCCTAAATTCATTTCCTTTCTAGTAGCCCTGAGTCGACTCAAAGAGTGTTTCCACCGACCGATACATTGTGGACCATAATTTTTTTGTTGTCCTTATTAAAAAAAAAATCGCATTTGTTAGTTTAGTATGAAACTTTTATGTATTATTGATTCGTTTTGACGAAAATAATCGGAATAATAAAAAATTATGACTTTTACGCAAGTTTTTGAAAACGTCCAAAAGCTATCTTTTTTATTTTTTCGTTAGATATTTTTTAAAATATTTGTGTAAAATTCAAAAAATTTTACCTTTTCAATTCTTCTCTTCAAGATGAACTAATATTACATAAAAATTTAACATAAAACTAACAAACACAGAAAAAAAAAATAATTGAACAATGACAACCAAAAACTTGTAGCCCCACATCCAACTTGTTAATTAGTGGAAACACCCCTATGGTCTTCCCTATTTATGAATGTGCTTGCCAACTAATTAGTAGGGCTGCTCACGGTCCGGTTCGGTTCGGATTTTTAGGAATCCGAGGACCGAACCGCTAGTCACGGTTTTTACAAAGTGAAATCCGTGTTCGGACCAAAAGTCCTACGGTCGGTTTTTACAAAATAAAATCCGATCCGTGACTCGCGGATCGGTTACGGTTTTGTCCACGGATTTTAGCAAAAATAAAACTCAAGCATATATCCCACACTAAAAGGGAAGAATGTTACATTCAAAATTAAGTTTAACACCACCAGAAAGTACTTGTTTCATAAACTACCAAAAACCTATTTTAAAAATCAAATTCAAAAGAATCTAAACACTAGTAGTATATTATCAGTATAGTACATAACATAAAAAAATGGAAAAAAAACGAACAAGTGAAACTCAACTAGGGTTACCCGTTATTTATATGAAAACACTATAATTTACTCCATATATTTTATGTACATTTACATTATATCCCATTATTAAGATAAAATACTAAATTTGGTAGAAAAAAGTTTTAACATTACTAACAATTTATTATATAAACACACATATATATTTATATATATTATTTATATAAAATAAATATCTCACTATTCGGTTCGGTTAATCCATGGTTTTTTAATGAAAATTTGTGGACCGAACCGCGAGTCACTGTTTTCTAATTTTTCAGTCCGTGTCCGGACCATTAATCCACAGACAAAATCCAAAAGGTATGGATTGATTCGGTCCGGACCGGTTTCACGGTTCACCGAATTTTTTGAGCAGCCCTACTAATTAGTGGAATAGGAAATCTGAGAGAGAGAGAGAGAGAGAGAGAGGGGGGGTAGCGTTGGGTTGACGCTGGTTGAACGAGCTGGTTGAACGAGAACCTTTATTTTCAGAAAAGTTTTGTAAAAGAGAAAAATCCAAATTTGCCACTGTTGATCCAGAGAAATGTGAATGCCAATCAATAGATCTACTACTTTTCTGACTCAGCCGCTCAAGCCAAGCCTATTAACAAAAACTGAATGGGCCTCTTCGTATGTTTCGTAGTTCTGGAATCATAGCTTGAAGACGATCTCGACAAATTATTGTGAAAATCATAACTTGTCCGTATCGACTTAAAATTACCTGTTATTTGATTAATAATGTGAAAAAAAAATCATGGATTTTATGGGACAATTGTTTGTTAATTTAAAATAGTCAATGGGCGATTCAACGGTGTGGTTGAAGCACGCTTCAATATTAGTTCAAACAATACAAATATGAAATATAAATGAGCACATTTTCCCTTTTTCCCCCTCTTCTCCTCTATCCCTCTCCCTAACTACGTGTTCCACGATTACCTAATGACTTAGAGCATCCACAATGCACTCTTAAGATGACTCCTGCTTCCTATTAGCTAGTGATTAACTTATGAACCATAATTTTTTGGTTTTGTGTTTATTCAAATTTTTCGCATTTGTTAGTTTTACGCTAAATTTTTATGAAATATTAATTCGTCTCGATGAGAAGAACCGAAAGAGTAAAAAATTATAATTCTTACACAAGTATTTTGGAAAATATCCAAGAAAAAGTCCAAAAACTTAAATACAAAAAAAAAAAAATTGAATAAAGACAAAACCAAAAAATTATGCTGCATAACTTAATTATTAGTGTAAACACCAGTGAGTGAGGCTCCTAATAGTTTAACAAACCATTTGCCAGATTGTGGCTTTCAATGGGTTCCCCAAACAAGCTCCATATGATGACTTTTAAACATGTCTCCTAACACATTTGTTAAATTTAGATAGTACTCCAGTGTAGCTAGCTCTAAATTGGACCCAAAATCTTTAAATATTTTTTAGTATGAAATTTCCAAAAACATAAGGGTCCTTTACACAAAATAGAGAATTCTCTAAGCTTGAAACCTCATCTTTTAAAAATTTGTGCAAAAGACCCTCATGTATGCCCTTGAGCATGACTGCATGAGAGGGTCGTTTCACTTGAAAATTTGTACTACAAAATGGAGAATGCTCTTGAAATCTCAATGGGTAAAAGCTTTTAAGGCTAACCTCAATAGGAGGTGACATTCTTGAGATGTTCGCATGGATTTGATGAATTTTAGATGATGAATGCAAGTATACAACCACAATGCTTTGAAAATAGAGAGAGGAAGAGAGGAGTGAGATAAGATTTGTGTTATTCCCCCCATCTCTAACTAAATGTTCGGACCGAAAATTTAGGTCTTTGAAAATATGCATTTTTTTTCTAATTTTTTTGAACGAAAAGAATGCATCTATTTGATGGCCTAGGTTTACGGGCCAAACATTTATTTACGAGAATTTTTTTCGCGAAAGAAAGTTGTCAAAATAAGAATATGGCGTTTAGCAAAAAATAGTAATTAATAAAGACTTAAAAAGATAGTAGTAGTTTCAATTTGGTCAATTTTACCGGTTGACTCACACGGAGGGAGTTTGCTCCTCTAAAATTTAAAGTTAGCTAGTTTAATGACATCTAAAAAACTTAAGAGGCATAAGGGGTTGTCCACTATAATTACCCACATCTCGAGGGTTGATCTGGCGGTCTTGATAACATAAGATCTCAATTGGATGCAGGTAAATGAGGTAATACCCCGATGGGGCAATGATTAACACCTTTGCTTTGGGTTGGCAACAAAATTCACACCCAGATGATTTCATCCCAAGCCACTTAGCTCCCTCTTAGGTTTTAGTTTGAATCCCAAAGGAATGTTTTGGCTAAATAAGTCAACTTGGCTTATTTTGTGTCTTTATTTATTTTTTTGCATTTATTAATTTTGTATTAATTTTTTAAAATTATTTGTTCATCTCAACAAGAAAAATCAAAAAAGTGAAAAATTGTAATCAAAATGCAAATTTTGGCTGTCAAATTTTGAATAAAAACAAAAATAAGTTAATATTTTTGTCTTTATTCAAAAATTTTGAGTATTGATAACAATTTTTTACTTTTTGATTTCTCTTGTTGAAACAAATTAATAATTCAAAAAAATTTGACTCAAAAATAATAAATGTGAATTTTGTTAAATAAAGACAAAAAATAAGCCAACTAACTTATTTAGTCAAAACAACTCATCATCAATATAACTCATGGGACCACTTCCCGGCGCACATAAGCCAATGAAACGGAAATGGGATGGTCTAATAGAGATTCATCCCAAGTGTGCGCAAGTCTATATGGGACACCATACATTGGAGTATAATAAAAGATAACCCAAATTTCATTAGTAAAATAAGGAGTACCATTAGTAACGGTCTGGCGGCGCCGTGTCGGTAGTTTTGATCTTCGTCAGCCGGCTCAACCGAAGCCGCGACTCCCCTCCCCACACCCAAGACTTCCACTCACACACACGCACCCCAAAAAAAAAAAACGAGGTTGGCGTGGCGTGATCTCATTCGTCCGACGAATCACTCACACCGCGTCCTTTCCCTACGCTCGTTCCTACCTTACGCGTACCCCTCCCAAGGGAAAGAGCAACCGATTAAAAAGGGGCAATCGATTTCATTCACAGAGCCCTCGTTATCGGACTCCTGTCTCTCACCCCCCCCCCCCCTCCCCCTTCCACCCTCTCTTCCTCTCTCCTCTCTCTAGATTTTCTCCTCCTCAAATCTCCGTCGATCTAGTTGTCTTCCGAAAATGGTGAGACCGATGCTTCCTCCTTGCTACGATTTTACTTATATGCCCTATTTCTACGTTTATTCGTCTGTAAGTAGGTCTGGTGATTCTTGTGTTGATCTGTGTTCGATCTGGCTGTCGATGATAATATCCGGTGGAAACTGAACTGATTTATGTATGTCTGTAGCCGATCGTTGTGTTTACTGCTGATGCTTTGCTAGCTCTCAGATCTGCCGATTTATTTGACCAGATGTATCTGATTTCTTTGATGTTTTTGTGTACCTTATAGTTCTTCTGTGATCAGTTGAGTTTGATCTGTCGAGTTTCGTCGTCTGGTTGGATTTTTCATTAGCAAAGTGATTTTTTTTCTTTCTTTTTTGTGGTCATGTGGTGCTTTTTTTTGGAAATTGGATCTGAAAATTTGTGCTGAGTTTTATTTTATTTATTTTTATTTTTATATGTGTCTCTTCTGTTATTTGCTGATTTTGGGAAATGAAAAGTAAGATAAGAAAGCGATATTTGTGTTGTTTTGGATACGGTAACGGAGCTATATTGCCTCGGGTGGCGGTGACCCTCCGATGGTTTTTAGAAAATTCTTCTTAACACACACAATTTGGATGCTTTTATGATTTCATGTTTCATGTTATCCCAACGAGTAATAGTCTCCAACGTTTTGAAATACTATTAGCTTCCTGGCCGTTGAGTTAATGACCTTTTCCGTATGGTAATGGGAGACACTGGCGGACATTTGATTTGAACTTAGCGGGGAGCCCGAATCACATGTATTTTCACATTAATAATAAGTCTAGTTTTTATGACTTATCGTATATCGTCATTGCTAGGTCCGATGAAGAGACAAAATTGTATATATATGGATATGTCATTTAATTTTATACGGGTGACCGAAAAATGGAAATGGTCGATAGCATGGAATTTTTCGGGCTTTTTCCCCACACAAAAGTGGAATTTTAAGAATTTTTATGCAGTGAAGGGAGCCAATCACATAGAACTTTTTCAAATTGACCTCAAAACCTAGTACAACTAGTGGGAGTATTTAGAGTTGTGCAGGGGCCCAGGTACCTCCCGGTACCCCCTTGTGTCCACCCCTGATGGGAGGCCCCCCCTTATTTCACGTATTATAAATTAACCTCTACTAGCATGAGTTGGATGTGATGTTCTGGTTTTTGGATTTTTGTATACTCTGTTACAATGAAATGCCAAAAAATGGCAGTCTAATATATTATACATGGGGATTCTAAATAGTAATTACCTAGTTCAAAATTATATTAAATAATTGAAAATTGTTGTTGCATTGGAGGAAATGACTTGTACAGATTTATTGGTTTTCCTGCTGTTAATATGCTTCTTGCGGGTGCGTAATATTTATTTGGGAAAACGTAACTTGGCTCCCCCCCTGTTTGGATTGTTATTTGGGAAAACATAAATTGCCCGCCCCCCCCCCCCCCCCTTTTCAATCTCCTTCATAGCTGCTTTGAGTTCAACTGGGCGTAGCTTGTTACTTTCTTGGCCCCATAATGTTTCAAAAACAGCATTGTGAATTTCTCATGCAGCCAACGTGAATGATTAGGAGTTTCATGTATGTACTTTCAAAGATAAGCACTACGATCCTGAAGTTTTAACGGGCCTTTTATTAAGGAATGCCATTTGTGCGTTTCTTTTGAGTAGTTGTATCCTAAAATGGGCTGCAATCAGTATATGCATGTGACATAGTCAACATACTCCTGATCTCCAAATGAGTTGCTACTCTTTGGAGTATCATATAGCTGCCTGCAAGTCTTTTGTAGTTGGTTTGTGATGCAAACAAGTCGAGGCAGTTGATTGCTTTTATATTTTCTCGTTGATTAAATTGAGCACGATGGATAATCCTTTCTGCTATATGCTTGCCCTTAACCCATGTATGCTAGGAACTCTAACTAACCCTATTTTAGTGCTTGATTTTACTATGGAACTGGTCTTGGGAGTTAAGATTGTTTTAAATGATGGATGGATCTGGTTTTCAAATACCGTTAAGGTTTCAAGTTTCAACTTACAACTAGCAACATTCCTGGATCAGTAGAACACGTGCTAAGTAATTAGAGGTAATGGATATCTGTGCTGGTTATACATTCTACAGGCTAATGCAGCTTCTGGGATGGCTGTGCACGATGACTGCAAATTAAGGTTCATGGAGCTGAAGGCAAAAAGAACTTACCGCTTCATAGTTTACAAGATAGAGGAGATGCAGAAGCAAGTTATTGTGGAAAAGGTTGGTGAACCGGGCCAAAGCTACGAAGACTTCACCGCTTGTCTTCCTGCAGATGAGTGCCGCTATGCTGTCTTTGACTTTGACTACTTCACTGAGGAGAATGTTCCCAAAAGCAGGATTTTCTTCATTGCGTGGTAGGTCTGTTCTTGCTTTTAGAATAGCATACAAATTCTTCTTCTTAATTGATTTGTTCCTTTTTGAGTTATGAAGGTCACCCGATACGTCAAGGGTCAGAAGCAAAATGATTTACGCTAGCTCCAAGGACAGGTTCAAGAGAGAGCTAGATGGGATTCAGATAGAGTTGCAAGCTACTGATCCAACTGAGATGGGTCTTGATGTTTTTAAAAGCCGCGCCAACTGAATAAAGATTTGTTGGCTTGAAACGGGGATCTCCGTGCAGTTTCATTACTCGAGTGGATGCTTATAGTTTATGGGATAGTGAACTTGGCTACATATGGTATTGGTTATCCAAGTGCAGTGTCCTATTTATTTGAACAACATTTGTGGTTTCCGGTATATTATGTTGGCTTGTTATTTGTAAAACGTTTTATTGTCTCACTTGTAGAGGTCTTCTACAAGCTAATATGTTGCAGATTGTGGGGTAGGAAAACCTTTAGTTTGTTTTGAAAATTATTGACTCCTGTTGTTCTACAAGCTGAAAGGTTTATTGGTCCCTGTTGTTTTCCCTTTTGGAATGGTAAGAAGATGGCTTACTTTTTGTCCTCTGCAAGTGCTGTTTAGTTGGTTTCTCTTACGAGAATTTTGTCTAGAAGTTGGGAAAACAGCTATATGTTCTTCCTCTTAGTTCATTGATTTACCCTTTTTTCATTTCCCAGATGAGATGTTATCTTTGGTCCATAGCTGTTGCCTGTTTGGGACGTGTTTTATGCAAAAGATAGCTGTAGTTTGAGCAGCCGTGGAGGTTTTTTTTTTTTTTTTTTTCTTCATTTATTTGTAACACGTCGGGCACAGGGGGCACAGTGGACTTGGGTGGCTGCAGAACTCATTTGTATGACTGCACTCTAGGTGACGGCGTGTTTTGGAGTTGGAACACTAAAACTATTGGGTTTGTGGTTGGTAGTAGTGATGCCTTTTTAAGCCGCTAGAGTTTGATGTGTTTGGAGTGGTAATGTGCGTGTGGATAGTTTGGGATACATTGCGTCCTTGTCTGTGTTCCAAGCACGTATCCCTGTTAATATTCGTGCATCGGTCCTGGCTGTATTTTTGTTCCGGGATCTGTGTTTCAAGCCGTTCCCGTGAACATCTTGTGGCTTTTAGTCTCTGAAACTCTTTTGTAGCATCAGCTGTTGTATTTTGGGAAAGTAGGTTTTCGTTGTTGATTAGCTTTTAGTCATGCATACCTGAAACTCTTTTGTACCAACCGCCTTCCTTCGTCCTCACCTGAATTCAGTTTATGTCCATGAAACTCCAGGTGCGCTCCTCTCTCTCTATAACTATCAGACACATACTAACACGCAGTTGAAGCAAGATATTAAACCATCCCCTTGGCTGTTATTCTACACCTGGCTATAGCCCATGTCTCTCTCTCTCTCTCTCTCTCTCTCTCTCTCTCTCTCTCTCTCTCTCTCTCTCTCTCTCTCTTCACATGTGTATATATTGAAAACTCTCGTTTTTGGCACAAGGCGTGAATGGGATGAATGCGGGCGTGCCAAGACTTGTAGCGCCTAACTTTGGTAGAAGATTCCCGTGAATCTTGACTTCTAACTCGTGAGCGATTGCGTGTGACCCAAAGGTTAAAGATCACAATGTGGTTCGGGGTTTGCCACACGGTCGTGGGAATTGGAGCGTAAAAGAAAACGTAACTTTATTACACCGGGATAATAAAGTTGGATTACAGGAAAATAAAAGATCCAAACTACTTGATGAAGTGAGTTTGAATGAGGGGTGAGTACGTGGACTCGATAATCTACTTTGCTGAAAGTAGGAAAGCATTTGCTTCGCTGGGAAGACTTTGGGTTTTTTAGCGTTATGCTTGATTGGCGTTGGACCCTTTTTCCATCTTCGATTCTGCTATTTATAGGCTCCAAAGTTGTGCAGAAAACAGCAAAGCAGCAGCCCGGATTGTGGAAGAGTGGCCGAATAAATTGAGATCATGGGGAGTGGGTTTCTTGTATGTTGACAAGTGTCCCATGTCTTGGCAAATAACTTCCCTTCCTTTGCTCCTTGAATGCCAAGTGTCCCACTAGCCTCCAATTTTCCCTCCAAACTGGCAGTTATGGGAAGTTATTCCACGTTAGTCTTCTTTGCACATGAAGAAACTAAAGATAATGGAGATCATGGGCAGCAGTTGTGAGGGAAAACCAACTGAACGTTGTTTGCCATTTTTCTTTTTGAATTAAACTAATCACCCATGCACCAATAACTGTCTCCAATTTTGGAGGGATATGGCCAACAGTTTGGTATTTACACATGTATATCTCCGGACAGATCACCATGAAGGAAAAATATCCTGTGCATCCCGCTCCACTTGAATCTTGTTTAATCGGGCCTCGCTCCAAATCACAAAATTAATGCGGCCCATTAATTTTTAGCCCGAGAAACTCTTGAATATCGGCCCGATTGAATTAACAATTAGTCAAATGGCCCTCCAGTGCGAGCCCACGGTTTGGTGCCAAAAACGGGCATAAACACATATATACATCTACATGCCTCACCCAATTTGTATGGGGGGAATTGCAAATCAGTGGACAGTGGGGCAAATATTGCCTAGGTGATGGTGTAGTTTTTCTAGAATTCATCTAAACATGACAAGGAAAAAATTTATTTCCCAATACATGGAGAGGCCACCTGATATGTCTATTACACCCCTGATGAAATAAACCCCAAATCTTAACCCAGCCACTGTTCCCTTCTCTTTCTTTCGTATGCTGCTACTGAAGAGGAACAGAACAGCAAGGGAGGGTTCTTCTTTTGCTTCTGCTATCGTTCCCCTTCAACCTTTCTCCCTCACCCCTTCTTCCTCTCTCACTTCATCTCTCTGTAGCAACAGTACTCTCTCCATTCCACCGAAGAAGAAGCAGTCTCATCTCCTTGACCAAGGGACATCGTATGCATCGGGTAAGTATATGTTTTGGGTGTTTCAATTTTTTTGCAGTTTTCTCTCTTTTCTCTTCTCTCATTTCGTCCATGTGTCTGTGTTTGTAAGCTATTTGGTTTTTTTCATTGTATGAGTGAGAATAGCATTGTATGAGGGAACCCCCAACCAACAGAACAATAGCCCATCCTACAATGGTTAAACCCAACATTAAAATTGTGATAATAATAATCATAACTCAGCAATACAACTTTGTAGGGAGGCGACTTTGAAGGATCGGAAATTTAGGCTAGGGTTCTAATTAATTTTCAAACTTGGGATGTAGGTACAGGGGGAACTGGTTTTGAATGATTAGTGTATGAAAAAGGGTAGGGGAAATTAGAGAAATTGGAAATATGGTGAGGGAGAAGATAAATTTTCGGATTTCCTTGTGGTTTGGGGATCGAGGTCTCAAAACTTGCAAAGCCCTGGGTGGAACTCGAAATTCCTCTACTATGGAGAATGACCATGGTGAATAATGGAGAACATAACCTCCACAGGATTAGGCCCATAAGAATATACAGCAGGACAAGGGATAAATATATATTTCTGTATAGTTGAATTAAAAACCAAGAAATGCATAGTCGGAGGATATCTAACTAACAGTAAGCCGTTGCAAGAGTGAATGATTTTTTGGTCGAGTTGAGTGCTCATGAGCCATGGACGAAAAAAACCAACTTGAGATCGAGGGATTAGGGTTTCGGCGGGAGTGGGTGATTGAGAATAGGGAATTGGATATGAGAGAGAATCCATTAAGGCTAGAAGGGGGCCAGCTGTGTGTACTGTATCCTCAACCCCAAATGGTCCCCTCGATACCCCATAGAAGATGAGGAATACAAGAGGCAATATTGAGACTTTCCCATTAGTTCCCCTAGGAGAAGAAGGTACTCTGTTAATACCGACATTTGATCCACCATTGTGAACCCTCGTTGTAATGGAAGTTTGTCTTTCCTGAACATAAAATAGTTGCTATTTTAAGTTACCTAATATTACTCTTTATAATAACTTTTGTTGCTCTCTATGTAAGAATGTATGCCCTAGACTGTTAAGGCAGTGACATATATTTTAACTTACTAAATGGTTGTCCCTTTACAAAGGTGTGTTGGTTTGTATGAAATGTGGTTCTTGTTCAAGTTATATAACATTTTTGTTCCTGATTATTTCGAGAAAGATGAAAGATGAAACCAATACAAAATACACTTCATGTTCTTTCTAATACTTGATTAGACACTAGAAATACTTGATGTAACATGGGGACATATATCTTACCCATGGGTTATGCCAGACCATGCAATAATTGCTAATTGCATACACAATTTAAACCGAAGCATGATATGCAACACCTTGAGCATGCACATGTCCTCTATCAGTGCAAAGTTATTTACTGCTACCTCTGAAAATAGTTCCTTCAATCATACATGTCCTACCTTTCCAAAGATGAAAATCCTATGCATCCTTACAAGTGAATTAATAAGCTGGAGTGAGCTATTCTCCATGTTAGACGGAGGAATAGTCATGAGGTGGAGTGGCCTATTTTTCCATTTTAGCAGGAAGTCCTTTGGTATCTTTTCATCTGCTATGTACCACTTGTGGATGGTGAGAAATGCAAGACTATTCAACCATAAGTATATAGACCCTACTAGTACCTTGTTCAGGAGCATTGCAGCTGATATTACGGGCATGATTTGTTCTTTTAAAATGGTGTTCAACACCCAAGAAAACTACTTGTTCAGCTAGCTTGGAGTATATCCACCAAAATTCTGAACGTAAATAGACCCAAGAAAGCTTGACTGTAGTTTTCAGCTTCTATTTCTGGTTTCTTGTTGTGATATTCTCTGACCCTAATGATGTAGCTCGACAAGGAGGGGGTACAGGATTTGTTAATCAAAAGCTTACCATCTCACCAAAATACGTGGGTATTAGTGAAGGCGCAACTTTATTTCTTTACTCAGCTAAGTGCTAACAGCTCAACTGAGACTTGACCCACCAGAGCTAGTGAAGATGAGGAATACAAGGGGCAATATTGAGACTTTCCTATTAGTTCCCCTAGGAGAAAAAGGTACTCTGTTAATACCAACATTTAATCCACCATTGTGAACCCCCATTGCCCTCATTGCAATGGAAGTTTGTTTATTTCTTGAAAATAAAATAGTTGCTCTTTAAATTACATAATGTTACTCCTTGTATGACCTTTTGTTGCTCCCTATGTAAGAAAGTATACCTTAGACTGTTAAGGGTTGTTTTTTCATGAAAATATAAAAGTTGCTCTTTAAGTCACCTAATGTTACTCCATCTATGAAATTTTGTTGCTCTCTATGTAAAAAAATATGCCCTACACTGTTAAGGGCAGTCACCCATGTTTTAAATCACTCAATGACTGTCCCTTTACCCTTGTATGTTGGTACCACTTCATGGACTACACGGGACGTTTAAAAAGCCTAGAAACCCTTTAGTTTGCAACATTGGTAATGACTAACTAAAAAGGGTTTAACCCCTAAACAACATTCACAATCCAATAATTTACAAGTTGTTTTGGTCAACTAATTAAAAGAGTCTCATATAGTCTCATACATAACCATCACAGAAGCCAATTGAAGTACCTAAACAACAATCACATTCCCAATTTAGCACATAAGGCAACCAAATGAGCACTAAATTACAAGATCATGCAGATTTAGGTTTTGAATCAATCAATAAAACATGTCTTTTCAGAAGCAAGGGGATTTTGAATCATTACTTTGGTTCGGCCCATCAGTGGAAGGGCACCATGGGAGCTTTTTTTTTTGCATGGCAATATAGGACTAAAGAATTAACTCCATATGGAACTTTGAGAATTTCAATTTTTCGATGCTCAAGCCTTCCCTAAATATCACTATCTGTTGATGATCTTAATAAAACACAAAAATAGTAAGCCTTAAGTTCCATGTGAATTAAGAAATGAGGGATTCAAATTAACCTATATGTAGCTATTGCTCAAGAACTTCGTGAAATATTGGACAAAGACAACCGATACCTGCATAATCTCAGCCGCATCCGGCCTCAAGTTCCATGTTAAATCCATTACATATCCTTTTTGGAAAGGAATCAAGGAGCAAGCTCCAAAAAACTTGGATGCTAATGGAACGGACAACTTGTAGCATACCAGCGCAAGAGATGGATTTCTTAGCTCAACTTTTAATCTTGTGTATCATTTTCTAATCAAGGGAGAAAAAAAAAATCAGCTGTTAACTCGGTGGAAATAAGAGGCCTCGAGGATATTTGACTGCAGTGCCTAATTGGAAACCCAAATTGTTGCAAACATTTTCATAAATCCTAATATACCTAATAATGACCTAAAAAAATACTATCCACGCTATCTAACAATAACTTAAGCCAATAAAAGAGTTCAGAACATATCAAACCTATCATAGCCGCCTTGTAAATGAGAAAACCGACAGTAATCAAGTATTAAAAGCTAGCAAGATTGATGCATTGAGAATGGATTGATTATGCTGCCTGCCTGATCGAGTTCAGTGCTCGATCGGTGATCTTCGTAAGTTTCTTTGGAGCCATGTGTTTCGTTTGGATTGTCTTCGTTGAATGCAGTTGCTTTCGTTGGGTAAACCAAGGATTTTATTCTCTATTTGGGATGTTTAATCATATGACTCCTTTTTCTAAAATAAAAAAAAAAACATTAATTATATGCATTAACTCCCAACTGTTTTTGTCATCCCAAAAATTGTATCCATAGCCCTATATAATACCAATATACCCACGGCAAAATATGTGTTCTTGTTCATAATCATGTGACTAATTGTATTTTAGTGCCACTGGTCACAACATATAACACACAGACATCAAAAAAAATTACCACAAAATCCTAACAAACACATGCACCACGAATGGCATATGGAAAAGAGATGGGAAACTGAAAATCGAAGTTCTATGTTCTATATATCAATGGGTCCCCTATATCAATCTCCACAGCGAAATCATACAGAAAAATTTCAAATCCGTGAAAAATTACAAATCCACAAAATTTGGCAGAACAAACCTCTGCACGACATACTAACCCAGAAAAAGCAAAACAACTAATCATCGTAAACAAAATATCTGTTACAGACGGCAAGAAATAGTAGAAAATATCTCCAACCCAGGGGATTTCGGAAGCAAGGGGATTTCGGAAGTTCAAACCTAGATAAAATTGAAGAATGTGGCAAAAACAATAGTAAAGCACTGGAACAAATAATAGTAAGTACGTGTTAATGAGATAAAATTGAAGTTGTGTAAGTCAAGAACTCTTACCCTAGACGAGAATGGAACTCGAGGAATTAGCTCTTTACTTTCAACAAATCCGTGCTGGAAATTCCCCCAAGGTTACACCCATTGAATTCCGAAACCTGATCGAGGAAGAGGGCTGCTCTCTGGTTGTCGGTTGGCAAGAAAGAGAGGAAGAGAGAGGGAGCAACGAGATGGAGGGAGAGAGCAACAGAGAGGGAGAGAGAGAGAGGTTTCAGCGATAGCGTTTCAGAGTGATTTGGGATGGGAGCGTTTCACGTTTTGGGGAGCAAATGATGTCGTGTAAGAGAAGGGGGTATTTTTGTCCAAGTCTATTTTGAATTCCATGTCTTTGGAATTACTCTTCTCCTTCCCATGAATTTTGAATTCCGAAAAACTGGTCCATGACTTGGGCATTTTTTGCCCCTCTTCCCACTGTTCTGCAATTTCCCCATTTGTAATACTCAAAACTCCTCAATTGTGTTTTTTTTTTATTTAGCTCTCTCTCTCTCTCTCTCTCTCTCTCTCTCTCTCTCCACCTGCATATTGAGAATATAGGTTTATATATATTATATTGGGTAAAACTTGGATATTTTCACAAATATCAGTGTATATCTAAAATTATTTTAGGGTAGTAATAATGCCAAAATCGTTTTTGTTAATGCCAAAATTTCAATGCATAAAAGTCTTGTACAGGGAACATGGTACAAGCCTTTTTGTTCGCTAGAGTTTTGGTACCAACAAAAACAGTTTTAGCATTATCATTTCCTATTATTTTACTCTTTTTTTGATTTATCTCGTCGAGATGAATTAATAATTCACAAAAAATTGACGCAAAACTAATTAACGCGAATTTTTTTTGAATGAAGGCAAAACACCCAAAAAAATCCAAAAAGCTAATGAGAAACAACACCTCAGTTGTGGTGTTTGGTGTGTACGAAAATGTCATGTATAAAGGATTCTCCTTCGAATGCAAACAAATAACCTTTGAAAGCTGTGGAGGATTTGTGGAATGGGGTGACTATCTTAGTAAAGAAGACACCTAATTTTCATACATTAATGTATCTTTATAGCATTCTCAATGGGGATGTAAAACCAGGTGCTATAGTTATAATACAACGATGGATATTTCCATCCCCATTTGACTACAGCTATAATTGACAGGTCATCACCCAATTGATTGTACCAGAATTTTGGACAGTCGGAGGTTACCTGATTTCGTCGGAAAGTCGTCGAAAATTGGAAGAACACGCCGGAATCTGCAAGAACACGCCGGAAGGTCGCCGGAAATAGATTTAAGAGAGGGGTTGGATCGGCGTCGCTGTCCAATACCCTCGTCGCCATATGAAACCCTCATCGCCGTACGAGTTCGGTCCTTGGCTGCGCCTTTCGAAACCCTGTCGCCAACCGAAATTGATATCAGAGAAAGCTCTGGTTAAGGGCGGTGTGGTTCTCATGAGAGAGAGAGAGAGAGAGAGAGAGGAAGGAGGGGGTGCGGGGATTTCTGGTTCGAAAGCAGATCCAGAGGGTCTGGATCTTTCTTCTGCTCTGTTTGTATAGAGGGAGAGAGAGAGAAAGAAGAAAGAGTAATGTTGGGTTTTGATCCGACCGTTGGGCTTTTTTCTTTTTTTGGAATAATTTTTTTTTTCTTTTTTCTGAAGAAAAAAAGAAAGAGTAAAGTTGGGTCTGGATGTTTCTTTTTCCTTTTTTCGGGAAAAAAAATTGGGACGGAAGTATTTTTTTATTTCAGAATAATTTTTTTTAAGTCCTCAATTACCGGATACCAAAATTATTTTTCAACGGAAGTGGTACTTGAATTAGGGTTAATGGAGAAAATTAAGGAGGATGAAAAGTTAGTTAATTATCCATCCCTTTTTACATCTCACCATTGGAGAGGGGTGGGTTCTATTTTACATCCAACTAACTTTTACCACTTTTTACATCTAAAATAACTATCCATCCCCTTTTAAAATACATTCCCATTTGGGATGCTCTTATAACTCACCACAGTTTTTTTCTCATGTAGTGGTTCAAATGATCTCTTTTTTTTCTCTACTAATAATAATTAATCTTTTGTTTTCTTTCTTGATTGTTTGTTTTTCACAACTTCTATTAGTTGGTCGGCTATTCAATACAGTAGCATATTTGTATCTTCTTTAAAAACTCGATTTACAGTACACGAAGCGAACATGACGAAAAAAATTGTTAAACTTGGATGTACTACTTACTTTTTACTCAAGCGACATTTTAGTAAAGTTCGTAGGTATTTTCTCTTTAAACATAATCTTTTCAAGCTCGCCTAGGGCCCCGAAAATCTTAGGAATGGGCCTAAGAACAACCCGTCGAAAATTTCATTACGAAGAAAATCGTTCATTATCTGTATCGCCCTTATGTCATTTCACACACAATCATGTGGTTCAGATATTAGCTTTATGTACCACAAGAGAAGCAACTAAAATTCCGTTGCTGTTAAGGAAAAAAGAAACCGAGGCTGAATTTAGACAAAAGTCAAATTGCATGAATACCAGTGCCTATAAACGAATTCCCAGTACATCTGAAAGCAAATGGATCCAGGGAACTCTGTTCATCCTGTGGAGTACTCCATAGTTTCAAAACCAACCATTCCCCTTGGCGTATTCCGCGTTAGAAACAAGCAGGAATGCAAGCTGTATCTTGGAATCCTGGTTTCCCAGCATCAATCTTCACTAGTAACCTCTCTTGGGATATCTCCTATTCAAAATCCTGCCAAGAGTGCCCAATGCATCTTGAAAGTTACGGATTTTTATCAACCCCATTACCACAGACACCTCATTTTCGGAGAAGTTGGCCGCCTTCATGATCCTTTCAACAAGCATAACTAAAGTGTCCTCCATGGATAAAACACAAAGTCCTTTAGCCAGCAGACAGAACGTAGAGAATTCCGGTGTCAGTCTCTTATCAGTCATTTCAACCAGGAAATCGACAGCCTCTCCAATAGGTCCTCCGCCAGAACAAAGCCCGCGAAAAACAATTTTATATGAAACGGCATCTGGAGGGTGACCATTCTCTTCCATTTCTCTAAACAGTGTCATGGCTTCTTTTGTGTCCTCTTTCAAGAGGGCTTCGATTAGGGGATTATAGATTTGCGGGGTCAAAGCCATTCCATTCAACTGCATAGTTGTAAGGAGCCTAGTTGCAGGCTTGATTTTACGCGCTTTACAAAATCCCTGTATTAGGGTTCCATAGGTAAGATGATCCAGTTCACACCCATTTGAAGCCATGGTTTGGACTATGTCCGCTGCCTTCTTCATATTGCCAGCTCTGCAGAAATGAGAGAGCATTGAGTCATAGGTGAACTTATCAGGTTGAAGTCCTTCTGTTATCATCTGATCCATAAGCTCTGCAGCCTCATTCATTCTCTTACTTATACAAAGGCCATCAATAAGGGAGTTATAAGTCACCTTATTTCTTGAAACACCTTGGAGTTCCATCTGATCAAAAATCTCCCCCGCTTCTTCAATCCTCTTCTTCTTGCAAAATCCGGCTATGAGAGTGTTATACAATATTACATTTGGTGTGAAGCCAGATGTTTCCATTTCTTTAAATAGGCGCAAAGCTTCGTCTAGTTTTCCTCTCAAACAAAGGCTGTCGACTAGCATATTGTAAGTAAACTCATCAGGCTGGCACCCTTGGTTTTTCAATTCATGAAACAATTCAATTGCAAATTTGTGATTCTTCGTCAAGCAGAATCCTTCTATGAGGGAATTTAGCGTAGAAACATCCAGTAGAATTCCCTTCTTTGTAATAATACGAGCAAATTCAGCAGCCTTTTCCATTTGTTTCTCCTTGCACAAGTTGCTAAGCAAAATGTTATATGTCACTGTATCAGGGGAACAATCCCTTGAAATCATCTGATTGAGAACTTCCATGGCTTCATCATCTTGACCAGATTTACACAGTTCGAAAATCAAAGTGTTATAAGTGACGACATCTGGATCAAACCCCTCCTGAAGCATTAAATCCAAAAGCTCTAACGCGTGCTCAACATGTCCAGACTTGCACAAACCATGCACCAAAGTATTAAAAGTAAATTGATCGGGACGAAATCCCTCAACCCACATCTCTTCTGCATATTTCAAAGCTTCCTCAATTCTACCCTCTTTACAATACCCATGAATCAAAACATTAACAGTTACTATGCTCAGTGGGCATTGAGCTGCTATCATTTCCTCCCCGATTCTAATCGCAGTTTCCAAATTCCCTTCCTCAATATATCCTTGCATTATGGTGGTATATGTTATCTCATCTGGTGCCAAACCGTAGTTAGACATATCTTCGATCATTAAAATAGCATGCCTAATTTGATGGGAGTTACACAGAGCCTTTATCACTATATTAAATGTTGAAACATCAGGTTCAACGCCTCTAGCAAACATCATGGCGTGAACGCTAGCCACTAATTTTAACTTGTTTCCATCAACAAGAACATTTAACAGAAAATTGTAAGTATACCTCCCTGGATTCAACCCAAATTCTTGTTCCATCATATCAAGAACCCCAATAGCATCATCATACAAATCTTGTTTCGCGTAACTCTCAATGAAAATCAAGAAAGTAGCTTCGTCGGGCCTGCAATTGGAAACCCTCATATCCTTCAAGATTCGCTTCATTGAATCGAATGATCCAAGGTGTCCAAGCTTCCGAATGATTTCCTTGTATACGGGCAAAGTGGGTTTGAAATTGGGCTGTTTGGAGGCCCAATGGAAGAGGTGAACCGCAGAGGTTTCATCATTTTGCTGGCTGAGGGCGTGGAGGAGCTGCTCTGTGGAGAAGTCTGGTGGGAGTTTATGGGTTAGGGAGGGAGAAGGTGAAGTTGAGGCTGAGATGGAAGTGAGTAGTTCCCTATGGGGTATGGTGTAAATGGGTTTGAGGGATTTGGAAGAGAGAGGAAGAGGTGGGAGGCTTAGAGTGTGGGGGAGAGTGAAAGGGTGGAATTGAAGAAGGCAAGAAGAGAAAGCCATTTAGACAATTCAACAAACATGTAGATTGCTACATAACTTTATTGAGAAAAATTGAGAATAGAGCGACTCAATTTGAAAGAGCAAAAAAATTTACCGGGGTGGGTGTGTGTGTGTGGGGGGAGGAGGGGGGGAGGTTGCGGGATTGGCTAAGGGAATTATGAGCTCATATGCAAAATATGAGATATGGAAAAAATCCTGGTGGAGACAGGAGAATGAGAAGTTTTCTCGAGAGAATACACGTCCTGTCCTTAGCTCAAGGGGGATATTGGACAATCCAATGAGAGAAGCGGGTCATCTATAACACAGCACCGGACATAACTTCATCTAGAATCATTTCATGCATGTAGTTCCTTGTACATCTGACGGTTCCAAATACAATTTTGTTCTGAATTTTTTTATGCTAAAATAATTTCCATGGTTGCATTACAAAGCTATCGGTATTTGTTTCGAGTGCTTTGTCCTGTTGTGTCTTAGTTGTGTCTTAGTGTCTTGTTTTTTTAATATGTAATAGGTTCCTCTCGGATCTTTTTTATAGAGAGGATCCTGTTACTTATAAAGAGGATCCGATTACATTATTTTTTTTTGATAAGTGATCCGATTACAATGACGACGACAATAATCTCCTTTAAAAAAAAATGTACACATATATATGTGTATACATATGCTTTTATCGCCAAAAAGTCTAGGACACAATTTTCGGACATAATTGTGTTTGGAGCCGTCCGATGTATAAGGTACCATACACAGCATGACAAAGCACCCAAAAAAAACACTTGAGCTCCGTAATACTACTGTGGATAGATAAACAGAAAATTGGGCTAGAGTCCACAGTCTAGACTTATTGGGCCTTCTAGTCCAGGTTATTCTTTTAACAGGCTGCGGATCCATCATAATAAGTTCTATGCAGTGTTAGGTCCATTCACGGACCAATCTACCCTCACTATATATAACGGCAAGATTGAAACTGGCCATGTCATTACTGTCGTGAATTTTGGACGATCAAATTCACGATCAATGATTCCTCTCTCTCGCTCTCACAGTTTAGGTTTCAATTGCTGAGCTCTCTCTCTCTCTCCCCCGAGTTTGGTTTGGAGATTTAGGTTTGAATTGCTGGCGAAGGTTTGTCACTTGGATCTGACGAAGGTTTGTCACTGCGATTTGAATGCGATTTGAATTGTTGAAGGTCTCTCTCTCTCTCTCTCTCTCTCTCTCTCTCTCTCTCTCTCTCTCTCTCTGTTTGTGTGATTTGTGGACTGAATTTGAGAGAACAGATCAATGTTGAAGGTCTCTCTCTCTCTGTTCTCACTACGCATTTTATAGAACAGATCAATGTTTTTCAATTTTTTGGAGCAGATTTGTAGGACATATCGACATAGATAATGACATTTTGTTTTCATTTTTTGTTTGCAGAGGGAGTTAAATTTCCAGTATGGAATCTTTTATTGTTCTTCTGTGCAAATATGGTTCAAAAACTCTTGTCGCATCACTTAGGAGAGATTTCTGCTTTGATGATGTTGTCCGTAGTCTGGTTAAGAAGTGGCCAAGTTTGGAAACCTCTAGTTTTCAACTTTTGTATGCCGTAGGTGGACATGACAATTGCATTCTAGATAATGATGCCGATTTTGTAAATATGTTTGCATTGGCTGGTGCGTATGGGGTTAGTTGCATTGATGTAGTTGTTGAAGTGCTTTCTTCTTGTGCTGATCGTAATAATCGGAGTATTGTTGTTGAAAGTGTTGAATGTCGAAGAAGTTTTGAAGTCGGTCAAAGTAGTACTATGCATGAAGTAGAAGAAGATCCACTTGAGAGGTTTTGTCAGCACCACGAGACTGTCCGTCTTTCTGCTGGTTGGTCTAAGTTGATTACTCATGTTGGCCAAGAGTTTAGAGGCGGAGTAAAAGAATTTAGGGATTGTCTGGCAATGTATGCTATTGAAGTTGGATTTGTATATAAGTTTTTGAAGAATGACAAGAATAGAGTAACGGCGGAGTGTTCAAAAAAACATACAGAATCTGATTGTCAATGGTTTATTCACGCAACCATTGAGAGATCTAACCGTTTCTTTCGTATTAGGGAGTTTGAGAAGAATCACAGTTGTGTTGGTGTTTTTGCTAGTTCGAAGAATCCTCGGATGAGTTCAAAGTTGGTTGCTAAAGAGATTATGGAGGAAGTTCGAACAAAGACAAACTATGCTCCCATAGAAGCAGTGAAATTTTTTGAGAAGTACTATGGGAGTAAAATCAGTTATCACCATGCTTGGTTTGGGGTTGAGAAGGCAGGTGATGAGCTGTATGGAGATTATGCACTGTCTTTTGACCTACTGAGGTGGTATGCTGAGGAAGCGAAGGCGAAAAACCCAGGAAGTATTATTGATGTTGAGTATTGTGACAAAACTAATTGTTTTAGAAGGATTTTTGTAGCATTTGATGCGTGTATCAAAGGCTTCAATTATTGTCGTCCTTTGTTGGCGCTTGATGGGACATTTTTGAAGAGGAGGTACACAGGAACCCTTTTCGGAGCTATAGGAAAAGATGGCGATCAAGGTTAGTTATTTTAATTCGTCTTCTTGTGTGTTCAATATTGATTTTCTGTTTAAGTTATTTGGAAGATTGGGAGACAAGTTTAATATAGATAACAGCATCTATTGTTTTCTGTTGATATACTGTCAGAGCAGATTCATAAATAAATACAGATTACGTTATATTTTCCCTTAGATTCTAAGATACAAAGGACTTAATTTGCATTGATTATGTTATACCATGAATAGAATAATATAGATTAATGTTGCGTGTTGTTTTTTTTGTTTGGATTAGGATTGTTTCCAGTGGCTTTTGGCATTGCTGATTCTGAAAATGATGAGAATTGGCTTTGGTTTTTGAGGAAGTTGTCAACAATTCTATCATCTCGTCCAATAACATTCATAACAGATCGTCATTCTGGGCTTTTGAAAGGTATTCCAGAGGTTTTTCCCAGTGGATATCATGGGTATTGTTTGCAGCATCTGAAGGGTAATTTGAGGGACAAGTTTAAGGGCAGATTGTCTAATGGTTTTAGGGACAGAGTAGTCGAGTTGTTTTTTTATTGTGCATATGCACCATCGATTTCTGATTACGAAGAAGCTTTTAAAGAACTCTGCGATGTTGGTGGTCCCCAAGCTAAGGCTTTTGTTGAATCGTTGCCACTTGACAAGTGGGCAAATGCATATTTTGAAGGTAGAAGATATGGGGACATGTGTTCAAATCCAGCTGAGTCTTTCAACAAATGGATTTTGGCAGCCCGTCATTTGCCAATTTTGAATGCCATTGACACGATAAGGGTTAAACTGATGGAGCAAATGTGTGAAAGGAGGCAACAGTCATTGAAGTGGAACGGCATCGTGTGTCCTGAAATGGATAAGAAGTTGGTCACAAGTTTCAACAAAGGTCGATCGTGGACTGTGGCAAAGGCAAGTGACGATGTTTTTGAAGTGTTCTCCCTTTCGACAGTTGTGGTTGATGTTCAGAGACGGACGTGCACATGTTGTCGATGGCAGTTGAACGGTTTTCCTTGTGTGCATGCAGTGACGGCTATTCAAAAGGTTGGCCTACAAGTATCAGACTACATAGATCCTTTTTACACCGTTGAAGCTTTTCGATTGTCGTATGAGAGTGTGATAAATCCTATTCCCACTCTCGGAGCTCCAGAAGTGACAAAAGAGAACCGTGTAGTTCTTCCTCCAAAGACAAGAAGGCCGCGGGGCAGACCTAAGGTTCAAAGAATTCGATCAAAGGGAAAGAAAGTGAGGCAAATAAGGTGTGGTATGTGTGGAAAGTTGGGAAACCACAATAGGAAGAGATGTAAAGAGCCAATTGAGTGAACTTGTTCTTGGGATACTGCAG
Organism: Rhododendron molle; assembly: GCA_025413875.1. NCBI lineage: Eukaryota > Viridiplantae > Streptophyta > Magnoliopsida > Ericales > Ericaceae > Rhododendron > Rhododendron molle. The sequence continues at coordinate 50,514,224 of CM046391.1, forward strand.
AGTATTGTCTGATTTCTTTGATTTGAACTTGTTCTTGGGATATTGCATACTATTCTTTGATTTCTTCAATTTGAAATTGTTCTTGGGATATTGCAAGAGTATTATTAGCATGATAAATAAGATTTTGTTGGTTTAGTTGGTGTAATAAAGCGTAGTAATTTTCACAGATTTTCAGTCCTGTATCTTTTGTTGGCAAAATACAGAGAACAGAATATGTCAGATTTGATTATCTGTTTGACAGATTTCATCATCTGTTTGCAAATCAGTCGTGTATGTTTTGTTACCAAAATACATAGAACAGAATACTTGCGTTGATTACTTTTGAGATGAAAATGTGCAACAAACAAGGAAAAAAATTGACAGGGTTTCCTTGCTTTATGGCCTAGCCTGACGCGTTGCGTCTCAATCTACAGCAAATGTGCAGCAAACAACAGTGTATATAAGCCCACTCCGGGCATTTCTCATCATAAATTACCATTCATAATCGAAATTCACAAGTAAACCCACACCGGGTCTTTTATCATCAGTGAACAATCATAGCCAACAATCATATCTAACAACCACAGTCAACAATCATAGCCAAAATACCAAGTTCTATGTAAGTATCAAAATTCAGATTGTCACCGGTTACAAACTAGTTGTCAGAATTCAAATCAAATCATGAATTCAATTCAAACCAACCACCATTTCTCTACTTGTCAGAATTCAAATCATGAACTAATTGTTTGTCTTGCCAACTACAAACTGTTAAACCAACCACCATTTCTCTACTTGTCAAAATTCAAATCATGAGCCAGTTGTTTGTCTTGCCACTTTTCTTCCGTCCATGATCTAGTCTCATCATGTAAAATCTTGTGGACCAAATACACTTTAAAAGCTGAAACATCTTCTTTTTCAAGCTTTTGTGGTATTTCTTCAAACGCTGCGATCTTTTTGATGATGTAACAAACAATGGGTCCACAATCAACCCTGCATATATTCAAGAGATAGAGTTTAGTAGATTGCAATAGATGTCATCATATGGTTAAGTATGGAAAGTTTGATTGAAGCTTACGAAGCACTATTCTGTTGTGGTGCTTCTTGCACTGTTCTTAGTTGAGCACCATCTTTGAAAATTGGCTTTATGAGAGTTAGCAAGTTGAATTGTGGCTGATCACTCCTTCTTGCTTCCAATTCCTTCATGTATTTCTCAACAGCATCTTTCTATGTTTTCAAAGTAAATTTTTTATATTAGTTGCAGTCATTGATTATAAGCAATTAAATAAGCAATTAAGAGAGAGGTAGAATGTTTTTTACCACTATTGCAGCATCTTTAAGGTAAGGGTCCCCTGATTTCTCCTTCTTTCTTGGTTTCAATGAATTGTAATGCTTCCATTCCTCCTCTTGCATATCATAAACAAGCACAGTCCAATGATATGGACTGTTTTTGTTCGTCTTATTTCCTGAAGAGTTCATTGGGAAAACAAGGTACAGAAAGTAATCTAAGCCCTTATCATGTATTTCGCCGTAGAGTTGTTCAAGTTTGCTATCAAGAAGGTACTTTTTGGGGGACTGATTTGCCATTGTGATAAGTGTTTGTGGGAATAAAATATCTTAGTTAGATAAACACAAACATATGTGAAAATTTGCATTTCTGGTATTGCACAGACATAAACAAATAATGACATCAAAACAGTGTGAACATAACAGTATTTTGTTATGGGGAAAAGGGCAAATACAGAGAACAAAATATGACAGATGTCATCATCTGTAGCATTTCTGGTATAGCACAGACATTAACAAATAATGACATCAAAACAGTGTGAACATAACAGTTTGTTGTGGGGAAAGGGCAATGTACTTACCCAGCAGTTGGATGTGAAGAATGCACTGTTTCCATGCATCAGTCGTTTAACTTGCTGCTCCCTTTTCAGCATTGATGTGTACCCGTCTATTACCTCGTTCCCCATGTCTAGGTCATCCAAAAGCTTTATTATTGACTTGAAAGTTATGGTATAACGTGTTTCTTCATCTGTCCAGACTTCTTCACTGTGATGTCAAAAGGAAAGAATTAACATTCACAAATAAACCCACATCAGGCCTTTTATCATCACAGTAAACAATCATAGCCAACAGTCATAGTCTTGTATGTTATGTTGCGAAAATACAGAGAACAGAATATGACAGATTTCATCATCTGTTAGAATGGAATTGGGAATTAATGAAAAAAGTGTAGCTTTACTTACTTGACTTGCCCCTGGTTTAGGTCATAAAATAGATTCAGGAACGCTTTGTCTTCTTCTTCCAGCAATTTACCCAATTTTGTTTTTTCAACGTTCCATTTTGGAATCACATCCATCTCCTTCTGTGTAATCTTCTTCACCTTCTTCAGGTCTTCATATACAAAACTTTCCTCCCTCTTCTCTATTCTTGTCTCATTTTTCACATTCTTTACAAGAGATGAAGGGTCCACCTGTTTCCTCTTTTTCTTGGTTGGTTTTGGACTGTTTTCAGCAAGTACACCCGTGAAACCTTCAATAGTTGTCCTTTCTAATACTTCATCCGGCTCCATTTGATGCTCAGGACCACATTCTTCTTCTTCTTGTTGTTCTTCTTCCTCCTCTTCAATATTTGTCCTTTCTTCTTCTTGTTCTTCTTGTTCTTCCCCCTCTTCATCTTTACCCTCTGCTTCTTTGTCCACACTTTCACTTGTCTATTTTCCACATAAAGAAATAAGATTAGGTAATCTGTGTGGTTCATATGGAAAGATAAAGGGAAAAAAAAAAACAGAAACATTTAGTCAATTGTGGTTTAGATTATACCTTGAATTGTTGGGTAATACAATGTGTCTCCATGTCGTCAATGGTTCCCTCCGCTCTGTCTAGCTTTTCAGCTATAATGTCGTTCTCTACGAGCACGTTGCATATCTCAATTTCCTTATGCACAACCTCTTCCACAAAAAAATCCCTCTCAACATGAGCAGTCTCCACTTCAAAATTGAGTTCATCAACTGTTTCCTCATATGTCTCGTCTTGAAGCTCTGAAATTCTTCTCCGAAGCTGGGCAATTGTAGCGTCTTTTTGCTCATTCTCCTTGGTCAACCTTTTGATTTGCTCATTCTGCTCGGTCAACCTTTTGATTCTTTCTCGGAGGATTTCATTTTCTTTTTGAAGTTTTGTATATGCATCATCATGCTTTGGGTCATCACCATTTTTACCCTGCTCATCTTCTGGCTTCACTTGATCATCTTCCGGCACCTCAACAAATCTGAGCAACTCTTTCTCGGATTCCGTTACCTCCAACTCTGAGTCGTTCACGATTAACGGATCAAGAACATCCAACGGGTTATTTGCCAAACAAACACTAAGGTCGGTAAGCCTCCACTTGACGAACCTCGGAAAATTTGTTGGATCTCCTTGGCTTACCAATTTGACGTGCTCACACAACCAATACTGTATTTCATGGAAACTACAAATTAGTTTAAATACAAAATACGCAGAATACCAATAGTATCGACATCTATTAGCATACATGTAGGCAGATTATGAAAAGATAACGACATCTTATAACCACATCTTCCAGTATATGTAGCTAGTTTATCACAGACAAAAAGTTGATGTCACAAGAGGGTAGAATTTTACCAGGAGAAATGTTATGCAGCCCCCGGTTGATGCCGGTGTTTCAGTGTTGTCGTTCAATTGCCTTATGAGCTCGTCCGTAAAGAATGTTGCCCAGTCATAGGAGCTGATCTTATCCAAGTCTTCAATGAACTCTATTAAATTCCAGCTCACCCTTGACGCTGTGCTTGGGAGAAACACCGTCGAGATAAGATACAGTGTTAGCACACGTGCTACGTCGTTTGCACTTTGTACATCCTTTTTCTTCACAGCTATTTGAAAGTACTCTTTCAGACTTGAATTCGTCATTATCCTACCTCCCTGAACACAGACTTTATAAGCAAACGTTGATTCTGGCATCCTCGGTTTTGTTGATGGTTTAATTCGGTTGGGCCCATATGGGATGCCGAATACAAGTGCAAACTCTTGTGCTGTTATCTTGACTGATTTGGTTCCTAGGTTGAACCTCCCTCCCGATCCCTCATATCGTCTTATCAGCGAAAGAGCATGCAGGTCACTTTTCCTCAGGTATGCCTCAGTCAAGCACTCATCAGCCACAGCAAATATAAGATTAGCAAATGGCGTTTTTCTAATCTTCTCTTTCTGGAGCTTTGTGAAGTTTATGTCCTTCAAGAGTTTCACAAGACTTTGAAAACTCGACCTGCGTGAAATTTGAACAAAATAATAGGAAGAAGTTGGTATAGGACAGACATGAACAAATGATAACATGTTCCTCAATAAAACAGACAAAATTCGTTTTCTTATATGAATGTTGCCTAACAAAACAGACAAATGTCGCAATTTTTAGATTACCTGAACTGAATTTGTTTAGGCTTAGGTTTAACCTCTTTCTTCACCTCTTTCTTGACTTTTTTCTGCACCTTTTACTTTTGTTTCTTCACTGCTTTCCTTTTTGCCACAAGCTTCTGTTGCTTCCTTCATAAGTTTAAAATTTTATTTAGTATATGAATGGATACATATATGCAAAGAGTTATCACAAAATAACCATATGTTATAGTATTCTAGTCATAAACAATACCTAAATTTGTGATGGCCAGCCTTTTTTGTTGTCTTGAGAAGATCGTCTTCTTCTTCTTCTTGTTCTTCATCATCAGTATCTTCTTCTTCATCATCATCATCATCAGTATCTTCTTCTTCTTCTTCTTCCTCATCATCATCCTCATCCTCTTCTTCTTATTTTTCTTCTTCTTCTTCTTCTTCTTCTTCTTGTATCTTCTTATTCTTCTTGTCCTTCTTCTTCACATTGTCCTTCTCCTTCTTTTGTTTAATAGGGCTAAGTCGCTTTGTCTTTGGACTAAACCTGCATGAGTTTCAAAGTTTTGGTCAGTATATGAATGAATACATATATGCAGATTATCACAAAGTAACCATATGTTGTAGTATTGTTTGCATGATAGATGACAGATTTCATCATCTGTTTCCAGTCCTGTATGTGTTCTTGCCAAAATACAAAGAACAGAATATGACAGATCTCATCATCTGTTTGACAGATTTCATCATCACTAGTATTCCAGTCATAACCATACCTAGATTTTTGATGGGCTTCCTTTTTCGATGGCTTGTGAACTTGTTCTCCTTCTTCTTCCTTTCCCTCATCCTCATCCGCTTCTTCTTCTTGTATCTTCTTTTTGTCCTTCTCTTTCTTGTTGTTCTTCTTCTCCTTCTTGTCCATTTTATGAGAATCTTTCTCTTGTTGCGTGACAGATCTTGTCACTCGCTTTGTTGGACTCTGTTCAAATTCATCTTCTATTGTTCTTGTTCTCTTTTGAGAGGAAGGCCTTCTTTCTTCTTGTTCTTCTTGTATCTTCTTATTCTCGTTGTCCTTCTTCTTCATATTGTCCTTCTCTTTCTTTTTCTCCTTCTTTTGTTGTTTAATAGGGCTAAGTCGCTTCGTCTTTGGACTAGACCTGCATAAGTTTCAAAGTTTTGGTCAGTATTGTTCGCATGATAGATAAGATTTTATTGGTTTAGTTGGTGTAATAAAGCATACAAACTTTCACAGATTTGCAGTCATGTATGTGTTCTTCCCAAAATACAGAGAACAGAATATGACAGATTTCATCATCTGTTTGACAGATTTTATCATCTTTAGTATTCTAGTCATAAATCATACCTAGATTTTTGATGGGCTTCCTTTGTCGTTGGCTTGTGAACTTGTTCTTCTTCTTCTTCTTCCTTTCCCTCATCCTCATCCTCTTCTTCTTCATGTTGTATCTTCTTCTTTTTATCCTTCTCTTTGTTATCGTTCTTCTTCTCCTTCTTGTCCATTTCATGAGAATCTCTCTCTTGTTGCGTGACAGATCTTGGCATTCGCTTTGTTGGACTCTGTTCAGCTTCATCTTCTGTTGTTCTTGTTCTCTTTTGAGAAGAAGGCATTCTTTCAGCTATCATTTTTCGACTTTGTACTACTGTTTTTTTCCATGGTGACTGCTTCATTCTCATCCTCTCTGGAGGATAAACAACTTGTAATGGTTTCATAGGATCCACAAGTACCAATTCTTTATTAGACTTTTTCGGTTTCACCATTTTCTGTAACAAAACAGCACAAAATGTGAACAAAATACATCAGTCAACTTGTGTTTTATGTATGTTTCTCAATTAAACAAATAAATACATCAGTCAACTTGTGTTTTATGAACAATAAACGAACAACAAACGCAGAGTATGGAAAGAAGCCAGCCAGACTTGTCAAAATGCAGAATATGCAAACAGATGTCAACATTTGTCAGGCACACTTGTGTTCTATGGATGTTCCTCAATAAAACAGACAAAGACATCTGTCAACTTGTGTTCTATGTATGTTCCTCAATTAAACAAACAAATACATCAGTCAACTTGTGTTTCATGGAGAACAAACGGACAACAAACGCAGAGTATGCAAAGAAGCCAGGCACACTTGTCAAAATGCAGAGTATGCAAACAGATGTCAACATTTGTCATCTGATTTGTAAGAACAAAGAAGCCAGGCACACTTGTCAAAATGCAGAGTCCTGATCTTGCAAAATTACAAATAAACTCTAACCAGATGGACTACAAACCCTAAATAAAACTATAATCAGAAGCAAAGAAACCCTAACAAATGGACTACAAACACATAATATACAACAGATGAGAACATTTGTTATGTGATTTGAAAGAACAAACAAAATGCAGAGTACTTATCTCGCAAAAGATTATAAATCCTAAACTAAGAAACCCTAATCATTACCAACAGACTGCAAAATAGACTACAAATCCTAAACAAATAAACCCTAATCAGTACCAAAGAAGGTCAGAAACTCTAATCAGTACCAACAGACTGTAAAATGGACTACAAATCCATTGGACTGAAAAATGGACTACAAATCTATTGGACTACAAAATGCAGAGTTCTGACCTTGCAAAATAGACTACAAACGCAGTATGTACAACAGATAACAACATGTGGAACGAAACAAAAAGCAAAGCAGAGAAGCAAAGAGAAGCAATAAGCAGAGAAGCAAGAGATACGGAAATGTGAGGAACGATTTACCAGTTGAAGGAACGACAACGACGTTGTAGGGGACGACGACAACAGCAACGGCGACGGCGACGGCGACAACGACGAAAACTTTGGCGGGCGACGAAGGATGCGACTTTGGCAACCGTTCTCTCTCTCTCTCTCTGTTCTGGAAACCTTTTTGATCGAACAGAAAGTGGGGAAGAGAGTGGGGAAGTGTGCCGTTTTGATTCAAAACAAGGGCATATTTGGAAACCGGGTCCAATTGTCCTGGCGGCAGCAACAAACTTATTAATGTCCTTATTACATTATAAGTCCCTATAGTATGGACCTATGGCCGAAGCTCTCTTGGATAAAATAAGATTGGTGAACGGCAAATATTTTAACATTTCAAAAAAAAAAAAAGGTCAGTGTTTAATTAAGTACGTACATGCATGGCGTCCTATTCTATATTACATTGCACAACGGTTTTATAAAATGTCTTACTCACAACTGTTTTACGTGGCACGTTGGAGGACTGTGATTGCTACCCAAAATTGAGTTTGATCCAAGAATTAAAAGACTTTTCGTACATCCTTTTCAAATTTCAAAATTCCATATCAACAGGTTTCCTTTTACTGCTTAATATACCGAAAAACTGGGGGCTTCCTTCCTTTTTTTCCACTTTGATTCTCATTAATCTAAACATGGATGTGAACTAGGCCTGTCAATGGACCGGATCCGATCCGAAAAATCCGGTCCGGATCCGAATCCGATAACGTCGATCCGATAATCCGAATCCGGTAACGTTATCGGATCCGGATCGGGTCGGTTTAAATCCGTTATCAATCCGAATCCGAACTTTACTTTTTTTTACTTTTTACAAATTTTTGAAATTTTTTAAAAAATACAGTAAATTTTTTATTTTGAAAAAAAAATGTTTATGAAGTTGTATTTTTATTTTCAATTTTTTCTTTTATTTTTTTTTGGAAAATATTTTTTTTGAAAAAAAATTGTATTTTTTTTTTAAATATTTTTGTTTTGCTCAAATTTTTGGAGTAAAAAAGTTTTTGGATCGGATTCGGATTTTCAGATCGGATCCAAATTTTTCGGATCGGGTCTGGATTTCCTCTATCGGATTTGAGTCTTATCGGATTCGGATCGGATCCAAGTCTTATCGGATCCGGATCTGTCGGATTCAGACCGGATCCGGATCCGATCCGGCCCGTTGACAGACCTACATTGAGTGGCGTGAGTTTATCAACACCTCGGTGGCTATTTTGGAAAATAGCCACCGAGGTGTTGATAAACTCACGCCACTCAATGGTTGATTAATTTTTGGGTCTATTTATGTACAGAGGTGCCTTCAGGCACGAGCAAGACTCTAATATTTTACATGTGACATCTGCTTGCATTATATACGAAACATTTTATTCCTTAAAAAAGAAAAACAATAGTAGAATTTACCTCAACCACTAATATTTTAAAATGTTCTAAAGTTCTCATCTCGCTCAAACTTTCCTTTTCAGTAAAAATTTCACATTTGATATTTAATTGTAAATCGATAACGGGGTAAATATTATTCAGTGTCGCATAATTCTTTTCTTACTTTCATGCATAGCATTTGGCAAAATGACGACAGACGGTAAATTGAGTAGAAGGACATACTATAAGAATTTTTGCTATAATAAGGACATAAATATTTTCCTCTAAAGTCTAAAGAACATTTTGTCCAAGAATTACAAATAACCCCTCCCATAGTTGACCAAAGTTGACCGGCGTTGACCATGGTTGACCATGCAGTTGGCCGGCGTTGAAAGTCTTAAGCAACCTATGGCAGATCCTGTAAGAAAATCCATAAGCGGCAAGTCTATGAAAGTTCCTAAAACCCTAGGGTACCCTATGAAAAGTGCCTAAACCGCTAAAACCCTATAATAGGAAAATGAACCCTAAAACCCTAAAGGCAATTTGGTCTTTTCACGGATTTTAAACTCCAAAATATTTAAGACCATTTAAATGAAAAAAGACATTTTTTGTGTTAGCCAAACAAGGCTCTTGTCTCATTAAAGGCAGTTTGATCTTTTCATGGATCTTAAACTCTAAAATATTTTCATTAATGGACTTTACACATCACTGAAACTTAAGCTGGACTAAATCTACTTTGGGACCTCATTCTTTTGGATTTTAGACCAATTTGCTGTTAATGGTTTTAGAAAACAAATTTCATGTTCCTGCTTGCTATGACCAAACCCTGTTAGCTGCACACACAAGAAAGAAAGTCATTAATTAGGGAGACTCCAGCCGGGGTTGTTGGCCAAGAATGTCCTCCAACGTATCAAGTCAGTATCAAAAGTTACTTCTCTCACTTACTGTTGCTCCTCCCTTTTCTCTCTTCTTCTGTTTGTCTTCGCGCCGCTGATCATTCCCATTTTAATGGAGTAACAATTTTCCGTACTTGTGCATTCGACGCATATAGTTTTGGCTAGATAATAACACACTTTCGGCCATGCCTCTGCTGACTAACTAAAAATGCACACGTGAAGCGGGAGTTTTGTAAATGGAGTGGAGTGCAGTTGGTGCCTCCGGGCTGGGTTTGATTGTTGTAAGCACCGCCTCCCCCTCCCCAAGTCTCCTAAGATAAAGTGGATTAGATTTAACGAATCACAAAAAAAAAAAAAAAAAAAGAGAAAAGAAGAAGAAGCAGGTTTTATCCTTATTCAACCGGAAAATATAGTGTGGAGTCATTGCCAACTAATTTGGTTCACAGGTTGACATTAGAAAGGGCCACTGTAATTTTTGGATTTTTTATATACAAACTCTATTTTTTTGTTTTTTAGTATTGAAACTGTATGTATCTTTTTTAGTAAAAGACAAAAAAAAAAGTGGATATCAATAATGAAGTGTGAAAATTATTTCCCTAAATTTTTCTTTACGAAAAACATACTCCGTATGCTATATTTTTCATTCCACGATGGTGCATTCCTAGGATTGGGGGTTGCTGCTGCACTTTGCTGATCCGGCTGACCGGCTCGGATTTAATTCGAGTTCCGACAAATTCTTTTTTTCTTTATCCAAAAGAAAATGCCTCAAGGGCTTTAGCTCCGACAAATCTTAACCGTTCATTATTCGAATGAAAATCCGAACTGTTCATTGCCGAGATGGATGGCTAAATCGGCCAATCCAATAACTTATCCTTTTAATTTCATTTTCAAAGATGGATATATAGACAGCACTTTCCCCAGTTGGATGCAGAATAGCAACATGAAAATATGTACGTCAACAAACAAAGAAAGAGCTTCAATGGAACCAAATATTGAAGAAATTTTGGGAGATCCACTAAAGCATGTTTCTAATCTTACTAGTCCACTTCTAAAGTTTTTAATCCCTCTAATCCACTAAGAATTCTAACGACAAATCTATCCTATGTAAAAGAAGTAAGAATCTTATTTGGCTAACACAAAAAATATATTTTTTCATTTTTTTCGATCTTGTTGCAACTACGTAACCACACCACCACCACCACACCCACCACCTCCACCACTCCTCCACCACCACGCCAACATATAACATTATATGTGTGACAAAAAATTCTATTTTCTTTTTTTTAATTCCAGTTTTGAGCCATTCCCTTCTTGAACCCGCCACCTCTTAACATATGTTGTTGTATGTGTGACAAAAATTTCTCTCTCTTTTTTTTTTTAAACCTGTTTTGAGTCCTTTCCTTTTTGAACCCGCCACACCTTAACATATAAGGTTATTTGTTCCGATCAACAAAAGTGCACATATAATCTTATATGTCTCAGGCTCCGTTCCGGAAACCTTCTTAAAAAATAAGTACTTATTTCTTACACTTCTTTTTTGAAAATAATAAGGGTCTTCCACAAAATTCAAATACAAAATTTACTTCACATTTTCAAATTCAAAAATAATGTAAATAAAAAAAAATTCACACCGTATTAAAGATCTCAATGAGATCTATCAAATAAGATCCATAATGATAAGAAAATTATTTGCGTAAACACATGATTTTTGAGTTTGAAGTTGCCGTATATAAAAAATAAGACTGTTGCTATTGTGTTGGGTGCCGGCGGAGGCAAATCGTACCAGCGGCCACGCCGACCAGTCTCCGGCCACCAGACGGCCGATCCGAGCCGTCCAAAAATTCCAAAAAAAAATCCAAGGGGGCTTTTGCTGGAATCAATGGCATCCGAGGTGTGTAGAGTGCTTGATCCGAGCACCCCTTTTCCGTGTACAAATGATATGTCATATATACTCAGAAAAGGGGTGCTCGGATCAAGCACCCTACACACCTCGGATGCTGTTGATTCCCGCGCTAGCCCCTTCGGTTTTTTTTTTATAGAATTTTTGGACGGCTCGGATCGGCTGTCCGGTGGTCGGAGACGGCCCGGCGAGGCCGCCGGTACAATTTCCCTCCCCGGCGCCAATTGGAACCTATAAAATTTTGGACAAATAAGTGGGTTCTTCTTATTTTTGTGGAACATGGGTAAGAATTGGACAAAAAATAAGAACTTATTTAAGTTCTGGAATACAGCCTCAATCTGTCTTCTGTACGTTATCAAAAATGAAGATAGATTTGAGACATATTAGATTATCTATTGATATCTGAAACGTATTTTTTGCCAATACAAGCAGATATAATATTATATGTGTATATATGAATTTTGTACCATGCCAAATATGTTCTCTGCATGTTGAAAAAATGCACATACAAACTTATATGTCACAATCTGCGTTCTTGTTTTATGTTTAATTGGTAATACATTAACAAAAGTGCACATATAATCTTATATGTCCTGATCTGTGTACGTAATTAAAAACGAAGATAGATCTGAGACATGTAAAGTTTTCAAGCCTCTTCTCTGATTCCTTAACCTGAATCGCAGCCGCCGAACGAACCGAGCCAAATCAACCGTAGTTTTATCTTCTTCTTTTATATATATATATATAATTCCACAACAATAAAACCAACACTTCATAACTCCGAAAAAGCGTAACAAAATCTGAGAAAATTCAAGTCCATGCTTCTAGGGCAATATTCTGCAAGAGTATCCCCCATCAATACGAAAGAGTCCCCAAAAAACTAATGCAGTAATGCCGATTGTGTCTCCGGGTCACTTAGCCAATGATTGGAAGTCGATAACAAAGACTCGAGATTACTCTCTTTTTACTTTTCTAGCATGGACTAAATTGTCGAACAGAGAGCAGCAACACTAAATACTCAAGAGAGAAGTACTCAACAGTAGTCTCATCCTTACCCAGGTCAAAAGAGAAGTTCTCAGGTGCGACGGCCGTTGCAGAGTGGGGCTGGACCACGGATAGGGAGATTTTGTTGGGAAACACGGCGTAAGGCTCGGAATAGACCGGCAGCGGAGGCAGCTTGCCGGAGGGAGATGCAGTGGCGGGTGCTGCGGCTGTGGTGGAGGCGGTAGAGGAGGAAAGAGGGCTTAGGGCGTCGTATAAGAGCATCTCCAATCCATCCAAAATAGAGGATGGATGTGACACATTGAGGGGAGATTTTGTAATTTATTCCTTTTTTTTTAATTTTTTTTATTTTTTGAAAGAATTTTTGAGGAACCCATCTTCCTTTTTAGAGTATGGAGGAATTTTGTACTCCAAATTTACTTTTGATCCTTCATTTTTAGAGGACCAAATGTACTTTTGGAGGACCAAACTCTAAAAAGGACGGTGGGTCCCTCGAAAACTCTCCTAAAAAGTATAAAAAGTGAAGAAAAAATGAAATAAATTACAAAATATCCCCTCAATGTGTCACATCCATCCTCTATTTTAGAAAAATAGAGATGGATTGGAGATGCTCTAAGGAGCCCTCGACTTCCATTGGGGCAGAATCCAAGCAATTCGACAGAGCGTTGCAGCAAACCATTTTACTACTGAGTGGTTGGAGAAGGAGATTTACGTGGGTAGGGGTCAGAGGGGTCAGTTTTGTTCTTCACACTTTTCTTCGGCGACAAAGAGAGAGAGGGGAGCCTGTGCTCCAGATTTGTTTTTGTCTAGAGTTTTTTTCTATATCATACTCTTTCCGTCCCATAATGTTTGATATTTTCAGGATTGCGTGCCATTTTTCAATTGCATATATCTTTTAAGGGAATGGTTCAATGAACACCCTAATAAAACACCCAACGGGAACACCCAAAATCTCAATCTGATAGTTCCCGATTGAATTTTTATGATCCGAACCGCTCAATGTGTGCAGAATGTGATTTTAAGGGTGTCCGTCAGAAATTAGCAAAAAAAATGACCGGGAAATGCTTGATTTGAGCAGTTTTTATTTGAACCGTTCAATAAATAATTGTTCAAAACTGTTCGGATCAAGTCCTTTCCGGTCATTTTTTTTCTGATTTTTAGTGTGTACCCTTAAAATCACATTCTGATCACATTGAGCGGCTCGGATCATCAAAATTTGATCGGGAACCATGGGGTGTTTTTTTAGGTGTCCCCGTTGGGTGTTCCCGGAACCGCCCCCATCTTTTAATTCATAATATTTTAGGTGATTTTTTTAACTTTCTTTAATAGAACAATTAAACTCTATCAAACAAGATCCATATTGCTTATAAAAAATATTATGGGTTAAAAGATGGGTAGTGATTTTGCCACACTCTTTTTTGATAATGCCACACCCTACAAGTGTATTTTTTGGAGCAAAAATACACTTGCAGGGTGTGGCATTATCAAAAAATGGTGTGGCAAAATCATTTCCCTAAAAGATATAGTTAATTTTTTCATAAGACTGGAATAGTGAAAGTTCCAAATTTTATGGGACGGAGGGAGTAGCTTATATAGGAGGATATTTTTGTCTTGATTTAATTTATTTTTTTAAGGCCGTAGCATCTGCAACGATAATAATCAAAACCAATAATCAAAATGTGCTACTTCACCATTTGATTATCCATTTAATCTATAATTAAACGTAAAAATTTCTTCCTCCACAATGGTTATTTTTGCATCATTAACCAAAAAAAACCCCCACAATACACAATGCAAATTCGTTCAATCGTAAACGAGTTTCAATCACGCACCCGACCACACCAAATTATTCGTCTCAATGAGACGATTCCAGTGTGGGGTATTTTTGAATTATTGAGTTTTGAGTTTTAAGATTTTGGTTATTGATAAAAGTTGTTAAGTTTGGTTATGGAATTGGTGAAATTTGGTTATTTGCTAAAAAATTGTAACTTGCTTATTACATGTAGAGATCCGTAAATTCGTAAAATTGATTTAAATGATTTACAAGAAATAAAGGTGGAAATTGATGTGGGAAGTTGGGATTTGGGGCTAATGTGTTAACTTGTTATATTGGAGGGGTGAATGTGAGATGTGTGTATATAACACATGTGTGTATGTGTAGGGAATAATATTTCCCTTTCCTTTCCCCACTCCCACTCCCCGTTCTCCTCTCTCTCTCTTGCTCTCACCAAAATCACTCAAAACCCACACAAAAACAGCATTCAATCCTTCGTTTCTTCGAGTAGTGGAGCTCGTTTCTCGTTGATTTGAGCTCGGCAAAGGCGTATCCCGTTCGATTACAAGTTTTGGAGCTAGGGTTTGGAAAATCATTTGAGTTGTTCTTTAATCTTTGAGGTAGGGAGTTCTAACTATCAATAGATGTTTATGACTTGTTTGTTGTAGCTTGATTGGTGCTTTTGATCGTTGTTATCCTTGTTGTTGATGTTTTCGTAGTCGAGAAACCCCAGATAGTCTGTTGAAAACCTGCTTGAACACCATTCGCTATTGATAACATTTTCCTTGTTATCGATAACATTGCATCCCAAACCCAGAAAACCAATCGTTATCGATAACGTTTGCCATTGTTATCGATAACTTGAGTTCCAAAGGCCCAAAAATCTAATGTTATCGATACCTCCTGTTTTTGTTATCGCTACCCTTGCGTTTGGACTTATTGTGACCAAAAAGGTATCAATACCTCCCTTTCATGGTATCGATACCATCATGCCTTTGGACAGTTTTGCTGATCTTGATTCCTACTTCACTGTTTTGGGTTCCGATCACTTCTAACCTACTCCAAACACATCCCAAGTGATCTCTAACTTGATTAATCGTATCCCATGATTTCCTTGAACGTATCTATGATTTTAATGTTCATATGAACTTGATCTTACAAAAATCGTTTTATATATCAAAGTTGAGTTGAATGGTACAAACGTGATGAAAAAGGATTTTGGAACTTTACGAACATGACGAGAACATTTCAGGACTCATCGACGGGTAAATGTCTGGCAGAGGACATTAGGGTCCTTTAATTGGCCCAGTAGGAGCTATATGCTCGTATTTGATATTGCAGGACCTCCCTTTGAATATGGTGCCTGGCAGAGGACATTGGGGTCCTTTAACTGGCCAGGCAGGAGTTTCAGCTCATGACACTTGAACGAGACACGTTTTGGCATTTGGTAATCTTCAAAAGTAGCTTAATGAAGCATGCGACTGGTTTTAGAAAAGAAGTATCAAATTGGATTGCTATTGTTGATCTCGCTTTGGTTCTTGACACCATTGTTCATCAATTCATCATTCCTACATTTCATGTGCATACGTTGTTAGATTAGAGTTTTCTACTGGGCTAGTGTAGCTCAAACCTTACATTATCTTTCAGGTACTAATCCAGGGCAATAGTCTCATGTATGGTGTGCTTGGGTGTAGACGTTATTTTTGGAAGCTAACATTGAAGAGTTACTAAGCCATCTTTGTTATTTATTTTTGGAAGATGTATTTGTAACTCTATTTGTAAATCCTTTGATTAAGGAATATTGTAAGTTATAAACTTTCTTCTGACATTTGGTAAGTATGTTAATTTGTGGCTCGAAGCCAAAGTTGTAATCTTTTGGAAATTATGGAAGATGTTGTGCAATTATGGAAATGCAGATGTTAAACTCTTTTGGGGTATTGTACAGATTATTGTGAGATTTTATTAATGAAAATTTCTTTATATTTATGTTGAAAATCGAGGGTGTGACATTACAATGTGGAGTTTTTTTTAGCATTGTTGTTAAATTTACTTATTCACACCTATTTGCTTATTACAATGGGGATACTCTTACTAAACTATATTAGTATACTAGAGGGGTTACAAACATTAGAGGTGGACTAACTGAGTTATAAGTTCTCTATTGTCACGCCCTCAATTTTTAACATAAATATAAAAGGTTTTTCATAAATAAATTGTCACAATATTCCATACGATACCCAAAGATTACTGTATTTCCAATCCCATAATAATACTTCCAAATCCATAAGATTTTCAAATATTACATCACCGGCTCAACGACCCAAATTAACACAAGTATCAAGTGCCATGAGAGTTTAGAGTTACAAATACTTCATAGTCAAAAGGATTATAACTTCAGTTAGAAATACAACTTTCAAAAGAGATTTACAAAAAGAATGAGCAACTATTTTGGTTAGCTTTCAAAAGGGCATGTTCACACTCCAAGCATTCCAATCATGCAAGCTACTATTCTGGGTTAGCACCTAAAAATGATATAAGGCTTGAGCTACACTAGCCCAGTAGAAAAGTCTACGCAAACTCTATATGCAAATGAGCAGTACGGAGAAACAAATGATAGAAACCAAATGACAACTGAGATAAGCATAACTATCATGATTAAGTATCCAACTATCGCCAATCCATCTTCTCGTGCGGTACCACATTCTTTCTTATTTTCCCTTCGTTCGCCGTCGAACCTTTTATTAAGAAACTTTTCCTTTTTGATTTCAAACCATTTAGAGAAAACTCAAGACCATTGTAGGCCGAGCTTCATTGATTCGGGCCAAATACCAGAGTCCGTTGATTTGTTTTCAAATACCGAAAACCGTTGATTCGCTCAAGAATAGCCGAAGGATCTTTTATCGAAAAATCCTTTTTCCATTTAAACAATCCGATTTAGTAAAATGTAGACACTTCCCTGGAGCGGGGCATTGCCATACAGATTGATCATTGTTGTTTGTTGGTTGTTTGTTTCGTAAATCAAAATCGTGAATATTCCCATGGCTAGAAATATCACCACACGATAATGGTTATCATCAAAACAAAGTCGCCGCCTAGTTTATTAAAACTAGGAAAACAGATAGAGATTCCGGATACGGGAGCCAAAGGTATAGTAAGGGGAAGGTGTTAGACACCCCTCTCTGTCCAGTCGTGAGACTGGCCCATAATTATTCGATATACGATTAATTCATGCTTTATTAATTCCAACACATAGTCTGTTTAATTAAGCCTGAAACAGTGAATAAGGTGAGCTGAGACGATAAGTAAATCATGCATCAGAAGGCAGAATAAAACAAATATGTCCTAGGGAGATGGATCTCGCGGCCGGTGAATGGATGTCACAGCCGAGAGATCCTCTTGGTTTGATATACCAGGCGAGAGATCGAAGCCCTAACCGATGTTCTTTCTCACATCAGACAATATGATTAACAGGTAATCAAAACCCTACGATTAAGCATAAAAGCAGTAAATAAATCAAACCAGAGACCCTTGGGCCTTACCACCTTGATCCCTCAGTAGTTTGATCAATTCGGATTGAATGAGATTGACTGATTGCTTCTTGACAACCCTAAGGTTAGGGTTTGAATTTTGGAGTTTGATCGTCGGATTGATGGCTGCCTTCAGGAGGTTGGGGCTTTTGCAGATGAGATTTGAGAGTGTATATTGACAGAGTTTCATGGCTCGAATGAGTGTGTGAACTTATTAATTTCGGAGCCCAAAGGCTCCTTTATATAGACAATTGGTGACTCACTCCGTCCAATCAAAATACACGGTAGGAATTGGAGTTGTAATGCAATACAAACTCTTCATGGTGATCTTTGAACGTAACCCGAACGCATCGGGGAGGTATCGTAGTTGGATCAAACGATTGACAGAACGTTCCAGAATTTGAAAAATAGACAATCTGGCGGCCGTAGAAAGAATCTGACGGCCGAGGAATGGATGTTGCGGCCGAAGGATAGATCTTGCGGCTGAGGGATTGATCTCTCAGGGAGATTTTCAAGCAATAGGTTGCTCGGGTGAAGAAATGATGTTGAGGCCGTGAGATCAATATTACGGCCGACAGATGGATTCTCCTGGGATACTGTATTTCTGTCTGAAAGGTTATTTGGCTCTTGATTGGGTCCTCTAAGTGGCTAAAAGTTCTTACCAAAAGTCCTAAGATTCACAAGAAGTCAATCAGCAATCACTGTATCCATTTAATCATCGGGATGGTTCCCAAGGTGGGACATGAAATAATTGTTAGGCCAAATTAGGGTGTCTACATAAAAGTCAATCTTTCTTTCTTTTTCTCATGATTTCATATTTCTTCAATCAAAGTTTTCATATGTATTGCGCGTACCACGGGACATATCACATATAAGTGATACCCATTTATTTACTCCGGGACACATCACATATAAGTGATGCCCATTTATCTATTCCGGGACACATCACATATAAGTGATGCCCATTTATATGCTTAGTAGTGTTACTCCTCTTTAACCTCACCAAGTGTCCATAGCGAAATCAACAATATCCATGCGTTCGTGTCAAGTTCTCATTTCACAAATATCAAATCATTCAATCGAATCCAAAAGCTAGTTAATCAATCACATGGCCTTACAAGACCAGCAATCTACCATATCGCATGTAAGTAAATATACGTCATCACCATACCTCTAAGTATATCCCCGCACATATACATACCATATATCAACCCACGACTGGACTTTGCGATACCCGATCTTCTAGTTTCTATACTTAGAGTCCATAAAACGTATGCTAAATAAATCTAAAAGATTCTACTAGTCGAGAGAAAATGAATTGCAATTCTACACATCGGATCACTAGACATGTTCATGTATATCATTCGTATTTCAATGTGCCATATCTTACACTTCACATTTCTTAACTCATCGAGTTCATTCAAGTCCATCGGACACCACTCTAAGTGTGAGACTAGTAATACTCTCCAAAATGCTTGAGAGAATGTGTAAACAAACCCATTAGAGTTCAATGAGAAGCTTCAAAATGTGATTTGGAAGATGTAGAAAACATAGCTCAGAGATACTGTAGCAGCTCAATCACCTACCGATAGGTGAATGAGTCCTACCGGTGGAAACTGAAAACAGAAAGACCAACATTTGAACAAAACAACTTGCACTTGGCCTAACGGTAGGTGAAAGTTCCTACTGGTAGGTGGATGAGCTGCTGTAGTACGTTTGAGCAGGTTATAGAAGAATTTCTCACTTGTCCTACCGGTAGGAAGAGTATCATTCAGGCAATTTTGACAGAAATTTTAGATTTTGATCTAATCCCAATAATGACCAATACAAGCTCAAATGAGGCACAAGAACACTCAAATAACATATAAAGAGATGTAGAATTCTCTACCTCAAGTTTCCAAACCGAAATTGATGAGATTGAGCAAACTCTAACTTCCGGAATCCAAACCAAACGAAATACACCGAACCGAGCTCTATCCCACGGGATACGGACCCCAATACACAAGTAGAAGATGGAGTTGAGGTTGATTGTTGTAGGTTTTGAGTTTGAAGGTGAGTTTTTTGGAGATGATGAGAGAGAGAGCCGAGAAACAGTGAGAGACCGAGAGTTAGAGAGAAGAGGATAAATGGGGAATGTTTTTCCCTGCCACACAGACATATACACACATGCATTATATTACACTAACATCCATATTTTTCAACCTTTGCACATTTAACCTCCACATTCACATTCACATCATTTGCCACCATTTTTTTCTCAACTATAAACATTAAAATTAAATAAAAAAAATTTACGAGTCTCTACATCTATAGTGGACCATAGACCAATTTTTTAAATATTGAACCATTGTATTTAGGCTATCCAATCCCTGCATCTTAAAAGTTAAAACCCTTCCAAATAACAAGAGTTTTACTATACTACAGTAACTTTTTTTTGATATCTTTTACTTTTGATAACTTTGTAGTTTTTCATCATAATGTTTGAGGTTAATCATCCGTCTTGTCGAAATGAATCAGAAAAGTATAAAAATGTGAACCAAATATGTAAAAAGTTCGTATAAGACGATATTTTAGATAAAAGAGACAAATGTTTGGTAATTTATTCGTTTTTAGTGAACTTTTTTTGGTTTGGTTATACTTTTTTACTTTTTAGACTTCTCTCGCCGATACGGAACATTAATCTGAAAAATATGAAGCAAATCAAACAAAATTCAGAAAAAACAAACAAAACCAAAAAAGTTGAGAGAATGCAGCCTAACGATATAAGTACAAATTTGGAAAAATGGACCTTCGCTTACAGGCCTAACTTCTAAGACCAAATTAGATGTTTTGGAATATTCGATTGAGTTGATTTTTTAAGTACTACTATATGTACATATGAAATATACATATTATGTACATGTGGATTTTGTAGGGATCACCTCGGGTCTCACAAAAATGATTCGAACTGTCCATTATTTTTAAAATATTTTTTTATGGAGTCCTGTAAAAAATCAGTTCAACCCGATATTAGTAAAGATTTTTTCTGAATTTGCAGGGCTGAAACTAAGTAGTTATGTAGTTTTGTATGTACCCATAGCTTTATTGGATTTTTTTATAAGGATCTCATATATAGTATTTTACACAAAATGAGCAGCCCGATCATCTTTGCGGAATCCAAGACGGGTCCAAAATGCATTTGTACGCGTGCATAGGAGCACTGGTTTTAGGGTTTGTTCCACTATCTAAAATAACTTATTTTTTGAATTAAAGATGATGTACTCGTAAAGCAGGAAAATAAGTAGTTACTAAAAACTAAATAGTGACGAAACGGGCCTTAATAAAGCGTCGAGCTTAGGGCATCCACATCTCACTCTTTACTCCTCCTTTGAAAACTAAAATAGCGAGGAAAGACAGAAATGGGACGGCATCAGCCTCATTTGGGAATTCGGTAATTTAACATTTGCTACAGTTCCTTGCTTCTTGCAGCGAGGGGACTGGTCACCCAATTAGCAGTATTTTAATGTTGTTGGTTTGGATTAGCAGTATTTTAATGTTGTTGGTTTGGATTGAATTTTGTCTTCATCTGACATCTTGTTCCACATCCCAATCCGATGACCAGAAAGTCTAGCCTTATCTCTAATTTTTACCCCACATTTCTATTGCACACATGTGGGGCTAACTTCGGGTTTCAAAAAATATAAAAAAAATTCATAAATTTTTATACGATCTTATAAAAAATCAACTCCAACGTATACCGATAAGTATTTTTTGGAATTTGTTGGAAAACTGCTCAACTACTCCGTTTTACCTCTACAAATCCAGAAAAAATACTTACAGATATCCTTTGGAGCTGATTTTTTACAGGGCCTCATAAAAAATTATTTTAAAATTTATGGATATTTTTTGTATTTTGTGGGACCCAAAATGAGCCCTAGCTACACGTATGCGATAGA
This sequence comes from Rhododendron molle, assembly GCA_025413875.1. Classification (NCBI taxonomy): domain Eukaryota; kingdom Viridiplantae; phylum Streptophyta; class Magnoliopsida; order Ericales; family Ericaceae; genus Rhododendron; species Rhododendron molle. Next base: position 50,535,757 of record CM046391.1, read on the forward strand.
AATGTACGATGGCACTGCTGATCCAAACAACCGGCTTGTTGGTTGCAACATTAATAAAGAATGCACAAATAAGCAAAGAAAATATTATATTTATAGGACCTAGTTAGAATAGAGAGTTTGATGTAGTAAACATTTTAAAGTAATAAAGTGATGTTTTCTTCTCTAATTTGATCCAAAATTTTGAGGGACTAAATGCGGATGCACTTTATATCATCCTCGCTAAATGTCCAAGTCCTCTTAAACAGGCCTACCATGGTTTTGGTTGGGCTTGGACATTAGCTGAGGTACTGCCGAAATTACGCCAACAGTCGAAGCGCACAAGTTATAACTGAACAAAATTTGATTTTCCTGGAACCCAACCCTGGTTTGTCGATTTTTTGAAATCTGATTTGTTGCTTATAATCTGCCTTTGCCAATCCCACGCCGTATTCAATGGTTCCAATCTCACTGCTATCTCCCTTGTCCACGGAGTCAATGAAGTTATGTAGCACTCTACGCGTTTGTTGCATTGTCTGAATGGCTTTATCTTGTTGCCTTCTTCAGTCCCACCCTTTCACTCTCCCCTACCGTCTAAACCTCCCACCACTTAATCTCTCTTCCAGATCCCTCAAACCCATTTACAGCATTCCCCGTAGAGAACTCTCTTCAATCTCAGCTTCCCTAACCCACAAACTCCCACCAGACTTCACCACAAAGCAGCTCCTCCACGCCCTCAGCCAACGAAATGATGAAACCTCTGCGCTTAACCTCTTCCATTGGGCTTCCAAACAGCCCAATTTCAAACCCACTTTGCCCGTATACGAGAAAATCATTCGAAAGCTTGGAAACCTTGGATCATTCGATTCAATGAAGCAAATCTTGGAGGATATGAGGGCTTCCAATTGCAGGCCCAAGAAAGGTACTTTCTTGATTTTCATTGAGAGTTACGCGAAACGAGATTTGTATGATGATGCTATTGGGGTTCTTGATATGATGGAACAAGCATTTGGGATGAAACCGGGGAGGGATACTTATAATTCTCTGTTAGAGGTTCTTGTTAATGGAAAAAAGTTCAAACTATTCGAAAGTGTTCGCTCCATGATGTTTACAAGAGGAGTTAGACCTGACGTTTTCACGTTTAATATATCGATAAAGGCTCTGTGTAAATCCCATCAAATTAGGCATGCTATTTTGTTGATCGAAGATATGTCTAACTATGGTTTGGCGCCGGATGAGATAACTTATACCACCATAATGAAAGGATATATTGAGGAAGGGAATTTGGAAACTGCGCTAAGAATCAAGGAGGAAATGGTAGCAGCTCAATGCCCACTGATCAAAAAAACAGTTAATGTTTTGATTCTTGGGTATTGTAAAGAGGGTAGAATTAAGGAAGGTTTGAATTTTTTAGAAGAGATGTGGGTTGAGGGATTTCGTCCCGATCAATTTACTTTTAATTATTTGGTGCTTGGTTTGTGGAAGTCTGGACATGTTAAGCAAGCTTTAGAGCTTTGGGATTTAATGCTTCAGGAGGGGTTTGATCCGGATATCTTCACGTTTAACACATTGATATCCGGATTGTGTAAATCTGGTCAAGATGATGAAGCCATGGAAGTTCTCAATCAGATGATATCAAGGGATTGTTCCCCTGATACAGTGACATTTAACACTCTGATTAGCAACTTGTGCAAGGAGAAACAAATGGAACAAGCCATTGAAATTGCTTGTATTATGACAGACAAGGGAATTCAACCTGATGTTTATACGTTTAATTCCCTCATACGAGGGCTCTGCTTGACCAAGAATGATGATTTGGCAATTGACTTGCTCCACGGAATGAAAAAACTAGGGTGCCGGCCTAATGAATACACATTAAATATATTAATCAACAGTCTTTGTTTGAGCGGAAAACTAGACAGAGCTTTGGGTCTATGGAGGGATATGGAATCTAGTGGTTGCGCTCGAGATGAAGTAACATATGCCACTCTGATAGCCGGATTTTGTAAAAACAAGAAGATTGAGCAAGCGGAGGAGATTTTTTATCAAATGGAACTACAAGCTGTTTCAAGAGATACATCCGTTTATAACTCCATAATTGAGGGCCTTTGTATGAGTAAAAGAATGGAGAAGGCCGAGGAGCTTGTGGATCAGATGATATTGGAAGGACTTCAACCTAATATTGTCACTTACGGAAGCCTAGTAAAGGGATGGTGTAAAGTGGGTCTAATCGATAATGCAAGTAGGCTCCTCCGAACTATCGAGACGAAAGGAATGACTCTCACCCCACAAACCTATAACCCCTTGATCCACGCACTCTTCCAACAGAAGAGAACAAAAGAAGCCATAAGACTGTTTAGAGAAATGGAAGAAAAGGGCACACCTCCAGATGCTATGTCATATAGAACTGTTTTTCGAGGGTTTTGTTCTGGTGGCGGACCTATTGGTGAGACCATCGATTTCTTAGTTGAAATGACTGAGAAAGGAATTACGCCCGACTCTGATTCATTTCATATGCTGGCAGATGGGCTTTGTGCTTTATCCATGGAGGACACTTTAGTTATGCTTGTTGAAAGGATCATCAAGATGGACTTCTTCTCCGAAAATGAGGTCTCTAGGATCATGGGGCTGATGAAAATCCGTAAATTTGAAGATGCAGTTGTCCACATTGGCGGGATTTTGAATAGGAGAAATTGCAAGAGACGTCACTAGTAAAGATTGAAGCTGGGAAACCTGGATTGGAAGATACAGCTTGCATTTCCTGCTTGTTTCTAACAGTGGAATACTCCACCGGTAATGGAGACCGATCGATGGAGTTTCCGGGGGTACATTTACATTCAGACGTGCTAGGGATGCTTTTATAGGCAATGGGATTTTAGTTGATTTTCTTGTGGTACACTGTTCTAGTATCTAAACCACATGAGAAATAAACGATTCTCCATCGGATTGGAATTTTTGATGTGGTGTTCTTTAATTTGGATTTAGTCCTGCTGTTCTCATGCACGGCAATTTTACCGATACTGATGGAAGCAACTGCCATTGTGCCCTGCAGAATTGGTTCTCTCTCCTCACTGTAGCTTGTGATTTCTACGTATTGAATTGTTACTTGTAAATTCTAGTCAAATTTACAGTATGTGCTTGTCTGCGTTTTGTTTCGTTTTTGGGTTAAAATCTGGGCTATGAGTTAACCACCATTTTTTACCTCGTAGATCAACAAATTGGGCCAATTACATATCCGTGGCCTTGTCCGCGGCTTACCACACTAGTATATATTTATAGATAGACTTATTTACGGAGCCGCTTTAAATAGGCTGTTTATGGAGTAGCGCGATCTCGGTCATCCGTTTCGGCTTTGTTCGGTCCGGATTTAAATAAAAAAATTTCGGGGTAAACGGAGGTGAATCATGATTGTCCAAGAATGTTTTGGACGGTTCGGATGTTAATGAAACTTTTCCGAGTTCAAGTCCGTAGTAAACACGGAACCCTTCGTTAAAAAGATTTTCTCATATACTTAACCACCATTAGCTGTGAGATCCCCTGTCTCACCCACTTTCGGACAGGGGCCTGTCCAAGCCTCCATCGGCCGTTGATGTTGCAAATCAACGGCTAAGATGAACCGAGCATTTTTTGCTCCAAAACAACGTCGTTTTTGAGCAAGAAGTGTTCGGCCCATTTCAACCGTTGATTTGCGAGATCAACGGCTAAGAAGGGTGGGACAGGCGTCTGTCTGGATGGGGTCAGACAAGCGATCCGGACCGCCATTAGCTTACCTCACTAGTGTACGGAGTATTTACTTAACCACCACTAAATTACAGCATCGCAAGAGAATTTATTTTTTTATCGCATGACCAATTGTATAAAAGCGTTAACAAAACAAACAACACTGATAGTAAGAAGTTATTTACAGCTTATGGGAACTTCTAATAAACGAGTATAATTCACACCAATTATGACTAAGAGTTCTTGCCCTTCAGCGCGCGCACACACACACAAATATATATATATATATATCTTTGTAAAATTGCAATATACCATTTGTATCAGTCCGCTTCTACTGCGGACGTCCGCAGCGAAGGAAAATGCGGACTTCTTATTTCGGCCGTTGGATCTCATCCAACGGCTCTGATAAAAGGGGATAACTCGCGGGTAAAATAGGGGTTGGGTCGGGCAAAATTGGTCTCGGGTCAGTCCGACTCCCACACACGCGGATCCTTTTGTTCCCAGCTTCCAAAATACGCTTTGCTCCAGACGAGAGAGAGGAGAGGGCGATTGAGCGACGACGATGAACAGACCGACGAATCAAACATGAAGAAGATGAAATCGAACACGAAGGTGTCTCTCCCTCTCCCTCTCCCTCCCTCCCTCTCTCTCTCTCTCTCTCTCCATTTACCCCCTCGATTTTCCCCTAGACAACCAGAAACCCTAAGTCAAAAATTTTTTTTTTTCTCTTGTAATACTAGATACCCAAAGCTATCTCTCGATCTTGTGAAGGAGAACACGAAATACAACCAAATTAGGGCTCCATTTCAAGGTATCTTACTCTCTCTTTCCGGATCTGTTTTTTTTTTTTGGAGTTGGGGTTTGTTCGATTTACCAGAAAATGGCACAGAAATTAGGGGTTAGGGTTTGTGTATTTTTTTTCGAGTTATGGTTTTTTACAAGTTAAATTTTCTAAAAATTGAAAGGTCTGTTGTAGAAAATCGTTTCAAATGAGGGCAAAGAACAAAGGATCAAAAAAAAAATAAAAAAAAAAGAGGGCAAAGAACACAGTAGTTAACTGCCCAATTGTTGGCATTTGGTTCATGCTCTGGATAAAAATAATTTTGCTAGAGTGATTGTGTTGGAATGGTAGTCCTTCAAAGGCAAGCAATATTCAAGCACAACGGGAACGTTAACTGCTTGTTTGCTAGCTTGTTTGTGGAGACATTTTAAGCCAAAATGTCTTCAAGCACAACGGGAAGCTTGTGGTAATAGTTTTTGGTTAGTGAATAACGCTTGTGGTAAATTATATGCTTGTGGTAAATCATAGAATCTAGTTTGGTATCTTGACTGATTGGAATTGATTGTGCTGTGTACCCTTTGTTTTAGTTGAAATAGTGTGCTTTCTTTCTCTCTTTTTCGTTGTTAAGGGCTATTTTTACCCATACAATCAAGTATTTTATGAGTTGTTAAGAGTTGTTTTTTGAAGTTAGGGGTTTTTTTTTATAGAATTTAAATTATATGGATTTGACTGTTTTCTCAAAGGACCATATGTTTTGTCTCTTGGTTTTTAGAATGCAGCGTTTGGAAAATTTGGAAGAAATGGACGTAGTCTCATCATTACCATCTGAAATGTGTCAATCATCTGCCAATTCTTCCCCAAAATCTTACATTCCTCAAGTAAAGAATGACCTGATACCGAAAATTAATAAAGAGTTTGTCTCTTTAGACGCCGTTTATAAGTTTTACAACAATTATGGTAAAGAGTCAGGATTTGGTACGCGAGAACATTCTAGCAAGAAGAATGAGGATAAAGTAGTTGTTAGGAAGGAGTATGTTTGCTGCAAACAAGGTCACTCGGTGCCTAAAAAGCCTGTAGAAAATATTGGAACCTCTAAACGGCGTCGGGGGATAATTAGAGAGGGATTCCATGTCGACATTTGTTGGCTTACTTCAATAGAATGCAGATTCTTGATTTGCCTCATGAGTTAATTTTGGCGAGGTGGACGAAATCGGCTAAAATTAAAACAGTTGTAAATGACGAGGACGAGGACGATGACGATGATGACGTTGACGATGATTGTTTAGCTGTTAAAATGTAAGTATATTTCTTTAGTTGTTCTTGCCTATTTTTTCTTGTATTGATGTTATTACTTATTCGGTTGCAGGATACTGAAGTCCCTAGTGAATTTGTACAGCTGCTGCTGCATTGGACATTGATTGATTGACTGTTTGAGTTCAGGGCATTTGTGTTATGTTTTTTTGAATCCGGATGGGATGTTCACTGTATTTTGGTAGAGTTGTGGTGCATCTTGCTTCTAACGTGGAACTGGCTTTTGATCAATGTAACAAAGGAAAGACTTGTATTTTTGCAACTGAGGAGTAGGAAGAAGGGGTAATCTGGAAAATAACTGAAGGGATATTTGTTTTTTGTTAGACCTCTTAATATGATCTCTTAATGGTGGATGTATGTTTTGTTTTGTTTTGTGGGACTTGTGTTTTTGCTATGTTATAACTGAAAACGTTTCCGTTGGCTGGTCTTTCACCTTTGGGTTGAGAAGGTGTTCAAAAATCATTTTCAAAACAGGGGAGGAGAGAATGAGTTCTCTGTAAAACAGGGGAAACTTGGCCAGATTCTGCTCAAATGCAGACAAATTTTTAGCAGGACTGACTGGTATCTAGAGAAATGCATTTACCATGCCAGTCTCTCTTTTCTTCTGGTCAAAGACCTCTTCATTTGTTTGACAAAAAAAAAAAAGGTTCAAATAGATACAAAAAATTCCAGTCACATTTCTGGTACAGTCACAACTCTTAAGGTTCAAGTAGGCCTGTCAATGGACCGGATCCGATCCGGATCCGATCCGAAAAATCCGACCCGGATCCGGATCTGAATCCGATAATGTCGATCCGATAATCCGATAATCCGAATCCGGTAACGTTATCGGATCCGGATCGGATCGGATTAAATCCGTTATCAATCCGAATCGAAATTTTTTTTTACTTTTTATAAATTTTGAAATTTTTTAAAAATACAGTAAATTTTTATTTTGAAAAAATGTTTAAGAAGTTGTATTTTTATTTTCAATTTTTCTTTTATTTTTTTGGAAAATATTTTTTGAAAAAAGTTGTATTTTTATAAAAAAATATTTTTTTATGATAAAATTTTGGAGTAAAGTTTTGGATCGGATTCGGATTTTGGATCGGATCCAAATTTTTGGAGTAAGAAGCCACTCTTATCGGATTTGAGTCTTATCGGATTCGGATCGGATCCAAGTCTTATCGGATTCGGATCTATCGGATCCGGACCGGATCCGGATCCGATCCGGCCCGTTGACAGGCCTAGGTTCAAGTATACAACAAAAGAATTAAACTTAGATGTACCAAAACAACACTCGATCAAAAGAAACACCAAACATATACCCCAAAAAAAAAAAATTCTTGACGGTTGTGAAAAACTCAATTTTGTCGTCTTCTAGTTCAAGCTCGGAAGTGTGATGGTCTACGGGTAAAACCCTTCATCGTTGTCTCAGGCTCTTTCTTCAACTAATAACAAAGCTTCAAGTTCCTCTCTACACCAATCTAACTCCTGCAAAAGTTGACAAGGCAAAGATTTAATGATGCAAATTCCTAATCGATGGGTCAATTTTGTGTGTGGTTGTCCAACAGACCTTTCAAGTAATTAGAATGCAAACACCATTTTCTCTCACCTCACAAGCCATGAAAACAGGGGAGGAGAGAGGGACTCCTCTGGACTACTATCCCATTCTTAGTCCATTTTGGAGTGGACATTCTTTATGGAACAATCAAAAGTGGAAAAATGAACTACCAAACTGACAGAATATCAATCTACTGTTTCATATCAAAAAATGATCCAACTTTTGGAAAAGCTAGGAAACTACAATTGAGCAGTTAATAACAGTTGTATATGAATATTGCTTGCCTTTGAAGGACTACCATTCCAACACAATCACTCTAGCAAAATTACTTTTATCCAGAGCATGAACCAAATGCCAACAATTGGGCAGTTAACTACTGTGTTCGTTGCCCTCTTTTTTTTTTTTTTTTGATCCTTTGTTCTTTGCCCTCATTTGAAACGATTTTCTACAACAGACCTTTCAATTTTTAGAAAATTTAACTTGTAAAAAACCATAACTCGAAAAAAAATACACAAACCCTAACCCCTAATTTCTGTGCCATTTTTTGGTAAATCGAACAAACCCCAACTCCAAAAAAAAAACAGATCCGGAAAGAGAGAGTAAGATACCTTGAAATGGAGCCCTAATTTGGTTGTATTTCGTGTTCTCCTTCACAAGATCGAGAGATAGCTTTGGGTATCTGGTATTACAAGAGAAAAAAAAAAATTGACTTAGGGTTTCTGGTTGTCTAGGGGAAAATCGAGGGGGTAAATGGAGAGAGAGAGAGAGAGAGAGAGAGAGAGGGAGGGAGGGAGAGGGAGAGACACCTTCGTGTTCGATTTCATCTTCTTCGTGTTCGATTCGTCGGTCTGTTCATCGTCGTCGCTCAATCGCCCTCTCCTCTCTCTCGTCTGGAGCAAAGCATATTTTGGAAGCTGGGAACAAAAGGATCCGCATGTGTGGGGGTCGGATTGACCCGAAACCAATTTTACCCGACCCAACCCCTATTTTACCCGCGAGTTATCCCCTTTTATCAGAGCCGTTGGCTGAGATCCAACGGCCGAAATAAGAAGTCCGCATTTTCCTTCGCTGCGGACGTCCGCAGTAGAAGCGGACTGTATATATATATATATATAATAGTAATAATAATAATAATAATTCCAAACATATCACAAGAGATGGGTCCTATAATTCTTCATTCACAACCCCTGAGGTTTGCCTTCAAGACAAATAACCCTCACGTTTGATAAATAACTATAAACCCCCTTTAGTTTCAATATTTATTTCACTGACACCCAACTAGCAACCGTTCGACTAAATACGTGATAAAATTACCATAAAATTTCTTCTATTAACTCATTCACCGTTTTTAATAAGAGAATGAGTAATAAGAAGCTTTTGATTTTCAATTTTTGAACCAGGGTAATAAATTTATCATCCTTGACCAAAAAATAAAATAAAATTTTCATTGGAGTGGTTAAAATAAATCGAATTGAACAAGTTTAACCCTTTTTCTTTTTTATTTTATCAAAACAGCTCCATTAACGAGTAAAAAATGTAATTTTGATTCAAAGGGTTAATATTTAAATATAAGTTATGTTTTGGCTCATTCCATCACATGTTTGAATTGATAATTTTTAATTGGTGTATCGATGAGTTCATTGTTATTTTCATGCGTGAAGGGAGTATTTGTCATCAGACAAAAGTCAGTGAAATTTACCCTTAAACGTATTACTCTTCTCTCAACATAGTTGCATCCGTAGTGAATTTAGTTTTGTTCACCCTCCTTAAAAGAGGGACAACATTACCATCCTTCTTATTAGTTAAAATAGTATGACATGAGAGTAACATCCCAACCAGGTTGCCACCCTACCGCACGACAATCATGTGCTACTTCGTTGGCGAGGTTGATTAATAGTTTCGTAATTCATTTTAGTTGTATTCAAAGAGCGTTGCGCCGTGCATTCAGGCACAGGCAAATCCTAGTATAAGTTACGTTTTGGCTCATTCCATCACATGTTTGAATTGATAATTGTTAATTGGTGTATCGATGAGTTCTTTGTTATTTTTCATGCGTGAAGGGAGTATTTGTCATCAAGACAAAAGTCAGTGAAATTTACCCTTAAACGTATTACTCTTCTCTCAACACAGTTGCATCAATAGTGAATTTAGTTTTGTTCACCCTCCTTAAAAGAGGGGGAACATTACCGTCCTTCTTATTAATTACAATAGTATGGATTCTACCACAAAATAATAATGTCATGCTGATCAAAAAGTGTATTGCAGGGTTGAGACTTACACAATTTCAACCAATAAGAGAAAGTTTAACGTTCACCCTCTTTCAGGGAGGGTGAACAAAATTGCACTCGTCCATTCGGTGCTAATTGTATTTTAATGTTTTGTCGGGTGAACAAAATTGGACTTATCCATTCGGTGGTAATTGTATGGTGAACAAAATTGGACTCGTCCATTCGGGGGTAATTGTATTTTTTGTTCGGTTGTGGGTTTTGAGTTTTGTTTTTGAATAAAGGTAGAGAGAGAAATGAAAGTAATGATTGTGGAGAGAGGTAAAAAGTAGAGAGAGATAGAGTGAAAAATAAAAGTAATGATTGAAAAGTTAGAGAGAGAAAAAGTAGAAAAATTACTTTATCCAAAACCCTGGGTTTGGAATTCCAAACCGATAATTAATGTTTTGTCGGGTGACCAAATTGGACTCGTCCATTCGGCGGTAATTGTATTTTAATGTTGTGTCCGTATAATTACGCTTTTCCGAATATCATTTGTTGCCTATGGCCTTCCCCAGCGTGTGCCTGCATTCGGAAATTGGATTTCACTGCGTGTGAAATTATGAGCATCATTTCTTCCATGGGAGAACTCGCGTTGATTCTGTATGAATTGTTTGTTCGTCGCGGTTAATTGCCAGTCGACAGTCGTGGATATAGGTGGTTTGAAGAACGAAGTTATGTACTAGCACACCACGTGTTTGTTGAATTGTCTGAATGGCTCTCTATTCTTGCCTCCTTCATTCCCACACTTTTACTCTCCCCCACACTCTTAGACCTCCCACCTCTTTCTCCCTCATCCAAATCCCTCCAACCCATTTACGGCACACTCCATAGAGAATTGCTCACTTCAATCTCAGCCTCAACCTCACCTTCTCTCTCTACCCTTTCTCCCTCCCCACCACACAAACTCCCACCAGACTTCACACCAAAGCAGCTCCTCGACGCCATCCGCCAAATGATGAAACCTCCACGCTTAACCTTTTCTATTGGGCCTCCATACACCCCAATTTCAAACCAACTTTGCCCATTTACGAGGAAATCATTCGAAAGCTTGGACATGTCGGATCATTCGATTCAATGGAGCAAATCTTGGATGATATGAGGGTTTCCAATTGCTGGCCCACTGAAGGTACTTTTAAAATTTTCATTGAGAATTATGCGAAAAGAGATTTGTATGATGAAGCTATTGGTGTCCTTGATACTATGGAACAAGTATTTCAGGTGAAACCGGGGAGGTTTAGTTATAACTTCCTGTTAAATGTTCTTGTTGATGGAAAAAAGTTCAAACTGGTGGAAAGTGTTTGCTCCATGATGCTTACTAGAGGAGTTAAACCAGATGTTTCGACGTTCAATATTGTGATAAAGGCTCCGTGTAAATCCCATCAAACTAGGTCTGCTATTTCGTTGATCGAAGAAATGTCTAACTATGGTTTGGCACCGGATGACATAACATATACCACCATCATGAAAGGATATATTGAGGAGGGAATTTGGGAACTGCGCTTAGATTCAAGGAGGAAATGATAGCAGCTCAATGCCCGTTGAGCAAAGTAACTGTTGATGTTTTGATTCGTGGGTATTGTAAAGAGGGTAGAATTGAGGAAGCTTTGAATTTTGCAGAAGAGATGTGGGTTGAAGGATTTCGTCCCGATCAATTTACTTTTAATTGTTTAGTGCTTGGTTTTTGGAAGTCTGGACATGTTAAGCAAGCTTTAGAGCTTTTCGATTTAATGCTTCAGGAGGGGTTCGATCCGCATATCCTCACGTATAACACTTTGATATATGGACTGTGTAAATCTGGTCAAGTTGATGAAGCCGTGGAAGTTCTCAATAAGATGATTTCAAGGGATTGTTCCCCTGATACAGTGACATATAACACTCTAATTAGCAACTTGTGCAAGGAGAAACAAATGGAACAAGCCATTGAAATTGCTTGTATTATGACGGACAAGGGAATTCTACCTGATGTTCGTACGTTTAATTCCCTCATACGAGGGCTCTGCTTGACGAAGAATCACGATTTGGCAATTGACTTGTTCCATGGAATGAAAAACTATGGGTGCCGGCCTAATGATTACACATACAATATCTTAATCAACAGTCTTTGTTCGAGCGGAAAAATAGACAGGGCTTTGGTTATATTAAAGGAGATGGAATCAAGTGGCTGCGCACGAGATGTAGTGACATATACCCCTTTGATAGCCGGATTTTGCAGAAACAAGAAGATTGAACAAGCGGAGGAGATTTTTTATCAAAGGAACCTACAGGGTGTTCCAAGAGATAAGGTGGCTTATAACTGCCTAATTGATGACCTTTGTATGAGTAAGAGAATGGAGAAGGCCGCGGAGCTTATGGATTAGATGATACTGGAAGGACTTCAACCCGATGGTTTCACCTTCGGAAGCCTAATAAAGGGATGGTGTAAGGTGGGTATGCCTGAGAATTGTAGGGAGGTAATCCCGAACAGGTACAAAGAGTGGCCCGAACACGTGGTACGTGGGGCCCAGAATAAAAATAGTCGGGGTGTCCGCCGTGCAGTACGGTGAACGGCAGTAGGACCAGGGACACGAGAGGTCCCAGGTCCAAAATACCCGAGCAGGAGTATGGTCCAGAGAGCAAAGGTAGTCGTTGGACCCATCGCATGGAAGAGGGTCCAGTGATACGAGAAATCATTGGTCCAAAGGGCCTGTTCGGCAACGAGAAGGCCGAACAGGAGCAGCAATCTGGAGGAGGTGCCAGGAGGACTCCAGAAGGGTCCAGAAATGGAAATACCCAGTGGGGAAACAAGATCTGGAGGAGATACCCAACGAGAATGGGGTGAACGGCCAGCTTTGGAAAGAGTTCCTAAAAGGTCTAAAAGGAAATGTGCAATTAAGGGAATGAGAATCCCTGATATTCTGGGTTCCCTTTACGAGAAAGGAAACTTAGGGCAGCAAGATGGCTTGGACAGCAAGTAGACATGAGTCTATAAATATGAGGTAAATCTAGAGGTAAAGGTACGCAATTCCTGGCTATTGGCTTATTACTTACTGAGAATTAAGGTTTTACTAGTACGAGATACTAACTTTGGCATCGGAGGGCCTTTGCCACGAGACGGCAAAGGTGCGCTCACCTTCTGTTTGTTTTATAGGATCAATACCGGCGGTGTGCTAGGGTTTTGGTGTAGAGAGAAAAGTAGCCGTTACAGTTTGGTGCTGTTCGAAGGCCTGTTTCGTTTTCCTGCACTTACAATTGGCGCCGTCTGTGGGACACGAAAGAGATCCCTTTGAAAAAACGACCATGGCGGAAGAAGATCCAAAGACTCCACTTGATGGAAACAATCAGCTGGGTGGGGGAGCTGACAAATCCCCACCAGATCCTCCGAGAAAGCCCGATGGTGGGCGTGCGGGGAGGACCACGAGCAAGGACCGCCCCCTGGCAACCCATGGCGACTCCAGAAACAGGGACGGACGGACGGCCACAGGATCCACGAGAAGGAGTAAGTCCCGCCGTGGGAGGGAGTCAGTGGCGCGTTCGAAAAGCGTGCACAGCAGGGAAGACATCCTGGACAAAAAGAGACAGGAAATAGAGGAATACGCTCGTCTGATTAAAAGACGAGAATATGAGATTCAACAGCTGCAGCGGATACGAGAACATCCGGAGGATTCTGGGCTTTCACGAAGGAAGTCCAGAAAAGAAGGGTTGGATATGGTGGAGTACAGGAGGGCTTCTTCACGAAGAAGAAGAAGCAGGAGCCTCACTCCGAAACGACCAAAGGCTTCTTCACGAAAAAGGAGAAGCAGGAGTAGGAGCTCCTCCCCCGAGGAAGGAGGAAGCAGGAAGCACCACAGGGACAGGTACGAGAGACCTGATTCCGATTGGGAAAGGAATAATGCAAAGGGATCAGAAGAGAGGACCATGTCTGCACGAGAAGCAGCGGAGAGCCCTCAGCAACATAGCAACTTCTCCTTTTGCAAAGAGATTGCAGGAGGCAAAGTTGCCGCAGGGTTAAACACGGGATGTTTATTCCGTACGAAACGAATGCAGACCCGGTGGCACACATACAACATTACCAGCAGGCGATGTTTATGCACGATGGTGATGACGCGATCATGTGCAAGATGTTCCCATCTAGTTTAGGAAAGGTGGCCCTGTCATGGTTCCATAAGTTGGGGCCGAACACCATACGAGGATGGAGACAGTTGGCCGAGGAATTCACTGCTCGGTTCCCGACGAGCAGGAAACCACCCAAAACGTTTGAGAGTCTCTCAGTTATGAAGCAAGGAGAGAGTGAGCCGATCAGGGACTATGCCAAGAAGTATTGGGAGACTTTCAACGAGATTGAAAGTTGCAGTGAGGAGTATGCAATAGCAACGTTCAAGACTGGGCTACCTGTTCGTGGGGAGCTACGAAAGTTCCTAAACATGAGCCCAGTGAGCACACTGGCAAAACTAATGGAGCGAATTGAGCAGCATGCCAGGAATGAGGATGATAAACCCGAGCCCAAGACTTACAAAGAAAGAAAGGAGCACGGACAGACTAAGAGAGAGTCATACCGAGAGAAGCATGCCCCTGACCCGAAGTCGTACTTCTCAGTAACGACGGTATGGAAAGAACCGATTTATCGGGTTCTTTATCGAATAAAAACCGCCCATACTTTAAGTGGCCTCCACGGCTGGAGGGTGATAAAGATGCAAGAAGGGCTACGAGTCAGCATTGCAATTACCACAAGGACTGAGGTCACATGACAGAGGACTGCGAGATGTTCAAGCAGCACCTTGATGACCTGGTCTCACGAGGGTATTTGAAGGAATTCATTCAAGAGGAGCACAAAGGTGCCGAGAGGGCAATGGCGCTGGATTACGAGCAGAATACAAGAGGCGTGATCCATATGATACATGGATTAGCCACACCCTATACAAGAAATGAGGTGAGGTTGCTCCAAAGGCAGGTAAAACACGACCAGCACGGAATGTGGTTGGGAAAGAAACGAGGACGTGAAACGGAAGGATGCAACGAGGGCATAACCTTCACAGATGAGGACCTGGGAGGAGTCCAGGTGCCGCACAATGACGCTCTTGTGATAACCCTACGAATTGGGAAATATGACATGGAAAGGATCCTGGTGGATTCAGGGAAGCCGCACCGAGGTGCTTTATTACGACGCGTTCAAGAAGGAGGGATTGGCACAAATTTGGTACAATCAGTAACTCCGTTGGTTGGGTTCGGTGCAGCAGTCGGCCATTGGGCAAGGTGACCCTTCCTGTTCGGGTAGGAACAGTGCTCGGAACCGACTTTTTAGTGGTGGGCGTGCCATCTTCCTATAACGCGATTATAGGAAGGACTTGGTTGCATAAGATGAGGCCGGTTCCTCCACCTACCATCGGATGGTAAAATTTCCAGGATCCACCGGAATCGAGAAAATAAGTGGAAACCAAAAGACAGCCCAAACAATGCTTAGTTTCCATAATCAAGAAAGCACCAATACAATTGGTGCAAACCGTCGAGGTTACTAATCGGCCGACCATCGAGGGCGTCGGAGGGGATCCAGTCGAGAAGGTGGTGGAAGGATTGAAGAAAATCCGGATCAACGAGAATGATCCCGAAAGGTATTTCTTGATGGGGAAAAACTGTGCAAAGAAGAGGAGGAAGAGTTGGTGAAATTTCTCGAGAGCATGTTGATGTGTTTGCTTAGGTGCCGAGGAGATGCCTGGGTGGATGCAAACGTGATTTGCCACCACCTGAATGTGGACCCAAAACACAAGCCCGTGATGCAGAAGAAAAGAAGATCTGCCGTACAGCATGTGGATGCTGTTATCGAGGAGGTCGACCGTTTGCTCGAAGCAAAGGCGATCCAAGAGGTATACTACCCCGAGTGGTTGTCTAACACAGTGGTGGTAAAAAAGAAGAGTGGGAAATGGCGGGTATGCGTCGATTTCACGGATCTAAACAAGGCTTGTCCGAAAGACAGTTTTTCCCTGCCCAGGATAGATCAGTTGGTGGATTCAACAGCTGGGTATGGGCGTATGAGTTTTCTCGACGCTTATCGAGGATATCACCAGATAGCTATGTACGGCCCCGATCAGGAGAAGACATCCTTTATCACACCACGGGGGTTGTACTGTTACAATGTTATGCCTTTTGGTCTGAGGAATGCTGGAGCAACTTACCAGAGACTAGCAACGATTATGTTAAAGAAGCTGCTCGGCAAGACCATGGAGGTGTACATAGACGATATGGTGGTGAAAAGCAAGGAGAAACGGGACCACATCGCTGATCTGAAAGAAGCTTTTGAGATACTGAGAGAGTATAAGCTGAAGCTCAATGCCTTGAAATGTGCGTTTGGGGTAAGTTCTGGGAAGTTCCTGGGTCCCTTAGTGACCATTAGAGGAATAGAGGCGAATCCCGATCAAATAACAGCCTTGCAGAAGCTGCAGAGTCCGAGGACCACGAAGGAGGTCCAGCGGCTAACAGGGATGGCGGCAGCCCTTAACAGGTTCATAAGTCGTTCAAGTGACAAGTGTAGACCTTTCTTTCAGTTGTTAAAAAAGAGAGAAGATTACGAATGGGGAGCAGAGTGTGAGCAAGCGTTCCAAGACCTGAAGAAGTACTTGGCAGTAGCCCCACTTCTGTCTACTCCTGAGCCTGGCGAGGTCCTGACCCTGTACTTAGCAGTATCCGAACATGCTGTAAGTGCGGTCTTACTGAGGAACGAGGGATCCAAGCAAATCCCTGTCTATTACGTGAGCAAGACGCTATTGGACGCAGAAACGAGATATCTGCCTCTTGAGAAGTTGGTCCTGGCACTGAGGACGGCCGCTAGGAAGTTGCCCCACTACTTCCAAAGTCACAAAGTGGTTGTTTACACGGAGTTCCCGTTGAAGTCATTGCTTCGAAAGGCCGATTTCTCGGGACGAATATCAACTTGGTCGGTGGAATTGAGCCAGTATGATATTGATTATCAGCCGCGCACGGCGGTCAAAGGGCAAGTTTTGGCAGACTTTGTGGCAGAGTTCTCTCCCACAGTAGCTCCACGGCCTCCTACGAGAAAGGAGCAGTTGGACGAGCCGTCAGTCGAGAAGCGAGGGGCATCCGCCGAGCAGGACCCATTGGAATGGAAGCTTTTTGTAGATGGATCCGCATGCAACACCGGATCTGGAATTGGAGTGGTGCTTTTCCCTCCTGAAGGAGTTATGATCGAATTATCCCTGCGCCTGGATTTCAGGGCGTCGAATAACGTGGCGGAGTACGAGGCACTCTGGCCGGGTTACGGAGCGCAAGAACCTTGAAAGTAAAAGAATTCGAGTATTCCGTGATTCACAACTCGTGGTGAATCACTACCCGAATACGAGGCCCGGAGTGACAAGATGGCGGCCTACGTGGAGGCAGCCAAGGATTTGCTTGATACCTTTGAAAAGGTACACATCGAGCAGATAAGCTCTGGACAGAACGCCCACGCTGACTCACTGGCTTGGTTGGCAGCGGCTGTGCTAACAGAGTTCAAAAGGAAGGTAGTAGTGGACTATCTTGCTGAACCGAGCATTGGGAGAAGTGTGGAATTGGTCCTGGACGTGAACCAAGGACCAAGTTGGATGGATCCAATAGTGGAGTTCCTACGAGATGGGACACTCCCCACAGATAAAAAAGAAGCTCACAAGATAAAGACGAAATCTGCAAGATTTTGGCTATCACCAGAAGGGAAGTTGTATAGAAAGTCTTTCACTGGACCGTACCTACTTTGCGTGCACCCCGAGATGGTGCAGAAATTCCTCCATGAAATACATGAGGGAACATGTGGGAGTCACGCAGGTGGGAGATCCATTGCTCACCGTGCAATCACCCAGGGTTACTGGTGGCCGCACATGCAGGAAGATGCAAAGGTGTACGTGAAAATCTGTGAGAAGTGTCAGAAATTCTCACCTATGATTCGAACACTAGCCGAAGATCTGGTGCCCTTGACAAGTCCTTGGCCGTTCGCGCAGTGGGGGATGGACATCGTGAGTCCCCTCCACAAGGCTACTGGGATCAGAAAGTTCCTGTTGGTAGCAACGGACTACTTTACCAAGTGGATTGAAGCAGAACCACTGGCAAAAATCACAGAACCTATGATAGAAAGGTTCGTGTGGAAGAGCATTATCACTCGATTTGGGGTTCCTTATTCCCTGATCACTGATAATGGGTCCCAATTCCAGAAAAAGTTCAAGGTTTTTTGCGCCCAGTATGGAATAAGGAACTACTATTCCACACCGGCCTACCCTCAACGCAATGGGCAGGCAGAGGCGTCCAACAACGCTATACTTGACGGGATCAAGAAAAGGTTGGACAAAGCAAAGGGCAAGTGGCCCGACGAATTACCTCTAGTTTTATGGGTGCATCGAATAACGCCTAAGAGGTCTACGGGAGAGACCCCTATTCGTTGGCAGATGGTCTAAAGGCATGATTCCACTGGAGGTTGGATTGCCGACCAACAGGACCACACTGGTAGAAAGCGGGGGCAACGACAGAGCCCTGGAAATTGAGCTAGACCTCGCCGAGGAGAGGAGAGAACGACCTAGCCTCGTACCAGAAGCAGTTGATGAAAAGTTACAACAAGCATGTCCACCCACGAGAGTTTGGTGTTGGAGACCTTGTGCTACGAAAGGTGCTCGGCAACACCAAGGTGGCCAACGAGGGCAAGTTGGGGGCCAATTGGGAGGGCCCGTATCGAGTAACAGAGGTCGTGGGCATTGGAGTATATCGATTGGCAGACCTGGACGGGAACCCGGTACCAAGGCCCTGGAATGTTCACTACTTGAGGAAGTTCTACGTGTAAAGAACTTCGATTTCGTTTCTATTCTGTTTTAGATACACATCGTGATTGTGTGGGTATTACGAACAAAATTTCCTTGTGTTTTCTTTTACTAGTTGCAAGGGGTACGCGTAACGCCCCCTTGAGTTTTTCGAATTATGAATAAAATTCCGGGTTTTGGCAACACAAACTCTGTTTTTTACGAGTTTTGCTTTAAATACGAAGTCAAGCTATGTCCTTAGTCCTCACTTCGTATTGGGGAGCAGAGGTGTAGGGTAACTAAATGAAATTTCGAATATTTCAAAAAATTTTACCAAGTACGAATACACTTGTCTGTTTGCTCGGGTACGAATACACCCAGAATTGAGTCAAGTACGAATACACTTATCTGGTTGCTCGGGTACGAATACACCCAGAATTGAGCCAAGTACGAATACACTTGTCTGTTTGCTCGGGTACGAATACACCAAGAATTGAGTCAAGTACGAATACACTTGTCTGTTTTCTCGGGTACGAATACACCCAGAATTGAGCCAAGTACGAATACACTTGTCTGTTTGCTCGGGTACGAATACACCCGGAATTGAGCCAAGTACGAATACACTTGTCTGTTTGCTCGGGTACGAATACACCCGGAATTGAGCCAAGTACGAATACACTTGTCTGTTTGCTCGGGTACGAATACACCCAGAATTTTACCAAGTACGAATACACTAGTCTATTTTGCTCGGGTACAAATAAACCCAGGATTACTGTGGACAAATACGAGTACATTTGGGTGACCTAAATTAGGGAAAGTTTCCAAGCACAAAACGTGTGGGCTGCGTACGTGAACATGCAGCAGCATTTAAGTTCGAAAAAACTTGATGGTTACTCAGGTATGAACAAACCTTGAGCGCCTACAACATTATATGAAAATGGTCAGAAGCCTGTCCGGGTACGAATAGACCCTGGATGCATACGTATACAAACAATTATACGTATTGCGTAGACGAGCTACGGGTGCAGTTAACACTGTACTAAGGTACGAGAGGCCTGCAATGGTATAAATGTGAATACAACTGGATCATCAACAGGCACGATGAGATCTGGGGAGCATACGTGACTATGCATAGGGCTAAGTATGAAGACACTTAACACATAAAAATTGGCCAAGAGATGGCCACCTGCATTGATAAAAGGCCACGAAGGGCCAGGCAAAACGATAATTCAGGCCAAACAGGGCCACCCAAAAATTTCAAAGGCCGCGAAGGGCCAGAACACGAGAATTAAAGTGTGTAGAAATGTATCAATGCCACGCAGGGCGATGCCAAACGGCCACGCAGAGCCAGCAGAAGATAATTAAAAGTTTTAGTTGTTGTCACTACGAAGAAGCCCAACTTACTCTTCGTTTGTCAGATCTTGGATGACAAGGGGAGAGGCCGGAGCATTGCTGGTGTACTTGTTTAATTTGGATTGAGGTTTCCAAGTGGCCATGACAACACAAAACCATCTCCCGCCAATGGTTTCCCTTTTGGGTGATATCCAGGTACAAAGTTGGATGGCGAGGTCCAGGACGTTGGCGGTAAGCTCCCTGTCCAGGCTGTCCTCCTCTTCCACGATCTCTTCCAGCTCCTCAGTAAAAACCTGGGCGCTCGGAAGGTCAATCTCTGTCCAAAGGGGAGAAGACTCTGCTGCACCGGATTTCTTGAGGCAGGCTAGCCAACTAGCCTCGAAGACCTGGTCCTAGATCCCGGGCATCTGGTCCGTGTAGCTCTCAGTGGCCACACGGTTTCCCTCATTGTAGCCCAACTGATAGGCTGCCTTGGCCTCGTTTTTGCTCGCCTCCAGCTCTATCAAGGTCTGGTTCAGGCTGTCCTCTGCACCCTCCAGCTTACCCCTAAGCTCGTCCGCAAGCCCGCGGGCCTGATTTCTCTCTCTCTCCAGCCTGACAATGGTGTTTTGAAACTTGGCGTTCTCACTGGCAAGCTTGGCACGCTGGGGCTCGGAGTGTCCCAGTTTCTGGGCCATGGCCACCATTTTTTGCACTGCCTGGAGTTATCTCTAAGTTAAACAGATGACGGGAAGAACTATTGAGTATCATTAGTCCGTAAACACGAGTGTTAGGGGCTTACCTTGGCGCTATGGCTCATGAACGAGCCGATGAGATTGTCTGGGGAGCAAGTCACTTCTTTTTGCATATCCCCAGGCAGCAGGAAAGCCTGGGATAGTGCAAGGGCTGTTCCTTCAGAATCGACGCTGTCACGAACGGTGACTGGCCGGCCGCCGTGCGTAAGCTGAGGGGCCCAGATGGGAGTTAGAGGAGCTGTGAGTTGAGGAGGCTGCTCGACGGAGGAGGTAATGAGCCGTTGGCGTTTGTCCCTATGAATGGCTTCGATCTCCTCGGGAGAGAAGCCTGGAGGAACATCCAGTTGAGTTGATCCTCGGCGCCCTTGAGAAGGTGCCGGATTCTGAGTATGACCGCGGCCACGAGCGGTGCCGCGGCCCTTTCCACGGCCAATGGTGAGCAGATTGCTGAGATTGATCGGTTGATCCATTTCTCGAGGAGAGGGAGATGGAGAATACCCACTCGAGGACGATGAGGTTTCTTCGGCGAGTTGGATTGGATCATTGGGCAAAGGAGGGGTCCGAGAACGCCTCTCTTCTCGTTGAGCTGGAGGATCAGGGATGATGGGATTATCGGCTGCTCGGATTCGTCGGTCGATGAATCTACCGTATGATGCACGGTAACTGAGAAGGATCTGCGCGGCTCTTGCTCGGCCAGCCAAGCACGTGCCTTGCCCGTTGAATGCAAGTGCACGACTGATGTCAGTCACGTGAACCTGAGGGGTGATAATGGCGTGCCCCTGGTTGACGTTCGTGGCTGCAAATACGAGAAAAATTGGCAATCGGTAATACAAATGAATGAAAGGTGCAATACGAGGAATTACTTGGCTAAAAGTTCTACGAGAAAAGGAACTAACGTGGAGTGCCAAATCTGTGGGGAGCGTGAAAGCCAATGACTCTGCCGCCCTCGTCCTGGCTCGAAGTTCCCTGTGACGATGAGGAAGTCATCATCGTCCCCACGAGCGGAATCAGGCAGTTCCAATACCAGCCGCTTTCTAGAGTCCCTACTCTTCAGGTAGTAGGTTAAGGCGTCCTTGGTTCTGGAAATACTGTACAGGTGATGTATGTCGTGTAAACCTAGGGATGTGCCTAGCATCTGGTTCAGGGCATTGATGCCCATGACAACCCTGAAGAAGTTGGCTGAAACTTGCATCGGGGACAGTCTATAATGGGCTAAAACCTGGCGGAGTAATAGTGCCAGGGGAAACCTGACGCCGCCCTCAACGACGGCTACGACCGGGATGTGTAGAATATCGTTGTCAAAACTCTCACGAATGGCGTTTTCTACAGCCAACGAAGTGGCCACGCTGTCTGGGATCTCGTAACGAGATCTGAACTCAGCCATCCTTTGGGGTGTGTCACAGTGCCTATGGAATCAACCCATAACGAGACTGTGGGTGTGGGTTTTCTAATGAACAAGTTGGGTACGAAAAAAACCCTAAAAAGAAACTGTGGAGATCCTAAATCGACGAAGAAGACGGAATGGAGAAGGGGAATAGAGACTTACAAACAAACAGACGAGAGCCCTAGAAACAGAGGGGAAAGAGACCCGGAGATGTTGAGCAGAGCTTCAATGGCGGGAGCGCTTGGGCGTGCTTTCTGCAGAGGGAACTGAGGTGAGAGAAAAAGTGGGGTTTGAAAATGGGACAAAAACCCAAGTATACCCCAGGGTGACGTATGAGAAACGTCACCCCAGGCCGTTAGGGCTCAGTTCCCAAAACGTCTGCTGCATTATATGTGGGCGATGAGGCACGCCAGCGTGTAAAGGTGTTAGTCGGAAAAGCTTTGTCGGACCAAACGAGGACGCTTGGCTTGGACTAATGATGAGTTTGCACAAGTACGAGAAACATGAGTGCAGGAGCAAAGGAAGAGAACCTTGCTCGGTGTTCGAAGCTTTGCCCGTCATATTAAGAGAAAATAACGAGTAAAGCCGAGGAGCCATTGTAGGAGGTAATCGAACAGTACAAAGAGTGGCCGAACACGTGGTACGTGGGGCCCCGAATAAAAATAGTCGGGGTCGCCGAGCAAGACGGTGAACGGCAGTAGGACCAGGGACACGAGAGGTCCTAGGTCCAAAATACCCGAGCAGGAGTATGGTCCAGAGAGCAAAGGTAGTCGTTGGACCCATCACATGGAAGAGGGTCCAGTGATACGAGAAATCATTGGTCCAGAGGGCCTGTTCGGCAACGAGAAGGCCGAACAGGAGCAGCAATCTGGAGGAGGTGCTAGGAGGACTCCAGAAGGGTCCAGAAATGGAAATACCCAGTGGGGAAACAAGATCTGGAGGAGATACCCAACGAGAATGGGGTGAACGGCCAGCTTTGGAAAGAGTTCCTAAAAGGTCTAAAAGGAAATGTGCAATTAAGGGAATGAGAATCCCTGATATTCTGGGTTCCCTTTACGAGAAAGGAAACTTAGGGCAGCAAGATGGCTTGGACAACAAGTAGACATGAGTCTATAAATATGAGGTAAACCTAGAGGTAAAGGTACGCAATTCCTGGCTATTGGCTTATTACTTACTGAGAATTAAGGTTTTACTAGTACGAGATACTAACTTTGGCATCGGAGGGCCTTTGCCACGAGACGGCAAAGGTGCGCTCACCTTCTGTTTGTTTTATAGGATCAATACCGGCGGTGTGCTAGGGTTCCGGTGTAGAGAGAAAAGTAGCCGTTACAGTTTGGTGCTGTTCGAAGGAACTGTTGAGATGAAAGGAATGGCTCTCACACCACAAACCTATAACCCCTTGATCCACGCGTTCTTCCTACTGAAGAGAACGAAAGAAGCCATGACTGTTCAGAGAAATGGAAGCGAAGGGTACCCCTCCGGATGCCATTTCATATAGAACTGTTTTTCGGGGACTTTGTTCGGGCGGTGGACGTATTGGAGAGGCCGTCGATTTCTTAGTTGAAATGACTGAGAAAAGATTTATGCCAGACTCCTCTTCTTTTTATATGCTGGCTGATGGGCTTTGCTCTTTATCCATGGAGAACACTTTAGTTATGGTAGTTGAAAGGATTATGAAGACGGATTTCTTCTCCGAAAATGAGGTGTCTACGATGAGGGCGTTGATGAAAATCCATAAATTTCAAGATGCATTCGCCGCGATTGGTAGGATTTTGCAGAGGAGAAATCCCAAGAGACGTTACTAGCGAAGATTGAAGGTGAGAAACTCTGATTGTAAAATATATCTTGCATTTCAGCAGTGGAACAATGTTCAAATATCTGAACCACATGATTGTATGTCAACTGATCTAATTAGGGATTCTCCATCGTATTGAAATTTTTGATGGGTTGTTCTTGGATTTGGAACTAGCCCTTTTGTTCTCATGCATGGCAACCTTTTTTTTTTTTAATCACGTGTCCGGACCATATTACGGTACCTTGACTAATCCTGGGGACATAAATCGACCGTCCACAAGCGGGAGCCCCATTTGAAGCTGGAGCAAATGCTCTGTAACTGGCCCCGAAAGAGTTAATAATACCTAAGAGGTTTCGAACTTGAGATTTGAAGGGGAAGGAAAAAAAAAAAGTTGCCAATACTTGTGGAAGTAACTGCAATCACGCTCTGCGTAATTGGATCTCTCTCCTCACTGCAGCTTGTGTTTTCTAGATTATTTAATTGTCATTTGTAAATTAAAAAATTAGTATTTTTGTTTTATTTGTGGGTTAAAAGCTGGGCTGCGAGTTAAGCACCAGTTTTTCTTTTGGTCTATTTTCTTTTGTTTAAAGTGTTGAGACTTGAGAGCCAGTTGGTTTCCACATGTTTTCCCAATTCCCCAAATGGAAAAAGAAGTTGAACCAAAGGAAATTAATTGTTGGTGGTGTAAAGGATTCGGTGCGTAAAAAATATGAAACGAACACTGAAACGATGGTTCGGGTTATCTCGGGCCGAATATAAACCTAATTGGATTGCTTGTCGATGAATCACGAGCTCTGAACACAAACACAACAACAATCTCAAGCGATGTAGTGATACTACGAATTTTGAGTATCACCCTTAATTCCAAGGTGCAAAAACTTTGAGTTGCTCTATAATAGTAGTAGAAGAGAAATCTAGCAAGAAAACCTTTGCTCTAGTAATTTTCTGCCTATTGTTCTGTACTAGCGAATTGCCCGTGTCTAAAGGCACTTTCGACATAAGTTTTATATCTCTTAATCATCCTCGTGCGTGAACACATTTGCCTCCAAATTCACTTTTCCATTTTCACAAAGTATCAGAACCATTTTAAGAGAGAGAGAGATTGAGACTTGGTAGAAAAATGTGAGATTAAGTATTCCTCTTTTGTTTTTTCCTAATCATACGATCATAAATTTTAAAGGAAGTGATCTAACGGTTGTAGAAGTTGCTTTCGTTTATATGCCTAAGACATTTTTTAACAAAAACCGCTCTATTTTATAATATAAATTATATAGGAATTGAATAAAAGAGAATCCCAGATGCAAACTCTAATCTCCCTAAGAGATAGAGTAGGTTTTGCATTCCTTTCATCTAATGGATCACCAGATTATGACCGCATGGACGACAAAATTTGGTTTCGAATCAGGCCCCGAATTCCAACACAGCCAAACTATGATGATCTCATATTCTATTCTCTGCGGTCTATGTGTATTATATCCATCCATGCTACGTTCTCTATGCTGTTCATTGTTATTGGCACTCTGTAAAACTATTTGTTTGCCTTCTGTTTTGAGCTCCCGGTGTCCACCTTTCGAAGTTGTCGGATATTGTTGGGAAGTGAAGAAAAGGCATGGCTCTTTTCTTTAGTTCTGAGAAATTATTTCTGGCACGATACATTTTTTATTTTGACTCCCAAATAGAAATGATAAAATGAGAAATGCTAAACTCGAAACCCGAGCTCCCAAGCGCCCCCTATCACACAAGAGATGAGAAGATATATTGTAAAACGAAAGAAGAACACTTATTTCTCTTATTTCACGCTGTTAAAAATGATGAAACCTCTGCGCTTAATCTCTTCTATTAGGCCTGCAAACAGCCCAAATGATGAAACCTCTGCTGTTTATACGTTTAGTTACCTCATACGAGGACTCTGCTTGACGAAGAATCACAATTTGGCAATTGGTTGTTCCACAAGATGAAAACAAAGGGTGCCGGCCTAATGCATACACATACAATATCTTAATCGATAGTCTTTGTTCGAGCGGCAAGCTAGACGGCGCTTTGGGTCTATTGAAGGATATGGAATCTAGTGGCTGCGCACGAGATGTAGTAACGTGTACCTCTCTGATAGCTGGATTTTGCGAAAACAAGAAGATTGAGCAGGCGGAGGAGATTTTTTATCAAATGAAACTACTGGGTGTTCCTAGAGATAAGTTTGCATATAGCCTGCCTAATTAATGGCCTTTGTATGAGTAAGAAAATGGAGAAGGCCGCGGAGCTTATGGATCAGATGATACTGGAAGGACTTCAACCCGATGTTGTCACGTATGGAAGCCTAATAAATGGATGGTGTATAGTGGGTATAACCGAGAATGCAAGTAGGCTCCTCAGAACTATCAAGGCGAAGGGAATGGCTCTCACTCCACAAACCTATAACCCCTTGATTCGCGCGTTCTTTCGAACAGAAGAGAACAAAAGAAGCCATGCGACTGTTTAGAGGAATGAAAGAGAAGGGTAACCCTCTGGATGCAGTGTCATATAACACTGTTTATCAGGGGCTTTGTTCTGGCGGTGGACCAATTGGAGAGGCCGTCAATTTCTTAGTTGAAAAGACTGAGAAAAGAATTGTGCCAGAATCCTCTTCGTTTTATATGCTGGCTGATGGGCTTTGCGCTTTATCCATGGCGATGGAGGACACTTTAGTTATGCTTGTTGAAAGGATTGTGAAGAAGGACTTCTTCTCTGAAAATGAGGTGTATGTCATCATGGGATTGATGAAAATCCGTAAATTTCAAGATGTGTTTGCCAATATTGGCAGGATTTTGAAGAGAAGAAATCCCAAGAGACGTCACTAGTTTAGATTGAAGCTGTGAAACCTGGATTGGAAGATACAGCTTTCATTTCCTGCTTGTTTCTAGCAGAGGAATATTCCAAGGGTAATGGAGACCGACTCCACAGGCTCAATGGAGTTTCTCGAAATCCATTTACGTTCAGGCATTCAGCTGTATCAGGGATGCTTTTATCACTTGCATTCATCCAATTTGACTTTTGTAGTTTTGTCCAAATTCAGCTTCACTTTCCTTTCCTCTCAAGCAATGGAATTTTAGTTGCTTCTCTCTTGCGGTACAATGTTCAAATTTCTGAACCTCATGATCGTGTATGTCAACTGATATTAGCAGCGATTCTCCGTCGTATTGAAATTTTGATGGTTGTTCTTTAATTTGGAACTAGCCCTTTTGTTCTCAAGATGCATGGCAACTTACCAATACTGATGGAAGCAACTGCAATCGCGCTTTGTATAATTGGATTTGGATCTCTCTCCTCACTGTAGCTTGTGCTTTCTAGGTATTGAATTGTTTGAATTCAAAATTTTGTCTGCGCTTTTTGTTTTATTTTTGTATTAAAGTTATTCACCAGTTTTTTTCTTTTGGTTTATTTTTCTTCTGGTGAAAGGGGTGAGCCCCAGTTGATTTCTATATGTTTTCTCAATTCCCCAAATACAACACGAAGTTGAACCAAAGGCAATTAATTGTTGGTAGTGTACAGAATCTGATTTGTAAACAATATAGTATTATGAATGCAAAAGCCATGGTTCGAGTTACTTCGTGACAAATGTAAACCAAACCATATTGTTTGCGGATGAATCACCAGCTTCGGACACGAATACGAACACAACTAAAATCTCAAGCGATTGGGTGATACTACGATCGGCAAGTATCACCCTTAATCCCAAGGTGCAAAAACTTTGAGTTGATCTATGTTAGTAGGGAGAAAAAACTAGTGAGAAAACTTTTGTTCTAGTAATTGTTTTGCATATTTTTTTGGAAGAAAAAAAAAAAAAAAAACCGAAATGGTCCTCGTAATTTAGTGTTTGTGTCAACTTGGTCCCTGCAGTTTGAATTGGCTCGATTTTCATTCTGGAGTTTTCATTTTGTTCCAACTTAGTCCAATTACTAATTGTCGTTAGACTCCGTTAACCCCAGACAGGAATGGGCCCCTTTTCTAGGGTTAAAATCATAATCAGTCATTCTTCTCTTGCCCTAATATACCTCTGAACCAAAACACATAGCCTCCTTGTTCCATTCTCCATTTTTTTTCACGGCTTCCATTCTCTATTTGTCGCGCCTGGGATTTTACCTTCGACCAAAACGTGTCTCGTTCGCCTTCAGGGGGAAGGAGCGAGAGGGATTATGTAACGCCCCGACTTTTCGGGAGAAAAATAAATAATTTCTATGAGAAAATTTTGCTAAATAAATATGATTTTCCAAAATAAAGATTTTGCTAATACAATCTCAAGATAGATTTACGGAATCAAAATACATTATCTTCAGAGCTGACTCTAATCTTGATACGAATCCTAAGCATCCTCGATCTTCGTTACTGATATTCTTTCCGTGTCGAACTGCATCATCGTTGAATCTCCTCCATTGAATCCTGCGCCCTCTAGCAAATTGATCGCCGAAGCAATCGATTTGCCAGGATACAGACGTATCCGTGAGTGATAAATCACCCAGTAAAATAATCCAACCCAACTACCCCTCTTACTTTACACTAGCAGGCAAACAGAATATATATGGTGCGAGAAAGTAAAACAGAGATAATTCACATAACTTGATTCATTGCCATCCATTAACTTAACATGAAATCCAAGATCTCTCCACGAGATCTTTCCTCCCCAACCGCTAGCCATATCCCGTCCCATGAGATCACTTCCTTTTGCTGTCGCAGATACACCTAAGTTATGTACCGAGTGTGCATCCCAATAACTACAACAAAGGGTAAGCTTATCATGCCGTTACATCACTAGGGTTCGCCTATCTTATATACTACTTCACAATCATCACAATATCACAATATCACTGGGCTTACTTTGCCAGTCTATCAATTCATCACTGGACTCTCGCCAGCCTATCAATTCATCACTGGACTCTCGCCAGTTTCAATTCATCACAATCTCATCATATCTCAACATCACGCCTGCAGGCAACCTCTAAACAGAAACAAACTTCATAATTTATCCATTACTTCGCATCGTCTAAGTGATTTCTATATCGTATACCACCCCATGTCTCTAGGGTCCAATCTAACATTCAAATTAAGCATTAACACAATATCATGCCCCATAATAATTAAAAACGAATAGCAGACGGATCAAAACAGATATTCGGCAATGCAATCACATAACTTTTTATGACTGGGCCGTTGCCCTTAATCTCGTATGGTCACAAAGTCATTAAGAATGAAAGAATTAATTAATTAAGATTTAAAAATAATTTTCTAGACTTTCGTTAATTAATTATAAGTAATTAAGTTAATTAAACACTAATTAAATACATTAATTAGGTAAAAATTTTAGAATAATTATCGTAACCTTAATAAGATCCTAACAGTCCTCTATAATAAGTTCGAGTGCTAAAAGTTGGGTTTGGATGCTCACGGAATTATTTTAAATAAAAAGATTAAGTTAATAGGCAAAAGAAGACTAAATAGATAATAAATAATTAAATAATAATAAAAAATATTTATTCTAACAAAGTATCATCTTAGGACTGTAAGAAGTCTAAATAAAATTATTCGGAATTTTTAACATCTTTTATAATATTTTAAAGTATTTCTATTTAGAAACAATGCGTAATTAATAATAATTAGTTAATGAAATAATTAAATTATTATTTTAATAACATATCATCTTTGGGATGTCAAAAGTCTAAAAAAATAGTTTAGATGCTAAAATCATTAATTATAAGGTCGCAATTATTTTTCGTTTGTATCTTTAATTAAAAATAAAATAAATAGCTAATAATATCAAAAGTTTATGAAATCAGTAAGTCATGATCTTTGACATGTTAGAAAACTAGAAAAAATAGTTTGGGGATTTATGGAATAGTTTACAAGGTCGCAATGAATTTTAGTTTATAAATTTTTACAAGATAACGAATAAAAATTTAATAAATATCAGATTAAATAAAAAAATATGAAACTAACAAGGTATGATCTTTAGAGTGTGGGTAACCTAGAAAAAATAATTCGGGGTCAAAATCTAGGTTCGCGAGGTCGCACAATTTCGAAACAATACAAAACGAACCGCGAAAACTGGGCCGAGGAGAGTTCGCGGCCGCGAGGTCCGCTGGACTGGTTCTTGCGGTGGGAAATCCCGCAGGTTGCGGCCGCGAGGTGCTGTGCAGTTTTGGTTTTTCTCGTTTTTCTCACGGTTTTTGATGCATGGGACCATGGGGGACGTTGGGTTATGTCTATAAACACTAAATATACTTAGAAGAGGGCTCGGATTGAATTATAATACCTCGGTTCGGATTAAATTCGTTTTCGATCGCAAACTTGAATTTGGAGAAGACGACTTCAATTCCGTCGATCGGGGGATTTCGGGGCCGAATTGGTTGATGTTCGGTGATCCTTGGGACTGTAGTAAGTAATTCAAACGATCGATTTGGATCTCGGACGAACGAAATCAAGAAACCCGCTTTTCTCTCTCCTTCTTTCTCTCTCTAAAAATCTCCCGGATTAAAGCTCGGTTCTCTCGGGTTTTTCTTTCTCTCTCTGGCTCCGTGGAAGGTGGTGGAATAATGTACGTGCCCTAGGGTCGGAGTGGTGTGTATTTATAGGAGAATTGGATGGGTTTTGGATTAAATCGAGTCCTAACGGTATTGGGTTTCAGAACGAACGAATTATGCACGATTTTTGGGTCACGGAGGAGGTAGAGATCGAGTAGGAGAGTGAGGGAGAAGAGAGACGTCCATGCATGCAATTATATGTATGTATATAATGATAAAATAATTTTTAAGAGATAATTAGATAAAATAACTTATTTTTTTTGTATAAATCTCTTAAGGGAAACGATTTTATTATTACTAGTAATACTTTTTAATGATCTTAAATAATGAAAATTTTCGGGCTGCACAACACTTATATGCTTACAAGGTAATTATATTTAAAGAAATTTTAAATCTCCAAACATAAATTTAGGTTTCAATTATATTTTTACATTTAATCCATTATTATAGACTAAAATAATGATTTCTTATTTGAAAAAAATTGGGTTGAAAATCCGGGTCGTTACAGATTAGGGCCTGGATAAGTGATCCGATTCCAATGGATTGCGACATGGTTCTTGAAAAAAAAGGAAAAATGAGGAGTTTTGTGTTCTATATAAGGGGTTCGGATATTTTTTGAAAAATATTTGAATTTTAGAAAATGAAGTGGGTTTTATTTTAAAAAGGGATCGAGCTTTCATCAAGCTGTCTACATATCTCCGGGTAAAGGAGAATCAAGTATAGCTGTAGTTCGGGCCACAAAGGGAGTTTAGAAAAAAACTTAGAGTCTCTACCAGATATAGAGTTTAGGTGTGTCTGGTCACCTCTTGAATATCGGAAGAATAGTTCAAGTATTTTACAAAAAAGAACATGGGCCAGAGTACCAGGTTTTTAGAAAAGAGTGACTTTGTTTTGCTTTTTAGGAAAAAGTTTTAGGTCTGCGAGGTTAGAGAAGAAAGGGTTCGACAAGTCACTAGAAAAAGGGACCCATTTGTGTCTGGGGTTAATGGAGGCTAACGACAATTAGTAATTGGATCAAGTTGGAACAAAATAGAAACTACAGAGTGTAAATCGAGCCAATTCAAACTGCAAAGACCAAGTTGACACAAATACTAAACTACGGAGACAATTTCGGTTCTTTTCCCTTTTTTTTTTGAAGAGAGGCAGAAGGGTAATTTCACACACCCAAACACCTAGGCAAACTAGGTGAAGGGTGGAGGACCCTTATACACACACACACAAATTCCCAACCTCCCGACGTGGGAGGTCAGCCCAAAGACGCAGGCCCGAAAGCCTCGCATGCCCGAAGGCAGCACCACGTCAACGAGCCCAGGGGCCTACAACCAGCGGGCTGTCAGCCTTGGTTTTCCCTATTTTTTTTGCAGGAATTAAATAAAGGAACATCTTAGATGCATACAAAGTTACCAACTGTAATCGCCCCGAGATATAGAGTTCATTCTGTATTTCTTCATGTAATGTGTCATCAGATTAGGCCTGTCAATGGACCGGATTCGATCCGGATCCGATCCGAAAAATCCGGTCCAGATCCAAATCCGAATTCAATAACGCCGATCCGATAATCCGAATCCGGTAACGTTATCGGATCCGGATCGGATCGGAGTAAATCCGTTATCAATCCGAATCCGAACTTTATTTTTTTTTTAACTTTTTATAAATTTTTGAAATTTTTTTTAAAAATACTGTAAATTTTTTATTTTGAAAAAAAAATGTTTTAGAAGTTGTATTTTTAATTTCAATTTTTTCTTTTATTTTATTTTTTTGAAAAATATTTTTTTTTTTAAAAATTTGTATTTTTTTTTTTTTGCTAAAATTTTTGGAGTAAAAAAGTTTTCGGATCGGATTCGGATTTTCGGATCGGATCCAAATTTTTCGGATCGGGTCCGGATTTCCGCTATCGGATTTGAATCTTATCGGATTCGGATCAGATTCAAGTCTTATCGGATCCGGATCTGTCCGATCCGGCCCGTTGACAGGCCTACATCAGATCATGATAACATGAGCAGAGCGACACGATTTGGTTCCGGACCCGGCCCCAAACTTCAACACAGTCAAACTCTGGTGATCTCATTTTCTATTCTCTACGGTCTATGTATATTATACAGTATCCATCCATGCTACGGAGCAAGAATTCTGTATTTTGTTCATCGTCATTGGTACTCTATAAAATTAAAACTATGCTATTCACACAGACAAAGTGAGAATGGATCATCCACAGATTTTTTGCGGAGCTCATTTCGGATCTCGCAAAAATGATCCAAATCGCTCAATTGTTTTAAAATATTTTATGGGGATTCCGGTAAAAAAATTATCTCAATTGGATTTTGGTAAGGACTTTTTCAAAATTCGTAGGGTGAATCAGTCAGTTTCGCCTTATGAATTTTGAAAAAGTCCATACCGATGTCTAATTGAGATGATTTTGTACGAGGATCTCTAAAATAATGTTTTAAAAAAAATGAGCGGCTCGGAAACATCTTTGCGGAACCCAAAATGAGCCCCGCAAAAAATTTGTGGAACATCTGATGCCAATTTCCTATGTCTCATTAGACTTTTCGGTAAAACTATTCTTTTCCCATTTGTTTTGAGCTTTCGGTGCATAGTGTAAACCTGATCTAGCGCCGCTATTGTATCTATGCATTTCTATCGTGTTCCAAAATAATAATAATAATAATGGTCCGTTATTGTTGGGAAGTGAAGAAAAGGCATTCTTGTGGCCAATTGTACCAGAAAGGCCGACAATGGGAACAAAACTGAGAAAAAAAAAAGGAAGTTATTCACAGCTTGTGGGAGTCAACGGGCCCTGGGCCCGTTGATGTGGTGCTGCCTTCGGGCATGCGAGGCTTTCGGGTCTGCGGCTTTGGGCTGGCCTCCCACATCGGGAAGTTGGGAATTTGTGTGTGTGTGTATAAGGGTCTTCCACCCTTCACCTAATCAGCAATTGCCTAGGTGTTTGGGTGTGTGAAATTACTCTTTTGCCCCTCTCCAAAAAAAGTACTCCACAATAATTCATTCTATAGATAGCAAATGAAGTGGTAGCTCGACAGTAGACATGTCGTACGTATTCTTAGTTAAAATTCCATTCACTACAACCAACATTTTTTGACCACCTAAACACAAAAAAAAAAAAAAAAAAAAAATCAGAGTTATGATTCTTCATTTGGGCATCACTTACGAAACGTCACGAACAATAGTGATGGGTCCTATTTTGTACTCTCTCCGTCCCTTATTTAGAGTCCAGTATTTCATTTTGGTCTGTCCCTTAATAAGTGTCCATTTTGTAAAGTTAGTGGGTAAAAGTTGGTGCATTGTCTATTTTGTCCCTAAAAGTATATTCCATTTTGAAAAGTTAGTGAGTAAAAGTGTACTGATGATGGGTAAGTAGGGAAAGTGGAGGAAAAAGTTGATGTGAAAGGCATAATGATGATGTCTTTTTAATAAATTAAAGTTACGAAATAAGACACTTAAAAAGAAATGGAGGGAGTATTTTACATATAAGAGATCAGAAGAGTTAATGTGTAATAAGAGAGAAACATTCATTTCTCTAATCTCACGGCATTTTTACAGATGTAGTATGATTTACACATATAAGAAGAATTTGACAGATTGACAGTAACAATGTCAATCCACACATATTGGAATGTATGAGTTCCCATGTACAGGAGTAAATCAATGTCGAATGATATTAGTAACTCCGAAGGATTTGGAAAGGTGAGCATGCAAAAGCTAATACTTCGGTTCCTCTCGTTGAAATGAATAAATAAGTCATAAAAATTTGACGCAAAAATAACAAGTGTAATAAAAAAAAATTGAATAAAGACAAAAAAACAATAGAAAGGTCTCAACTTTCTAATCCAAATCTATCCTAGTATCATGTGTTTGTACTTCTCACAAGAGCGCATGTTTGTGTGGGATCCGTAATGAGCCCCAGAAAAAGGAAAATAATTTTGGTATTTCAAAAATTGATGCAGATACTCCAAAATACAAAGGAAAGTGGTTTTGGAGTTATACTGAT
Organism: Rhododendron molle; assembly: GCA_025413875.1. Classification (NCBI taxonomy): domain Eukaryota; kingdom Viridiplantae; phylum Streptophyta; class Magnoliopsida; order Ericales; family Ericaceae; genus Rhododendron; species Rhododendron molle. The sequence goes on from CM046391.1 coordinate 50,569,922, forward strand.
TTTAGAGTACCTGCAACAATTTTTAGAGTGTCAATATCATTTCCCCGCAAAAAATCTATTTATAGAATCTGTACCAAATTTTTGTACCCACAGACTTTCTGTTTGACCAATATGTTTCTTCATTCTTACTACGTACTAACTTATAGCATCGCCAGCGATGAGCATCCACGTTTATGTTCAGAAGAAGAGGCCCATAGACTTCAGCTTGTGCACCAATTTCGACTCGCATAAAGAGGAGAGCTTGCCTATTTGATTTCATCCGTGAGGGCCCGTTGTTCAGCCTCCCTGTGAGTAAACCCTGTTAATGGCCATTGTAATCCCCTGTTATCAACCGGGTTTTTTGTTTGATGTTCAGTTACGCGCTAGCACTCTAGATGTTTGTTGAATTGTCCGAATGGCCTTCTCTTCTTGCCTTCTTCAATCCCACCCTTTTACTCTCCCCCACACTCTAAACCTCCCACCTCTTTCTCTCTCTTCTAAATCCCTCAAACCCATTTGCAGCATCCCCCATAGAGAACTGCTCACTTCCATCTCAGCCTCAATTTCTTCACCTTCTCCCTCCCCACCACACAAACTCGCACCAGACTTCACCACAAAACAGCTCCTCGACGCCATCAGCCAACAAAATGATGAAACCTCTGTGCTTAACCTCTTCTATTGGGCCTCCAAGCACCTCAATTTCAAACCAAGTTTTTACGAGGAAATCATTCGAAAGCTTGGACACGTCGGGTCATTGGATTCAATGAAGCAAATCTTGGAGGATATGAGGGTTTCCAATTGCAGGCCCACCGAAGGTACTTTTAAAATTTTCATTGAGAATTACGCGAAAAGAGATTTGTATGATGAAGCTATTGGTGTCCTTGATACGATGGAACAAGCATTTGGGTTGAAACCAGGGGCGTATACTTACAATTTTCTGTTAAATGTTCTTGTCGATGGAGAAAAGTTCAAATTAGTGAAAAGTGTTGACTCCATGATGTTTACTAAAGGAGTTGAACCTGGTGTCCTGACGTTTAACATACTGATAAAGGCCCTGTGTAAAAACCATCAAATTAGGCATGCTATTTTGATGATGGAAGATATGTGTAGTTATGGTTTGGCACCGGATGAGATAACATATACCACCATAATGAAAGGATGTATCGAGGAAGGGGATTTGGACACTGCTCTTAGAATCAGGGATGCGATGATAGCAGCTCAATGCCCACTGAGCAAAGTAACAGTTAATGTTTTGATTGATGGGTATTGTAAAGAGGGTAGAATTGAGGAAGCTTTGAATTTTGCAGAAGAGATGTGGATTGAGGGATTTTATCCTGATCAAGTAACGTTTAATACTTTGGTGCATGGTTTGTGCAAGTCTGGATATTTTAAGCATGCTTTAGAGCTTTTGGATTTAATGCTTGAGGAGGAGTTTGATCTGAATATTGTCACGTATAACTCTTTGATATCTGGACTGTGTAAAACTGGTCAAGATGATAAAGCCATGGGAGTCCTCAATCAGATGATTTCAAGGGATCGTTCCCCGGATATAGTCACATATAACATTCTGATTAGAACCTTGTGCAATGAGAAACAAATGGAACAAGCATTTGAAATTGCTTGTATTATGACGGACAAGGGAATTCTACCTGATGTTTATACGTTTAGTGCCCTCATACGAGGGCTCTGCTTGATGAAGAATCATGATTTGGCAATTGACTTGCTCCATGGAATGAAAAACCAAGGTTGCCGACCTAATGAACACATATTCAATATCTTAATCAACGGTCTTTGTTCGAGCGGAAAACTAGACAGAGCTTTGGGTCTATTAAAGGATATGGAATCTAGTGGCTGCACTCGAGGTGTTGTGACGTATAACACTCTGATATCCGGACTTATCAAAAACAAGAGGATTGAAGAAGCAAAGGAAAGTTTTGATCGGATGATACTGGAAGGACTACAACCTAATAACATAACCTATAATTCAATGCTCTATCACTACTGCAGAGTTGGCGATATCAAGAAGACGGCAGACATTGTCCAAACCATGACTTCAAATGGGTGTGAACCGGATGTTGTCACCTATCGTGCCCTGATACAGGGATTGTGTAACGTGGGTAGAATCAAGATTGCAATTAGGCTTCTCGTAACTATCCATACAGCAGGAATGGCGTTGGCCCCACAAGCCTATAATCCCTTGCTCCGAGCACTCTTCAAACGGAAGAAAAAAAAAGCAGCCATGAGACTGTTTAGAGAAATGAAAGAGAACGGTGACCCTCCAGATGCATTTTCGTATAAAACTGTTTTTCGCGGGCTTTGTTCTGGCGGAGGACCTATTGGAGAGGCTGTCGATTTCGTTGTTGAAATGACTGAGAAAAGAGTGATACCGGAATTCTCTACCTTCTGTATGCTGGCTGAAAGACTTAGTGCTTTGTCCATGGAGGACACTTTAGTTATGCTCGTTGAAAGGATTATGGATACGTATTTCTTCTCCGAAAACGAGGTGTCTATGATAAAGGGATTCATGAAAATCCGTAAGTTTGAAGACGCATTGGCCATTCTTGGCGGGATTTTGAATAGGAGAAATCCCAAGAGATGTCACTAGTGAAGACTGAAGCTGGGAAACCTGGAGTGGAAGATACAGCTTGCATTCCTGTTTGTTTCTAACAATGGAATATGCCAAGGGGAATGGTGTGTTGGGGATCAACAGGTTTCGGAGATCCATTAATGATCAGCTGTATGAGGGCTGCTTTTTTAGGCACTGGCCTCCAATGTGACTTTTGTCTAAATTCAGCTTCTGTTTCTTTTCCCCTCGAGCAATGGAATTTTAGTTACTTCTCTGGAGGTACATTCTTCTAATACCTGAACCATATGATTATATGTCAAGTGATATAATAGGTGATATGGTTAATGAACGATTTCCATAATTAGGAACGAGGCCTTTTGTTCTAGTGCATTACAAGTGGAAGCAGAGGCGACGCACAATTCTTCATGTGGGGTCGGCTGACCCCATGGGGGAAAATACTCGCCCATGTTACTATACTAATTTTGTTTGATTAGTTAACAGTTGATACCATAAGCAAATGTAGATAACCCCATGACGGTGAGCCAATAGCATGGGATAATCTTCCCTACAGTTCAAGCTTTTCCCAATTTGCCAGACTACTCTCTCTCTCTCTCTAAGAAAAATCTTCAAAAATGTACTAATTTGAAATTCCGACTCATTCAGAGCAGGGACTGTGTTTGTTTTGGGTCTCAAAACCCAACTCCTCTCCCTCTACACAGTCCTCAATTGATTTTTTCTATCTCTCTCTCCACTCATTACTCCCAAAAACCTCTCTCAACCGAAGGTGTTTTATGGTTCTCAAAATAAAGAAAGCAAGGTGTTTTGTGGTTCTCCATTCAGGAAAGAATGTGTTTATGTTAATCTGGTATTAATTTAGAATATGCATGAGAGATTTGAAAAAATACCCACATTTACACACCTATATACACGTATGTTTGTAATATTCCAAGGGTAATGGAGACCGACTCCGCAGGTTCAACGAAGTTTCTGGGGATCAGTTTACATTCAGCTGCATTAGGGGGATCCATTTTCGTTCAGGCATTCAGCTATATTTGGGATGCTTTTATAGGCACTGGCATTCATTCAATTGACTTTTGTCTATAGTCAGCTTCAGTTTCCTTTCCTCTCCAGCAATGGAATTTCAGTTCCTTCTCTTGTGGTAGAATGTTCTGATTTCTGGACCTCATGATTGTATGTCAACTGATATAATCAGCGATTCTCCATCTTATCGAAATCTTTTATGGTGGTTCTATAATTTGGATGTAGCTCTTTTGTTCTTATGCAGGGCAACTTACCAATACTGATGGAAGTAACTGAACTCATGCTTTGTGTAATTGGATCTCTCTTCTCAATGTAGCTTGTGTTTTCTAGGTATTGAATTGTTAATTGTGAAATCAAAAATGTGTCTGCGCCTTTTGTTTTATTTTTGTGCTAAAGTTATTCACCAGATTTTCGTTGGTTTATTTTTCTTGTGGTGAAAGGGTTGAGCCCCAGTTGGTTTCTTTTATGTTCTTTCAATTCCCCAAATAGAACAAGAAGTTGAACTAAAGGCAAATGAATTGTTGGTAGTGTACAGATCCGGTGCGTAAACATTATGTTACGAATGCAAAAGAGATGGTTTGGGACCTTTGGGTTACCTCACACGAATGTAAACCGAACTGGATTGTTTCTGGATGAATCACGAGCTCCGGACACAAACACAAACACAGCAACAATCTCAAGTGATGGAGTGAAACCACGATCTTGGAGTATCACTCTTAATTCCAAGGTGCAAAAGCTTTGCGTTGATCCATGATAGTAGAGACAAAACTAGTAAGCAAAACCTTTGTTCTAGGGTGTATTTTTTGTGCATATTTTTCTCTGTTTCTGCAGGAATTAAATAAAGGAGCATCCCAGATGCAGTGCAAACTCAAATCTCCCAAAGAGAGCGAGTTTATTTTGTATTCCTTAATGTAATCTGTCATTGGATCATGATCACATTGGTGACACGATTTCATCCCGGACTTGGCCCCAAATTCCAACACGATCAAATTTTGGTGATCCGTATTCTTTCTCTATGATCTATGTATATTATGTCCATTCATGCTGCAAAGCGAGAATTCTATATTTTGTTCATTTTCATTTATACTTTGTATAAACTATTAATTTGCCCTTTGTTCCAAGCTTTCATTGTAAACCTTTTAAAATGGTCGGATATTGTTGGGAAGTGAAGAAAAGGCATTCTTGTGACTCTTTTCTTTAGTTCTGAGAATTAATTATGGCACAATACATTTTTCATTTCACTTCCAAACAGAAATGCGAAAAATGCAAAACGTTAAATGCGAAACCCGAGCTCCCAAACGCCACCGTAGTATGTTTGTGATTGAATTTCGTTGGAGCAGAATCTATAGTATGAGCTACTTCTACAACTGCCTCAATGAATCCTTTAAAAACATCTACATAGAACTACATTAGCAAATGCTAAACAAATTTGGTCAATTTTTTTTATTACTCAACCACCATTACATGACCAATTGTACAAGAAGTGTCAATAATGGGAAAAAAGCTGGAAAAAAATGAAGAAGAAGTAATTCACAGCTTGTGGGAATTTCTACTGGGTATGATTCACACCATAGCAAAATGAAGCGGTAGCCGGATGGTGGGCATGTCGTATTCTCATTCACAAGATTTTTGGTTAAATTGTCACTAACTACAACTAACAACTAACACTTGCACAAAAATATTCACAGGATATCATAAGAGATGGGTCTTATGATTTGTCTTCAGGCATCGCTTATAAAAACGTCATTTACAATTATGATGAGTCCTTTTCAGAAGAGTTAATGTAAAATGAGAGAAAACTAATTCATTTCCCTTATCTCACGCCATAAACGGTTAAAATGGTACGATTTATACATATAAAAAAATTTGATAAATTGAAAGGAACAATCATACCACAATCGACGAGATTATGACTCTAGAGAGTTCCCGTATCAAAGAGTAAATCAATATTCAACATATCAACTCTGCGGAATTTGACAACGTGGACATGAGAAAGCTAATAAGTAATAAGCTCTTACGTGGACATGAGAAAGCCAAGTAATGAGCGTTTCTCCTCCACGAGATTGCACATTCGAATTCCACAGAGGCCAATTCAAAATCTTGAGGCCGCTGCAAGATTTGCTTGGTCGTTAGCTTTAGAATATTCTAAAAATTGGTCAAGACGCGCACGTTAACCTGGACATCCGATTATCAATAATAATAGTAATACTTAATGGTGTTTTCTCACTTACGTAGGCCTCTTTAAAACCTAAGTATGTGGTAACTGTAATTAGAAAAAAATAAAATTTCCTTGGTCACTGCTTTTGAAACAAGAAAATAACGGATTCCAAAATGGTTGAACTTTTTCTCCTCGTGGATTTTTTTTCCTGGATCTCATTTGCTGCGGCGTTGCCTATCTGCGGCCTTCCCAAGCGTGTGAAGGGAGAGCTTGTCCTAATTGATTTGATTTCATCCACCCGTCGCATGGGGGACCCTGTTTATCAACAGGATTGTTTTGTTGTATCTCTCTCTTCTAGTAGCACTCTACCTGTTTGTTGATTTGTCTGAATGGCTTTCTCTTCTTGCCTTCTCCAATCCCACCCTTTCGTTCTCCCCGCCAGTCTAAACCTCCCACCTCTTTCTCTCTCTCCCAAATCCCTCAAACCCATTTACACCATTCCCCATAGGGAACTACTCACTTCCATCTCAGCCCCAACTTCACCTTCTCCCTCCCTAATCCATGAACTCCCACCAGAATTCACCACAAAACAACTCATCGACGCCATCCGCCAAAAAAATGATGAAACCGCTGCGCTTAACCTCTTCCATTGGGCCTCCAAACAGCTCGATTTCGAACCCACTCTGGCCGTATACGAGGAAATCATTTGGAAGCTTGGACGCCTTGGATCATTTGATTCGATGAAGCAAATCTTGGAGGATATGAGGGTTTCCAATTGCAGCCCCAACGAAGGTACTTTCTTGATTTTCATTAGGAGTTACCAGAGACGACATTTGTATGATGAGGCTATTGGTGTTCTTTATGTAATGGAAGAAGCATTTGGGTTGAAACCAAGTAGTTATACTTATAATTTTCTGTTAAATGTTCTGGTTGAAGGAAAAAAGTTCGAACTATTCGAAAGTGTTATCTCCATGATGTTTGCTAGAGGAGTTGAACCTGAGGTTTCAACGTTTAATATATGGATAAAGTCTCTACGTAAATCTCATCAAATTAGGTATGCTAGTTCGGTGATCGAAGAAATGTCTAACTATGGTTTGGCACCGGATGTGATAACATATACCACCATAATGCAAGGATATATTGAGGAAGCGAATTTGGAAGCTGCACTTAGAATCAGGGAGGAAATGATAGCAGCTCAATGCCCACTGAGCAAAAAAACTGTTAATATTTTGATTCTTGGGTACTGTAAAGAGGGTAGAATTGAGGAAGCTTTGAATCTTGCAGAAGAGATGTGGGTAGAGGGATTTCGTCCCGACCAAACTACTTTTAGTATTTTGGTGCGTGGTTTGTGCAAGTTTGGACATGTTATGCATGCTTTAGAGCTTTTTGATTTAATGCTTCAGGAGGGGTTTGATCTGAATACTGTCGTGTATAACACTTTGGTAACTGTACTGTGTATATATGGTCGAGTTAATGAAGCCATGGGAGTCTTCAATCAGATGATTTTTAGGGATCGTTCCCCCGATGTAGTCTCTTATAACATTCTGATTACAACCTTGTGCAACAAGAATCAAATGGAACAAGCATTTGAAATTGCTTGTGTTATGACGGACAAGGGAATTCTACCGGATGTTCATACGTTTAGTTCGCTCATACGAGGACTTTGCTTGACGAAGAATCACGATTTGGCATATGAATTGTTCCATGGAATGAAAACCGCGGGGTGCCAGCCTGTTGCATTTACTTACAATGTGTTAATTGGCAGTCTTTGTTCAAGAGGAAAACTAGACAGAGCTTTGGGTCTATTCAAAGAAATGGAATCAAGTGGCTGCACACGAGATGTAGTAACGTATAACACTCTGATATCCGGATTTAGCAAAAACAAGAGAATTGAAGAAGCAGAGGAAATTTTTGATCGGATGATACTGGTAGGACTTCAACCTAATAACATCACCTATAATTCATTGCTCTATCACTATTGCAAAGTTGGCGATATCAAGAAGGTGGCAGACATTGTCCAAACCATGACTTCAAATGGGTGTGAACCGGATGTTGTCACCTATCGTGCCCTAATACAGGGATTTTGTAACGTGGGTAGAATCGAGATTGCAATTAGGCTTCTCATAACTATCCAGATGAAAGGAATGGTGTTGGCCCCACAAACCTATAATCCCTTGCTCCAACAGCTCGTTAAACGGAAGAAAACAAAATCAGCCCTGAGACTGTTTAGAGAAATGAAAGAGAAGGGTGACCCTCCAGATGCATTTTCATATGAAACTGTTTTTCGCGGGCTTTGTTCTGGCGGAGGACCTATTGGAGAGGCTGTCGATTTCGTCGTTGAAATGACTGAGAAAAGAGTGATACCGAAATTCTCTACATTCTGTATGCTGGCTGAAAGACTTTGTGCTTTATCCATGGAGCACACTTTAGTTATGCTTGTTGAAAGGATTATGGATACGTACCTCTTCTCCAAAAACGAGGCGTCTATGGTGAAGGGATTCATGAAAATCTGTAAGTTTGAAGATGCATTGGCTACTCTTGGCGGGATTTTGAATAGGAGAAATCCCAAGAGAGGTTACAAGTGAAGATTGAAGCTGGGAAACCTGGACTGGAAGATATAGCTTACGTTTCTGTTTGTTTCGAACAACGGAATACGCCAAGGGGAACGGTGTGGTTTGAATCTATGAAGTTGGTATACATGCTCCACGGGGTCAACGGGTTTCAGGGATCCATTGACTATCAGCTGTATCAGGGATGCTTTTATAGGCACTGGCCTTCAATGTGAATTTTTGTCTAAATTCAGCTTCAGTTTCTTTTCCTCTCGAGCAGTGGAATTTTAGTTTTGTTTGATAGTTAACAGTTGACATCATAAGCAAATGTAGATGACCCCATGATGATGAGCCAATAGCGCCGGATAGTCTTCCCTACAGTTCAAGCTTTTCCCAGTTTGGCAGACCCCTCTCTCTCTCTCACAATAGATTTTTTTTTTCTCTCTCCTCTCATTACCCCCAAAAACCTCTCTCAACCGAAGGTGTTTTATGGTTCTCAAAAAAAAAAACAAAACAAAACAAAAAGCAATGTGTTTAGTGGTTCTCCATTTGGGAAAGAATGTGTTTATGTTAAAATCTGGTATTAATTTAGAATATGCATGAGATAGTTGAAAAAATGTCTCACATTTATATACCTATATACTCGTATATTTGGAATATTCCAAGGGTAATGGAGACCGACTCCACAGGATCAACGTAGTTTCTGGGGAACAGTTTACGTTCAGCTGTATTAGGGGGATACATTTTCGTTCAGGCATTCAGCTCGCTGTATTCAGGATGCTTTTATAGGCACTGGCATTCATTCAATTGACTTCTGTCTAAATTCAGCTTCAGTTTCCTTTCCTCTCCTGCAATGAATTTCAGTTCCTTCTCTTGTGGTACAATGTCCTGATTTTTGGACCTCATGATAGTATGTGAACTGATATAATCAGCGATTCTCCATCGTATTGAATATTTTTTTTTTTTTTTATGGTGGTTCTGTAATTTGGAAGTAGCCCTTCCTTTAGTTCTTATGCATGGCAACTTACCAATACTGATGGAAACAGCTGAAATCACGCTCTGCGTAATCGGATCTCTCTTCTCACTGTAGCTTGTGTTTTCTCGGTATTGAATTGTTATTTGTGAATTCCAAAATTTGTCTGCGCCTTTTGTTTTATTTTTGTGTTGAAGTTATTCATGAGTTTTTCTTTTGGTTTATTTTTCTTGTGGTGAAAGGGGTGAGCCCCAGTTGGTTTCTATATGTTTCCTCAATTGTTGGTAGTGTACAGCATCCGGTGCGTAAACAATATGCAGAAGAGATGGTTTGGGTTACCTCACGACAAATGTAAACCGAACCAAATTGTTTTTGGATGAATCACAAGCTCCGGACACAAACACAAACACAGCAACAATCTCAAGCGATGGAGTATCACTCTTAATTCCAAGGTGCAAAAACTTTGAGTTGATCTATGATAGTAGATACAAAACTAGCGAGAAAACCTTTGTTCTAGTATTTTTTTTTTTTTTTGCATATTTCTGCAGGAATTAAATAATGGAGCATCCCAGATGCATACAAACTCTAATCTCCCTAAGAGATAGAGTTTGTTTTGTATTCCTTCATGTAATCTGTCATTGGATCATGATCACATGGGCGACACAATTTGGTCCCGGCCTCAAATTCCAACACGATCAAACTTTGGTGATCCCATATTCTTTCCCTGCGATCTATGTATATTATGTACATTTACGTTGCGAAGTGAGAATTATATATTTTGTTCATCGTCATTGTTACTCTGTAAAACTATTCGTTTGCCCTTTGTTCCGAGCTTTCGGTGTAAACCTTCTAAAATGGTCGGATATTGTTGGGAAGCGAAGAAAGGCATTCTTGTGACTCTTTTCTTTAATTCTGAGAATTAATTATGGCACAATACATTTTTCATTTGACTTCCAAACAGTAATGCGAAAAATGCAAAATGTTAAATGCGAAAACCAAGCTCCCAAACGCCGCCGTAGTACCTTTGTAATTGAATTTCGTTGGAGCAGAATTTAGAATGACCTACTTCTACAACTGCCTAAATGAATCCTTTGAAAACATCTACATAGAACTACACTACATAATAAGGCATCGCAAGAGAAGTCAAGATGTATATTTAGGGTAATCATTATTTTCGTTACATGACCAATTGTACAGGAAGTGTCAATAATGGGAAAAAACTGATAAAAAGAAGAAGTGATTCACAGCTTGTGGGAATTTCTAATAGGTATGATTCACCCCCTAGGAAAATGAAGTGGTAGCCGGATGGTAGGCACATCGTATTCTCATTCACAAGACTTGAGTTTTGGTTAAACTGTCACTAATTACAATTAACAATTAACACTTCTTGCCCTCCTACGTATAAAGATATTCACAACACATCGGAAAAGATGTGTCTTCTGATTCTTCGTTAGGCATCACATCACTTATGAAACATCATGTACAATTATGATGGGTCCTATTTTGTAGTAGTATTACATAAGATATCAGAAGAGTTATTGTAAAATGAGAGAAAACAATTCATTTCTCTTATCTCACGCCATAAACTGTTAAAATGGTAGGATTTAGGGGAAATTATACTTTGCCCCCTTAAACTATCACCCGGCCACACTATGCCCCCTCTAACTACTCAATCGAACACTTAACCCCCTTTAACTATTATTTAGCTGCCACCCTAACCCTTCCGTTTGTTAACTGTTAGGGTTTTGGATGGAAAAACTTTCCAGGCCATTTGAAACTCAAGGACAAAATTACCCTCTCCTCCCCTTTCTAGCGTACACAACCATTATTTTCGACTGTTAAAAACAATAACCATCTCAAAGTTGAAATTTCTAGACTTTACACAAACCCATCTTTCGTAGGGTTATTCAACGAGAGCCCTAGAGTCAAAATTTAATTATGACCATTTAGGATAAAATGATTAAAAAGCTAAAATCTTTCTATAGGTTCAAACGGATTGAAATTTGGAACACTTAATTTTTTAACCATATTTTTTAATATATTAACTGTCGAAAGAGGTTAAAATATTAAGTGTTCCAAATTTCAATCCGTTTGAACCGGTAGAAAGATTTTAGTTTTTTGATCATTTTATCCTAAATGGTCATAATTAAATTTTGACTCTAGAGCTCTCGTTGAACAACCCTAAGAAAGATGAGTTTGTGTAAAGTCTAGAAATTTCAACTTTGAGATGGTTTTTGTTTTTGACAGTCGAAAATAATGGTTGACTGGTTGTGTACGCTAGAAAAGGAAGGAGGTAATTTTGTCCTTGGGTTTCAAAAATAATGGCCTAGAAAATTTTTCCATCCAAAACCACAGTTAACAAATGGAAGGGTTAGGGTGGTAGCTGAATAATAGTTAAAAGGGGTTAAGTGTTTGATTGAGTAGTTGGAGGGGGCATAGTGTGGCCGGGTAATAGTTTAAGGGGGCAAAGTATAATTTCCCCTTTTTATAACCACTTGCTTTCATTTCCTTTAATTTTTTTTAATTATTTTTCATTACGTAACCAAAATATGTGTATAACTATATTTATAACTTGTATAGACATACTTATCAAAAAAAAAAAAAAACTTGTATAGACATACAGTCCATGCGTAATAAATTCTATTTCCATATATAAATACGTTCGCTTGTTTATAGATAATCCCAATTAAATACGATTGCGTTTATGTACTTTCGTTTTATTTGATTAACATCCTAATTAATTGTTTCATTTTTTAAGCAGTAATAAATTTTGTTTTTCTAAAATCTTTTGAAAGATAAAATTTTGAAAACGGAATAGAAAAAATTTTGGATTTGAGTTCTAGTCAAATAGAGTTGTGTGTATCTTCATTGTTTATTGTCATTTCTTCGTATGTACTAATCAGTTTTGTTTTCCTTAAATTCTCTTGAAAATCTTAACCCATTAGAAGTTATTCGTTGGGGTTCTTCTCTTCCCAACCGGTCCTTTGGGAGGGGATTATGTCCTATATTAAGTTTTTGCGCGCAACAACGCACAAGTAATTTTCCTTGGGGTCCTATTGCACACGCACACAAGCTTCCTCTCTGTCCTGTGCGGATTTTCCCAAGCGCCTTTTTTCTCCTCTCCCTCCCTCCCTCCCTCCCTTCCCCGTTGACCTTGCTTCTGTTGATAGTACAAAAGCAGTAAACATGTAGTAAGAAACTAGGAAAGTGGTACGCATGTGACGTGACCATTCATTGTTTCCATCCCAAGCCCTCTACGTCACACACACACACACTCTCTCCCTGTCTCTCTCTCCTTTTTACTGTATTTCAAAACATACAATTTTAAAAAATGCTTGTAACTTTTTTTAATATATCTGTAGACACTTCAATTTAGCCAAATAATTATTTTAAGTCTCACCTTAGAGACCATTCCGATGATGAATAGATAATGTGATTGATGATTCACTTCTCGTAAACCTGAGGATTTTGATGAGTATTTTTAGCCACTTAGAGTACCCAATCCAGAGCCAAATAGCCTTTCAAGACAGAAATACAGCATTCTAGGAAAATACATCTGTAGGCCGCTAGATCGATCTCACGGCCTCCCAATCTTTCTTTCACCCGTGGAATATGGTGTTTGAATATCTCTCAGAGAGATCGTTTCCTCGCCTGCGAGATGCATACCTCGGTGCTTAAGCCAAAAACCTCGCCTTCAAATATAAGGTTGGAAAACCCCAATCGTAGGGCTCAATCGTCGGTAACATAATAAACGGTAAGACCGGGATCGTACCACAGGGAATCGAAGATAACTTAATCGGATTGTAGGTATTGTAAGGTGGATTTCAGCGTTTAAAACGGCCAACTTGATTTTCTATATTCCTACAAACATAAATTATTCATATTCAATATTCCTACTTTCAGAAAGGGTGAATAGCGTATGGACAATACTATGAGAATTTGGGGAAAAAAGCTGGCCGAATGCCAAAAAGGGAAAAGAAAGAAAGACAGGTATATGAAATAGAGAGGAAATCATACCACGTGGTTAGCAGAACTGAGCGGTGCGAGATCTGAATTACTTTCAATTGTCAAAATCTTAAACCTGCCAAATGAGGAGGCAATCAAAAAACTGCTGAGAAATTGGTGTGTTCTACGGCCAATTGTCCCATAATTCTTAATTACCAATAGCAGAACACACCATCTACTAAAGTTTGAAATTGCTCATTGCGTGCGATTTGGTTCTTCAAACTAGTGTCTTCATAAAATACTCACATTTTTTAAATGCACAATGGATCATGGACACTTGATTATTCCTATTCTATATTCCCACAAAAAAGAAATTATTCATATTCTATATTCCTACTTTCAGAAAGTGTGAATAATGTACGGACAATATAGGATAATTTGGGGAAAAAGTTGGTAGGATGCCAAAAAAAAAAATGAAAGATAGGTAAATGAAGCAGATAGGAAATCATACCATGTGCTTAGAAGAACTGAGCGGTGCGGGATCAGAATTGTTTTCAATTGTCAAGACCTTAAACCTGCCAAATGAAGTGGCAATCAAAAAACTGCTAAGAAACTGATGTGTTCTACATCCAATTGTCCCCCAATTCTTAATTACCAATTACAAATAGCAGATCACACCATGTACTAAAATTTGAAATTGCTCATTACGCGTGATTTGTTTCTTCAAACTGGTGTCTTAGTAAAAGGCTCACATTTGGAAAATGCACAATGGGTCATGGACACATGATTATTCCTATTCTATATTCCTACAAACATAAATTATTCATATTCTATATTCCTACTTCCAAAAAGTGGGAATAACGTATGGACAATACTATGAAAATTTTGGGAAAAACTTGGCCGGATGCCCAAAAAAAAAAAAATGAAAGACAGGTATATGAAGCAAAGAGGAAATCATACTTAGTGGTTAGTAGAACTGAGCGGTGCGAGATCCGAATTGCTTGCATTTGTCAAAACCTTAAAATTGCCAAATGAAGTGGCAATCAAAAAACTGCTGAGAAACTGGTGCGTTCTACGGTCAATTGTGCCCCAATCCTTAATTACCAATTACCAATAGAAGAACACGCCATGTACAAAAGTTTGAAACTGCTCATTGCGTACGATTTGGTTCTTCAAACTGGTGTCTTGGTAAAATACTCACATTTGGGAAATGCACAATGGATCATGGACACTTGATTATACCTATTCTATATTCCTACAAACAAAAATTATTCATATTCTATATTCCTACTTTCAGAAAGTGTGAATAGCACATGGACAATACAATGAAAATTTGGGGAAAAAGCTGGCCGGATGCCAAAAAAGAAAAAAAATGAAAGACAGTTGTATGAAGCAGAGAGGAAATCATACCTAGTGGTTAGCAGAACTGAGCAGTGCAAGATCCGAATTGCTTTCAATTGTCAAAAGCTTAAACCTACCGAATGAAGTGGCAATCAAAACACTGCTGAGAAACTGGTGTGTTCTACGGCCAATCGTCCCCTAATCCTTAATTACCAATTACCAATAGCAGAACACACCATGTACTAAAGTTTGAAACTGCTTATTGCGTGTGTTTTGGTTCTCAAACTGGTGTCTTAGTAAAATACTCACATTTTTGAAATGCACAATGAATCATGGACACTTTATTATTCCTATTCTATATTCCTACTAAAAGAAATTATTCATATTCTTTATTCCTACTTTCAGAAAGTGCGATAATATATGGACAATACTTTGAGAATTCGGGAAAAATGCTGGCCGGATGCCAAAAAAAGAAAGACGAGAATATGAAGCAGAAAGGAAATCATAATTAGTGGTTAGCAGAACTGAGTGGTGCGAGAACAGAATTGCTTTCATTTGTCAAAACCTTAAACCTGCCAAATGAAGTGGCAATCAAGAAACTGCTGAGAAATTGGTGCGTTCTATTGCCAATTGTCCCCCAATCCTTAATTACCAATAGCAGGCACACCATGTACTAAAGTTTGAAACTGCTCATTGCGTGAGATTTGGTTCTTCAAACTGGTGTCTTAGTAAAATACTCACATTTTGAAAATGCACAATGGACCATGGACACTTGATTATTTCTATTCTATATTCCTACAAACACAATTATTCCTATTCTATATTCCTACTTTCTGAAAGTGTGAATAATGTGTGGACAATACTATGAGAATTAGGGGAAAAAGCTGCCCGGATGCCAAAAAAAAGAGAGAAAAGAAAGACAGGTATATGAGGCAGATAGGAAATCATACCTAGTGGTTAGCAGAACTAAGCGGTGCGAGATCCGAATTGCTTTCAATTGTCTAAACCTTAAACCTGCCAAATGCAGTGTCAATCAAAAAACTGCTGAGAAAATGGTGTGTTCTACGGCCAATTGTCCCCCAATCCTTAATTACCAATTACCAATAGCAGATCACACCATGTACTAAAGTTTGAAACTGCTCATTGCGTGCGATTTGGTTCTTCAAACTGCTGTCTTAGTAAAATACTCACATTTTGAAAATGCACAATGGATCATGGACACTTGATTATTCCTATTCTATATCCCTATAAGCAGAAATTATTCCTATTCTATATTCCTACTTCAGAAAGTGTGAATATTGTATGGTACAGACAATACTATGAGAATTAGGGGAAAAAGTTGGCCGGATGCCCAAAAAAAATGAAAGACAGGTATATGAAGCAAAGAGGAAATCATACCTAGTTGTCAGCATAACTGAGTGGTGCGAGATCCGAATTGCTTTCAATTGTCATAACCTTAAACCTGCCAAATGAAGTGGCAATCAAGAAACTGCTGAGAAATTGGTGCGTTCTATTGCCAATTGTCCCCCAATCCTTAATTACCAATAGCAGAGCACACCATGTACTAAAGTTTGAAACTGCTCATTGTGTGAGATTTGGTTCTTCAAACTGGTGTCTTAGTAAAATACTCACATTTTGGAAATGCACAATGGATCATGGGCACTTGATTATTTCTATTCTATATTCCTACAAACAGAAATTATTCATATTCTATATTCCTACTTTTAGAAAGTGTGAATAATGTGCGTACAATACTATGAGAATTTGGGAAAAAAGCTGGCCGGATGCCCAAAAAACAATGAGAGAGAGGTAAATGAAACAGAGAGGAAATCATACCTAGTGGTTAGCAGAACGGAGCGGTGCGAGATCCGAATTGCTTTCAATTGTCAGAACCTCAAACTTGCCAAATGAATTCGCACATAAAGAATGAGTGAAGCATTCTATCGAGCACGAAAAAGACAGTCAATTATAACCGAAGTGTTTTTTTATAAAAACTTCATGCACACCGACATAAAATGTTAAAATTTGGGGGGTGTGGAGGCTTTGGAAGGTTCAACTACATTCCCTTAGGAAATTACAACAGATGTTGAATGAAATGATCTGGGCTTGCCATAACAGTGAGGTAGTTGTAGTGTGATGCTCTCTGTAGCAGAACATATAAAAGCGGGTGGTCCAGAAATCCGAACATAACATTTAAAACAACATCCTCTCCCTCTCCCTCTCTCTCTCCTATTGTATCAATCCCAACCAAAATGTTCCCATTATCAATTTCAAACCTCTTCCCAATCATTGTAATTTAGGACTACACCAAAACACCCACTTTGTCTAAGGATAATCCATAAACCAGTTCTTTGTTTGTTTGCACAGGGAAAAATTAAAATGGCAAAAAATGGAACTGGGGTCCAATCTATCAATTTTGTCAAATTCAGCGAAGAGAAAATCAACTTATTTGGTTGAATTGAAGAAATCCTTGAAGGCTCGTGATCAACAATTGACCCCTCGCCTTTGAAAGACACATAAAAGAGAGAATTTTAGATGAGGAAAGATGGGAAAGAGAGAGTAAAGGAGTGAAGGAAGAGTATTCCTACCTTTTTATCAATAGCGGGAAGTGGGGGATAGGACGGTTCTGTCAAGAGCGGGGGGCAGCATCGTGGTTGACGGCGAAGCAATTTTGTGGAAATTTGAGATCTATCAAGAGCGGGGGGCAGCACCGTGGTTTACAGTGAAGCAATTCGATGGAAATTTGAGAGAGGAGTGAAGAGGGGGTATTCATAGGCCATGCGAGAGTGAGGGGTGGGGTGGGGTGGTGGCGGTTGAGGAAGAGAGAGAGAGAGATAGAGAGAGATGGATGCCGGAGTGTACGTGGGGGGCTAGGGTTGTAAGGCCGTTTTCAGCCAAATCTTGGAGGAGTAGTGGGTTTTGGTGTGAGACTAGGTGTGAGTTTTGAGAAAGTGGGTTTTTGTTTTTGTTTTTTGTTTTTTTATGTGAACGTGGCAGTGAGGAAATGGAAAATCTAGAAAATAAGGATTGGGAGTTTAGAGGGTTTGAGAGGTAGAACTACATTCCCTTAGTATATTGATAGATAGATAGATTCATGTTGTACATACCAAGCAAATAATCCATGCGAATCAGGCCTCTAATGGAGTAATAAGACGCTATCCCCTATAATCGGACAAGAAATGCAACTCTCAGGGAATCAAATCCTTTATACCATAATCAAAAAGTCTAGGTACACAAACAAAAAGTCTAGATACACAATAATTCAAATATAATGTCAAATACAATCTCTCACATACATGAGGCGGCCAGTGTGAGAGGTTGTATTTAGTGTTATATTTGAAATATTGTGTATGAAGCATAATGGGACCTTATTCTCTGTATCTCTGTGCTGGTACGTTTTCGGCTACAGTCGCATAAAAATTTGAAGACAAAAAAAAAAAAACCTAACACAATCTAACAACCAACCTTGTTCGTTTTGGAGTCCAAAATTTCTAAGTACGGTGTCCAACAAATTTTCTCAAACTCTCTCCCCACTTGATACTTTCAAAAAAAAACCTCCAAAACAGGACTAGGACTCATTATTGGACATGGAAGATCTCGGGTGAACTCCCCGGCCCCTCCTCTTTCTCTCTCTACGCCGTCTCTCTCTCTCTCTCACCTTCAGATTCTCCAATGAATTTAAATTCTCTTTCTTGTCTCCATTCCAAAAACTCTCCCAAGCACTCTCAAAAACTCCACCTCCGTTTTCTAGTGTTTTGTGCTTAAAATACATTTGTATACACATCAAATTGAGGAGTTGATATGGATGAAGAGGCAAAGAACCACACGAGAGACGTGCATATTCTGAGCTCGGCCATTTTGTTGATTTTCTTGGCTTATAGTGCCGCTCAGAACTTGGAGAGCACAATTAACACTGTGAGTTCTGTTTTTCCGATTCAGATAATTTTCGACTGTTAGTCTTGGGATTTGTTTGGATGGGGATGGATTTCAAATGAAGAGAGTTGACATTCGTACTCGGTGAGAAGCAGATTTCGCAGCTTACATAGGAGTTTGTAGATTGCCCTTTTGGTTGAGGGATTTGATAAGAAAATAAAGAAACGATTAGAGTTTCTTGCTAAATCACTCATTGGGATTGAGTACTTCGGTGGGAAATAGATTTGGTGAGTAAAATTTGTAGTTATATTACGATCCCAACTAAGCATCTCTGTTCTAGCTCTAATCCTTACATCACTCAAGTTTTACAAGTGGTAGTGAAACCCTCTAAGTAGTGTTGTGGGTCATACATCACTGGTAACAGAAATGTAAATGTATACTGAGGCTTTGTTTGGAACTTGTGGAAAATGAAGGAAAATAAAAGAGATGAAAAATGGGAAGAAAGTGAATTCTTTTCTCTTATTTGGTTGTAGAAAGAAAAGGAAAAGAAACTATGAAAAAATGATTTTCTCTTGTTTGGCTTCAAGAGGAAAATGGAAAAATAAGGAAAATTTTGGTTCAAATTTTAGTTCTTCAAAAGTTTAAATTCTGGCATCCTGTTTTTCCATTTTTCTTAGCATCTACTCTAAGTTTTCCTTTCTTTTCCTCGGTATTTTCTTTCTCTTTTCTTTAGATAAGAACCAAACAACTTCTAAGGAAATTTTTTTAGTTTTCTTTCTTCTCTTTCACTTTCCATAGGTTCTTTTCCAAACAGAACCTAAGATTTGTCTGTAGCATTAAAACAAAGACGATATCCCCCTCTAATCGGACTACATCACACTTTCCATTATTTTCTCGCCCACCAAACAATGCCAAAGAAATTCCACACTCCGGGAATCAAATCCTCTGTAATCAAAAAATTTACGTACACAACAATCCAAACGTAACGCTACATACATTCTCTCATGTGCATATGGGGAAAATAATCCAAACGTAACGCCAAATACAATCTCTTACATACATGTGGGGGCCAATATGACAGGTTTTGTTTGGTGTTGTATTCTAAGGCCATCCACAGTGGTATAATCAAAAGTTAATTGTTGTTAAAGTTAACAATATTAGTGCAAAAAATGGTTCACAATGGTATAATCAAATTTAGCAACATCTTTAAAAATAATTAAATTTTGGGATTTGAAAAATCCAAAACTAACCTTTTTCAATAATCAAAATTTGTGAACTCCACACCATATAAGTTAACTAGTTCTAAAATTTATATACACGCGTATTTAAACTAGCATTTTCTTCTTCTCTCCTTCACTTGCTCTATATCTTCTTCATTTCAACCACAAACAGTTTCTCTTTCTTCTTCCAAAAGTGAAGCTCATATTTCTCGATCATCTACAATTAAACCCATCTTTGCCGGATTAAGGTATTTCACTCTTCTTTCCCGTTTCTATTTTAGGCTGCATTCTTATGAACTTAACTTAAATCTGAAAATTGTCTTTTTAAATTTTTTTTTTGCATTTGTTAGTTTTGCGCCAAACTTTTATGGGTTATTGATTTGTCTCGATGAGAAGAATTCGAAATGTATTTTTTTTTCTTTTACCCAAGTATTTTGAGAAATAATCACTTTTAGCAAAAAAATGATTTTTTCGACTAAAAGTGGTTAGTCCTTTTTTGTTCCTCCCTCTTTGTTCCTCCCTCTATGGTTGAGTAAATGAAGAACCTTGAAAAAAAAAGAAGAAGAAGAAGAAGGAAGAACCTTGTATTCTTTTCCAAATTCAAGAACACATCTTTTTTTTTTTTGAAAAGATTAAGAGAGTGGTGGATTTGTGATATAGGCTAAACGAGTATGAAGGAAAAGAAAAGTTTCATTGTTGTTTTGATAGATAACATTAGGAAGAATACCATATGTTCGATATATTTTTGCCCAAAAAAAAAAAAGAGTAATGGAGGGGAGTGAATGGTGGGAAACATATGGGAAGAGTGATTGTGTGAAATTGTAGTGGACTCCTTATTTTAGTTATGGATTATAAGTGACCATTGTGAGCCTCAATATTGTTAAGTTTAGCAATCTCTTAAGTGAATAATCAAAAGCTGATGTGTCAAACTTTTGGTTATCCATGTTTGATTATACCACTGTGGATGGCCTAATTGTTTTTTTTTTTTTGCCACAACGATAACAGGTAATATTATAGATCAAGAAAACAGAACATCAGGAGAAAACTCAATCCCTAAACAAGGATCAAGAAATCAAAAGGAGGGGACTCGAATCCAAAGACTACACCCAACTCTAACTAAACCCTCAACTCCAAACAGGCGGAGCAGAGCAGAAAGTAACAGAACCTCCCACGCAGGGGTGAGAGAAGCCCCACAAACGGGGAGAAATTTGGAGACACCAAAGAAAAGAACCATAAGACCAAAAGAAAAACCAACCCAAACCCAACCCTAACAGAAAACAAGACACCACTCCACAGAAAATGCCGAGCAATATCGATGCTGCTTGCAGATGCTCTGCCCCCCAGCGCCAAAATATGAGAAATGCCAGAGAAGCCGAACTGACTCTTGATCAACGTGCCTTGCACCCTATTATGCCAGATCGAGCTCTAAACGCCAGATTGCCTAATTGTTGGATATATATCATAATTGATACTATATTCTATGTATCTTTAGTACCTTTTCGGCCGCGGGATCGCATAAAAATTTGATGAAAAAAAAATCAACACAATCTAACGAGTAACAACCAACATTGTTTGTTTTGGAATCTCAAAACCTCAATGCACGATTGTCAATAATTTTTTTTATTTATTTATCTCTACACTTGTTGCTCTCAAATACCTCACTCAAAGCTCAAATCAAATCAAATGTGATCCATTTTTGGGCATCCAGGATCTCGGGTGAACTCCCCGGTCCCTCCTCTTTCTCTCTCTTCGCCGTCTCTCTCTCTCCTACCTTCAGATTCTCCAATGAATTTAAATTCTCTTTCTTGTCTCCATTCCAAAAACTCTCCCAAGCACTCTCAAATACTCCACCTCCGTTTTCTAGGGTTTTGTGCATAAAATACATTTGTATACACATCAAATTGAGTAGTTGATATGGATGAAGAGGCACCACTGCTTGCTGAAGCAACAGATTCGAAAACCCCAGCGAAGATCCACACGAGAGACGTACATATTCTGAGCTCGGCCTTTTTGTTGATTTTCTTGGCTTATAGTGCCGCTCAGAACTTGGAGAGCACAATTAACACTGTGAGTTCTGTTTTTCCGATTCAGAGAATTTTCGACGTTAGTCTTGGGATTTGTTTGGATGGGGATGGATTTCAAATGAAGAGAGTTGACATTCGTACTCGGTGAGAAGCAGATTTCGTAGCTTACATGGGAGTTTGTAGATTGCCCTTTTGATTGAGGGATTTGATAAGAAAATAAAGAAAGGATTAGAGTTTCTTGCTAAATCAGTCATCGGGATTGAGTACTTCGGTGGGAAATGGAGAGAAAAGTACAAAAATGATAGTAATTTTTTGGATTGGCTCATTCCCCTTTCTCACCAAAATGGTGAGATTTGGTGAGTAAAGTTTGTAGTTATATTACGATCCCAACTAAGCACCTCTGTTCTAGCTCTAATCCTTACATCACTCCAATTTTACAAGTCACATATAGGTTTTACTATATTTTTAGTTAAATTGAACATAAAATTCTTTCATTTGAAATTTGAATCTATCCAAATGGAGCCTTAATGATTTCGGGATCAAATCTTGATTTGACTTTGTTCGAATACAACTGCTTATTTGGTTTTAGGTTGATATTTGTTTTTCATTTGAATTGAATATCTTGTTTCAGGAGGAAGATTTAGGCACAATTTCGCTTGGAATTTTGTATTCGTCATTTACTGTTTTCTCTTTGGTTGCTTCATTGGTGGTCCGATATCTGGGATCGAAAAATGCTCTTGTTCTTGGGACCACTGGGTATTGGCTGTTCATAGCAGCGAATTTGAAACCAACATGGTAATTAGTTTCTCGCAATTGGTAGATTGTCTAACTTAGTTCAGGACATTCATGGGTCTAGGCTTTCTATGACTGATATTAGTAGTCATGTTGTGTGTTTCAGCATAAGCGCTTCAACTTATTATAGCTTTTAGCCTTTTACTATCTCGGAAGCTGTTTGACATGAATTTTTTCGTTTGGCTTATCCTTCAAAAACAACCTAAAAAGATAATTTTTTATGCTTTTTGACTTCTTCAGGATGAAGATTAGGTTATGTGTTCAAAGTTGGGCATGGGCAATTGGGGGCATTTACAATTATTTGTGTTCAAATAATAATAGATACTATTATATTAATAAAAAGTTAGAAGATAAGTTTGTAATTGTTAATATGTAACACCATATATATACCTTAAATTGGATTAATCGTTAAATCATCACTAAAGTATTTCAACCAAAAGCATTACATCATTTGTGTCTATGTAATTGATAAACTATCATCCATCATACAAAAAATAAGACTTTCCTAAGGTTTAATTAGATACTACTATATCGATGAACACCACCGACTTGTTTTGCGAGTGTTTCTAAAGGGTCGGAGCATTTTTTAGAGTATCCCCATAGTATCCAAACAATGAACATTGAGAAAAATAGGACACTGTAGATTTGAGTGTCGGACACGTGTTCGAACAGTGTTGGTGTCCAACAAGTGTCTAACTGTACTTGACCTTCGACGAAGTGTCCGTGCTATATATATACAAACTGGAGGTTCCACTTGTTTAAATTTGGTGGGGTTACTCATCTCATTCTCGGGCATGGGGTACTGGGGAAGAATTGCTGAGTCTTTGTAACATTGGTCCCCATTAATCGATGAGAGTGTGGGTAAGGTAGATAAAGGTTCTGCTGAAGGACCAGTATTGGTTGTTAAGCATCAGTTTCACCAGACTTTGTTCTAAATTGAGAACCTCTTCAACCATTGTTTTTTCGATATTGGAATTCCTTCTTAGTACGGTATCCGATATATTGATGCAGACATGTAGTGCGCCTAGAGGAGGAGTACCACTTAAGGCATGGAGTGGCATAATCGTGACGAGCTCGCCTTGTCAGCTCAACCTTGCCGAGCTCACCTTGTGAGCTGAGCTCCTGAGCTGACGCCTACCTAGGGCCGGTCTGTCGGGGTTAGCCCTTATGGGCTAGGCTTGATTGGGCCTAATCTGCCGTTTTGGAAAATATTCCGTTTGCTTATAACTTTTAGTAGGAAACTCCAATTCTGTCCGTTCTTTTTGGAGTAGTCTTATTTTTTTCCTTTATTTTCTGAATATGTAATAGTTTTGGGTTTTTCCGCAATTAGTGTTTTTTGTTTTCCTACTAGGGTTAGGGCTTGCTGCCTATATAATAAGTTGTAAGCCTTAGGGCTAAACAGTTAGTTTTTGATTATTATTGAATGACAAAGAGCCTAGAGAGAGTTTCTCTAAATCTATCTCGTTTGAGATTGTTCTTGTTGCACGTTCGATCTTGATTCGTATTACGCCCTGCATCAGTTGGTATCAAAGCTTCAAGTTCCAAACCTGACTATGGCCGCAAGACGCGGTGCTGGAGTTCGAGGGGGACGAGGTGATTGTACAGCTTTTGTGGACGACGTTTATGACAGGGATGACCTCGCGCGAGAAGCACGAACAGAGGCGCAGCTCCAACAACTCAAGCAGGGATTGGGGGACGCTATCGGTGCCCTATCCGATCAGGTTGCTGCCCTGGCTGTTGCTAGCCAGCCTCGCCATCGCTTGATCAACCGAAACCCTCTATATGAGGGGGAGGTTGCGAGTGATGAAGAGGCCGACAACCCTTTTGTGGTAGGAGTGCCTGGTGGCGGTGGCTACTATCAACCAAGGGGTGGAGGCCGGGAGATCACGACTGATCACCGTGATGTCCGTCAATGGGAATCTGGTTTGAAGATTGATCTGCCTGAGTTCCAGTAAGATTTGACACCAGAAAAGTTCCTGGAAGATTTGACACCAGAAAAGTTCCTTGATTGGTTTACAGTCAATGAAGAAATTATGGAGTTTTATCAGGTTCCAGAGGACAGAAGGGTGTCGCGCTACCAGATTTCGGGGTAGGGCTGCGGCATGGTGGCAGCAACTAAAGCTGTCTCGATCAAGGCAGGGCAAAGAAAAGATCTGTTTGTGGGAAAAACTAAAGAGACATATGCGTTCTTTCTTTTTACCCCATAATTATAATTGGTTCGTGAAACGGAAGAAAAATGGAGCTAAGCAATCTCATAAAGGTGAGTTGGATTTTCAATCTCTTCAGCACTAGATGGAATCTTATGTGTCAGCCAATTTTTCAAGAAAAATATTTTTGGCTTCGATTCGTGAGAGTCATGCATCTAAGGAATTAACTTTTAGGGTCGAAGTCTGAAACAGTACTTCTGTGGATAGCAAAAAGATTGGAGATTCCGAGATTTTGAAAGAAGAGTCCGATGAACTTTTTTTGAAGATACGTACCACATTGGACTCTCAAGTGGATTGGAATTTGCCACCCAAATTTGATGAATATGTAGATGACGAGATTGAAATTTGTGAAGCTAACATTATTGAGGATGTTCACATTGCGGTTAAAGATGGAGGATCAGTTGATAAGATCACTGATGGTCGCAATGAAACAAAATTCATGTTTCTCGACTCAAGTTCGTCAATTGGTAAGGATTTTGAAACATTGAAAATTTCTGGATGGGTTGACATAGATGAAAATCACAATTTCGATGGAATTGATATTGCTCTGGGCAATAAATTCGTGGATCCTTTTTTGGAGTATATTGGAGTTGACGTGACAGAGAATTTTCGGAGTGCGTACTTGGAGCAAATTGGGAAAGATGTTACTGCACTTATTTTTCAAGAATCTTGTTAACAGTTTGGGTTAGGAAAAATCAATTTGAAGTACGAGATTGATGTGGACAAGATTCGGCGAATCCAACTATATAAACTCAAGGACGAGTTTCTTCAAACTGGGGTGAATGATGGAGAACGGAAGTTTCTAGAAAGGGAGTACAACAAACTCAAGGCACGAAGAATTGATCTTTTAGAGGTTCTCGAGAAGATCAATTCAATTGCCTACCGTTTGGTCCTTCCTTGGTTCCTGCCGAGCTCACCTTGTGAGCTCAAACTTGCCAAGCTGACCTTGAGAGTTCAGCTGACCTCTTCTTTGGGCAATCTTCTTCATAGCTTGTATGCGGACCATCGTGGTAGTTGGGATAAGAAATTATGCCAAGTTGAGTTTGCGTTCAACCGTTCTGTTAATCGGATTACGGGTCTGTCTCCATTCCAGGTTGTTTATGGCTACAATCCACACGCTCCCATTGATTTGGCTCCTGTTCTTGATCTGAAGCGAGCCAATGGGAAAGCTGAGGAGTTTATGTGCGACTTGGAGCAAGTTCACAAGAATACAGAGCAGCGCTTGCACAGTGTTTCTGGAAAGTATAAAAAAGCAGCGGATAAGAAGCGCAGGTTTGTGGAGTTTGAGGTAGGTGACTTTGTTTACGCTGTTCTGACCAAGGATCGGTTTCCAGAAGGGGAGTATAACAAGCTCAAAGCACAGAAGATTGGTCCGGTGGAGATTCTTGAGAAGATCAATCCGAATGCCAACCGTTTGAAACTGCCCAGCCATATTTGCACAGTCGATGTGTTCAATGTCAACCATCTGGTTCCATTCTGCGGTGATAGTTAGTCAGATGAAGATTCAAATTTGAGAGCGAATTTCTTTCTAGAAGGGGAGGATCGAGTGGCATTATCGTGACAAGCTCGCCTTGTCAGCTTAATCTTGCCGAGCTCACCTTGTCAGCTCACCCTTGCCGAGCTCACCTTGTCAGCTCACCCTTGCCAAGCTCACCTTGTGAGCTGAGCTCCTGAGCTAACGCCTACCTAGGGCCGGTCTGTCAGGTTTAGCCGTTATGGGCTAGGCTTGATTGGGCCTAATTTGCCGTTTTGGAAAATATTCCGTTTGCTTATAACTTTTAGTAGGAAACTCCAATTCTGTCCGTTCTTTTTGGAGTAGTCTTATTTTTTCCCTTTATTTTCTGAATATGTAATAGTTTTGGGTTTTTCCACAATTAGTGTTTTTTCGTTTTCCTACTACGGTTAGGGCTTGCTGCCTATATAATAAGTTTTAAGCCTTAGGGCTAAACAATTAGTTTTTGATTATTATTGAATGACGAAGAGTCTAGAGAGAGTTTTTCTAAATCTATCTCGTTTGTGATTGTCCTTGTTGCACGTTCGATCTTGATTCCTAGTTTCACCCTGCATCATGTATATTAAGATGTTTTGATGTTTTCTAATTCTATGGCTTGTGGAAATAGGGACTTCTGAAGTTGAATACGGTATCCTGTTTCTGCATAAGGAACCAGTACTAAAGTGCCTTCACTGCCTTGCATGCCGGGTGTTTTTAAAAATTTTACCATTGGATGGCTAACCTCTGATGAAGCGATTGATCAGTACTTAGAGTAGACTTTGGATGGTTTAGTGTGAGGAGTCTTTCGCTATTTGCCCAAGGCAATTGCTCTTTGACTTGATCTCCATACGTACTAGAACTTGTCAGCTTCAAACTTGTCATTGCTATAGACAATGCTCTGACACATAATAGACAAACGTGGATAGGGGAAACTCTAGTCCTTTAGTTCAAACATTCTTGGAGAGCTTTATTTTGATCGAAAAAGAGAAGAGATGGAAGAAAGTTGTGTCAGTACTTATATTTTGTTCATCAAGCTGATGAATTTGCACCTACTACAAAATTGAATGCTTCTTGGTTCAGGTACACGATGGTTCCAGCTTCTTTGTACCTGGGATTTGCTGCTTCAATAATTTGGGTTGCAGAGGTACGAGTTCATCTTTTAATTTGGTTCAACTATCCTGTGACTCTCTTCCTTCAAGTAATAAACTTTCATTCTACCCTAACCTTATTCTGGACTGTCAGGGGACATATATTACTTCCACTGCACGCAGTCATGCACATGATTGCAACCTGCATGAAGGAACTGTGATTGGAAAATTTAATGGAGAATTCTGGGGAATGTTTGCCAGTAATCAGGTGAAGCATTTTAGCTTTTCATGGAAATTTCATCCCTAATAAGAAATTTTTTCATCTTCTTGTGGTTTCATTTTGGTGGTATGGGTGGTTTTAGTCTGTCCTCTAATATTCTCCATTTCGTGTTGAAATTTGCAGTTAATTGGAAATCTTCTCTCTCTTGCTCTGTTGAGTGGTGGGACGGTATGTGCATGCTTATAATTCCATGCTTTGGCAATGAATGTCTAATTATCAATTTCAGAGAAGATTTGATAGTTAAATGGACGTGGTTTTTTTAAAGTATTCATTGCTAGTGCAACTGTTAAACCAATTTATCCTAAGAAAACCTGGGTCTTGTGGAAGCATCGGGTTAATCAACAAACATGACAGGAAATAATAACTTGAACTGAACCAGCTGATGTAGGGTTTTTCCTGTTTGGTCTCCTGGGATGTTCTTTATGGGAGAATTCCTGTGATACCAAAGTTGTATATTGCCATAATAAGGAAACTTTAACACTATTGCACAGATAGTTTGCCAGTTTTGCATTTATGCAGCCCCAACCCCAAGCATAAGATTTTTTGACTGTGTCATATCATTGTCTTGCGATTTGGTTGTGGAAGTTACAAGCCTTTGTAAATTCTACCACAGGGTCAGGATCTGCAATTTCATGTTTCTCGCAAAACACTTTCAGATTTATTTATTTTTGGTTAACTCAATAAACTTGCGTTATTGATTTGGCATTCTTTCACATCATGGCAGGGTGGAAGTACCAGTGGCACGACTTTACTATTCATTGTGTTCCTTTGTAGTATGACCTTAGGTACCGTACTTATGTGCTTCTTACAGAAGCGGGACAGTAAAGGAGAGGAGAGTTTACCAGATTCTTCAGTCAGTTTCTACTCTTCAATAGTTTCTCTATCAAAATCTGTCATCACTCCATTGTGCGACTTACGAATGCTTTTAATCATCCCCCTCATTGCATATTCAGGCTTACAACAAGCTTTTGTATGGTAATCCCTGAATTAACTTGTGACGTGGTGCTTTATTATTGACATTTTGTTATTTAAGACATGCATTTAGTACATCGTTTCTCTTTCTTAATGACTTCTTTTCATCGTGGATTGTTTTACTATTTTAGGGCTGAATTCACCAAGGACATTGTGGAACCTGCACTTGGTGTGTCTGGTGTAGCTGGTGCTATGGCAGTGTATGGAGCTTTTGATGCGATAGTAAGTATGGGAATATAGATATGAGTTGCTATATGTGATCCTGTAAATGAATTAATTCAAGCCAACAATAGTTTTTTTTTTTCAAATTTGTTTTGATGTGCATTTTTGACAAGGCATGTTTTCTTTGGTTGTGTTTGTTTGCCATTTTAGTTTTGTTTTAGTTTTGTTTTTCAATCATTACTCTATTTCTTTCTCCAATCATTACCCTATTTCTCCAATTATTACTTTGTCATCCCTCTCTATCTCTCTCTACTCATTACCCCTCTCTCCAATCATTACCCTATTTCTCTCTCCACCCACTGCTAAAACTAAACTAAGCTAAAATGCCAACCGAACAAAGCGTTTATCTTTTTCATCTTGTTGATTTGAAGAATCAAAATAAAATTATGAGTGAACGAATTTCATTTTCATTGAACTTCATTTTATGATGAAAAAGCACAAACAAAAGTGTGACTTACTCCATGTTTTCTTTTTAGAGTTGCACTTTGCACAAAACAATCTTCTTTATGCCCTGGTGGTGCTTTGGATTTATGAATATTGTTGGATGAAAGATATATTCACTCTGTTTGGTTTCCATTTTTGAAAGTAACATTTTACTCTCGGCACAGTTTTCAATAAATCTCTCTCTATCTCTCTCCACTCATTACCACTCATTACATCAAAAATAACTTTCTAAAATATAAACCAAACAAAGTGATTGTCTTTTTTCCAAGATCATTTCCCCCATGGCCTGCATATTTTGAATTTTCGGCAGGTTTTACCCCCAGTATATACCTATCTTCTTTGGGCTCATACGTTGCAAGTCTTATTGAGGAAAATGCATGGTTTTGATATAATATTGGAGATGCAATCTTATATTCCAAGCTTTTCGTGGACTTTAGAACCTTGAGAAGTCCATCTTTGTTGTCTGATGCGTGTTTTTCTTTTCAGTGTTCATTGACGGTGGGTCGACTTACCTCTGGTCTCAAGTCTGTCACTCTAATAGTTTCTGCAGGAGCCTTTATTCAGTTTATTGTATTCCTCTGGATTCTGCTGAAGTATTGGTTAGTGCTCTTGTCAACACCAATTGTTCTCAAGTAATTAGAACCTGTAGTGTTGAATTGAAATACCTGCTTGGAGCTCTTATAACCATGCCAGTTCTTTCCTTGTGCTATTATGCAGTTTGACTAGTGAAGGACTTGGCACCATATACCTTTTTCTCATTGCGGCCGCATTGGGCATTGGTGATGGAGTTCTCAATACACAGCTTAGTGCTTTGCTTGGGATGCTCTTTAAGCACGATACGGTAGTGACTTTTTCTATTGGTTTATAGTAAGCTTTTGTTTAGAGGAACTTTTTCGAAGCATCTCCAAAACGTGAAAGCCCGCATTCTAGTTACACAAGTTATGTTAGTTGCATTTTACCAGATACTTGTTACTTCTTTTGTTCTTTTACATTTGTCGAATTTCATAAGCTATTCAAGATATATATTGCACGTGTGCGTGCACACCCCCTTCTATATTTTTGTTTTGTTGCATTAGTGAACCAGAATCTTCTTAACTAAAAAATACAAAAAGAAAAAAAAATTTGAATGCTAGTTGCAATATATGCCTAGGGTCTTATCAAAGGGTTTCATTATTCGTCTTGATGAAGAAAGTGGGGAATTATCCGCAAGGGAACACACTGGCTAAATGTTTTTTTTTTTTCTATAAAACCTAAAACACTGCTTGAAAGCCTATGTCAAATGACCAAGGGCCATGATTTGATCTCTTCCGCTTGGGTTTATTCTACGGATGGTTTGTAGCCCTCCTAATGTAAGCAGTAAGTTTATCGATTTTTGAGCAACCCACTATCTGAGAAGACTCTTAACGAATGGGAGCATCAATAATTTTTGTTATTAGTGATTCATCCCTAATGAGGATATTTTAAGTGATCTTCATTTTTCATTGTGCGACATTCTTGCATCTGAATTCCTGATGACACTGATAAAATCTCTAACATCAAGAGCAAATTTTTGCTACAGGAAGGAGCATTTGCTCAGCTCAAGGTTTGGCAAAGTGCTTCAATAGCTGTTGTGTTTTTCATGAGCCCATACATTTCATTGCTGGCGATGTTAGTGGTTATGGTTGCTGCAGTATGCATCGCTGTGGTTGGGTTTCTGTTTCTTACCCTTCAGGTAGAGAAAGCATTTTCCTCTCATGATGCCGATATTTAGCGACCGAAAATGTATTGAACATTTGTCTCTAAAAGAAAGAACTTTGTCCAGGTTGTGCATTCAGAAATCCTGTTGTGAAAATCAATGAGCAAGATCTGAATACAATAGTTGTATCCTCTAGTAAAATCTGTCCATTCAGAAAGTGTTGTTATTGTGCGCAAATTTTATGCACGGTAGGGTTTATAAAAGTTCACATTGAATTATTACCATTATTGTTTTTGTTATTTGCGTAAACAAATTAAAATAAGTTATAAAAGTGTTTGTTATAGCTTTGTATAATTTGTGGGAAAAAAAGGTATGACTTGTTTATTTGAATAAGCTGTAAAATAGCTTTTTATTACTAAAATGCCAAGACTGTCCTTAAAACTTGAATAAGAATAATTTATTCACAATAGGTTTCTTTTGTCTGTTTATGTTTTAACAACTTAAAATAAGCAAAAAAGTTTCAAATTGGAGCTTAAAATAATCTAACTTATTTGGGTCAAATAAGTTAGAAAAGCCAAATTAGTGATTATTCATAGTAGTTAGGAGGAGCAAAAACCCTTCATTAATTTTTTTTAAACAAAAAAGCTAAATAAGTTGGATTATAAGTGTTAGCAAACAGGGTTGCTGTCTTTGCAATATCTTGAACGTCTCATATTCCTTTGCTTCATTTGCGATGTGAATTACGTTTGAGTAATGGATCCAAAAAATCTGGATTTGGCAACACAAATATATCTACTTTCCTGCACTTAATAATCATCACAGACGTAACAAAGTGAAAGAATTTAATAGGAACGAGTTGAGGAACACACGGTACATGCACAAGTAATAACAAAAATCGAAAACAAAAGAATGTTGCTAGTACCGAAATTGATTTTATTTGTGCCAAAAATTATAATGCATAAAAGACTTGTTCAATGTGCAAGGTACAATGTTTTATACACTACTATAATTTTGACATTAATAAAAACAATTTTGACATTATCGTATTCCAAACAAAACACTGCTCATTGGGATAATTAAAAAAAATAAAAAAATTTAAGTAGTTGCTGAAGGGCTAAAAAAAACTGCCCCACTTTGTGGGGTGGGTGGTTATGATATTTACATTTCCTTTTATGCCCTTATAGTCATCAAGGGCATCGGTTAAATTTATGTTTAAATGTGTTGGACAATGTGGGAATAGCAAATTGTGAGCCAGCTTCATTTGATTTGTCCATAGTAAACCCTTTATAGAATAGCCATGGGTTCTGAATTAAGTTGTAACAAAATCTAAGTGATGTTCAAGAGTATTGCTAGGGACGTTTTAAAATTCCTTGCACAATCGTATCCAGGGCCACATATGCATCGAACGGTTCTAAACGCAATTGTTGTGTTTGAAGTTATTTCAAGATGGCGTGTTCCTAGACTTCGTATTTTGATAAAGCTTATCAAGCCCGAGCTTGAACTAACAGAAACATTGGTCAAACTCACAAGATCAGCACACACCATCATCACCAACTCAACTTCACATATTGCCCTAAGTAGTTGAGATTAGGTTCATCCTCTTCTCATTCTCTCTCTCTCTCTCTCTCAATATAACTATACTTACATATGCACATTTATGCACAAAACATCTCAAAACCATCCCCTGCCATTGTCTCTTCCAGATGATCAATTTCCCCACCTTCAATTCAATGTTCCGACGGCTCAACTTGTGGCGGCCGTTGTTCCTCTCCGCCGCCACGTGGACAACGATCCTGACACTGACCGTGGCGGTCGCTTCGTTCGTACCGGAGGCAGCGTTTGTCTCGGCGATCGCTCCGACTTCTGCGTTCTCTGGAGCGTGCGAGGCGGGGGACTCCGTTAGGGTACCGATGGATGTTCCGACGGAGGTTTTCTGCCTCCCGGCTCACATGTTCCGCCGGTCCAAGATGGATTTGTTGGTTCCTCCGGTTTTCGCAGCGGTAGTTGTTGCCGGTTCGGCTTGCGTGGTCCGAGCCTTGGGTTTGTGGGAGGTGGATGAGGAGACGCATTAAAGCCTCGGAGCCCAAGCCCCGAATCAAATCACGGTTTGGTTCTCTGATTCTCTACTTTCACGATTTTAAAAGCTTGGGGGTTCTTTGTTTCATTTTTAGACACTTTTTGAGTGTAAAAAGATTTGAATACAATTGCGTTCCGAAAACAAAGTCTATACCATGGGAGGATCTCTCTGGTTTTGTTTGGCTTGAGTTTAACGATTCTAAAAGCTTGAGTTCTAGGTTATGTCAGGCTTGATTGCCGCAGTTAGGAGGGAGGATCTCTGATTTTGTTTGGCTGTTGTATCTTGTTTCCAAACATTCCAAATCTTGGGGCTATTGGAGGTTTGTCCGGTTGTTAACTTCATGGCCCCGAATTAGTAGAGGTGCACACAAGCTAGCCCGAACACCCGGTTATCGAGGAAAAATACATAATTGTTAAAACACAATATGTAGTGTCCAAAAACAGGGACAATATCAAAAAGCAGAACTCCATGTCTATTCCCAAACTTTCTATATAACTGTAGAGTAAAGTTTGCACAGATTGTTCCAATATTGGAAGTTATACACAACTGCGATTTCCAGATTGAGGCAAGCAACTAACTGTATATAACTCTCACCATCAAGATGCAGACCTCTAAAAAAACATAAAAAGGTGGGGGAAAAAAAACGGTACCGGAACTCATGGACACTAGGCAGGCTCGCTGGCTGTGTTTAACAGCTTTATTATTGATGTAGAGAGAAGATTCGTCGGATAGAACGGGAGGAGGTATTTTCCAGGTTTCAAGCTGAATTAACCAACTTGCTGCTGAAATCCCACAGTTGCTTGGCTAACACCTTATCTGTGGCAAGCTTGCTTGGTGTGAACTCGTTGCAGTCCACGAAATACTTTCCTGTTACACCTTTCAAATTTGGGTGGAGCGCAACATAGCACGTTGTGGCTGCACCCTGAAAAAGGGAAAGAGAACGAAATAAGTGATCTATAGAATGCCATTACTTGTAAAAACATTCGTGAATGGAGAATGCAAGTGAATGAATTCCATTCCCTAGTGAGTGAAGTGCTTATGCCCCTTTCCCCAAATTGACAAGAGGATTCGCCGGATCTAGGCTTTCAACTTTGGTTGTGAATCAAGAGAAATCCCAATTGTTGATCGAAGAATGGAAGGTGTCAATGGAGAAGATGGGTGAAAGCGGTAAGTGGTTCACGTTGGCACAAAGGACAAAAACAAGAGGGTAGTTACCAGACAGACTTGAATAGTTATTTTTCAAGGTAGTATTGATCTAAACCTTTCAAGTTGGACAATTCTTCAAGTTAGCACAATCTAAACCTTTCAATTTGGACAGGTGACTTCCCAACTTCACCGTTCTAAGCGGGAACCAAGTTCAGCAAATTCATCGTCATCTAATAAAAACACAGGGTGGCTCTAGATCGCTGAACTAGATCAGACTGAAATACCCGAAAATTTGTTTGTAACACATTATTGCTCTAGAATGGCAAAACCTCCGTAGAAGTAGACTCACATCATCTCACCTCAAAGTGGCACAAAACAAAATTACCACCAAGTCAAATCAACCGGTAACAAGGGATTGCACCTTTTTTCCCCCATTCTTATTGGTTTGGACTGATTACCTGTGGGACGTTCTTCCATAGGAGACAAGTGAATGCCTTCAAAACCCCTGCCAAAAGCACACAAGTGAAACAATCAGACTAGCCTTTCAATCTATGTGGT
Source organism: Rhododendron molle (assembly GCA_025413875.1). Classification (NCBI taxonomy): domain Eukaryota; kingdom Viridiplantae; phylum Streptophyta; class Magnoliopsida; order Ericales; family Ericaceae; genus Rhododendron; species Rhododendron molle. The sequence goes on from CM046391.1 coordinate 50,604,544, forward strand.
GGATAATTTTCTGTCGGCGAAAACGCAAAGTACATACTCATTAGAACGCCAGAATATCTAAAGAGATTTGTCATTATTAAACCAGGATGCACTGAGTTGACTGATATATTTGCACCTTCTTCCTGCTTGACAGGTGAAGAAATAAGATCAGACACCAGAAATATATGACACAAATGCTATGAATGGAAGAAAGAAAGAGTGTCGGAAGGAAAATAAAAAGTAGGAAAACAACAAATAATCTGTTGCTTTTAGTTGGAGTGCTCAAGAAAACAAGAAAGATGAAAAAGTAATTTGACCTGCAAACGACGAGCAAGCTCGTTGGCGTGCAATAAGTTTGCTAATTTGGACTGTCCATACGCCTTTTTGTCAGAATAACTGATAGACAGGACAAAGGAATTGACAGAAAGACCAAGTTACATAAGCTTCAGTTTACACAAACGTATTTGACTTGTAAATGCTCAAGAAGACACAGGAACCAGGTCAGAGTTATACTAGTCTTTGTCATTAATCTTGTCGAGTTCTACTCCACCTTCATAAGTGTGGAGGTGTGCAACCGATGACAGGTTCACAATCCTGCCTTCAATACCAGTAGCTCTTGCCGTCTCCTTCATTTTGTCGAGGAGTAAGTTTGTTAAAAGAAAATGACCTGGTATAACCAGTTAATTCAAGAAGAAACACCATCAGGAGAGCTTGGAATCATCAACAAGACAGACTAAACCGCCTTTACCATCTAGTTATATCGGCAAAAAACTTAAACGTCTTATTTTCTCTTATTAATTTGCACTATCAGAAAAAGAATATAACAATGTATTTTCAATGTGACAATCAAACACAAGAAAATGTTTTCGGCTGAAATAAACAGAGCAGTAGATGCGTTAATACTACCTACCAAGATGATTTGTTGCAAACTGCATCTCTATTCCGTCTTCCGATAGCTGGTAGGGGCAAAACATAACACCAGCATTGTTTCTGAATCATATGTCAATGGTTTGATTAATATGTGATTTCAGAATTCTATTGGCGATTTGTTGAACAGAAACTACAGTGTATACGTAGAGAGAGAGAGAGAGAGATCACATTAAGAGGTTAAGTGGGAGATTTAGAGCGTTAAAGTTGTTAACAAACGCTCTAATTGACTTCAACGAGGAGAGGTCGAGTTTTAGGACATCCACACGAGCAGCTTGGTTGTCCTTAAGAATGAGCTGTTTGGCTTCATTTGCAGCCTCCATGTTCCTCGCTGCAATGACGACATGGGCATTCCTAAGGGCTAAAACTCTCACAGTCTCCAACCCAATTCCACTTGCCCCTCCTGCGCTTGCACCAAAGTTTCCATTTAGAAGGCATTGACAAAATAAGGCAAACGAAATCAATAAGTTCAATATTAAAGTTGACCAAGAAGTTCAATGTATGTCATAAATTCCTCCACATAGCTGAGAAGCCTCTTAACTCCCTATCTTTAAAGTACTTTTTTTTTTTTTCTAAATCCCTCCAAATATTCTTGTCCAAACAGGTCCGGGCTTAATTGTGTTTACATTTCTCAATCTCCAAAATCCCTCAACAAAATCCCTACTCAAATTGCATTTGCATTTTTCTTTCCCTCTTTTTTCTATCGACATTTTTCTCTCTATGAATGCCGGTAGAAGCCTGGGGGTACACGTCAAAAAAATTTTGGTGACAAAAATTTTGGTTACCAATAAAATGCATCATGAACCACAAAATAGGTATAACAAAATTAGACTTTACCGTACACCCCTATTCTTATTTTTACCGGAAAAAAAAAAAAAAAGGCAAAGTGGTCTTGGCCTGGGACATAGGTGTTTGCTCCATCCTAGAGTTTCAAGTTCGATTCTCCTTGCCAACAACTCTTCGGGCCATCTCACCCGCACGCATAAGCGTGTGAAACGGCTGTGGGAAGGGCTGTAGGAATTAGTTTGAGGTACGCGCAAGCTGGCCCGGGACATCCTACATTACCACACACACAAAAAACTAACAGAAAAATGCTGACACAAAACAAAAATGGTAATGTACACCAAAAAAATTGAGTAACATTTTTACGGTATGCGTACGCCTAGCTTTCTCCAAGGGATGGTTCTTGATCCCAACGGAGCCTAGAAGTTGTATAAAGAAACCCCAATGAACGGAGAAATAGAAATGAAGAAAACCAATAATACCACAAAACTAGAATTAACATTCTTGCGAGATTTTCTCTGGTGAGAAAAGAAAAGAATCTCTAAGTCTAGGCCCCGTTCCAGAACACCTTTCTAAAAAATAAGTACTTATTTCATATTTTTAAACTTAAAAATAATATAAATAAAATAATAATTTGAAATTACCTTCTTAACAAATAAGTACTTAAAGGTTTCCGTTGCATTGTCCAGACCTAACTCCTTGCCCTCCACAAATCTAACAAAGCCTAATTGATAGTAATTCTCTTAACCAAAACCAAATGAAAAGCAAATTCCAGAAATCAACAAAATCAAAATACACAGAACCAGCAGAACTATAGCATGCTGTGGGGCATATCCACTTCCAAAATCAAATCACAAAGAAAGATGAATTCCGAAGCAACAGATTGATAATTCAAAATGATGACAACAAACACCCCTATTTGTAGGGGTACCGTATCTACTTTATATTTTGAGCCAAAAAATGGCGGCTGATTTTGTCGCTCTTTTTTTTTATTTTTTTTATTTTAACGGCACTCCTCTGCAAATATATTTTTGGTGCAAAAATACACTTGCAAGAGAGTGTTGTTAACAAAAAAGGGAGTGACAAAATCATTTTCTCACAAAAATTTGTAAATCGCCACAAAAAATCATGGGAAATGATTTTGTCACTCCATTATTTGTTAACGGCACGTCTCTGTCAAGTGTATTTTTAGTGCAAAAATACACTTGCAGGGAAGTGCAGTTAATAAAAAATGGAGCGGCAAAATCAGCAGCCAAAGTCATAATTAAACACTAAAAAATTGGTATATTGGACCCCAAAAAATCATAAACCACACCCAAAATTTCATAAATAACACCATAAAAAATTGTAAACAACGCAACAAAAATGAATTAGGAAATCCTGTAGTGCAAGGCCTTGCATGGCACCCTAGAGAGCGCACACGGGCTATTGATCTTGACAATGAATGGTTGAGATATGATTTTTAATTATGACCGGTCTATCGGTCATAATTGATTTTTTATCTAGACGGTTGATTGATAAGATCGACGGCTGTTCGCCACTCTACATGTGCACTACAAACCCCCGGATCCCAAAAAAACTCATAACTTTGAGCCGTCCTTTTAACTTGCGCCGTCCTTTTTTACAACAAATTCATGAACAATATCACAAAATTTTTGTAAAAGCAACCAAAAAATTTCATAAAATAAAAATCGAAAAAATTCATATATCTGGCCACACACAAAAAAAAAAATTCATAAAATGAGCCCCAAAAATACGTGTAAATGGTTGGTGATTTCTTTCCATACACAGAGGCTTTCTTTGTTGTCTCTTGAATTGATTTGATTGTTGAGCGTGCTTATAAAATTAACTCCGCGGCCTGTGTTATGCTTTGAGTCTTATCAGTCACACAGCCGTTTCGGAATGCGGGTAGAGGAAGAGACTTGTGTTCTTAGAATTGACAGTCAACAAAATGAAAAACCTCGTTACATTAGCCGACCCCAATTTATTAAGACTTTCGGTTCGGTTTGGTTCGATTCCAGTGTCTTCCACCACCTACTGATAAAGACAAAGTGATAGCATAAAAAATACAGATAATCGATACGCATAGATTGTGTGAAGCCTAACCGGTGACAATGGCAGTGAGATTACTGGCATCAATCCCATCAGTAACCTGCTCAGCGGTTGAAGCTGATCCAAACCCACTCGGGCCTGCGATTCCCGTCATCAATGTGAAGATTCCCACTTTCACCATTTTGTTTAAAACCCACAAAATTGATTGATCAATTCCCACTTCTTCTGCAAACACCCTGTTCAGCAGATATTTTCAGAGCGACACAGAGAGAAAGATTTAGAGAGAGGGTACTGACAGGGGGAATCAGAAGAGAAGGAATTTGCATGAAACAAAGCAGCAATGAAAAGGAGAGCAATAAGGGAAAGAGAGCAGATGAGAAAAGGAGGAGGTGGTGGTGTAGAAGGAGTAGAAAGTGTTAAAATAAGGTTGGGTGTGGAAAGAAACAAATTGGGGACATTTATTGGCATCGGCGGTGTAGAATTTAGACTCCACCCACCTCTCAACCGTTCCTTAACTTACCTCCTTTAAACTTTACACCCTGTTTGGATAAGTGCCAAATGAATGGATAACTGAGGAGTAAGAATACAGACAGGAATATCGTGAGCGATTCCAATCCGTCGGAAGAAATTTGTGAATCCAAACACACAAAAAAAGGGGGAATTGTTATAAAATTGAGACAGATATAAAAGGAACTTGCATAAAAGTAAATAAATATTGAACACAATATGTATGAAATAATTCTTCAAGAACTATTGAGATCAATCTTCCAGGCTGATCATATTCTCATTACGTTTCTATCTGTTTCTTTTCTTTCCTTTCCTTTCTATTTCTCTTTCGTCCATTCTCAAAAATCTATACATTACTCGTAAACCAATTGTCATTTATATAGGCAAACTATAAGGGAACAAAGCAATAACTATTTAAACTATTACAACCTTAATCATTGTTCACTCATGACTTATTTCTTGACTTTCTCATCCACATGCGTTATTCATAACACTCCCCCTTGGATGACAATACACTAAGAATTTGCCTCATTAAAACCTTGCCAAGAAAAATGTAATAGAAAAAACCTTGACGAAGGAAAAAGAGTACAATATTCTTGTGTCCAATATGTCTGCAGATTACCTCATTAAAACATTGTTAAGGAAAATCCAGTCAGATAAAACCTAGTCTAAGGAAAAAGAGTACAACCTACATTTTGAAATTAGGTTCCTTACTCCCCCTCAATGTTGCATAACAAATACTTGAGCTGACGTATTCCAATGTTATGGATCAACTTCTTGAATGTTGATTTTGGCAATGCTTTAGTGAATAAATCTGCCAAATTATCACTTGAACGTATTTGACTATTTGCTGGACATCAATATCTCTGCTTTTCTGAAGGTAATGTGTATAGAAGAATTTTGGAGAAATGTGTTTGGTTCTGTCACATTTGATGTAACCTCCCTTGATCTGAGTGATACATGCAGCATTGTCTTCATATAAAATTGTTGGGATATCTTTGATTGAAGATAATCCAGTTCTTTCTCGAATGAGTTGGATCATCGATCTCAACCAAATACATTCTCAACTCGCCTCATGAATTACAAGAATTTCAGAGTGATTAGAAGAAGTGGCTGTTAATGTTTGCTTCACAGAATACCATGATATGGTAGTTTCACCATAAGTGAATACATACCCTGTTTGTGATCGAGTTTTATGTGGATCAGATAGATAACCAGTATCGGCATAGCCAATTAATTTTGCCCTTAGATTGTTTGAGTAGAATAGACCCAGGTCTATTGTGCCTCGAAGATACCGTAATATATGTTTGATTTCATTCCAATGTCTTCGAGTTGGAGCCGAGCTATATCTTGCTAACAAATTAACAGAAAATGCAATGTCGGATTGGGTTCAATTAGCAAGGTGCATAAGAGCACCAATTGTACTTAGATATGGAAATTCAGGACCAAGAGGTTCTTCACCACCTTCTTGAGGACGATATGGATCTTTGTTTAAGTCAAGGGAACAAACAACCATAGGAGTACTCAAGGGATGTGCTTTATCCATGTAAAAGTGTTTAAGAACTTTTTCTATATAAGTTGACTGATGAACTAGGATTCCAGTTGACAAATGATCAATCTGCAAACCTAAGCAAAATTTGGTTTTGCCAAGATCTTTCATCTCAAATTCCTTCTTCAAATAATCTGCAGTTTTTAGTAGTTCTGCTGGAGTTCCTACAATATTCAAATCATCAACATATACAGCAATAATAGTAAATCCAAAATTCGATTTCTTTATAAACACACATGGACAAATAGGATTATTTTCATATCCTTCTTTAAGCAAATATTCACTGAGTCGATTGTACCACATACGACTAGATTGCTTAAGACCATATAAAGATGTTTGCAGTTTAAGAGAATAAACAGTCCTTGGCTTTGAGCTATATGCTTCAAGCATTTTGTATCCTTCAGGAATTTTCATGTATATATCACTATCTAGTGATCCATATAAATATGCCGTAACTACGTCCATTGGACGCATATCCAGACATTCATTAACTGCCAAGCTAATAAAAAATCTAAATGTGATAGTATCCATAATTGGCGAGTATGTCTCATTATAATCAATTTCAGGTCTATGCGAGAAACCTTGCATAACGAGTCGTACTTTATATCTCACGATCTCATTTTTTTCATTTCACTTGCGCACAAATACCCATTTGTAGCCAACAGGCTTTATCCCTTCAAGGGTTTGAACTACTGGCCCAAATACTTCCCTTTTTACAAGGGAGTTCAATTTTGCTTGAATTGCTTCTTTTCATTTCGACGTCGACATTTTTCGACGATTTGTGGTTCATTTCTTCATTACTTCTAGTAATGTTTCCATCTTTACTTCTAGTAATGTCAAGGGCGACGTTAAATGAAAACACGTCATTCATAATAATTTTTGTTCTATCCCATATTTCTCCGTGATTAATTGAGATCTCATTATTATTACGTACATGTTCCTCGTCAAGAGAATTCTCTTCAAGAGATTGTTCTTCAGGAAATTCCTCTTCAGGGGAGTTAGTAGGAGAAATTTAGGATGAACCAATTATATGCTCTTCAATATTTTTCCCCCTCATGGGTATAGCCTCATCGGGAGCACTAATTTCTTTGCTTTTAATATTTCTCTTCCGAGGAACTTTATCGTTTGCACCAACAGGTCTTCCACACTTTTGTCGTAGCATAGATTCCTTTGCTAAATTGGTAGTGGATTGTTCGGCTGGGACACTGATCCTTGTTGGAGAATTAACAGTTGGAATATGAGACTTTGTAATTTTATTTGTGTTCGTAAATGCATCTGGCAATTGAGTTGCAATACTTTGTAAGTGAATGATCCTTTGAATTTCTAGTTCATATTGATTAGTACGAGGATTAAGATAAGATAAAGTTGAGGCATTCCAAGTAATTTCTTGTCGAGCTTTTAGTTGTGACTTTTCTCCCCCTAATGGTGGGAATACCGTTTCATCAAAATGGCAATCCTGAAAACGTGCCTTAAAGATATCACCTGTTATAGGTTCAAGATATCTACTAATAGATGGGGAATCAAATCCAAGATAAATATCAAGTCTACGTTGAGGACCCATTTTAGTGAATTGAGAAGGTACAACAGGAACATACACAGCACAACCTAAAACTCTAAGATAAAAAATATTTGGTTGTTGGCCAAGCACAAGTTGAGATGGTGAAAATTTATGATATGCTATTGATCTAATACGAATTAGAGATGTAACATGTAATATAGCATGTCCCCAAGCAGAAACATGGAGTTTTGTTTTCATAAGAAGAGGTCGAGAAATTAACTGAAGTCTTTTAATAAAAGACTCAGCTAAGCCATTTTGAGTATGAGTGTATGCAACAGGATGTTCAACATCTACTCCAATGGATATACAATACTCATTAAGTGACTTAGATGTAAATTCACCAGCATTGTCAAGGCTAATTGCCTTGATTGGATAATCTGGGAACTGTGATCGTAACCCGATAATTTGACTAAGAATCTTAGCAAATGCACTATTTCTTATGAATAGTAAGCACACATGTGACCACCTAGTTGAAAGATCTACTAAAGCCATGAAGTAATGAAATGGTCCAGATGGTGGGTGTATTGGGCCATAAATATCCCCTTGAACCCTTTGCAAAAAGGATGAGGATTCAAGAACCACTTTAGTAGAGGATGGCCGAATGATCAATTTTCCTTGTGAACAAGCATTACATGGATAATCACTAGATAAAAGAATTCTCTAGTTCTTTAGTGGATGCCCACTTGAATTTTCTATAATATGACGCATCATTATTGATCTCATATGTCCAAGACGATCATGCCATAACATAAACACTTTTGGGTTAAAACACTTCTGGTGTATCACAGCATGTGATGATTCAATCAATCTTATCGTCGTACAATATAACCCAGATGACAAAGCAAAAAGTTTTTCTCATATCAGCTTTTGACTAGACTTCATTGAAGTAATATAAAGATATTCTTTACTACCCTCAGTTGTGGTTTCAACATGAAAACTATTACGGCGTATATCTTTAAAATTTAGCAGATTTCTTCTGTATCTATTAGAATATAAAGTATCATCAATACATAATTTTGTTCCATTAAGAAACATAATAATAGCTCTTCTGAAGCCTTCAATAAGATTTGCAGAACCTGAAATTGTATTGACGTTAGCTTTTGTCATTACTAAGTTTGTAAAATATTTTGTATTCTGAAGAATAGTATGAGTTGTTGCGCTATCTACCGAACAAGTATCTTCATCATTCATCTTTGAATTGGACAAAGTATCTATAGTATCCATGCAACTACAAATAAATATGACAAAGATTTAATATTATCAATCCACAACTTGATATTATAGAAATTCAAATAACTTCATAATTATTTTATAGGAAACTCACTTACATAAAAAGAAATAAACACACTTACACATAAAAGTAAACACACTGGCATAGTGATAAAAGAACTAATTTAACCAGTTTCGTCATTTCCATCACTAGTTAGAAAATCATATATTTTCATTTTGTTCAATAGCATTGACATCAAGATTGATATCATTAAAAGATTTGTCTTGGTCTGTGAAATTCACTTCAATGCCTTTTTCCCTTGGAGGTTTTGTAGAGATCAACCAAATATTTAGGTGCACGACTTGTGCGAGACCAATGACCTTTTATTCCACAACAGAAATAAATACCCACACAATTTTGAGATATCTTATGTATGCCCTTTCATTTCCCCATTAATGTTTTTGCCTTTCTAGACCACTTCTGAGTGTACGATTTGGCATTCTTGTGAGTTGGTTTTTGAATGAATCCCATAGGGTTTCGATGATATTGATTCCTACCATGTTCAAATCCAAGTCTACGATTTTGGTTTTGATGATGCCTATTTGCTTCAACAACTGGATTGATAGTGGTTGACCATGATTTGTGATTATTCATCAAAGTATCATTTTCCCTTTCGGCAACAATGGTGCATTTAAATTCTAGGCTTTTGATAATCAACATTATCTATAGAAGAACAAATTTTATTTTAGATAAACAGTTAATAAAAGACAATTAGATAAACTATTCATGTCTAATTGTAATGACACAAACTAAGAACTAATAAAGTTCATGGATCAAAATAAAATAATTTAAACATGTGAACTGAGTAATTATTTCTTAAAACCTTAGGAAGAATAGTGTAATAACTAAAAGTTATTCAATATGAAAAAGAAATGCGAAGACTTTTATTTTTCAATCTCGGCTTTTCGGCTGGAAATATCATACAAGTTTCAAGGCATGCAATTATATAGTCTAAAGGAGAATGCTAGTGTGGGCAAGTATGGATGAAAATATCAGACACACACCAAACCATTACTATTGCATTTAAGTTTTTTTTTTTTTTTTTTTCAATATTGACTTGGTAAAACTAACTTGTCTGATAGCAACATAGTATAACTTATATCCAGTTTCTCTTAAATGCATGTCTGCCACTTGTAATTTTGTTTTTCCAATCCATGGGAATCATGTATAGAATACTATTTCCTAACTGGAACAAAAATTGGTTCTGATTGACGTAAAGAATAATAACCTCTTATACAAAACTTGTCAAGTAAATATATATGTCTGTTAATAGATATTCATTTCTTTAACAAAATATAATATTTATAATTTACATTACTCATAATTAAGGATGAAGTAATGGTCCTTAAACAAACAAGTTTTTATAGTCCGTAATATTTTCTCCTAAGGTACTAAGAAGAGTAGTTGTACGGGTCCATAAATAAATTTCACAGAAATCAATGTCTGCCATAAGAAACTTTATACTGCATAAATAAATAAATTTGTAGCAAATATATTAACCACTAGGGTTAGCCTGGTGGCCAAACTCAACACCTCCATTAAGAAGGTCGCGGGTTCGAGAGTGCGTGGCAGAAAGCCACCTTAGACGACGCTGCTAGAGATGCTTTTTTTTTGGTCAAAAGTGAGAAGATTGTATTGATAAACGCTCAATGGTACTTACAAAACGGAGATTATTACAAAGAACTTGGACAAAACCAAACTAATCGTCTAACAAATACAAAACAAGTAAATCACAAGGTAATCAATGTCTTTCTTCTTAACTCAGACATGGCCTGACGCAATAGCGACACTTTTAAACTGCTTAACATCTAATTAGGAGTCTCAAATGAGAAAAATTGCAAAATTCAGGACAAAAGATACCAAATACCCAAATACCCAAGTATGAATGCACCAATGAACTCCCAAGAACTACAGATCTGCCAAGCCGCCACGGGTTGTCTCACCAAATACATCGTGTAGGGATAGAACGCTGAAGCACAGATATCATTGTGAAGCAACCTTGATTAAGAGAATCTGATCTGTAAACAAAATTCGTCCAAAAACGAAATTAATAACTCTCGTATAACAAGAGACAAAACTCCTACAGATCAAACGACAAGTCGTAGATCTGGAGAGACGAAAGTAAAAAAAAAAAAAAACAACGAAAGTGAGTCGATAGTACCATGGCCTCACCCTCCCGCCACCGCACACGGGTGTAAAACCCACGGGAGGAGGGAAAGGAAGAAGATTGAGGAGCTGTGGTGGTTAGGGTTGAGAGAGAGGGAGAGAGAGGGTTGATTGTTGAGTATTCAATGTAGTTAAAATTGTGAAAAGAGCAATGTTTAAACCGCTGGAGATGTTTTAAAAGAGGAAAATTAGTCGCTAATGATAATAGGAGATTTCAAGGTCTTCATAGGGGAGTAAACCGTGGAAGAACTCTTGATCTCTGATTCTCTTGTTTTTTCTAGGGGACAGACTATTCGTACCCCCCGTATTTTTTTCTTAGCACACTATATTTCGGTAAATAGTTGTTGAAAATCATACATAATATTTCGGTAAATAGCTGTTGAAAGCAAGATTATATTTCGGTAACTACATGTCGAAAATATGGTCAACCTTCGTAAACAACTGCCGAACATACATTTTCGGTAAATAGCTGTTCAAAAAAAATGATATTTCGGTAATTGGATGCTGAAAATGTATCTCAATTTCGGTAACTAACCATCGAGTATAGTTGCAAATTTTTTACGGGCTAATGAAGAAAATACTGGGCTGCGAATAACCGTCCTATTTTTCTAAATGATTTTTTAGTTGATGTATGTGAGGAGATTGACTTATTAAGAAATTAGTAAAAATGTGAGCTTTAGTCCATTTAGTTTAGAGAAAACGCCAGCCTTGCTTCATTTGTCTCTCTCCGTGGACAACGCTAAAAACAAATTTAATTTCGTTTTCATCTCTCTCCATCGAATCCTCATCCAAATAATGCAGTTTTCAAGGTATTTTTTGGTGGTTTCAAAAAGACGATGTATTTATGGGTAACAATTACACTCAGCGCCAAGTATTTCAGAGAGTTGACATATTTTCTCTCAGGCTTTCAAAACTCTTACTTTAACCCTTGCACAGTCTAAACCTTCCAAATTCATCTAAAACATCATCAAATGTGCTAAAAGATCTACTAATATAAGTAAATTGATGAGTATAGTTGAAGAGCCTACATGTAACCTTTCGACACTTTCCAAAATTTTTGTAACAACATACTTTATATATATCTTCAACTTACCATGACGATGTTCCAAACTAAAAGAGTCTCCGAAAGATTAAGTGAGGGATAAATTTATTCAATTAACAATAAGTATACGCTGAGTACCCCAGTTCAATTACTAATCAGAGAAAGAAATTTGCCAATCATCTAATGGCCAATAGGAACTATACATTTCACCATACAACTTGCAGATAACTGTGATTAGCAATACTGTTCGAGGTTTAAAACCTATCAGTTATTATCAACTCTTTTGAGGTTTATACAAAACTGGTTCGAAACTTACCGGCTAATAAACCCACTCAGGAGTTGTCAACATGGTAAGGGCAAACATGCGCTTGCAACATAACAGGGTTCGATTTCTCCTGGATGCAAACCATGATTTAAGTGAGCGGTTATGGCGGTGCGTTGTTATTCTAGTCTCCCCCGAGACTTAGACTGTGCAGTTGAGTCCAATAGTAGCTCGATTGCAAGGTTGTTTCTCGGTTACCAAAAAAAAAACTTACCGGCTAATGTGATTAGCAATAATGAGGTCCATGCGGAGCCTTATTAAATTTCTCACAAGTGTGCAATGGAATTTAGTCTCAAAAATAAGTCGAGATGGACATTAAACTAACCCGGACACTATATATATATATAAAACAAACAAACAAACAAACTAGCATTTAATGACTTGACTTAAATGTGATAGTCCTACCGTTGGGCACGCCTGCGAAGCCATGGATATTGACTTCTACTTATTGAGGTCATTAATGTTGACCACCGGCTCCCTTACACATTTACCACTCCTGTCCTGTTATAGGCAAAGTAGTAGTACAGTACTACTGATGTGTTACTACACAGTCATACATAGCCCCTTTTGTCCTTGCTTCTGATTCTGAAGCTGCATCTTCTGAATTTGACCTGTCTTTAGATTCTACTATGATCTTGGAGTGGTTCTACTTCTACACTCGTTCGGATCAAAAAAAAAAAAAAACTTCTACACTCGTTAATTTCATTATCGGTTTGCAATAATGCTACATCCACCGAGTCTTTTTCGGTGACCAGCCCACCGCACGGTGGGCCCCACCCCTTTTGAAAAAAAAAAAACAGCAGAAAATTAGAACGCGAGAGAGAGAATGCTTGTTCTTCTGGTTCTAAGAGGAAGCGAGAGAGAGAATCAGAACGAGACCACCACGTCCGCCACCTACCTACGCCGAGGATCCCCATCACCACCACCTTCGCCGACGACCCTCATCACCACCTCCGACCACCACGTCAGTGGCTCCAACTTCGGCGACCACCCCCAATACCTCGGGAGAATCGCGAAAACCAGCCGATTTGAACTAGATTCAAATTGGGACGCACTCCACCGCCAAGGTCTCTCCTCCTCCTCCTCCTCTCTCTCTCTCTCTCTCTCTCTCTCCCTCTCTCTCTCTCTCTCTCTCTGGACTTAATGATTTTCCCTATATTCTCCATCTTCAAACCCCAAAAAGTTAGGGTTTCAAAAATTGGGGAAAGTTGCAGGTTTAGTTGGAATGAAGTAATTTGTTGGAATGAACTAGTACAGTGCGGCATTTGTGGGCTCCCATGCCCTCGTTTGAAAGAGTCGCCACCCGGATTTTTGAGATGGATCATCCGAGAAACCGAGGAGTCGTTTGAAAAAAAAGGCTTTTGGTCTAGCGAAAACGTTGAGATTTTGGGTTCGGGAGCCACGTTACGAATGGGGAAGGTTTTTCTTTAAAAAGCACCCCACTCGCCCGGTAGAACCGGTCTCTACTTAATATCTTCAAAAGGGGGAATTTTTAGTATCATTTGGAATATCAAGCTCTTTAACAAAAGCACATAACGGGGAAGGGACATGGGGAATATATCACATTGACGTGCATGTGGTGCTATCTGTACAGTAGTGGTAAGATGACATGAACAAAAGAAATAAACAATCATCAAACTGTCTGGACCTCAGCCGTACTGTTCACGGCACCTTGAGCTGCCGCGCGCGGCACCTCAACATGCCGTGCGGGGTAGCTGCCCTGCTGTCAGACTGTTGCAGACTTTCAAAACATCATCTAGCTTACTTCTATCTCTGTATCTCTTTTGGAAAACTCATCGAAAACCTTATAGTCAGATCACCCCAAAGATGTTATTATCTTTATCAAAGCAAGATTTTAAAACCGCTTTTGACATATTTGATCATTTGGGATGATCTAGGAAAACCTTTTTTTTGGGGCGAAACATGGCTTGTAGATATGGTCTTATTCTAAAAGCAACAAGAACGGTGAACAAATGCATACGTATAACCACAAAGCAGAGGAGAACTCGAGATCCGCATAACCCGCCTAAGATAATACCAACATGTTAGGTGCCGTGCGATGGGATCAGGTCCGGTCAACCAGCCGCGCGGTTCCCCAACCTCAACACAGTGTTAGTTTTGTGAAAATCGGGTTTTAAGTCGATCTAACCAAAAGGGGTTAGACCTACTGACAGAAGACCCCTCAGTCCGTAATGCAGTCTAGTCCGAGGAAACTTGTTTTTACCTTTGGTATCGAGCTTGATCAAGGATCGTTGAGGCAAGGGTGTGGATGGATCGCCACGGAGGTGGATGGAAGAGGTTGAATGAGACAAAGGGATATGGGTGTGAGTGAAGGTTGGGTATTTTGAGTAATGGGGGCTTTAAAGTTAATGGGAGATTAACTTCAATGATGAGGAGGGAGTGAGTGGAAGTCTTAAGGAATGTCTTTTGGGAATGACATTCTTTAAGACTTGGAAATGGGAATGGAAATAGAAATGAGAAAGTGGATATGAAAACTAGAGAGAGAAAGCTTATAGAGTGGGAGTACTCAAAAGCAAAGAGAGCCAAAAGAAAGGCCAAGAGGGACCCCTTTTCCTTGAGTGGAGGGGTTAATTTATAGGCAAATGGCCAAGGCTTTTGAATTCAAATGGTGGAGGTATTTTCTGGGCGGGCCAGAAGTGCATTTTCGACTGAGTCAGTCATCAGCTGTGGCTCACATTGGCGTGGCCGATAGCTTTCTGAGCCAGTCAGCTTTTAGCTCAAGGTACCGTGTGGGGTAGTTTTGGCTGCGCACGGTCTCTTGAATTCTCAAGGTACCGTGCGCTCCAGTTTCGCTCCGCACGGTGCCTTCTTCTGTGGTCCAGGTTTTTTTTGGGCTTTGTTTGGGCTTTGTCTGGGCTTTTCAGGTTTTTCTGGGGTTTTTGGGTTTAGAGAGATCCTTGTTCAAACTCGCAAAGATATCGTTTCCTCTATTTCATCATTGGGGCGGACAAAGACTCTCTGAGGTCCGAATTGGGGTGTCTACAGCATTGCATTGGTTTTGTATGATATTCAACAATTTGGCAGGGAATGAACTGAACAGTTCCGAATTCTCAAGCACGTTCTTGATTGTTTCCGTTTCTATATTACATCTGGGACATTATTCCTCCTATATGTTCCTCGAATATGAGCTCCTCACTGCATATCAGAAAGTGGAAAAAATCTTTAAAGTCAAAAGCTTGTTCTTTTGCTAGCACTCTTAGAATTGGCCCAATTTCAACTACCCAATGACTAGTTGATTGCCCATTTGCACACTTTGGAATTATCATAAGCATATATATGAGTTTGACCCTTAAAAATGCACTCAGGCTAGTTGAACAAGTGTTTGGGATATTATTCCTCCTATATGTATTGATTTTTGTTGGAATGAATTGCTAATGAACTCTTTTTGAAAATAAAACAGAACAAATCATGGGTTTTTGCTTTGCAGAAGTAAATGAGTAATGTAGTAAATCTTCTTGCTAAATTGTACATCAGTTTCCTCCTTCGCACCCACATCTCCCATGTTCCAAACATGTCTTTCTTAGTCATGCTTGATTCATATGGATTAACCATAGGAGCAAACATGGCTGCACCTGCAAAACAACCACGGATACATCACAACAACCATATACCAGATCACATGATTTCCACAAAATTATAACATCATAGACTTCAACCAAAATAACTTTAGTCCAGTGTCATAATTCCAAGAAGCATATTATAGACACTTTTTACTAGATCAGGTACAAATGGCATAAAATAGTGAATAGGACCCTGGCTTTAATGCCTCTTTTCCATATCTTTGTAAGAGTGTTCTGATCATGTTTCAATTCTTTGTTGACATTGCTTCTTCTTTTTTATCTAGGAATGACTGGAAAAAGGTTCTATTATGTTCTTCTATTGGAAAAGTCCCAGGAATATATGAAAGTTGGATAGCTTGGAGGGTGTATGCCGAAGCTCATTGCAATGTGCAATTGTCGTTTGAACCTGCTCAACTCCGCACTGATTACCCACATTTGCTCGTACCTGTGGAAGCAAACGTGGACAGCCATGGTGGTGCAAATACGTGCATGTACATTGCAATGTTCTTTTCCTTTCTTTTTGCTCGGTGCAAATATGTGCAAGCAAACGTGGATGGCTCTGGTGAACATGACTCAAAAGACTCCAAAGGGACCTTGCAAGAAGTGACACTCTAGGCTTTTCCTTTCTTTTTGCTCTTTTTTTTTATTTTATTTTATTGGCGCACGATCCAGCTTAGAAAGCTGATGTAATAATGCTTAGCTCGTGTGTCCTTTTTGTATCCTTGTTTCATGACACATGTACCACACTTGATCGATGTCAATGGAAGCCGTATTTTCCTTTACCTTGTGGTTTGCTCATAACAATGCTTGAGTTTCTTTAAAGTTTTAAATTTGAATGTGACTGATGATTGTAATGAGAATGACTCGGCGCTGGTATGCACAGGAATTGTGGATTTAAAAATGATGACCCGGCATGGGTTTTAGACATGATTTGTTTGCTTAACTTGGTTTGCCCAACTTAGGGTTTGCTCATAACAATGCTTGAGTTTCTTTAAAGTTTTAAATTTGAATGTGACTGATGATTGTAATGAGAATGACTCGGCGCTGGTATGCACAGGAATTGTGGATTTAAAAATGATGACCCGGCATGGGTTTTAGACATGATTTGTTTGCTTAACTTGGTTTGCCCAACTTAGGATTTTATGACTTTGATTTTGTGAATGGTAATTAGGATGAGAAATGCCTGGCATGGGCTTATAGACTGCTGTTTTTGCTATTTGTTGTTGTTGCCTGTTGTTTGACTGAGACGCTAGACGTCGGGCTGGGACCAAAAACAGGGGAGATGCTGCCCAAATTTTTTCAAATATTGTCCTCAAATTAAAAGTATGATGTTGTAGTATTCTTTTGAGTCTCCTTTTTTTGAAAGAACGTTTCAGAATAATACAGTTTCCGACGCAAGTTCTAGAACAAGAATTCCACATAACTCACCCAAACAAGAATTCCACTTAATCCGATTTTCAAAAAGAGTTCCACCAAACTCACTCAAACCATAATCAGATTTTCAAAAAGAGTTCTCCATTGTATTTTCATTAGTGCACAAAACCAATCACCAAATTCTCGTTGTGGCCTAAGACAAATCCATACCCAAAACTTTCAGTCCACCAAAAGTAAAACATGAACTTCAAATGAGAGACACATGTTCGACTCCCATTAAAAGCAAAAAATTCTAACGATCCGAAACTAAGTCGTAACCCACAAAAAGGAGAGACACATGTTCATACTAATCTAATCAGTTTTCTATTGTTCACCATTAGCTCTTGCATTCAACATTTCCAAAAAACTTTGTTGTCCTCCTCCTCAACCATGTCCTTGACTTCGATGATTGCTCAATTGTCCTCCCCAAATTTGAGTACCCGATTGTCCTCCTCCCCAAACTTGAGTACTCGATTGTCCTCTCCAAACTTGATTATCAAGTAAACTTGGCATGTTGCTTTGTGAAGTTGGGAAGTTGTTAAAAAATTGGTTGAAACTTGTTCCTTGACTTTGGTGATTGCTCGATTGTCCTCCTCCCCAAACTTGAGTACCCGATTGTCCTCTCCAAACCTGTGCCATAGTTGGTTGCATATTATGGGGCATCATGTTTGGCCACATGAATTGCCCCATATAGCCTTGGAAACTCTGCCAAAAAAAAAAAAAACATAATAAAGGAATTATAGAAGGAACGAACTTAGCAATAAAAAAGTTTTTTACATTTACAACACTTTCTTGTGTCCCAAACACATTGCCATCTGAATTCTCCTCATTCTCCTGAAATGTGTGAAACAATATAACTATAAGCATTCACCCAACATATGTATATGTCTATATTAACAAGTATGCAACAAATTTCAAAAAAAAAAAAAAAAGAGTATGCAAGAACAAAATCAAAAAATATACCTTCGTTTTTTCGTTTGACAATGTCTTCTTTTTTGGTTCTCTCTTCTTCTTACCAAGTTTTTCAACAAAACCTTGCTTTCTTTTTGTTGGCGGTATCCCTTTTCGACGGAGAGCTACCGGGTCAAGGATCTTCCTGCTCTCTTTGGAAGGTAGAACTCCATCTCCAAGTGGACAAGAATCATTTGGAGTATCGGAAGCCTTATTACTACCACAATCATCCGAACATTCAATCAACTCTCTTTTTAGCTCTCGTAGCCGTCCCATCACCTTATCATACTTCTCTTGAGAATCTTCTACCAAATCGGCAACCTCATTAAAGAGATTGCACATATTGTCATGCCGGCGTGCTTCAATTGTCGATGAGGAGTTATCGTAGTTGATTCGTATTTTAGTATGGGCCCTTTTCAGATTTTTTCTCCATCTTCTCAAGACATACTTCTCAGGTACTTTTTGAACTCTCCTTTCATGGAACACCATCAATTGATGTCGACACACCATTCCTCTAAACTCAAATAATCGACAATTACAATTTGCTTCATTGGTCTCACCATTAAACTCGACAGTAAATGGCACACGTTTTGTCCATTCCTCTCCAACTTCTCCAAATGTCATGTCTTCTTGTACCTCATATTCCGACCAAACATCACATACTTTTCTTTCTTTCAAAGAGCAATTAAGTTTCCCGAAAAATTCGACATGAAACTCTTTAAACTTCGCATGTGTGTAAGCATTTTGAAATTGCTTTTCTAACTCAGCTGCAGTTATGCACGGGATGTAAGAGTGCAAATCTTTCGTATCTTCATGTTTCTCATTTTCCACCTTTTTAGCCAATGCATTCCCATATTGCTCTACAAATTGTTTCAAGGTCGTCTTTGAGTTGATGTAACCATCAAAATATGAATTCATACTCTCATTTCTTTGTGTGGATGACATTCCCGCCCAAAATACATCTTTCACAAAAGCCGGCACCCATCGATTCCTCTCTAAGTACAACCCATGTAACCATTCATTACCTTGGAGTTGATACTTTTTGATAAACACATCCCAAGCATCCTCAAATTCTTTTATTGTCAGTGAATCATAAACTGCATTGTGCAAAGAAGTTGAAATTGATTTATACGCATCATACTTTCCCAACTTTTCTGGCACTTTTTTCAAGATATGCCATATGCACCACCGGTGTCGCGTGTTAGGGAATACTTCTTCTATAGCATTCTTCATGGACATACATTGGTCGGTAATAATTGCTTTGGGAGCACATTCCCACATGCATGTCATCCAAGTCTTAAATAACCATAAGAATGACTTGGTGTCTTCATGAGAGATGAGACCACATCCTAATAAAATTGACTGACCGTGATGGTTGACACCTACAAATGGAGCAAAAGGCATGTTATACCTGTTTACCAAATACGTTGTATCAAACGTCACAACATCCCCAAACTCCTTACAAGCTGCCCTACTCCTTGCATCAGCACAGAATACATTCACTAGTCGACCTTCATCATCCAAATCCATGGCAAAAAAGAAGTCAGAATTGTCGGCTTTCATCTTCATGAAATAGCTATGCATTGCCTCAGCATCGCCTTCAACAAGTAATTTGTGTCGCTCTTTATCCACATAATTTCGGCAGTCTTTGGGAAGATATGGAAGGTTCTCAGGTCCCCTTGCTTCAATTTGAAGTGAGTCATAAGTCTTGTACGTCTTAATCCCGGCTTTATCATTCAGTAGGAGCTTTCTTTTCACATGTTCATCAAGGACCCTATAGTTCTTGTGAAACCTGGCCTTTCCCGGGCTATTTTCATGATTGTGCTCCAAGGCAACCCGATTTATCTTCCACTTTCCATCCGGGTTTGTAGACAAATTAAGCCGAGCTCGACAATCACATTTTGTTTGTGGTCGTGGTTTGACTGGATTGCTTGTTTTCACCCTCGCCTTTCCACCACGATTGCATTCAAAACATACATGTTTCACGTTTCCATCTTTTCCCTTTCTCGAGTTTCTTCTTGCCACAGCAAATCCCATTTGTTGAGCATATCTTGAATAATACTGGTAAGCTTCATCTTGTGTATCGAATATCATTCCAACCTTTGGTTTCTCAACTATTTGTTTAGAATTTTCTATTGCCTCTTTTCCATCCTCGTTACTACATATCTCATCACAGCCATGTTCATTGTCTCCACTTGATACCTCTTCTACTTCTTGTTCATTGTCTCCACTTGTTATCTCTTCTACCTCTTCTACTTCTTGTTCATTGTCTCCACTTGATACCTCTTCTACTTCTTGTTCATGGTCTCCACTCGGTTGAGGAGGCATTGTCGATGGAATAGAATCCGACGACATCAAATGCGATGGTGATGAAAACGGAAACGTCACCTACATGTTCAAAAATTAACTCAACTAGTAAGCATTATCACAACTCAGGACAATTATAACGTACATAATTATTGCTTAGTCCTGTTTTTGGAAAACAAGTTCAACTAGCATAATTACATGGCAACCACATCATGATCATACATAGTTTGAAGCCACCAAAAAATTACTCCTAATGAGCCCATTGTAGTCCAAAATGCAGTACCAGTAACAAAATTGCACTTCCCTTTATACCAAATTGTTATGTGTTTATTTTTGTCATATAAATCAGTCAGCTACATTGAATATAAACCACATTGAAACCTTTCAAAACAAATAACAATGTTAGGTATAAAATTCACGGAATGAAGGTTCAAAAACCCCTCTTGCCATCCATTATTCTGATATTTTTCAAAAGCATGACTATGAAGCGAGCACATATGAACAAAATTATTCGTATAGAGCATAAATGTGCAAACTCGAATCCATCAATAAAAGCAGCCTAATTTTTCTCACAAAGAACTGCAAATATCAAATGTCAGGAGGCCATGTGTCCCTAGGCATCCTGTTTTATCTACAAGTCCTACCATTTATTACTGGAATCCAACTCAAAAATCATATTGCTATGTGTTTGATTTTCCAAATATCCCATTCCCAATTCACCACGCCATTTCAACGATGGATTTTGCAGCCCACGTGAAACAAGTTCAGCTAGCCGATATCAACTTCGAAACCTAATTTATGCAATTAAACTAAACAAAAAAATCTGTAATTTTCCCAAATTTGGAAACTCTAATTTTCAGGGGTTTGAAGATGCAGAATCGAGGGTAAATCGACAAGTTTAGAGAGAGAGAGAGAGAGAGAGAGAGAGAGAGAGAGAGAGAGAGAGAGAGAGAGAGACGTATACCTTGGTGGTGGAATGCGTCACGATTAGAATCTAGGGCAAATCGGCAGTTTTCGCGCGGTTCTTGCCCAGTGGTGGAGGTGGTCGCTGGAGGTGGAGCTACTGACGTGGTGGTCGGAGGTAATGATGCGGGTCGTCGATGCAAGTGGTGTAGAGGCCCGTCCTCTCTTTCTCTCTCGGAACCAAAAGAAGAAGAAGAAGAAGATTGCGCGCGTTTTTTGAATTGTGGGGTTTTCGCGTGGTTTTGTTTTGTTTTCTGCTGGGGTTTTTTTTTTTTTAAAGGGGTGGGGCCCACCATGCGGTGGGCTGGTCACCGAAAAAGACTCGGTGGGCATAGCATTATTGATCAGTTTGATAGGTGTTTCAATTGATTATAGTACTAATGAAGTTAAAAATGGGACCCACTTCCCTCTTTTCTCTCTCCTCTCTTCTTTTTCTTTGAAAAATGCTAAGCACACAACCTTTGTGTTGGTTGTGCCACTAATTCTGGTTGTCCAGATGTGTTTTAGACGGTCTGAATTAGAAATAGGCAAATGCTACAAGGTGCCCAGGACATAAGTTTGGGCAAATTATAGTTAACCCCCTTCATTTATGTCTCGGGGACACTTTACCCCCTCAAAGTTTTATTTTTGGCACTTAACCACCTCAAACTAACATAAATACAACTTCCGTTAGCAATCTGTTACAAATTAGATGGTAAAGGTCACATGTAACTCACATGCCCTCTCATCTAAATTTAAGAGACGTTATTGCCCTTCCTTTTGACAGAGATAACACCCCCCTTCCATATTCTCTCTCTTGACAGAGAACACGAGGTCTGTAACCACTCCTTACCCCAAAATCCAGCCAAATCCATGATTGGTCTACAATCTTCGCTGCCGCCTCACTTTACCACCACCACGGCAGACCTCTTCGGCGACCCCATTGAAGCCCACCCCATAACTCTCTCACTCCACCTTAACTTCGTCTTTGTAGCTACTGTTCCCCATTCCTCCCGACACTAACTCTCTCACTCCACCTTCCTCCCAACACCAACACACACACAGAGCGAGAGAGAGCAACAAATACTTCTAGATATAGAGAGAGACAAACAAAAGAAATCAAATCATGAGAACTAGCAACCACCGGATCATCATCGGCGTCTCCATCATGGTCGTCTCCTTCGCTAGCTTCGCACGTGCGTGCTACTGCAACAACTTACTCATCGATGCCCTCTTTGGTTCAACCAGTCTTCATCCCTCCTTCGAGTCAACGCCTATGTGGGGTTATCGATTAACGCACCATTGAGATAGATCATTGAACCCACGGCGGTCGTTGCCTCCGTCGCCGGCATAAATTTCAGTCGTCTTTTGGGTTTGCTGCCTCAGTGGTTTGGGTTTATTTAGTTGTGCGAATTATGGTGGCTAATTGTTGGCAAAAGTTGGACAAGAAATCCAACTTAAAAACACAAACAGATTGATCGTCGTCCGTAAAGTGGACTCCGGTGTTAGCACGGTTTGGTGGAGGTCGGCGAAGAACCCACGTCTCTCTCTTTCTCTCACCTTTATTGGACTAGAAATTCAATTTTGTTGTTCTGATGTATAAACCCTAGTGAGATTCTTTTTTGGCTGCTCAGAAAATGGGGAAGAAATATAGTGGTAGAGGAATGCTATGGGTAACCGAGCGACGTTTAGGAAAACAAATGGGTTTTGATCCTTTTGGTAAGCGTTTTTTTAATTGAGGGCAAAATGGTTACTTACTTCCTCTCTGTTACGGAAGTTAACCAGTTCTTCATTTCCATTAGTTTGAGGCGGTTAAGTGCCAAAAATAAAACTTTGAGGAGGTAAAGTGTCCCCGAGACATAGTTTGAGGGGGTTAACTATAATTTACCCCATAAATTTGGAGCACCAAATTAGGGTTCATTAAAAGCTTTAATTACATTTTCTTAAACTCATTCCAACATCTACTAATTAATAATAACATTGAGAATATAAATCACTAATATAAAATAAGTCAAACAATATTTTGAATGAGAAAAAAGACCTTATAATTCTTCATATTCTTCACTCTTTAAGTTGAGAAAATCAACTATTGTTTTGGAGGGGAATCTTAGTTGACCAAACATGACTTTTTTCGGGTGCCAGAAACGATACAAACACCGCCTCTCATCCACCGCACCACCCACCGAACGTGTGTCGGGCCTACTTCGGCCACCAGACGACCAATCCGAGCCGTCCAACAATTCTAAAAAGAAAAATGAGTGAGCCAATACGAGAATCAACGGCATCCGACGTGTGTAAGTGCTCAAACCAATCTTCCATTTTTTAACGGCTCGGATCATCTGATTTTTGGAAGTTTGGATCGAGCACCTACACTCGTTGGATGCCATTGATTGTTGCCAAGGCCCACTTGTTTTTTTTTTAGAATTTTTGGACGGCCCGGATTGGTCATCCGGTAGCCGGAGTGGACCCGAAGCGCGTGCAGTGGTTGTATCATTTTTGTTTCCTTAAGTGGCAAATGCTCAACAGAGCAGTTCGTATAACCTCTGTTTCAAAGGGGGGAAAAAATAATAAGTGTATCCCTCCGACCTTCTGTTACAAAGGTATAAACTTTTTCTTTTGTTCATTTTTACATTTTTTTTTCAGTTATTTTTGGAAAGAATTTTTATATTATTTTTCTGGATAAAGAGTTTTTTTTTTTTTATATTTTCGCCAGATATTGGTATTTTAATTTGTAAGATAATGGATGATGAACTGTGAGTTAACCCAAATGAACAGAAAAAATACTTCTCTTTTTTAGACGTTAAAATTGGAACTGCTAAATTTATATTTGATTGTTTGTGATAGTATTATCCAATTGAAATTCTTATGTTTGTTAGTTTTTTTTTCCCGACTATTGTTTTGTTTGAAAATTAGGTGTCGCCAAGCATTGTTTCAAAGGAAAACCTTTCATCTACCTAATTTGGATGATACTGAAAGAAGGAACAATTGTGGTTAAAAAGAAAAGGAAGAAGAAGAAGGAGGAGGAGAAGAAGAAGAAGCTAGGAACCAGCCCACTAAATTTTTAAAAGGAAAATCTTTCATCTACCTAATTTTTAAAAGAAAATAAGGATAGTATTGTCAAAGGTGATGGGTTTCCTAATGCTTTGTTTGGTTAAACAAAGTTGGGGTGGATTGCTAAGCCGGTAGGATTACGAATCCCCCAAAATTGGGTAGTAGGAATACCTGGGGAGATGTATTAACAGTTCAGCCCCAACCTATTCTCATTATCAATCTCTTCTCGATCTTTACCAATTCCTTCTATCAATCAAATCTCATCATCTAATTCCATCTTAAACAAACATGATATTAATAATCTCATCTTAAACAAACATATTTATTACTAATCCCTTCTCATTACCAATCATTTCTCATTATCAATTCCAATTCTAATCTCATCTCCTTACGAACGTCACTCATCAATCACTGTTATCATGGGGCCTTTATCTATTCCGTCCAACGGAGTTAGGTTCTCCAAATGAAAACCACAATGAGGGGGTCTGTCTATAAGCAAAATTCTAATAGGGCTTGAGCAAAACAAAGAGATAAACTTCGAGGTGTGTACCTATATAGGTATTTAACCCTTGTTTTAAATCCTCTGATGGCAACTTGCAGGAAATTGAACTCCATAAATTCTTTACACCTCGGAATTGTTGTTGAGATTTGAATCCAAAAGCTTTTTCATAGAAGAGTGTTTTTTTTCCTGATTTGAATGATCTCGTCTTCTCCAACTCTTTGGACCGGAGAGAATTTGGACCTGTTGGAATTTTATTATTTTCACCACAAATGAGATCTTTTAAAAAAAATCATAAAAATATTAATCATTATGGTCAGTTTATATGCACCTTCATTTTTAAGGTGGACCGACCAAAACTACATTACTTGTTGACCTAAGTAAAGGCAAAACTGTTAGAAAAAATAGAGAGACAAATAAGTCGGAACAAACGAGTTGTAATGATCCAGATATGAAGTTGGTATCAGGGGCGGATTCAACGCATAAATAGACGGGTCACGTGACCCGACTGAAAGTAGGGCCCGACTAAATGAGTAATATACATATAAAATATGCCAAAAATTAACAAGGCTGCTCATGAATGACAGCTGTTCGAGTCTTGGCACTAGCATTCTTGTCTCTTTTTGTGGCATTGGTACCATAAAGCCATCTCCAATGTTGCCATTTACTACACAAATCAATTAATATAAATATAACTTCCATATAAAAATAAAAACAAAAATAACTCTTATTTTCTTTAGTATTTTGCATTTTGTTTATTTTTTTTTACAAGCGCAAACTTAACTAACACTAACAAGAAAAATATATGATACACCTATATACTTATTTTCGAATTGAGTCATGAAAATTAACGTGAGTTCATCTATAACTTTCCCTAGTATAGGACTGGTCCAAAAGGAGTGACCCGTCTGTCGAAAAATCCTGAATCCGCCACTAGTTGGTATATAATGTAGGGAAGGACGCAAGTTTTAACTTGACAGGGCCAAAGATTTCACAAAGAAGTGATATTTATTTATTCAGAAAAGGTTTTGGAATGGTGAATCTAAGTAATCATGTGATGATCCTCTTATATGTCCGTCATTTGATGCAACACTTGACTTATTACAATTCCCTTTGAAGACCCCAGCCGTTCATTTAATGTGACAACCCACCTATGATTTCATACGATTAGGCTAAGAATTAGCAGGTCAGTTAATGCGAGTAGTCATTCGCCTTCTATATATAAAACAAGTTGATCGAAAATCGTTGTCCACCTGAACAACGCATATTGCTAACAAGAGAATATGACGGCCAGTAAAAGACAGTTGATTTCTCTAACAACCTCCAATGAAAAAAATAGTTTTCATGCCAATATTTCACATATTATGCACTGATTTTTTAAGAGAAATAATCCCACATTTCAACAAATGTTCTAAAAATACATTTTGAGCCAACATTATCTTATAGACATGCTTAGATTACCAAGGGAAAAAATATTTTTAGTTTATCAGGCCAATATTTTGTTGGAATGTGACCCATATCGTCTGGACATGCCCGATCTGTACTGGTTATAAGGTCTCAGTTTCTCTCTTCTTAACGCCTGGGTTTTAAGGAGTAGTGTGGACTGAGTTTTTCAACTTATTTCACATATTATGCACTGATAATTAAGAAGAATAAACCCCGCATATATTTCAACAAATTTTCTATCAAGGTATCATATGCATCAACACAAGTGTATACAAGCCTATCAACCCAAGGGGCTTAGTTAAGTTCCCATGAGGGAGTAAATAAGTGTTTGTCTCTCCATGAAGTCGCATGTTTGAATCATGTGAAGGCGAAACATTCCAAACCTTGAACCCGCTGACCCACTGGAGGGTTTGTATGATCATTAACTTCAGACCACCAAAAGTGTATACAAGTCTATCTAAATTACCATGAGGATGAAGACATACTAGAATTTAACAACAAATATGTCACACCCCCAAATTTCATGCTACCAACGATTCATTTGTCCACCCAATAATCAATTTTGCTACAAAGTCCACACACAAACTAGGTCACTCACAACACCCCGAAGCGGGGGCGCTGCTGCCTCCATGGCACAGCAGCCCCTAC
The DNA here is from genome assembly GCA_025413875.1 of Rhododendron molle. Classification (NCBI taxonomy): domain Eukaryota; kingdom Viridiplantae; phylum Streptophyta; class Magnoliopsida; order Ericales; family Ericaceae; genus Rhododendron; species Rhododendron molle. The sequence continues at coordinate 50,631,537 of CM046391.1, forward strand.
CCAGACCTTAGAACAACATCGTTTTGGAAAATAAAAACCCTTAACCTTTATATTTGCGATCCTATAGAGCCGAGATGTGATCATGGGAGAGCTCTAGAGACAAAATTAATTAATTATGTCCCAACGCCCCACATGTATTGTATGTGAGTTTGTGTAAGTACATGTTTGTGCGTTTGTGTGTAGTTATTGAATTATTGCCCAATAATACTGGTCAAGGTGGGTTTCCTTTAAAAAGTTTGTTGACTTTAGACAAATTGTTTTCGCTAAATGAACTTTTAGTTGATTTATGTGATCAAGAAAAATAACTTGTCTCAAAAACTTTTTTTTAACCAAGCCTAATTAGAATAAGAATCAAGAGAATGTGAACTCCATCCGGTGAAGATGTTTTCTTTCTTTTTTTTAAGCTCGCAAATGCGGTCACTGGAATCCCTGTTCGTTTTGGATTTTGAGGGACATTTTTAAGAATAATAAATGGAGAAAACTAGATTGAGAAAATTCATTGGGGACCGTACGTAGGGGTTTTGAGACCCCAAACAAACAAGCAAATCAATGGACCAAGTAATATAAACAAAACGAACATTGTATCAATTAATTCTCTAATTCTTGCACGTTAGAGATTCAGATTTACTAGATCGATAAATGCAGAAAACAAACTTTTTTTTTCCCAAATACGTTTCAAAATACAGAGATCAGTTTTTTTTCCCCCTTTCAGAAGATGACTTCTTGGTATACAACCACGCATATGGCTACATTTAGCCAGATTGCCAAACCAATGTTATCACTACAAGAAAATCGTTCTATAGTAACGGTCGAAAGTGTTGCCATAGAACCCAAAAACCATTGGTATAGACCCGTTTAGGCTATATGTGGAGGGCGTGGCTCGGTGAGTGGGTCATGTCGGTGCCCATGACGAAACCGTACCGGACCACATGGGCCCCTGGGTGACGCGGCTCGGATATCCGAAGGCTTGCACGATCCTGCCGATCCGAATCCACCGAACGGGGTTACTTCATTCCTAAAGGACCGCGAATGTGGTTTCTTAGATCGGCGGTACCCTGCCGAACCTGTCGGCGAACCTCGTCAAAGCTGGAGTAGCCGAGCCTCCCCGGTTAGCCGAACCAAAGTTGTTCACCCCCAGGAAAGCCGTTGCTCCGTATACAAGTCATGGAACCCAGCCCGGCGGCGCCTCGCCAAACCTGGTAGCAGCTACAAGCATAGCCGAACTGATATGTACGGCAAGACCCCCAACCACCGAACCATTCCCACTCCCTGACTTATAGCGGAAGTTAGGGGTGGAGACAGTTGAACAGGAAATGTGTCATCAATCCCCCTGATGTAGGAGCGGATCGTGAGGGATCGTGACGAGCCTAACGTTACGAGATTGGATTTGGATGCCATAGTGGGCGAACCAATCACCGGGCGCGTGGTGTGTCTGCGTGGACTAGACTCCACTTCTCCTCCGCCTATAAAAGGAGTGGTGATACTGAAGAATAAGGTACACAACATTCTCGCTCTCAAACCCTAAAACGCTCTCGCATACATTCCTCCACTTTTACTGACTAGATTGTCGGAGTGCCTATCCCGGACCACCACGATCCGGGCTTGGGCGCTAACGGTGCTTTCCCTGTGCAGGTACCAACCGAGATAAGCCAACCTAGCCATTCTAGCACCCGAGGTTCGACCGGAGAAAGCATAGCACCACAATTGGCGACTCTGCTGGGGAAAGAATAAACTCAGAATCCAAAAGAATAAAATCAGAATCCGATCTAGTGGTGTTGCTTTCACCCTCAAACCTCTGCACGCCCTGACAATGACTGGAGCGGACGGACGACTTCTTGGTCTAGCTCACTTCAATCCAAACCTTGAGGCTAACCACTCTTCCCCAACAACTCAGCGAGTGCGAATGGATTTGGGACTTGCGGGTTCCCCTCCCAGAAGACCCGATGGCTCGATGATGATGGGGTCAACCATGGCTGGGACAAGTACCCAACCAGTGGGGATGGCATCGTTCTATATTGACAGGGTCCACCACACGGCGGCAAGCCTTGGGCCTCCCCCGCCTCCTCCAAAGCTCCCGGTGAGCATGGCGGAGGAGTTGCTACGATTGAGGACGCAGGTGCAGCAGCTTCAGGCTTAGCAGGGTTTCTCTCTGGGGACCAGGTCGAGAGAAAGACGCCAAAGGGGGCATGTGGCTCGCCAGGCACAAACGGTTGACACAGCCAGGACTTCTGACTTCATGAGGCTCGGCGGACGCACCCACCAGGAGTCCGGTCGCCAGGATTATAGTCAAAATGAAATGTCTGGTGGCAGCCTCCGCCAGAGGCTCGGCCCGGAGGCTAGTGGAACTGCGTCGAGTGCTCGTACGAGATCGCAGGGGCGAACGCCATCTGTGGTAAGACCTCGACACGGCGTTAGGAGGAATAATACAAGAGCCTCTCATCACCGTTCCGCGGAAACTGAGGGTCACAGCGACCATCGTACCGAGTCAAGGCCTGCCGATCGGCGAAACGAAGACTATGGAAGGGTGCCAGCCCGTTCTCGGTGACGTTCACCAGGGCATTCACCGTGCCGTGCCCGACGCCGCTCGCCGGAGCACTCTGGTCATAACCATCGAGGGCGATCGCCGAGGTATTCGGAGGGACCATCTCAGGTGCAGGACGACAGCCAGGGGCTGCTCCCCGAAGAAAAATGTGAGGTTAATAGTGATGGAAGAACTGTCACTTTAGTGAACACCAGGACCGGCGAGAGAACTACTTACCAGGCAGTGCAGCCGCACGTGGCCCGCGTCCCGAGGGAGGATGCAAAGGCAGCATTTGGGTCCAAGAAGCGGAGTTCCCCAAAGCCGAGCGTCGATGGCCGAAGACTCCGCGTGCCGCTCTCGGATAAGCGCTCGAGGGACACTGAACAAGAGACGCCCCTCATACCATCAGCGGTCAATGCGCCGAGCTTGAGAGATACGGCGGCAGCCACGACCGAGAAGGGGGGTTGCCATTCTCTAAGGCCATAGCGGAAGAGGTTCCCCCCTCTAACTTCAAAGTCCCAAAGTTCAGTGTATACAACGCAAAATCGGACGCTCCGACCCATGCGCAGCAATTCAGGTCTATGGCTGCACTCTGTGGATTGAGCGAGGCAATGATGTGCCGAACGTTCTCCTTGAGCCTGCCCGATATAGCCATGTTGTGGTACACGCAGCTCAAACCTGGGTCAATCAACAGCTTCGGCGAACTGGAGCGCTCGTTCACGGCCCGGTTTGTGGCTAGCAATAGGCGGCCGAAGACGGTGGAGGCTTGGACGGACCTATGGCGGAAAGTTGGAGAGTCCTTGAAGGATTATTCCGAGCGCTTTTACAACATTTACAACCTGGTTGAGAGCTGCGACCAGAAGATTGCTGCAACAACATTTAAGCGCGGTCTGGATAGAACTTCCGATCTCGCCAAAGAGTTGATGCTGCGGCCACCAAGCGATATGTCGGATCTTATGCAAACCATCGCTCGTTACATTGAGCTGGAAGAGTACATCGATGGCTCCGACGCCACAAAAGCCGCTGAACCACCTAAGCTTGCTACGAACAAAGTGAAGAAGCAGGTTAACACAGTGGCCAAGAAGGAAGGCGCAGGGGCTGGTGGAAACAGAGGCGGCGGCAAGGCATGGGACCGGCCACCGAGCAACGGACGGGACCATCTTCCTATTACCACCTATTTTAAAGAACCCATTCTTCTTGTGCTCCGAGAGTGCGGAAGGCTTCCTGGTTTCCAATGGCCCACAGGAGCGGCAGAGAAGCTCGGGACCGCCGACGGGCGGGAGCCGAACCAAAGGGTGTACTGTTCATTTCATAATGAGCAGGGACACTACACAACGGCATGCCAGCCGTTCAAACTTTATCTGGAAGAGCTCGTCCGGCAAGGGAGGATGGATCGGTGGATTGACCGAACCAAATCGCCGGATGTGGGAATTTAGCCGAAGGCCCAAGTTCTAGATGGAGTGGTGCAGTGCATCCACGGACCGATGGATCCTGGCCGGGCCAATAGGTTACACCAGGAGCCGTATCATCCTTCACGCGAGGTGATGATGATACAGCCATCGCCGAAACGCAAGATGGATGCTCGTCAAACTTAGGAGATCACGTTTACCGAGAAAGACATGGAGGGGTTGGCTTTGCCCCACAGCGACGCCTTGGTTCTCTCCATACCAATCAAGTGAAAGATGGTCCGTCGAGTGTTAGTTAATCAAGGGAGTTCGACGGAAGTCCTCTACTATTCGTCGTTCAAGGCCCTTGGCCTTTCGAGGGATCGGTTGTCCCCGGTGGACGCCCCTCTTGTTGGCTTTACTAGAATTCCAGTGTACCCACTCGGCAAAATAATGCTTCTTGTCTATGCCGGCTCGGTGCAGCTAGACGTGGAATTCATTGTGGTTAACTCGCCGAGCCCTTACAATGCCATCCTTGGCCGTAATTGGTTACACGGCATGAAGGCTGTCGCCTCAACGCTCCATCAGTGCGTACGCTTTATCGGCGAGTCGGGGCGGCCGAAAACTATCAGGGGCAACCAGACAGCCTCCAAGAAGTGTTTTGTTAACTCCGTCCGCGGGAACGGCAAGGCAAAAAGGGTTCAGTGGATAGAAGTCCCTGAATTGCCGGAGGGGAGCATGCCCGGTGAGAAGATGAAGGAAGGACTGCGTGGGCCAGATGAGGTGGGACGGCCGGCCAGTGATAGGGCCGTAGAGGATCTGGTTAAGGTTCCGATCAATGAAGATGGAACGCGGTACTTTTTGGTTGGCTCGGAGCTAGATAAAGCCGAGCGTGGTCAGTTGGTCCAGTTCCTTAAGGAGAATGTGGGAGTTTTTGCTTGGACCCCGTACGAAATGCCAGGAGTGAGTCCAGAGGTGATCAAGCACTCGTTGAATGTCGATCCAGGAAGGAAGCCTATTGTGCAGAAGCCTCGTCGATCCTCAGCGATGCATGCAGACGCCGTTATAGAAGAAGTTGAGAGACTAATTGACGCCGGGGCCATTCGCGAAGTCTAGTATCCAACTTGGCTGGCCAATCTGGTGGTAGTGAAGAAGAAAAGCGGCAAATGGCGCGTGTGCATTAATTTTACCGACTTGAATGATGCATGTCCAAAGGATTGTTTCCCTTGCCCATGGATCAACCAGTTAGTCGATGCCTCCGCCGGATACGCACGTTTGAGCTTTATGGATGCGTACCGGGGTACCACCAGATTGCTATGGACGAGAAGGATCAGGAGAAAACTATTTTTATCACTCCGAACGGCACTTACTATTACCTGGTAATGCCCTTCAGCTTGAAGAATGCCGGGGCTACGTTTCAGCGTATGATAGCCCTGATGTTCAAAGGCTTGCTCGGCCGGGTGATGGAAGCTTATATCGACGACATGGTGGCCAAAAGCAAGGATGTCGCCGATCATATTTTCCACCTCGGTGAGATCTTCAGCGTATTGAAGACGTTTGGTTTAAAGCTTAATGCCGAGAAATGCGCCTTCGGCGTTGGGTCTGGCAAGTTCCTCGGGCACCTGGTAACCCGCTGAGGGATCGAAGCTGATCCGAGTCAGATTAAGGCTATCCAGGAGCTTAGGGCCCCGGCAACGGTAAAGGAGGTTCAGCGTCTTGCAGGCATGGTAGCTGCCCTTAACCGTTTCATCAGCAAATCCTTGGATGTATGCCGTCCGTTCTTTCAATCGATGAAAGGCAACAGCCGACGAAGTTTTCGATGGATGACGGAATGCGACCGCGCGCTTGCTGAGTTAAAGGTCTGCTTGTCCCGAGCCCCTTTGCTCGTCGTGCCAAGGGACGGGGAAGATTTGTACCTCTACCTCGCCATCTCCATGCATGCGACAAGCGCCGCTCTGGTCCGGCAAGAAAGCAGTGAAAGTGGCGTTGACCAGATCAGCAAGACGCTCCTACCTGCCGAGACCCGCTACTTGCCAATAGAAAAACTGGCACTCGTGTTGGTCACAGTAAAGAGGAAGCTCTTGCCATATTTTCAAAGCTTCACTATTGTAATCATCACGGAGTACCCGTTGAAAACTGTCCTCCGAAAAGCGGACCTATCGAATCGGCTGTGCAAATGGTCTTTGGAGTTGGCCAACTTCGATATTCGTTATCAGCCTCGCACGACGATCAAAGGACAGGTGCTGGCAGCCTTTGTCACCGAGTTCTCCCCTGGTGTGGATCAATAAGAGGGCGATGAGCCCATCTTATCTAATGCAACGACCGAGCATGGTTCAGCGCCTCGACTCAGTCACCCAGCGCACGATGAATTTATCACCAAACGTCCCATTCCCGCTCACCGCGCCCGACTTTTCACCGGACATGCCTGGCGCCTCCACGTCGATGGAGCATCAAACAACCAAGGGGTAGGCACCGGGGTTGTCTTGGTATCGCCAGACGGAACGATGCATGAACATGCTCTCAGCCTGGGCTTTCCCGCTACCAACAATAAGGCCGAGTACGAGGCCCTCATAGCTGGATTGCGGCTGGCTCGGCAAATGGGTGCTGAGGAGGTTCAGGTCTACTGTGACTCTCAACTCGTCGTGAACCAGCTCAATGACGACTATGAGGCCAAGGATGCGCGCATGAATAAATACGTCAGCCAAGTCATTGCTCTGGCCGGCTCGTTCAAGAATGCATTCTTTGACCATGCTGGGCGCGATCTCAACTCTCATGCCGATGCTTTAGCTGGTCTCGGAGCCGTATGCGCTGAGAATGACGGCAACCGAACCGTAGTCCTCGGCGAAATCCCAACACCGAGCTTTTAGACTGCGCCCCTGGAGATAATGGATATCCGCCTGGCCGCAAGTTGGATGGACCCTCTTATCGCCTACTTGAAAGATTCTACCCTACCAGCCGATCGGACGGAGGCCCACAAGATCCGCTGCCAATCGGCTTCCTACTTTCTTGATCCGACCGGCGTATTGTACCACCGGTCCTACACTGGACCCGACCTCCGTGTGGTCCACGAGCAGGAGGTGCCGAGCATTCTTAAGGAGTTACATGATGGCAGCGCTGGTTGCCACACCGCTGGCCGATCCTTAGCTGATCGTGCCCTTTCCCAAGGCTACTGGTGGAAGAAGATGGTGCAAACGGCTACAGAGTTTGCAAATTAATGCGAGTCGTGCCAAAAGCACTCTCTGCTCATCCATCAGCCGACCCTACCGTTACAACTGGTATCTAGCCCTTGGCACTTTGCCCAGTGGGGGTGGAAGTTACCTAAAGCGACCGGTGGCTTCACACACATCACCACTGCCACTAATTATTATACTAAGTGGGTGGAAGCCAAAGCACTCATTACCGTCACGGCTGCCGACATGGAGAGTTTCCTTTGGAAACATATATTCACCAGGTTCGGTGTGCCGTATGCCATCGTGTCAGATAACGGGACCCAATTTGTGGTCGATGCTATTAAGGCCCTGTACAAAAGGCGCGGTGTTCAGATGAAGATAGCCTCTGTTTCTTATCCCCAAGGGAATGGGCAGGCTGAGGCTGCCAACAAGGCCATCTTTGCCGGATTGAAGCGTCGACTCAAGAATAAGCGTGGCAAATGGGCGGCCGAGCTGCCCGATGTGTTGTGGGGCTACCGCACCACCCCACGGCGCGACACTGGCCGGACCCCTTATTCCATGGCGTTCGGCGTGGAAGCCGTGCTCCCAGTAGCGGTCACTCGCCCAACGGCTCGCACTGCTACTTTTGACGTACCGACGAACGATGCGATGTTGGCCGCTGAGGCCGATCGTGTTGATGATCTCTGCGATAGCGCCCACATTAAGTATGCGGCGTATCAGCAGCAGTTGGCTCGAAGTTATAACAAGAACGTACGGGCCAGGCCTTTCAATATCGACGACATAGTCCTTCGGCAGGTGGTTCAAAAGAAGGATTTGAAAAAGTTTATGCTCAAATGGGAAGGTCCGTTCCGCGTGGTTAAAAAGGTGGGCTACGGATCCTTTGAGCTCGTCGAGATGGATGGTACGGCTATTCTGAACCACTGGAATGCCCAGCTACTTCGCAAGTTTTATGCTTAAAGGTCCTTTTTTGTTTTGTCTGTGCCTTGGCTATTTCTGTAAAGCCCTTGGCAAATTTTCACGTTTGAATAAATGTGTTCGTTGCACTTTTTTACTTTTCTTAATTGTTTTACTGCCCTCGGTGGGCTCCTTGTGTCTTTAGTCCTCCGTAAGTCCTGAAGGGCACCGAGGCCAACTTTTTAAGTTCCCGTTCGGCAATAAGGGACATGCATTAACCTGAAAGGGGCATGCCCAGCATATACCGTTCCTTTGCTCCGGTAGAATCATACTCGGCAGTATGTCTCTACCGAAGCGGGGGATAGGTATGGCACGCTGGGGCTGTACAACACTAGCGTTCCATGTGCATGAAATGCAATACATGGAACATACATAAAGTACAGTAACATAAGACAAGTGTTGAAATAAAGCTGTTCGCATTGATCACTTAAAAGTTAAAACAGAAAGTTGGGCTCGGCAGTGGTAAACAGTTCCACGCCATCATCATACAAAAGAAGACAATAAGAAAAGCAAAAATCCTACTGGTCGGCAGCAGCGGCGTCTTCGTCTAAGTTTCGACGTGGGATCTAGCTGCTCGGAGGAAGTTAGTGGCTCGGCAGCTGCATGTGGGGCACCACTGGAGGTTCCCTTCAGTGGTCGTCCTTGGGAACCTCGGCGTAATCAAGACCGACTTGATAGCCGAGAAGGAAGGAGCTTTTATGGACACCTTCGATCTTCTCCAGTTCGGCCACCTTCAAGTTTTTGACCAGGTCTTCGACCTGCTTCGTGTAATCTTCCCCAGCTTCATTAAAGCCAGCGTCGCCGGCCTCCTTCAGCAGCTTCGGCAACTTCGCCTCCGCGCACTTCTTATCAGCCTGCAGCTGGTCCCGCTCGGCAGTGAGATTCTTGACCTCAAGCAGCAGCCGATCCCTCTCCTCCCTCACGGCGGCCGCGTCGGCAACCTTTGCCGCCAGCGCCTCAGCCTCGTTGAGGGCTTTCTTCAGCTCTTTCCTCAGCGCCTGTAGGTCCGCCCTCTGAGTCTTCTTCGTCTCGAGGAGGACGTCCATGTCGCTGAAGGCTCGGCTGGCACATTGTCCGGCCTGTAACGAGAAAGCGTTAGAAACAAAGTATTAAAGGAAAATTACTTGAACGTAAGTTTTGAGTATTACCTTGGCGAGAAACAGGCAGAGCTCAGCCATGTTGTTGGCCTTCCCTGTGTGAAGGCCCTCTATGTCCTTCGGCAGCGCCACCCCTTTAAGAAGGGTCATGGCCAAGAGGGGTTGTCTGATAGGCTGTTGCCGTTGGTGATGGCATGCCCGTCGGGGCACATGAAGTCTGGCGCAAAGGTTTCTTGGGGCTCAACAAGCCCGGTGGTAGTTGTTTCGGTGCCAAGGCCGGTCCCCACGAACACCACGTCGTCTTTGGCTACCCTGGCCTTCTTGGTGCCTTGGTCCTCCCCCTCGTCGGCCGATTAAATTCTGCTTCGGCAGCGGGAGCGCTGCGGTTGGTTAGAGGTGACTGGAGGCTGCTCCTCCTGCATTGAATGTTCGGTGTGAACCTGCTCCGGCTGCTCCTGTCGAGCCGGCAGGTTGGACGTGGAGAGGTCTTGGGCCGCGTACTGCCTTTGAAGCGCTTGCCCGGCAACGATGGACAGGTCCAACACCTTCCTCACCATCTTGCTCTTGTCTCTACGTTGGGCGAAGCCGCCGTAGGTTGGTTTGTAACCGAGCAGAATGGGTGCGTCCCGATTGCGCACTAGAGGAGGGCAATCAGATTTTCCCAATTACCAGTCAAATAAAGTGCCTTAGTTGGCGCCGAGCAGTCTGCACGTAAGGAAAAGAAGTCATTACTATGCAGTTGAAAGAAGTATGCCAGAACAATATGGTTACGAAATATAAAGAAATACCAGGTTTGTCTACGTAACTGAGGCCAGGGTATCCTCACGCTCGGGGGATATTGTAGGGTCTCTCTACCGTCGCCCCTACCCTGGTTGGGAAGGGCTGGTCAAGAAGTGGGTTTACGGGTCCCCATTCGAAGTTCCCGGACACCCTCACTAGAGCGTTTCCCCATTTCTCGGAGTCAGAGAGGCGATCCACCAGGTGGTCGAAGTGTTGCCGGGTGGTCATGTAATACCTGTCATATGATGGGTTCCTTGACACTACGTACATCAGCATCAAGTCACCCAGGGTAAAGGGCAAACGGTTCGACTCGGCCAATCTCATTGCCAAGCAGAGAATGCGCCAGGTGTTTAGCGAAAGTTGGATCGGCGCGAGATTGTATGAATGCATGAAGTAACGGAGGAAGGGGCTCATAGGGAACCTTACCCCTCCCTCAGTTATGGCATATAGGGAGAGGACGATGAAGTCTTCGCCGAACGGGATCCTCTCGCCGGTCACCCTCTCCACTAGGACGTCCTCTGGTATCTCATACTTAGCCTGAAACTCGGTTGTGAAACCTCCAGGCCCATCGCCGTAGAAGTGGGTGTATGGCATGGGACCAAGCCCGGTCAGCGGCGGAGGGATTAGGCAGACGTCTCTCGGCGGTTTTGGTGCCCTTCCTCCCACATCTGCCTCAGTTTGGTTCGGCGGCTCTCCCGCCGAGGTAGACGTGCCGGCATGGGACCCAGCCGTCACACGCTTGGTCTGCGCCGCTCCTCCCACGGCTGCCTCAGCTTGGTTCGCCGGCTCTGCCGCCGAGGTAGACGTGCTGGCATCGGACCCAGTAGTCATACGCTCGGTCTAATCCCCCTCTGGTTCGTAGCCGTGGTAGCCAGACTCGGCGGCTCTGTCTAATCCCCCTCTGGTTCGTAGCCGTGGTAGCCAGACTCGGCGGCTCTGTCTGGGGAGTCGCCTCGGCCATAGAGTATGTCTCTAGAGGCCCTATCATCCACTTAAAGGGGAACATGGATGCCTGGGATGATACGATGGCCTAGCCGCCGAGCAAGGTTGCTTGAGCTCTCGTCGAAGCCCACGTTCCCCGCTCGGTAGCTCCTTCCAAGGCTCTGGACGAGATCTCGGAGGTCCGGATATTCGTCGGGATCTACCCTTGGCGAAGAGAGGCAGGAAGAGTCCACCATTCTGAAGACCTAGACAATAAAAAAGAAAAAAAAAGTTAAACTACTTTAGCATGGCAGTTCCCCCCCCCCCCCCTTCCAGGTCTTTGATGGGGGCTGCAATGACGGCCAAACGAGGTTGCAGAGCGAGGGGGCGAGAGCAGAAAGTGAATTTCTGTCTCGCTCCCTTTTTATATAATGAAGCGAGGAGAGGCTGGAACCTTAAGGATCGCGCGCTGGAACCGAAGCGACGCAACCCCATCCACTCCTGCCTTGCCACGTGGAAAGCCTGCGTCGATCCGTACCCGCGGGGCTCTTCTTCACGCCACGTGTCTCCCTACGTCGAGCTAGGGTTAACCCCAGCCGTTCGATCCCTGAAACCCAACGGTCCCATCAGTGCCCTCTGCAGCAAAAACATCATTACTCCTTCCACAAGACGTCTCCTCGTTTCCCCTCGATGGTCCGGCAGAGTACGCTCGGCGGGAGTACCTTGGGACGCGCCCCCAGGAAAATGTGAACCACTGATCAACCCTTCCCACCTGCTACCTAAGGTTAGAAGAGGTTGAGGGGCTATTGTGGAGGGCGTGGCTCGATGAGTGGGTCATGTCGGTGCCCATGACGAAATCGTATCGGACCACATGGGCCCCTGGGTGACGCGGCTCGGATATTCGAAGGCTGGCACGATCCTGCCGATCCGAATCCACCAAACGGGGTTACTTCAATCCTAAGGACCGCGGAACGTGGTTTCTTAGATCGACGGTACCCTGTCGAACCTGTCGGCGAACCTCGTCAAAGCTGGAGTAGCCGAGCCTCCCCGGTTAGTCGAACCCGATGAGCCGAACCAAAGTTGTTCACCCCCAGGAAAGCCGTTGCTCCGTATACAAGTCATGGAACCCAGCCCGACGGTGCCTCGCCAAACCTGGTTGTAGCTACAAGCATAGCCAGACTGATATGTACGGCAAGACCCCCAACCACCGAACCATTTCCACTCCCTGACTTATAGCGGAAGTTAGGGGTGGAGACAGTTGAATAGAAAATGTGTCATCAATCCCCCTGATGCAAGAGCGGATCGTGAGGGATCGTGACAAGCCTAACGTTACGGGATTGAATTTGGATGCCATAGTGGGCGAACCAATCACCGGGCGCGTGGTGTGTCTGCGTGGACTGGACTCCACTTCTCCTCCGCCTATAAAAGGAGTGGTGATACTGAAGAATAAGGTACACAACATTCTCGCTCTCAAACCCTAAAACGCTCTCGCATACATTCCTCCACTCTTACTGACTAGATCGTCGAAGTGCCTATCCCAAACCACCACGATCCGGGCTTGGGCACTAACGGTGCTTTCCCTGTGCAGGTACCAACCGAGATAAGCCAACCTAGCCATCCCAGCACCCGAGGTTCGACCGGAGAAAGCATAGCACCACACTATACCAAAGGTTGGAGAACCGTTGCCCAAACCGTTGCAATATATCCGTTGCTGTAGAGGTATAGCAACGGTTTTGTCAAGCGTTGGTACAGATTTTTTTTAGTAACGGTTTCTTTAGCAACGGTTACAAGCGTTGCTAAAGGCAAGTATTTTTTTTTTAAAAAATCTGCGGTAAAATATGATATGGCAACCACATGGCCTCCACCTGTCGCCCACGTGGCATCCACCTGGCGCCCGCGTGGCAGGAGGAATGACCTTGCTCCTCCGAGGAATCGAACCCCCGACCTCACGTGTGCGCGCGCGTGCGCGCACCAAATCAACTGTGCTAGCCCATAACTAGTGTAAAAACTTAAAACCTTTAATATTTATACTATACTAACCGGACTTTTTAAATCCTTTTTTTTTAAATCCGGTTTATACTATACAAACACTTCTAATATCATTTTTTTCCAGATCGGAAGCGTCTATTTTTTACATAATAAGGAGTACAATATTTGTACGAAGAATGAAATTATTATTATATAGAATTTAACGCTAGGTTCAATAATTACCTTTTAAAATTGGTATAAATTGACATGCACCTTGTACCAAAAAAAAAACTCTCTGTTTTTCCTTTTTTTTTTTCAATATTAATGTTGCCTTTTCTAAATTTTTGTTAGATTCACATAAATTTTTTTGATTGGTCAGTTATTTCTATGAGATGAGTCTAAAAAATAAAAAAAATGAAATTAAAAGCATAAAAAATCAATATGGGCGAAAAAATATCAAACAACTAAGATTTGTTGTCTTTAGTGTCATCTTAATTATATGATATTTTTTTTCAACTTCGGTCCACAATTTTATACTTTTTTTATTCTTGTGAAGATGAATGATTAATCCCAAAATGAATGACTAGTTTCAAAAATTACCACAAAATGCTAAAAAAATACATTAAATAAACAATACCGGAAAAAATACCAACAAAAATTTAGGAAAAATAGCCCTAACAAAAGCAACGGTCTCGATCATCATGATTGTGTCACGGTTGAGTGGCTAAAGTACGTTCAAGAATGAAGTTAATCGAGTATCGCTACATACTTATCGGACAGATAAATTAATTTTATTAATGAAATTGTCCATCGATAAAGAAATTTTCTAAATCCGATCAAGCCAAATTTGTATGAGAACGATTTAATCAACATGAAAAATAAAATCAACGGTCTTGATCGTTAGTTCAGGTTTGGAAAACCGATCGTATGAAAGAAAATTGGATTTGGCGGCGTGAAAATCTAGTAACGGTTATTGGAAACCGTTGCTATAGGCTGATTTTTAGTAACGGTCATAGAAAACCGTTGCTATAGGCCGGTTTTTAGTAACGGTTATGGAGAACCGTTGCTATAGTCTTGTAATCTAGTAACGGTTGCATGAAAACCGTTGCTATAGTCCGGTTTCTAGTAACGGTTTGAAAACCGTTGCTACACACCGTCTATACCAATGGTTTTTTGAACCATCGCTACCAAAACCGTTGGGAGATCTCGATTTTCTTGTAATGTATACTCTATAGACGTAAGTGTGGCGGGTTCCACACAAATATTTGTATGGAGACCATCACACTTGTGTCTATGGAGTAAAAAAATGCATGCAGTGTCAATTTACAAACTTTCCCATTTAACAAACTACTAATAAAGTGGAACATTAAAATCTTTGAAACCTGTAACTGAAATATACCCTGTTAATCCTTTTTTCTGGCAGGTTTGGCTAGTAAAGCCAGGTGGCTTATTTTTTATCTTTGTCCAAATTTTTTTGCATTTATTAGTTTCGCGTCAAATTTTTTTTATGAATCATTATTGATTTGTCTCAATGAGAAGAAATGAAAAATGAAAAAATTAATCCAAACTTTTTTTAATAAAGACCAAAAAGACAATTTTTATGACTTATTTCTGTTTTTTATTTTTAAAAAAAGTGGGGCCAGCATAATCCATAATATTCTTACAACAACCAATGAAAGCATCTACTGCAATAAAGCGTATACTCAATAAAACTTCAGCATTCAATTAAGTGGTTGTAAAAGGAATTAGTATTTTTTCTTACGAAGTACAAACAGTTTCTAGGCCTACCGAACCTCTCCACATCGCATTGGTTTCACCTTACCGAAATAGGACAATGGTGGACCCTAGAATTTAACATAGTGGGCTCTTCTCTTTCTCTGGAACTCTAGCCGTCCCGTCCCCTTGGGGTTTCACAACCCTAATAAGACAGCGGGAGGAGAAGGTCATGATATTAGATTTCAATTTCCACTTTTGTTTTTTTGTCTTTAGTTTGTTTTTCTCGTATCTCTTCAAATTATTGACTTGTCATCTGATCTATGAGAATTTTGTCTCTCCTTTCTGTGAAAGTTTTAGTTTCGTCTTTTGGCAAATATTACGTTCTTTCAGATTATATTGCTTTACAATGGCATCCGTGTTAACAGTTCTCTACTACCCCATATGATGTCTTTGCAGGAGCAACTCATGATGGTTTGTCAAATCTGTAGTTTTGGGAGTTCATTGACACGTTCATA
Source organism: Rhododendron molle (assembly GCA_025413875.1). Taxonomy (NCBI): domain Eukaryota; kingdom Viridiplantae; phylum Streptophyta; class Magnoliopsida; order Ericales; family Ericaceae; genus Rhododendron; species Rhododendron molle. Next base: position 50,646,564 of record CM046391.1, read on the forward strand.
CTTGGTTGGAATTTGTCTGATCATTTAGGTATTTGTTGTCTTTTTTCTTGGCTAGCACTTTATCACTTTTTGAGACTGCTAGGAAATATGAAATTTCAGCAAAATGTGCATCAAGCCATGCCTGGGTTGGAGTGAAAGACATCGACCGTCTTGTACTTTTCTTGTTTTATCAATTAGACGATTAGTTTGGCTTTGTCTAAGATATTTATAATAAATTCTGTATTCTAAGTGTCGTCAGGCTTATATCAATATAACTTCTAACTTTTGTCCAAAAACAAAAATCACACCAAAATAATGTTAGCATTCGTGATAAGCTAACAACGTTTAAAGTGTATATATATATACATATATTTTTCATTGACAAGTTACTTGGGCAAATTTGTGCACCTCGACCCTATATGTTCAAAAAAAATCTATCACGTGTTCATCATCTATTTTCCTGTTAATAACTCCACGCATACAAATTTTGAGGACTAAGAGTCCCACACAAATGATCCGAGACGTTCATTTTGTAAAGAATAAATTCTTAGCTTTCCTTGTAAAAATCAATTCTAATGAATACCGATAAGTGCTTGATTATTTGTTTATGTTTTGATTCAGAATTTGCAGTCCTAATTTCTGCATAGAAAGTTAAACGAATGTATCAAGCACTTAGCGGTATTCAATTAAGCTGATATTTTTCAGGTAAGGCTTAAACATTATCCTCTAAAAATGATCGATTGCAATCATTTACATGGGACTTGAGGTGAATCCGAAAAATTTTGAACGGAGAAAGTTGAAAAAAAATGAGTGGGGGCACGGGACCCCACTTGCCCCTTACTCGTCCACCCTTGGAAATAGCACAAAAAGCTAGCGATTCTACTATGGAAATCAACGAGAGCAACTGACTGTGAGAACCGACGATCACGAGGCCCACTCTAGACCATGCACAGATGATCCGAGGTGTTCAATAATTTTAAGAAAAATCGAGTGGGCCGATAAGCACCCATTATTGTAGATAATTGGTGCGCTTAGTCCCGCTTTAGGTTAATTATGTTCTTTTTAATTGCCGTTTTAAGTCATTTTGCGCGTAAGGTTTCCTTTTGAGCGTTTCGGGTAATACGCGATTAGAAGGCGTGTTTTGATGTTCGGTGCAACCCTTGAGGGTATTCAAGTGCTTCTGCCCGGTGGATTTTGGCCGTCGGGCATCGGAGTGAGCAATCGCCTGCTTGGCAATGCTCGCCAGGAATTTGTGAGGCCATCGGGTCCTCGTGGAAGCGGATGAAGAGTGGAACGATCTGGAGATTAGAGGGTACAGAATTTCTAAGCTTACGTTGAGATTCTCGAAGATATGGAAAGCGGTTCCTCCAAGAGGCCATAAGGAAGCGGTATCGATACAAGCAAACAGCTGTATCGCTACCATAAGGTTACAGTGCATTTGCTTTTGGCCGTAGCAAACCTGTATCAATACAGGCAAAACATTTGTATCGATACAGGTTGCTTACTGAAGATATTTCCAGTTTTGGCATTTTTTACTTTTTGGATATTTTGCTCCTCTCTTTGGGATATTTTGAGGACGTGTTGTGTGAGACTGAGGCACCATGTGTATAAATACCTCACTCTCTCACTCTTGTATCTCTCTCTTGTCTTCTCCCTCTTAAGTGTTTCAAGTTTTCAACTTTCATCCATTAAAGCTCTTAAGTTTTCAAGCTAATTTCTTCAAGTACTCCTGTAAGTTGTTCTTATTTATTAATTTGTCGTTCATTAACGTTGTAGCTACGGTTAAGGTGATCGTTAATATCAAGTTCATTTTTGTTTTTATCGGTTAAAAACCATGCCTTACTTTTATTCTTTGATGTATGCTTTAAGTATGTTTGAGTAGTCGTTTGGCTAAGTCTCGGGATAATCTTTCCCGAGGACTTAGGTAGTTATTTGGTTCTTGAGCCATTGGGCTTTCAAGCATGATTTTCGGAATAGGGCTAAATTGGTAATTTCGGTCTAAACTTAGGGGTGTTAACTCCTTGGAATGCCGTTTGACAAGCGGTCTTGGCAAATGGTATGTCGAGGGCTCGTGGCCTCCTTTGGACTCGAGAAATGATTCAAACAAGTTGGTTCACCTCCGTTTAATCACATATTTCATTAAACGTAATCATTAAAGCTAAATTCTCCGAGCTCGAGCACGCGGTCGTGATTCTCGCCTGAGTTATAATTGAAATCTGGTAACAGCCTTTGTCAAGGGTTAGACGATCCTTAGACTTGCCTCTTTAAGTTAAGAAAGCAAAACTTTAGTCTTCGTTTTAGTCTTTCCAATTTCAAAGCAAAACCGACAGTTGGCCGTCTTAAACGCCACAAACCGACCATAAAACCTTCAATCCGAATCAAGCTGTTATCGAATTCTCTGTGGGAACGATTCCGGTCTTCCGGTTATTTTCCGAGCAACGACCTAGCCCTACGCTTCGGGTTTCTATCAACCTTATATTTGAAGGCAAGGTTTCGACGTAAGCATTTTTGGCGCCGTTGCTGGGGATTTCTTTTTATAGCTTATTTGGAGGATCGTCAAACCACTGTAAGTATTCCGTTTCTTTTCACTTTGTGTAACTTGAACTCAAATTAGTGGATACCTCTAACCGAGCCACCAATTCGACTTGAGGTGTAACGAAGCTAAAGTGAGCGTCAATTGCCTTTACTGTTTTTTATTCTATAGCCGTGGTGGTGGCATAACCCCACGAGACTGTTTGTGAACGAGGCGGCGGCATAGCCCCTCTAGTCTGGTTAGCTAGTTTTGTGCAGGGTGTATGCTAAACATTTACCGTAGCCCTTTCTCAAATCAGCTACATCGGTCTGCTTCTCCGCCAAGGGTTCGTACTATTATTCAGGCATATTCTCCACCGCGTGAGTTATCACCTCTGTTAAGGCCAATGGAATCACAAACGTGCTTACAAGAGGTCCGCATGTGTCACCAATTGCTATTTCGAATTGCACCAACGCCAATGCGTTTGCTTTCAAACCAGAATATCATCGGGTTATACCGGAATTTCGGGGGCGCGAACTTGAGGATCCGTATTCGCATATCCGGGAGTTTGAAACTATTGTAAGCACGTTTGTGACAACTCCGGGGCAGCTTGATCAAGCTAGGTTGAAGTTGTTTCCTTTCTCACTTAAGGATAAGGCCAAGCAGTGGTTCCATTCCTTGAAGCCTCAGTCTTTGCGTACTTGGAGGGAGGTTCAAGATGTGTTTACCCAAAAGTACTTTCCGGTGAGCCGAACCAAGCTCCTCATGGACCAAATTGCGAACTTCCAGCAGAAAGATGGGGAGATTTTTATAAGGATTGGGAGCGGTATAAGGATTTGCTTGCAGCCGTTCCACACCACAATTATCCAATGTACCTGGTGATCAATTATTTTTATGTGGGATGTAACCAACAAGCCAAGCAGCTTCTTGACACGATGGGAAGCGGAGATTTCTTGGGCAAGGATTCGGATGCTGCATGGGAATTCTTGGATGCCTTGGCTGAAAGAGCTCAGACTTGGGAATTCATAGATGCGGGTGATCAAGTGATGAGAAATCAAGGACCGGGTGGTTCTGGCAAGTTTTCAGTGAGCGAGCATACTATGTTTGAATCTAAACTAGATGAGTTATCAACTAAATTGGATAGGATGAAGTTGGATGTAATTCAAGCGAAACCGGTAAAGGAAGTGAATGAGGTGCGCCAAGTGGAGGAGTCATGTGTTATTTGTGAGACGGTGGGTCATTCAACTGATAATTGCCATACCATTTTCGCCCTTCGACAACACTATAGTCAACTTCCCGTGGAAGAGGTTTGTGCATTCAATCAACGATGGGACCCATATTCTAACACTTATAATCCGGGATTGAGGTCTAATCCGGCTTTCCGTTGGAGCAACCAAAATGAGGCCGGGTCTTCATCGGCTCCGCAAGCTTGGCGGCAACCCCAACAAGGGCCGCCACATTTCCCCGCTATCCAAGGCCGGCCAGGCTTTATACCATCGGGCCAGTTTCAAGGCCAAAACCAGTTTCAAGGCCAAAATCAGTTTCAGCCACCCCAACAAGGGCAGCCTCCTCGACGATCTTTGGAGGATACCATGAATACCTTTTGTCAAATGCAAATCACCACTAATGAGCAAACGGCTCAAGCAATGAATGATATTCGAAATCAAATGGGCAAATTGACAACGGCTATAGGCGTATTACAACAAGAAAGAGGGAAACTCCCCACTTAACCTTTGGCTAATCCACAGGGTCAACATTTAATTGGTAGCTCTTCGGTGCCTCTCCCCGAGCAAGCCAAGGCCATTATAACGTTGAGAAGTGGGAAGTGGAGCTGCCGGTGATTCCTATTTTGTTCCCAACTCCGGCACCATTGACTCCACTAACATCAATTGGGGAATCTCCCAGGCAAGTGCCAGGGGATAGGGAACTCGAGAAAGGAAAGGCCAAGGAAGCGGATGTTCCACCATCTTTTACCATTCCCGCTCCATTTCCGAATCGGCTAAGGGCGCCGGCTAAGCCAAATTTGAATACCGATATCTATGAAGACCATTAACCTTCCTTTACTTGATGCCATTAAGCAAATTCCGTCGTATGCTAAATTCTTGAAGGATTTGTGTACTCATAAACGTAAGTTGCAAGTGTAGAAAAAGGTTTTCTTGACCGAACAAGTGAGCTCTCTTTTCGAGTCAACCCTTCCGCCCAAGTATAACGATCCGGGGTGTCCTACGATATCCATCACTATTGGGGGAAAGATTGTAGAGAAAGCTTTACTTGATTTGGGCGCAAGCGTCAATCTTTTACCTTTCTCGGTGTATGAGCAACTAGGTTTGGGCGAGATGAAATCGACCCGGGTGACTTTACAATTGGCGGATAGGAGTATCCAAGTTCCTAAGGGGATGGTCGAAGATGTGCTTGTCCAAGTTGGCCAATTTGTGTATCCGGTGGATTTCGTGGTTCTAGACACTTGTCCGGTGCCTGCAGCCCAATCTTCGGTTCCAATTATTCTCGGGCGACCGTTCTTGGCAACATCCGATGCCGTCATTCATTGTCGGGACAGTCAATTGAATATGAGTTTCGGTAATATGAAGATGCAAGTTAACATGTTTAGTATTGGAAGCCAATTGGGAGACGATGAAGATGTTTACGGGGTAATCATGATTGATTCGCTCGTTCAAGACCATGTGGATGAGTTCATTTGCAAGGATGAGTTGGAATTGGCTCTTATGTCTGTCGAGGCTGATTTTCTAGATGCTCCCGAGGTTGCCTATTTGTGTTCTTTGTTGGATGATGAGGAGGCGTGTGGTATAAATTCGTGGATTCCGAAATTTGAGGAGTTACCGCCCATTGAGAAGCGAGCAGTTCCGTCTAGTGAGGAACCCCCAAAGCTTGACCTCAAACCGCTTCCAGATACACTCAAGTATGCTTATCTGGGCAATGGCCAAACTTACCCGGTGGTGATCTCCTCTGGCCTAAGTGAATCTCAAGAGTTGGAATTGATTGTTTTGTTGCGGAAGCACTCCAAAGCCATCGAGTGGTCTATAGCCGACATCATGGGTATCGATGCCTCCCTTTGCTTGCACCATATTTATATGGAAGATGATGTCAAACCGACCCGCCAACCTCAAATGCGTTTGAACCCGATTATGAAGGATGTTGTTCGGGCAGAAGTGATCAAATTGTTGGATGTTGACATTATCTACCTAATAGCAGATTCCAAATGGGTGAGCCCGATACAAGTGGTTCCAAAGAAGTCTGGCGTGACGGTTGTGAAAAACGGCAAGGATGAGCTTATTCCAACACGTGTTCAGATCGGTTGGCGAGTGTGTATAGATTACCGTAAGCTCAATGCCAGTACAAGGAAGGACCATTTCCCTCTTCCCTTCATCGATCAAATCCTGGAGAGGGTGGCCGGCCACAAGTTCTATTGCTTTCTCGACGGGTACTCCGGGTATAATTAGATTGAGGTGGCCTTGGAAGACCAGGAGAAGACTACATTCACATGTCCATTCGGGGCGTTTGCGTATCGTCGTATGCCTTCGGGCTTTGCAATGCCCCCAGTACCTTCTCGAGGTGTATTATGGGACTGTTCAGCGACATGGTGGAGTAGATCATGAAAGTGTTCATGGATGACTTCTCTGTTTTCGGTGATTCTTTTGAGGCATGTCTTAATAATTTGGGACTTGTGCTAGCCCGGTGTGAGGAAAAGAATTTGGTATTAAATTGGGAGAAGTGCCACTTCATGGTGACCGAAGGCATTGTGCTGGGCCATATTATTTCTTCAAAAGGCATTGAAGTTGATCGGGCAAAAATCGACTTAATTAGTAACTTGCCAACTCCGAAGTGCTTAAAGGATGTCAGTTCTTTCTTGGGGCATGCCGGTTTCTATCGGCGGTTTATAAAGGATTTCAGTGCCATCGCTCGGTCGTTGTGTCATTTGCTAGCCAAGGATGTGCCATTTGAGTGGACGCCTGCCTGTGAGGCCGCCTTCGCCAAGCTGAAGTCAAGTCTGACCTCCCCGCCTATCGTACGGTCTCCGGATTGGGAGTTGCCTTTTGAACTCATGTGCGACGCCAGTGACTATGCTGTCGGGGCCGTTTTGGGCCAACGCCAAGGCATGGAGCCGTATGTCATTTATTACGCGAGCAAGACATTAAATGAGGCTCAGATGAATTATTCAACCACCGAGAAGGAGTTATTGGCGGTTGTTTTTGCACTTGACAAGTTTCGGTCCTATCTAGTGGGCGCCCCGATTACTGTCTATACCGATCATTCTGTGCTTAAGTACCTTTTTACCAAGCAAGACGCCAAGGCGCGATTGATCCGGTGGATTTTGCTTTTGCAAGAGTTCGATCTTACTATAAAGGATAAGAAGGGTGTAGAAAATGTGGTGGCCGATCACTCGTCACGGTTGGAGTTTGAGGACCACACGGCTCATATTCCGATCGGTGACTCCTTTCCGGACGAGCAATTGTTTACAGTCTCAACGGCTCTGTGGTATGCCGATATCGTGAACTACTTGGTTACCGGGTTGATGCCGGCCTATTGGAATTTACAAGAGAAGCGTCGGTTTTTGGCGGAGGTGAAGCGGTTTTCGTTTGATGACCCGTATCTCTTTAAGTATTGTGCTGACCAACTTGTCAGGCGATGTGTGCCCGACTCCGAACAACAGAGCGTAATTAAATTTTGCCACACGGAAGCTTGTGGGGGTCATTTCTCATTCCGGAAGACCGCCGCCAAGATTTTGCAAAGCGGTTTCTATTGGCCTCAATTGTATAAGGATACTTATGCCTTTTGCCGGGGTTGTGCTCGCTGCCAGCTTTTGGGGTGTGCGACACAATGGAATGAGATGCCGCTTGCTCCCATTTTGATTATTGAAGTGTTCGATTACTGGGGCATCGACTTCATGGGGCCATTCCCGTCATCGTTCGGGTATCTCTATATCTTGCTGGCAGTCGATTATGTGAGCAAATGGGTAGAAGCCATTCCCACTCGTACCAATGATGCGGTGGTTGTGGTTGAATTTCTTCGGGAGTACATTTTGGCACGATTTGGGATGCCGAGGGCAATCATTAGTGATCAGGGGACTCATTTTTGCAACCGATCTATGGCTGCCCTTATGAAGAAATACTCCATTTTGCACAAAGTTTCTACAGCCTATCATCCACAAACCAATGGCCAAGCGGAGTTAGCAAACTGGGAGATCAAAAATATTTTGGAAAAGACGGTGAATCCCAACCGAAAGGATTGGTCTACTCATTTGGTTGATGCTTTATGGGCTTACCGGACGGCTTACAAGACTGTTTTAGGCATGTCCCCTTATCGACTAGTATATGGGAAAGCGTGTCACTTACCGGTGGAGCTTGAACACAAAGCTTATTGGGCCATCAAGAGGCTCAATTTCAACATGGCCAAGGCCGGTGCCCGACGGAAGCTTCAACTTACCGAAGTCGAGGAGATGAGGTACAATGCTTATGACCACTCTCGAGCTCATAAGTCTAAACTTAAAGCTAAGCATGATCAGAACATTGTGGTTAAAACCTTTGTGCCCGATCAACAAGTTTTATTGTATAATTCCCGTTTACATCTCCATCCCGGTAAACTGCGCTCACGTTGGGCCGGCCCTTATATTGTCAAAACTGTCTTCGTCATGGGGCCATCGAAGTTGAAAGCATGCAAAATGGTTCTTCGTTCAAAATAAATTGTCAAAGGCTTAAGCCTTTCCTCGGTGGCTTTGAAATTGGGGAGCCCGATGAGGTGTTGGCCGATCCAGTTTACATGAATGGCCCGTCGGCTTAGTTTTATGTTTCATTAATTTGCACGGGGAGCGCAAGCGTCACCGCTGAACTTGACTGTTTGTCAGACCGGGCCTCTTGACTTAATTGTAAGGGGTACCCTCCATTGACTTGGGTATTTGTAGCTTCGCACGCCGCTACTAAAAAAAGGATCGTGTGCCCAGCTCCGGTTCGAAGGGCAATTTTAATATCAGTGACATAGGGCTTTTATTAGCCTTTCTGATAGGAGTAATTCACAGTGAACCACTCATGTCTTCCAGATTAGCCCCAACGGGGGCGGTATAGATCATAGGTTAGGCCTTGGTATTCCCGTGCTCCATTACCGCACTTGGCTCTGTCTTGTGCTTGCCTAGCTCCGATCTTAGGGGACGCTGGACTTCATTGTTTGGCGGAGTCCATCTGTGACTTGGACGCTCCGAGCTCTGATATTAAATTCTTTCTGTTTGTACATAGTGTTGATAATGTGCATATTGTAAATAGTTCTTTCGTTATTTCTGTTTGTTTTCTGTGTTTCGGGATTTTCTCATTAAGAGATATCACCAATGCATCATTGTTTTGGGCTTTAAGTAGCCCTCTTTGTGGTAGTTTACCGTTAATGATCCTTGTTCTCCGCAATTGTCCCTATCGGAGGCAGCTTAGGTCTTGGGTGAGCTTTGCTTATCTTGGCTCACTTTGTTTTGACCGTCGGGAACGCTGGGCTTAATTGCTTGGCGAGGTCAAGCGGTGAATTTTACTTCGGGTGTGATGTAACACATTTGACGGTCTAGTATAGCCACCCGAGTTTTGCCTTGCCAGTGAGACTTGGGAAGAAAAGTATGACTCGTGAGATTGCGTGAAAATCGGGTGGTGTCTTTTATGTTCTTTGTTTTTTTTCTTCTGTTTGTTGGTGCCCGGATAACATGAGCCGGGCGGTTCTAATGTCATTTGTCTCTTAGTAGGTAGTTGGAGCTTAAGTCTTTTGCAGGGTGAACGTGCTACCACGCCAGCCTTGGTGGATTGGGTCTAAAGTCAGAGTGATTGAGGCATTCACGAGCCCTAAGCATGGGTGTGACTAGCTGTGGTTCTGTTGGAAGAGCCGATGGAGTCGACCTTGGAAGCAGTTCGGATGACGAAAGGAGACGGTGACGAAAAAGCCTCCAACTTGGTCGAGGTATAAGGGGGTTGACATTCCCCCGTGGGTAATATCTTTTGTCCTTTCCCTCCCAATACTGTTGTTCTCCATGCTATGAGGGCATAACTTCTTTTAAGTTGGGGGGAGGGGTATATCTATGCTAGTTATGTTTTCGTTTTCGTTTTTTGCTTACTTTTTTTCGTTTTTTTTCGGTTTTAGGTTGAAATCCTTCCATTATTACAAAATTAGTGGATTAAAATAACTTGGCACATGCTCGTTGGTGTTAATTTCGCGAGAGTTCGTTACACAAATTTTGTATATCGCAACTTGCATAAATGGACTTAGGTGGCATTTACGAAGTTTGAGTGTATTTCGGTCAAGTTTGGCCCATATCCCGATTTTTGTCTTCGTACATTTGTAAATAAGTAGATCATCTCATGTCATGCCTAAGCATGTTCGTTGTCTAATTTGAATTAATTTGGAATTTATGGCGCACTTAGGATATGATACAAGGCATTTTTCTATGATTGAACCACATATGAGTCTCCTCGACCCTTAAAATAAAGCCAAGTCCGTGTCACAATATTTTCCATAGGGAATCGGATGTTAGGGTGGCTGGTTGGTACTTGGTTCTACGCAAAAAGGGTGAATCAGCAGGTTTATGGGGCTTTGGGTGGCTCATCGGGTGTGTTTTGTGGCTATCGGGTATCGCCAGGGCAGGAACATGGGTTGGCAAGTGAAATGTGACCATAACAAAGCGGTATCGATACAGGAAAAATGGCTGTATCGATACCATAAGCTAACAGATGCCAGGTAACATATAGCAAAGTTGTATCGATACAGGCAAAACGCTTGTATCGATACCAAAGCCTTATCAGGCCTACTTCAGACGATTTCAAGCCCGACCTTTTCATATTCTTTTCCCCCTCTCTCTCTCCTCTCCTCCATAACCGCCATTCCTTCGCCCTTTCTCTCCCCAAATCCTTCCAAATACCCACCAAATCCCGTGATTCTTCCACCAAATCATCCCCAAATCACGTTCTTGGCAAGATTCAAGCAAGGATTGAGGATTTTGTTCGTCAATCACTCACATGCAAGGTGATTTCGGATTCTCTCTCTCTCTCTCCTTGTTTTTGTGATGTTCCACCATTAAAAACCCATCAAACCGCCATTTATCTTCTATATAAACCTTCTCAAACCCTTTTTCCCCATCAATTTTGATCCCATTGCCCAAAATCTGAATTTTCTAAATCCATACCCCCGTAATCCGAAAATGCCCAGGGTCAAAATGATTGCTCAGAAGGCCAAGGGAAAGGCTCCGCTTGATGAAGCGCCTTCTCGAGATGTTGAGAGTGAGGATGAGGGTAATGTGCAGCCGGAGGAGGGTGAGGAGGAAATGGTGGAGGCCCGTCCGTCTCGTAGGAGGAAGATGACTGCCGAGGAGATGGTTTCGGCCCGTCAAAAGAAGTGGGAGGACAGTTTTGCGAAGCAGAATGTGAAGAATGAGCGGCATGTGGATGCTTCAAGTTTCGGGTCACAGATGCGGGCCATTCGGCGAATCACGGACCAAGGTTTGTCTTATTTCTTCGGTGCCTGTCCTGGTTATAACAAGAGTTTAGTGGCTGCTTTTTATAAGAAAATGATTGTGCGTGGTCCTGATGATATTGGGCGAGATGATGCTCAAATCATATCAAAAATTGGACGTGTTGATATTGTGATTACTAGGGAATTGGTTGCTAAGGCTTTAGATTATATTCGCCCGGCTGCCCATGAGATTAATTACCCAAGGGCTAATTTTGCTACGTTTGATGAGATATGTCAAGCAATGTATGAGGGTGAAGTTGGGAATATAGGTGATTTTCATGTGCCGGGCAAGTTTCATGAGAGGTATAAATTAATCAATCAGTTTGTGCATCACAATTTGAACCCTCGTGGTACGGAAAACAAACCAACTTTAAAAGATGGGGAGCTGCTTTATGCTTTCATGCAACCGGGGATGAAAACGGATTAGGCCTCATATATTTTTCGTGAGATTGTGGCGTTTAAGGCCGATGCACCGCTGAATACAAGGATGCCCTATCCTTGCTTGATTACCAAAATGTGCAAAGAACAGGGTGTAACATCAGAAAAGTACAATGAGAAAGGAAGGTTAGAGCCCGGGGTTATAAATAGCACTGTGTTGACTAAGAGTCAATCTCAGTCAAGGGGGCCGAAAGCTGCACCGGCGGGCGATTACTTGACCACGGCTCCGCCTAGGGATTCACCGAAGCAAGTTTGGTATAAGAAACTGTTTTATCAAGGGGTAGCAATGATTGGGAGTCGGAGGAAGGAAAAGAAAGAGAGGAGGGCCATGGCAAAGAAGCAAGATCGTATGGAGCATCGTTTGGAGTGGCTTACTAGCCGGGCTGAGGGGTCTTCTACTGAGCCGTATGTCCCGCTGTCTGTGGAGCAAGGCAAGGATTCTGATGACTTTGCTGGAGATGAGCCGGTTTCAGGGGATGATGCATAGTCTTCGTGGTAGTCGGTGGTAGTGTTGAAAAACCCTATACTTGGTCGGGGTGCATGGTGGTTGACAGCCCACCTATCCTATCTCGTTTTTATTTATGTTTATGTTTAGTTGTTGAACTCGTACTTAGTAGTTTTAATTGGTTTTGTTGTGCCCGGCATGTGGCTTTTTGTCTTGTTTTTTTTTTTTTTTTTGTAGTTGGTGACGGCCAACGAGTAGTTAGTTGACCAAGCTAGAGTAGGGCCGTCACCTGCTTTTGCTAACCCTTCTTTTGTTCGTCCAAGGTCATTAAACGCCTAATGAAGACCTTAGTTGATCTCTAGTGCGCGTTAATTCCTTTTTGATTCATTTACTTGATAACATGCATATCTAGCTCGTGGCATGTTTGCTTTCATTACTTTAGCTTTTGATTTATGCTTATGAATTCTGTTCCAAGTGCTCTCCATATACCGAGGCATGGCGTTTTTGTTCCCCATGACCCATTTCCGAGCACTTTTGTGGGATATGGTTAGTAGCGTGCTCATACATTTGTGGCGTCCGTATCCTCCTTTTTGCTTAGGATACAGACTTTGGTACTTGGTTTGGATGCACTTGATACTTAGTAATCCATTTTAGTTTTCAGCTGTCTGTTGCGAACTTTGAATAAATTTGCTTTTGGAACTCTTGCTAGTTGGATACGTTGTTGGATGTGCTAAGTTATTTTAAACGGAAGGATGGCATAGTTAGTTTCGTAGTGTATTTTGGTTGCTCGGGACTAGCAACGTTCAAGTTGGGGGGTGTGATAATTACCCATTATTGTAGATAATTGGTGCGCTTAGTCCCGCTTTAGGTTAATTATGTTCTTTTTAATTGCCGTTTTAAGTCATTTTGCGCGTAAGGTTTCCTTTTGAGCATTTCAGGTAATACGCGATTAGAAGGCGTGTTTTGATGTTCGGTGCAACCCTTGAGGGTATTCAAGTGCTTCTGCCCGGTGGATTTTGGCCGTCTGGCATCGGAGTGAGCAATCGCCTGCTTGGCAATGCTCGCCAGGAATTTATGAGGCCGTCGGGTCCTCGTGGAAGCGGATGAAGAGTGGAATGATCTGGAGATTAGAGGGTGCAGAACTTCTAAGCTTACGTTGAGATTCTCGAAGATATGGAAAGCGGTTCCTCCAAGAGGCCATAAGGAAGCGGTATCGATACAAGCAAAACAGCTGTATCGATACCATAAGGTTACAGTGCACTTGCTTTTGGCCGTAGCAAACCTGTATCGATACAGGCAAAACCTTTGTATCGATACCTTACTGAAGATATTTTCAGTTTTGGTATTTTCTACTTTTTGGATATTTTTTCCCCTTTTGGGATATTTTGAGGACGTGTTGTGTGAGACTGAGGCACCATGTGTATAAATACCTCACTCTCTCACTCTTGTATCTTTCTCTTGTCTTCTCCCTCTTAAGTGTTTCAAGTTTTCAACTTTCATCCATTAAAGCTCTTAAGTTTTCAAGCTAATTTCTTCAAGTACTCTTGTAAGTTGTTCTCCTTTATTAATTTTTCGTTCATTAATGTTGTAGCTGTGGTTAAGGTGATCGTTAATATCAAGTTCATTTTCGTTTTTATCGGTTAAAAACCATGCCTTACTTTTATGCTTTGATGTATGCTTTAAGTATGTTAGAGTAGTCGTTTGGCTAAGTCTCGGGATAATCTTTCTCGAGGACTTAGGTAGTTATTTGGTTCTCGAGCCATTGGGCTTTCAAGCATGATTTTCGGAATAGGGCTAAATTGGTAATTTCGGTCTAAACTTAGGGGTGTTAACTCCTCGGAATGCCGTTTGACAAGCGGTCTTGGCAAATGGTATGTCGAGGGCTCGTGGCCTCCTTTGGACTCGACAAATGATTCCAACAAGTTGGTTCGCCTCCGTTTAGTCACATCTTTCATTAAACGTAGTCATTAAAGCTAAATTCTCCGGGCGCGAGCACACGGTCGTGATTCTCGCCTGAGTTATAATTGAGGACCGGTAACAGCCTTTGTCATGGGTTAGACGATCCTTAGACTTGCCTCTTTAAGTTAAGAAAGCAAAACTTTAGTCTTCGTTTTAGTCTTTCCAATTTCAAAGCAAAACCGACAGTTGGCCGTCTTAAACGCCACAAACCGACCATAAAGCCTTCAATCCGAATCAAGCTGTTATCGAATTCTCTGTGGGAACGATTCCGGTCTTCTGGTTATTATGCGAGCAACGACCTAGCCCAACGCTTCGGGTTTCCATCAACCTTATTTTTGAAGGCAAGGTTTCGACGTAAGCATGGGCTATGTAAAATCGGCTCATTCCGATTTGTAGGTGTTCGATCCAATTTTCTATTTGTGAGCTTTTTTGAGAATTCTTTAATGAGGGTTGGTGTTGCGCCCTCAAAAGCGAAGCACCGTGCTGCCACGTTGAGTGGGGCCCACTCTAGTCTCATTTTATTTATCGAAAACATGCATTTCGTAGAGCTCGTCGCGTAAAACAAATATGCAACAAATTAGCTCAATCGGATATTATTATGTGCCTGATTGAAACACATATAACTTAGTAATAATGGGTTCTAGTGGATTTGATGCAAAGTTTCGGATCCATTCTTTTTAAGATAAAGGTGTTCCGATTAGGCATTTAATGATATTCAATCAAGTTGATTTTTGCATACTTGATCTATACGACGAGCTCTACGAAGTGAACGTTTCGGATCAATCAAAGTGAAACCGAAGCGGGACTTACTGGGCGGAGCATGGTGCTGTCCTTTTGAGGGGCAGCACCATCCCTCCTTACAGAATTCTTTAAAAAGCTCACAAATAGATTGAACATGATTGTCGAGGGATTAGAGAGGATCCAATTTCCTTTCTTATTTTCCTGCGGTGCGCCTTTGCAGCTATTAATATTGTGGTACCAACTTTCCTCTACATTAATAAAAGTGTCAAAAATGTCATTAATGAAAATTTGATACAATAGATACCGGATCCCGTCGGGTCTGGTGATCCGACGGGATCTTGTTTGATACAGTAGATCTGTGCAAAAAAAAATGAAAATTTATTTTCATAAACCCGTTATTTTTTAGTTTGAAAATGAATCCTTATTTTTTAAGTATTTATTTGAGAAAGTGGAAGGGACAGTGTCTTCTAAGAAATTCAAGTTCGTTTTTGTGTCCACCAAGAACAAAGGCAGCCGGTGATCCTAATTATATTTGTTCACATCCATCGGCCATCGCCATAACTACAGGGGCCGAGAGATTATGGACAACTGGGGACTGGTGACTCAACTGCCATTAATTTGTTTTCCGCTGGGGATATTATAACGTATGCCCAGATTATATTCAATTGATCCCACTTTAATTTTCCATTTTGCCCCAGCCCATGTGAAAGATTTGTGGTACTTAGAAAATCTAGGGTGGCAAATAGAATCTCCTAACCTAGTTTCTTCTCCCACTATCAGATACCATTCTGCTGTTCTTCTCGGCAAAAGCGTGGAGGTGCCATGTGTTGAAATAATTGCTATGAACAAGGAACGGATTACCTCAAGAGTTTGTAACTGAAAACAGATTACCAATCGAAGTTGTGCTGCTGGGTTGAGTCGCGGACTAGGTCGCTCTCTTTAAGACGTTTCGCGGCTCTGCCCAGATTGTGCAAGCAGTTCGTCGTTGCCCCGCCGTCCCCAGGATAAAACAGCCCAGAATTTTTTCCTCTGCTCGGCCTTCTCTGCACAGGAGAAAAATCGAAAACAAGAACACACTCGACCTAATGCTCGAACTCAGAAACTGTTTTGGGGGAAGAAGAGAGAGTCGGTTTTTTGATGTGTTGAAATCAATTGTGAAACACGGTATTTATAGGTGCAGGACTGGGCTAAGTTCGGAAACCAAAATCAAATCAAACCGTTAATTATGCACACATTTTTTAATCAATCCAAAATCATCCCTTAATCAGACCCCGCTGATTACGAACACGTTTTTAATGCACGTTTTTGTTAACCAGCAAACAATCAAATCCCTTTGATTTAGCAAACATTTTTTTCATGTTTTTAATCAGCCACGAAATTTCATTTTGAAAAAGATTTGATTGACTGAAAAAATTGTTTCAGAATTTTAGCAAAACGTGAGCTTAACCGTGTATGTGCGCGAGGCTCAAATCCCGGATTTGCACCCCCCCCCCTGCACGATTTAGACGTGACGCGCACCCGGTTAACTGGTTTCCGAATCAGTTTTTCAAATTGCCGCCCATTTTCCTGAGCGCGCGAGACCTCTCCTTGGGTCCTCTTTTACAAACTCATAAGTGTGCATAGTCTTTTAAGGAAGATGAAGGTTTTGTAACTTCCCAATGTGGGACTAGAGAAAAACACATGTTTTACAAATACACTCAAGTTCCAACAATCCCCCACTTGTATTTTTAAAACAAAATATTCGAGCAAAGGTATAAAGTTGTGCATAAGTAAAGGTATCTTTCGACTTGAACCATTACATAGTGATAATGCTTCAGATAGTAACTAGAGTGACTTGTGATCTTGAACTCTAAGACTGAGAGCATTACACACACAACTCTACTAATGTGTAATGTTTAAAGCCAGCACTTTACGGCCATGTGCTTATATCCCAGTTTCATGAATAACCTAGAGAATTTGCCCAAATTCTCCCAAGAAGCGGCCACACTTCAACATTCATATAGGTGAGTCTATCAAGAGTACTCCTGTAGTCTAGGTACTCCACTCCACATAGAGCTATAGAACTCATTAAGTGTTAAGAATAACACAACCTCTTTCGCTACAGGATGTCATGCTTCTTAGGGATGGACTTGGAGTGTAACTCCTTATAGCATGATTCTTACCATATCACCATGTGACTCGTTTTTCCCTTTGAACCTATTTCTTGGGATCTCCAGTCTATAGGTTGGGTATCCATCACAAGTGACTCATTTCTCAATGGGCTTTAGCCCCATCCCTTTCGAGGTGTCCCACACCTTCTCCCGAGCGAGTCCTTTCGTCAAAGGATCAGCCAGGTTCTCAACTGACCGTACATAATCCACTCTAACAGCCCCTTTAGTAAGCAACTCTCTAACGGTGCTGTGCTTACGACGTATTTGTCATTTCTTATCGTAGTAAAAATGATTCTGAACTTTTGCAATAGCCGCGGTACTATCGCAATGGATTAGTATGGCCGGTATCGGTTTTTCCCATAAGGGAATCTCTGACAGAAGGTTTCTCAACCAAGTTGCCTCCTCACTAGCCACAGCTAGCGCTATCATCTCAGACTCCATAGTGGATTGCGCCAATATGGTTTGTTTCTTGGATTTCCAAGAGACTGCACCTCCTGCTATGTTGAACACATACCCACTAGTTGCTTTGGAGTCATCTGAAAGGGTGTTCCAATCAGCATCACTGTATCCCTCTAGAACAGCGGGAAACTTCTGATAGTGTAATCCAAGGTTCATGGTTCTTTTCAGATACCGCATGGGCCTCTCAATAGCAAACCAATGCTCCATTCCTGGCCTGCTAGTAAACCTGCATAATACCCCCACTGCATAAGCAATATCTGGTCTCGTTCAATCACAAGCATAACGAAGACTACCAATTATGCTAGCATACTCAGATTGTCTAACACTATTTCTAGTGTTCTTAAACAATTTAATACTAGGATCAAAAGGAGTGCAAGCAGGTTTACAGTCAAAATAATTGTATTTCTTCAAGATCTTTTCAATATAATGTGACTGATCAAGAGAAATTCCATTTGCAGATTTAGTAATTTTAACTCCGAGGATTACACTAGCCTCACCCAAATCCTTCATGTCAAAATTTTGGCTAAGCAATAATTTGGTTTCATTCACGACAGATAAGCTTGAGCCAAATATCAGAAGGTCATCCACATACAAACAGATAATGGTGCATGCATAATTACCAGACTTGTAATATATGCATTTATCACTCTCATTGACTTTGAAACCATTTGAAACAACTAGACTGTCAAACTTTTCATGCCACTGCTTTGGAGCTTGTTTAAGGCCATAAAGAGATTTAATTAATCTACACACTTTGTGTTCTTGACTATGGACAACAAATCCCTCGGGTTGATCCATATAAATCTCTTCTTCTAAGTCTCCATTTAAAAAAGCAGTTTTAACGTCCATTTGATGTACAACTAAGTTATGAACAGCAGCTATGGCAATCAAGACTCGGATAGAAGTAATCCTTGTCACAGGAGAGTAGGTATCGAAAAAGTCTATATTCTCCCTTTGCCTGTATCCCTTAGCTACAAGTCTAGCTTTATATTTATCCACATAACCATCAGGTTTCAATTTCTTTTTAAGCACCCATTTGCAACCTATAGCTTTGCAGCCCTGAGGTAGGTGAACTAGTTCCCAAGTTCTATTGGACTCCAACGAGTCCATTTCATCATTTATGGCTTCTTGCAAAAAATCAGCGTCTGGGGAAGTCAAGGCCTCATTAACAGTAGTGGGGTCCTCTTCTAAAGAGAATGCAAAGTCAGGACCAAAGTCCTTAGCGATTCGAGCTCTCTTGCTCCTCCTAGGTTCAAACTCAGTGTCACTAGAGTTCTCGTTTCTAGGTTCTTCTAATCTAGGCACACTACTACTAGATTCAGCGCCCCCACTATTTCTGGATTTAAAGGAAAAATTTTCTTCGTAAAAATCAGCATCTATAGATTGTACGATCACCTTATTGTTAATATCGAAGAATTTATATGCTTTACTATTCACTACATAACCAATAAAAACGCATTCATAAGCTCTACTCGCAAGTTTTGACCTTTTCGGGTCAGGAATACGTATATGCTAAACAGCCCCAAACTTTAAAAAATGACACATTGGGCTTCTTGTTTTTCCACAATTCATAAGGTGAAATCAAAGACTTTGAATTAGGAATTCTATTCAGCACATAACATACTGTCAATAAAATTTCACCGCACCAATGTGAAGCTGCACCTGAACTAAGCATAATTGCAACTACAAGTTCACATAAAGTTCGATTCTTGCGTTCTGCTTTTCCATTCATTTCAGGTGAGTATGGAGCAGTTTTCTCATGTATTATGCTAGTAGAGTTGTAAAATGCAATGAACTCATTCGAATCATACTCAGAGCCTCTATCACTACGAAGTCTCTTAATCTTTCTATTAAATTGGTTCTCAACCTCGTTAAGAAAGATTTTAAACATTTCAAATGCTTCACTCTTATGTTTCATCAAGTAAACAGAGGTGTAGTTCGATTGATCATCTATAAATGTGATAAAGTATCGATGTCCATTTCTAGTGAGAACTCCATCTAATTCACACATATCAGAATGAATTAAATCTAGTAATTCTGTTTCCTTAAAAGTTGATTTATGAGGTTTCTTTGTGATCTTAGCCTTGCTACATGATTCACATTTTTCAAAATCATTTAAGGAAATATTAGGAATAAAACCTAGATTGCTCATATTCTTAATTAGTTTCTTGTTAACATGACAAAGTCTAGCATGCCACATATTAACAGAACAAACAATGTAAGAAGAAGATGCATTCTTATTCATATCAATAGTCAATTTAAACATGCCATCACATGCATAACCCTTTCCAACAAACATGCCATTTTTAGTAAGGGTATATTGATCTGCTCCTATAGTCTGGGTAAATCCGGCCTTATTGAGGAGGTAGCCGGATACAAGATTCTTCCTCATTTCTGGAGTGTGCAGGACTTCCTTCAGAGTGACAGTCCTTCCAGAAGTGAATTTAAGATCCACCTCACCAATACCAAGAACCTTAGTGGTGTGGGAGTCTCCCAACAGCACTTTCTTATCATCAGCCTCAGAGTACTTCTTGAACAAGGAGCGATCATAACAGACATGGCGAGAGGCGCCAGTGTCTATCCACCACCCTTCTGAACCACTTATCTGATTGACCTCTGATATCATAGCCACTAGTGCTTCTCCATCCACCAGGTTCGCCTGTGGAGCGCGACGCCTGGGATTCTTGCAATTTCTTGCCATATGGTCAGATTTGTTACAATTGTAACACACAAATTGGACAAAGTCCGTGTTTCGAGCCTGACCTCTAGAAGGGGGTAACTTCTTGTTTTGATTCAGTATTCTGTTCTGGTTCTGATTTGGCTTCGCAATTCCTCCTTTCGACTTGAGCACCGCCGAGCTATGGTTCTTTTTGTTTGCAACACAGAGAACCTCATCCTTCTGATCCTGTTTCCGAGCCTCCTCCTTAATACAAAGCCGAACAATCAAGCTTTCCATAGAAAAATCTTTTGATTTGTGACGAAGATCCTTTTTAAAGTCTTTCCAACTAGGAGGCAGTTTATCAATAAGAATAGCAACCTGAAATTGTTCACAAATAGACATGCCCTCAAAAACTATTTCATGTGCAATTTTCTGTAAATCGTGTGCCTGGAAAACCACGGATTTTTCATCAATCATGGAAAACTTCAAGTAACGACTAACAGCATATTTCTTAGTCCCAGCCTCTTCGGTATCATACTTTTTCTGGAGGGCATCCCAAAGTTCTTTAGCAGTATCAAAAGAGGAGTAGTAATTATAAAGCTCATCAGTCAAGGCATTCAGAATATAGTTCTT
Source organism: Rhododendron molle (assembly GCA_025413875.1). Taxonomy (NCBI): domain Eukaryota; kingdom Viridiplantae; phylum Streptophyta; class Magnoliopsida; order Ericales; family Ericaceae; genus Rhododendron; species Rhododendron molle. Next base: position 50,667,026 of record CM046391.1, read on the forward strand.
GCATAAAAAATCATCGTTGGTCCATTTAGCTATCTCCCTAGTGTTTTCAGTAGTGGCAGGAGTAACAGCAATGGGTTTCACAGAATCACAACAGCCAGCAAGTTTTTGAGTAGTCAGAAAGAAAAACATCTTTTGCTTCCAACGTTTAAAATGCAGCCCCTCAAATCGGAAAGGTTTGTTAATATCAGTGGTGGTAACCGAAATCTTATTTTCAGAGTCCATGGCAGATTGATAACGTCTTAAAATTGTTGAAATAATTGCTATGAACAACGAACGGATTACCTCGAGAGTTTGTAACTAAAAACAGATTACCAATCGAAGTTGTGCTGCTGGGTTGAGTCGCGGACTAGGTCGCTCTCTTTAAGACGTTTCGTGGCTCTGCCCAGATTGTGCAAGCAGTTCGTCGTTGCCCCACCGTCCCCAGGATAAAACAGCCCAGAATTCTTTCCTCTGCTCGGCCTTCTCTGCACAGGAGAAAAACCGAAAACAAGAACACACTCGACCTAATGCTCGAACTCAGAAACTGTTTTGGGGGAAGAAGAGAGAATCGGTTTTTTGATGTGTTGAAATCAATTGTGAAACACGGTATTTATAGGTGCAGGACTGGGTAAGTTCGGAAACCAAAATCAAATCAAACCGTTAATTATGCACACATTTTTTAATCAATCCAAAATCATCCCTTAATCAGACCCCGCTGATTACGAACACGTTTTTAATGCACGTTTTTGTTAACCAGCAAACAATCAAATCCCTTTGATTTAGCGAACGTTTTTTTCATGTTTTTAATCAGCCACGAAATTCCATTTTGAAAAAGATTTGATTGACTGAAAAATCGTTTTAGAATTTTAGCAAAACGTGAGCTTAACCGTGTATGTGCGCGAGGCTCAAATCCCAGATTTGCACCCCCCCCCCCCCCTGCGCGATTTAGACGTGACGCGCACCCGGTTAACTGGTTTCCGAATCAGTTTTTCAAATTGCCGCCCATTTTCCTGAGCGCGTGAGACCTCTCCTTGGGTCCTCTTTTACAAACTCATAAGTGTGCATAGTCTTTTAAGGAAGATGAAGGTTTTGTAACTTCCCAATGTGGGACTAGAGAAAAACACATGTTTTACAAATACACTCAAGTTCCAACAATCCCCCACTTGTATTTTTAAAACAAAATATTCGAGCAAAGGTATAAAGTTGTGCATAAGTAAAGGTATCTTTCGACTTGAACAATTACATAGTGATAATGCTTCAGATAGTAACTAGAGTGACTTGTGATCTTGAACTCTAAGACTGAGAGCATTACACACACAACTCTAGTTGCAACACATATAACTTAGTAATAATGGGCTCTAGTGGATTTGATGTAAAGTTTCGGATCCATTCTTTTCAAGATAAAGGTGTTCCGATTAGGCATTTCATGATATTCAATCAAGTTGATTTTTGCATACTTGATCTATACGACGAGCTCTACGAAGTGAACGTTTCGGATCAATCAAAGTGAAACCGAAGCAGGCCTTACTGGGCGGAGCATGGTGCTGTCCTTTTGAGGGGCAGCACCATCCCTCTTAAAGAATTCTTAAAAAAGCTCACAAATAGATTGAACATGATTGTCGAGGGATTAGAGAGGATCCAATTTCCTCTCTTATTTTCCTGCGGTGCGCCTTTGCAGCTATTAATATTGTGGTACCAACTTTCCTCTACATTAATAAAAGTGTCAAAAATGTCATTAATGAAAATTTGATACAATAGATACCGGATCCCGTCGGGTCTGGTGATCCGACGGGATCTTGTTTGATACAATAGATCTCTGCAAAAAAAATGAAAATTTATTTTCATAAACCCGTTATTTTTTAGTTTGAAAATGAATCCTTATTTTTTAAGTATTTATTTGAGAAAGTGGAAGGGACAGTGTCTTCTAAGGAATTCAAGTTCGTTCTTGTGTCCACCAAGAACAAAGGCAGCTGGTGATCCTAATTATATTTGTTCACATCCATCGGCCATCACCATAACTACAGGGGCCGAGAGATTATGGACAACTGGGGACTGGTGACTCAACTGCCATTAATTTGTTTTCCGCCTGGGGATGTTATAACTTATGCCCAGATTATATTCATTTGATCCCACTTTAATTTTCCATTTTGCCCCAGCCCATGTGAAAGATTTGTGGTACTTAGAAAATCTAGGGTGGCAAATAGAATCTCCTAACCTAGTTTCTTCTCCCACTATCAGATACCATTCTGCTGTTCTTCTCGGCAAAAGCGTGGAGGTGCCATGGACACCCCAATCTCTCTCTCTCTCTCTCTCTCTCTCATGGGCCCATAGCATTTTTGGTTTAACCTCCTCCTTCTTCATCTTCTTCTTTTTTTTTCGGAATTCACATACTCAGAGTTCAAATTTCGCAAATGGTGGAGACTTTGAAGGAAAATTATCGAAAAATAGGAACAAAGGAAGAGGGGTATTGTAATGGAAACCCAAACTCTTCGTGGCGAAATTGAAAGGGCAATAATTTTGGGACTTCACTTTTTGATAACCACACTTTTATATTTGTCTTTTAGTGTTCGTACTGTTACATGCATTTTGAGGATGAAAAGACAAATATTGGAGTGTATTTTATCAAAAAATGAATTGCAAAAATCAATTACCAATTGAAACGGTAGGTAAGTATTTTGCCAATTTTTACTCAAATCTACGGAAAGATTTGAATGTTGATGTTTTTTGTAGGCATTTAGTGACGGACTTGGAAAATACTTTAATCATGAAATGAAACTCCTCATTTGTTGTTTTGGGAAGTATATATGTGATTAATTTAGTGCGGGCTAGTTCATGGCATTGTTGTAGAAATACTTGTTTCATATAAAATGCTGTTTTTTTTAATAGATTCCTAGTAATATAGAGAAAGATATTCTTAAGAGAATTATAAATTGAGCTATCATGCATGGTTTTCAAAGTTATTCGAAGTACAAAAAGTCAGGGTCAATCGTAAAGCAAGGCTAGATTTATTAATACATATTGCCTTTTTAATTAACTTGTTAATTAGTCTAATTGTTTGTTTCAATTATCAAATAGAAAAAAAAAAAAGTGAATTGCACATAACCTTATTTTTAACTCCACAGATAAAAAATAATGGCTCCGCCCATGCATAACTAAGAAGTATCAAAACAATGTACGTTTGCGTGTATTTACAACAATCTTTTTAATTTTTTTTTTTTAATTCGGATGTCCGGACCAGTTTACGCGTATCTCGACTAATTAATCTTGATGGATCAATCTCACCGCTCACTTGAAATACAAACTATGAAGCTAATAACGTCTATGAAATCTTGGCAATCCCCGCGGTCACCAAAGTGGACATCAACCAAAATTTATTGTCGAGCAAGGAAGTCGTTGGCGTCCCCATGCAATGTCTACAACCCATCCTGCATGTGATATTCTTGTTGAATTGAACAAACAACATTACTTCCCGGGCCAAAGTGCAGCTGCAGAACCCCTGGGGCAAGGGGCCCAATTATTGAATAGCTCTCATCAAGGGACTCATTTTCAGTCGTTTATTGAAAATATTATTTGACGTTGAATGTTCTTTAGTATCACGTGGGGGGGGGGGGGGCGAGACTAAAACAACCTTGTGGAGACTTGGTTTTAGTTTTTGGGGTGAAGCTCGATATATTGGGCCCAGAAATAGATCATTCGAGGAGGGTGTGTTGGAGAGTGTCCAACATCGTATGGACATGCCTCATCTGTACTGGTGATAAGGTCCCAGTTTCTCTCTTCTTAACACCTGGATTTTAAGGAATAGTGTGGACTGAGCTTTTAAACTTATTTCACATATTATGCACTCTTAGCAGTATCCGATTAAACTTATGTTTTTCAGGTACGGCTTAAATGTATCCTCTAAAAATGAGCGATTGCAATCGTTTACGTGGGACTTGAGACGAATCCGAAAAATTTTGTACGTAGAAAGTTGGGAAAAAAAAAATGAGTGGGGGCAAGGGACCCCACGTGCCACTTACTCAGTCTGCCCCTACAAATAGCACCGAAAACTAGCAATTCTACTACGGAAATAGACAGGAGCAACCGATTCGGAGAACCGACGGTCACGAGGCCTATTCTGGACCATGCACAGATGATCCGAGGTGTTCAATAATTTTAAGAAAAAACCGAGTGGGCCATGTAAAATCGGCTCATTCCGATATGTATTGGTGTTCGATCTAATCTTCTACTTTTAAGCTTTTTTGAGAATTCTTTAATGACGGTTGGTGTTGCGCCTGAAAAAGGGCAGCACCGTGCTGCCACGTTGAGTGGGGCCCAGTCTGGTCTCACTTTGATTTATCGAAAACGTTCACTTCGTAGAGCTCGTCACATAAAACAGATATGCAAAAAATTAGTTCGATCGGATATTATTACGTGCCTGATCGAAACACATATAACTTAGTAATAATGGGTTCTAGTGGATTTGATCTTGAGTTTCGGATCCATTCTTTTCAAGATAAAGGTGTTTCGATTAGGCATTTCATGATATTCTATCGAGCTTATTTTTGCATAGTTGATCTACACGACGAGCTCTACAAAATGAACGTTTCGGATCAATCAAAGTGAAATCAGAGCGGGCCTTACTCGGCGTAGCATGGTGCTGTCCTTTTCAGGGGCAGCACCATCCCTCATTAAAGAATTCTCAAAAAAGCTCACGAATAGATTGAACTGTTAAGAATCTTGCCAAGTTGGCTGATCACATTAAAAGAAATGGGTGGAATAGTAATATATGTTATAAGTTAGGGAACATAGTTATTTCTATGGGGTCTCTCCTATCAATCTCCTATCAATCATCCTCTCCCAATTTTCCTATAAATGTAGATGTAATCGGAGAGAAATGTATGAGCATGAATATCAATGAGAAAGAAAAGGCAAAAAGTAGAAAAGAGAAACACTGAGAATAATTAAATAGATCCTAAAGATCTACTTTGCTCTCGATAGTTCCTGGAGAAACTATCATTTATATATATTTGTCTCCAGTGCTTAATTTAGTTTTCAGCAATCTTATTTATTGCGCTGATTTTATAACATGAACATGATTGTCGAGGGATTAGAGAGGATCCAATTTCCTCTCCTTTTTTTCATGCGGTGCGCCTTCGCGGCTATTAATATTGTGGTACCAACTTTCCTCTACATTAATAAAAGTGTCAAAAATGTCATTAATGAAAATTTGATACAGTTGATCTCTGCCAAAAAAAAAAATGATTTTTTTTTTTTTTTTGCTCGGCAAAATTTATTTTTGTAAATTTATGATTTTTAAGTTTGAAAATAAGTTCTTATTTTTTAAGTACTTATTTAAGAAAGTGGAACAGGCAGTGTCTTAAGGAATTCAAGTTCATTTTTGTGTCCACCAAGAGCAAAGGCGGTTGGTGAACCTAATTATATTTGTTCACATCCATCGGCCATCACCATAACTAGAGGGGCAGAGGGATTAAGGAACAATTGGGGTCTGGTGACTCCACCTGCCATTAATTTGTTTTCCGCCTGGGGATGTTATACCTTATGCCCAGATTATTCTCATTTGATCCCACTTTAATTTTCCATTTTGCCCCAGCCCATGTGAAAGATTTGTGGTACTTAGAAAATCTAGGGTGGCAAATAGAATCTCCTAACCTAGTTTCTTCTCCCACCATCAGATACCATTATGCTGTTCATCCCGGCAAAAGCGTGAAAGTGCTATGGACACATCTCTCTCTCTCTCAAGGGCCCATAGCATTTTTTGGTTTAACCTCCTTCTTCTTCTTCATCTTATTCTTTTTCGGAATTCACATACTCAAAGTTAAAATTTTGCAAATGGTGGAGACTTTGAAGGAAAATTGTCAGAAAAAGAGGAACAAAGAGGGGTTTTGTAATGGAAACCCAAACTCTTCGTGGCGAAATTGAAAGGGCAATGGCTTTGTTTGGTTGGCATTTTAGTTTAGTTTAGTTTTAACAGTAGTTGAAGAGAAAAATAGGGTAATAATAGAAGAGAGGAGTAATGAGTAGAGAGAGATAGAGATGGATGAGTAAGTAATAATTGGAGAAAAGAAATAGGGTAATGATTAGAAAACAAAACTAATAATTTTGGGATTTCACTTTTTGATAACCACACTTTAATATTTGTCTTTTAGTGTTTGTGTTGCATGCAATTTGAGGACGAAAGGACAAATACTTGAGTGTATTTATCAAAAAATGAATCGCTAAAATCAATTACCAATTGAAATGGTAGGTAAGTATTTTCCCAATTTTTACTCAAATCTACGGAAAGATTTGAACGTTGATGTTTTTTGTAGGCATTTGGTGTGTGACTTGGAAAATACTTTAATCATGAAATGAAACTACTCATTTGTGGTTTTGGGAAGTATATATGTGATTAATTTAGTGCGGGCTAGTTCATGGCATTGTTGTAGAAATACTTGTTTCATATAAAATGCTGTTTTTTTTAATAGATTCATAGTAATATAGAGAAAGATATTCTTAAGAGAATTACAAATTGAGCTATCATGCATGGTTTCCAAAGTTATTCAAAGTTCAAAAAGTCAGGGTCAATCGTAAAGCAAAGCTAGATTTATTAATATATATTGACTTTTTAATTAACTTGTTAGTCTAATTGTTTGTTTCGATTAGCAAATAGAAAAAGTGAATCGCACATGACCTTATTCTTAACTTCACAAATAAAAAATTATGGCTCCGCCGATGCATAACTAAGAAGTATCAAAACAATGTACGTTTGCGCATATTTACAACAATCTTTTTAATTTCTTTTTAACCCGGATATGTCCGAACCAATTTCCGCGTAACTCGACTAATCTTAAAGGACCAATCTCCACTTGCAGGTCCAATTAAAGTTAGAGCAAAAAGCTACGTATGGACTAGCCCTAAATGTACTGATAGCACCTGAGAAATTTCGAACCTGAGACCTTAGCAAGCCCCTAAGTCTCACACCTTACTACTGAGGCAACTCCTTTGGGATTTATTTAAAGGGGAATTTGCACTTACACCTCTTGTACTATCACCGATTTGCATATACACCCCCTGTACTCCATATTTAGGCACTTACACCCCTTGTACTTTGGACTGAAAGTGCAACTGTTAAAACTTCAGTTAAAATGGATGGAAAATCTACTGGCGAGAGATTTCCCTCCAAAATGAGGGAAAAAATGCCCAAACTAACCCTGATAGGCATTTATAAGCCTTGTCAAACTCTCATTCCCAAAAACAGAGCATCCAAACCCCTCCCTTCCCCTAATCCACTCTCTCTCGTCTATTATTATCAACAGAAAAATAGCAACATCTAGCATTATATCTCATGTCTAATCAGCCCAAAAATATTTGCAAATGTAGCAACACAAACACCTAGTAGCACAGCAAAAAAAATTGGACTTATACTATCCAAATTCACAACATAAATGGTCATCAATAAAAATAAAAATAAAAAACTTTAAATGCAGATATTCAGTACCAGGTAGTTCAATAAGTTCTTTTCCTAAACAAAAGTCACACAAAGTTACAAATTGACTTCAAACAGAGTTCAACAACATAAGTCAACCTGAGAAATATGCAAAACAATCCCTTTGCTGCTACTGTGAACTTTGTTTTGGGAACTCTGTTTGAAGTCAGTTTGTAACTCTGTGTGACTTTTGTTTAAAAAAAGATTTCAGTTTGAACTACCTGGTACTGAATATCTGCATTCGAAATATGTTTTTATTGTTATTTCTGGCCATTTTTGTTATGGATTTGGATAGTGTAAGTCCATTTTTTTTGTGCTGCTGGGTGTTTGTGTTGCTACATTTACAGATATTTTGGGGCTGATTAGACATGAGATATAGTGCTAGATGTTGCTATTTTTCTGCTGATAATAATAGACTATTGCTGATAATAATAGACTAGAGAGAGAGAGAGAGTGAGTGGGTTAGAGGAATGGAGGGGTTTGGATGCTCTGTTTTTGGAAATGAGAGTTTAACAGAGCTTATAAATGGCTATCAAGGTTAGTTTGGGCATTTTTTTCCTCATTTTGGAGGGAAATTCCCGCCAGTAGCTTTTCCATCCATTTTAACGGAATTTTTAACAGTTGCACTTCAGTCCAAAGTACAAGGGGTGTAAGTGCTTAAATTTGGAGTACAGGGGGTGTATGTGCAAATCGGTGATAGTACAAGGGGTGTAAGTGCAAATTCCCCTTATTTAAACAATCCGTATAGGTAACATTACATCATTTGTTTGGACTTTGGAGGAAGTATAATTAGAATCTTATTACTTCTCAAACAAGGGAAATTTAAAAAATGCATGCTGAATCTTTGGTATTAATCTCAGTGCCCAATGCCGATTTGATTTGGCTGCCTTGTTGCTCAATAGTCGAAAAATCTTAATCAAAAATTATTAAAGGAGAAACTAAGAACAATTGAGAAAGATACAAACTGTGAAGCTAATAAACGTCCATGAAATCTTGGCAATCCCCGCGGTCACCAAACTGGACATCAACAAAACTTATTGTCGAGCAAGGAAGTCGTCGGCGTCCCCATGCAATGTCTACAACCCATCCTGCATGTGATCTTCTTGTTGAATTGAACAAACGACATTACTTCCCCGGCCGAAGTGCAGCTACAGAACTGTTTACACCCGTTTTTGACACCCAGTCCTAGTTTAGCGCTGGGAGGCCATTTAATTAAAATTTAATTAAATTGGGCCATGAATTGAAGAATTATTGGGTCAAAATTAATAGGCCAAGGTGATATTGTTTGGGCCCGATTAACTTTTAGCCCATATCGGTTTAAATGTTGAATTATTGGGCCGTGTGTTATATTATTCCCAAGTTAAATCAAGGCCCAACTGGTTGGTAAGACTAGGCCTTGCATGAGATGAATTAATGGCAAAGCCCAGTATCAAAGTTGGTTTTGTGTTTGGTGAGGCCCCACAGGAAGCAAAAGAACGAGAGAATGGAGATGGCTGCCACATGGCCATTTGACCTAGTCAAAATGGCCCCATTACTTGTTATCTGTCCGTGAGAAATACATGGAGGAAGCCCATTATCTCATTAACTGCCCATGATCTAAAGGTAACACATGGGTAATTGGTCTAAACCTCAATTAACTACCCATGATCCCACTAAACATTTTAGTGGGTAGTTATTTTGGACACGTGGCAGCATCTAAAGGCTACTCGGGACACATGGCAGCTCGTGGTTGAAGCGGAAAACTGAGACCAGTGCAGAATTGGCCTATAAATACAAGTTTGCAAGACAAAAAAGGGGTTCCCACACCAATCAAGCTCAACGCTTACAACCAAAGCCTTCCCAGCGAAGCAACTATCTCTTTTTCTCACCTTTACTTGGTTATTTCTCCAAATAATTCGAGATTCTATCTCTCTTGTATCCCAACTTTATTATTACGAAACATAATAAAGTTATTCATATCTCTCTCTCTCACCTCCTACTTTATTATTCCGACATAGTAAAGTAATTCTTACGTTGTTACTTCTTTTCCTACACGGTTAAGAAATTGTTAAGTCCTCGCTCGTAGAGGCAAAACCACGAACCAACACTGCAATCCAGCCCTTAGGTTGCAGCACTATTGCCCGCACAGATCTAGAAGTCAGAAAAGGGACGCTCAGTCCTTTACGTTGGTACGCGACAAGTCCTGGCACGCCCGCTCAGTCCTTGAGCCAAATCTAAGCCAAACATTATTTTTGGCACGCCCGGTGGGACCCTAATCGTCAAAGGGTTTTATCATGGTCAAGAAGGCGCAACAACAGCAGCAGCTACCGAATCCACCCATCCCGGATCCACCTCAGAGTCCTGAGGGAGTGGCAGTCGACGTGCCATTACTCCAGGAAACTGGCCCTCCAGTCAGCACTCAAGAGCTTCACGACGCTACCGACAGCGTCAAAAATTATATGTTTTTGGCAGGACGCGAGATCTCCCACGACATCACACAGTCAATCTCTCAGTCGTTCTCTCAGTCCTTGGAACCTCTGACCATAGCAGTCCACAAAATGACTGTTGCGCTTACAGAGAGGCTACCGCTCGCTCCTCAGCAGCAGGGCTTTCCACAGTTTGAGGTCTTTGGCAACGGTCAAGCCCAAGCTGGCCTACTAGGGGGACCTCCCCCTCCTCAAACATTCCACCATGCAACCTCTTCCAACAGCCCTGCACTCGGGGGGCATAAGGAAAAGAGGATCGTGATTGGAGGAGCCTTGGCGCCTCCAGTAAACAACGAGCAAAGGTTTCTGCTGGCAGACGATCAGCCCGGACCTGACAAGACGGACAAAAGGCCTCTGCAAGGAGGCCAGAGCTCTGGAAAGGACAAGGGAGTGGCTCACACTCCTCAAAGCTCTGATACTCGGGGGGCAAGTCCTACCCGGAATCAGCCGGCACAAGAGGCGCCCCAACCGCCGCCTCATGTGCCCAACATGCTCATAGGACGGGATCAAGTCCTGAACCTGCTCCAAGAGCAGTTAGGACCTGGCTTCAGACCTTTGGGAAGGCCAATGTACAGGAAGTCTCATACCGAGCAGGTGGACAACACACCTTTCCCAAAGGGCTATAGAGTTCTAGAATTCCAGAGCTTCAATGAAGAAAGCGTACAGTCCACGGTGGAGCACATTGCTAGGTTCCAAGTTCAATGTGGAGAGACTGGGACCACTGATGCTCTGAAGTTAAGGCTTTTTCCCAATTCTCTTACGGGGACAGCCTTTACTTGGTACATCAACCTTCCACCAAACTCTGTGCAGACCTGGGCTCAATTGGAGGAGATGTTCCATCAGCAGTTCTACAGGGTAGAACCAAAGGTGACACTGGCAGACCTCTCATGCTATCGTCAGACCCATTTGGAGTCCGTGGAGTCCTATCTTCTACGTTTCAAGACGGCTCGGTTCAAGTGCAAGATTGCCCTTCCAGAGGCCGAATATGTGCGCATAGCACTAAACGGCCTGAGCTTCGAAATGAAGAAAAAGTTCTATGGAACGGAGTTCAGAGATCTGTTCGAGTTGTCTGCTAAGGCCTCTCACTACGAAAGGCTCTTGGCGGAGGAGCAGGACAGGAAAACGGCTTCAAAAGGGATGTACTACTGCGACCCTAACTATGAGGTGGCTGCAGTGGAAGCGGAGGCAGATCCAGACATGGCAGTAGCAGAGATCATCAATAAGAAGCCATACGTCTACAAGGCCTTTGTCAAGATGGAGCCAACGAAGCAGCCCATCCAGAATACTCCTAATAGGCCAACCAGGGCATATACTTTCGACGTTGGCAGGGCTGAGGCTATCTTTGATCAACTCCTTGCTGACAAGCTGTTCAAACTGCCCTTTGGCCACAAGATTCCGACCGCGGAAGAGCTGAGGGGCAAGGAGTATTGTAAGTACCACAACTCTTGGAGTCATTCAATGAATAATTGCATAGTTTTTCGAAATGATATCCAGGACAAAATTGAGCGGGGAGAGTTCAAATTCCTGGAGAAAGAGAAGCAGCCCATGAGGGTGGATGGCAACCCATTCCCTTCAGGGCTGAGTACAAATATGATTTCTGTCAACATGAGAGGCATGCCTAGGGCTGCTCCTAGGCAAAAGATCAGTTTGGTTGCCCCTCCCCTCCCAGAGAAGTTCACAAGCACAGCCCTGACAGGTACTGGGATCCTTATTATGACGAGAGGGATTTCCGGACTGAGCGGGTCAGGAGGTTTGAAAGGCAGAATTCCTGGTGGTCCAGACCTACAGGGGTGAAGAAACCAGAAAGGCCAGCTCCTTGGTATGTGCAGCGTGTGGGCATCATGTCAGTCCTAGCAAATCGACCCTGAAGAGCGTCGTCATGGGAAGGACTGAGCCAAGGGCTGAGGAGCCACACAGACCTAAGGGAAGGAGGATGGCCCATGAATCAGTATTCAACCGGATCCAGCGAGGTTTGGTTGAAGTTGAAGACGAGCTCAACAACTTGAAGATAACTGCTCCCTCTGAGGGTAAACCTAAGGCTGTGAGACCCCCTGTCACTCCCCCAAATGAGTGGCACAGGGTCGAGCATCCCAAGTTTCCCTCTCCACCTCCACCTTCACCTTTGTCCAGATCTCAGAAGAGGTGCCACCAACGATTCAGGCAGACAGCCAGAAGGGCTGCAGAGGAAACGGATTTGCTGGGAGACCCAATGGTCGAGGATGACAATGAGGTTAAGGAGAAGATAGAGGAAGAGGTCTTAGCAGAAGAGCCTAGGGTTGAGGAACCTAAGGCTAAGAGAGTACACAAGCCCTTGGAAAGGGAGGCTATCATTGAGCCTCCTCCAAGGATTTTACCCAAAAAGCAAGTACCCGCAGGGAAGACTTACAAGGAGGCTGTCATCAAACCTTCCCCAAAGCAAGCTGTTGTACCCAAGAGACAACCACTCTTGGAGAAAACCTTAGAGGAGGCTAGGATTGAGCCTTCCCCAAGGCAAGTGGCTTTGCTCACAAAGAAGGCCCCTGAACCAAGTACTTTGGACTCGGGGGGCAAGTCAAAGTTAAACCCTCAGGCCAAGGAGTTCAGGCCTGGACGGAGTCCTAGTATGCAGTGTAACATGGTGGTGATCTTGCCCGCAAATCTGCAGGCTAAAGATGATGCTCCAACAGCCTTGGAAGGAGATTTCATGGAGATGGGGCAAGCGGCAGAAATCCTAAACGAGTCCTTCTCCGTAGGGGTGAGCGGACCATCAGAGATTGTGCTGAAGGACGAGACTGAAGGAAAGACCGAGGACCGAGCGGCTAGTGTGATCTTTGAAAGACCCAGCCCTGCCATGAACAAGCACATCAAGCCCTTGTACGTTGCTGGCTGTCTCGACGGGATGCCAGTCAATCGTATCCTCGTGGATAATGGGTCTGCAACAAACCTTATGCCCAGGCTCATGATGCAGAAGCTTGGGAAGACGGATCAAGACCTGGTCTCATGCACTTCGACCTTGACTGACTTCACCGGAAAGGAGACAGCTTGTCAAGGTATCCTGATCATGAACTTGACGGTAGGATCCAAAACCTTAACAACACATTTCTTTGTTGCTAATTCCCACTCTTCCTTTAACATTCTACTGGGGAGAGATTGGATTCATTCCTGCTTAGCGGTTCCCTCAACCCATCACCAGTGCCTTATTTTTTGGAATCAAGACGACGTGGAGGTGGTATGGGCTGACCGCAGACAAAACCTTTCCAGGCCTCTACCAATCATGCTGAGGCTCATTTATACGACGAAGGGTTGGTCCAATGAAAGTGGCAGGTCTGGACAAATATGGCCGCCACAAGCTTACCCCTGTATATGGTAACAAGTCAGTTGAAGAAGTGAAGGCACTTTTTCAGGAGCTAATCGGTCCTATGATCACAGAGTCCAGTAGGCCGATTACGACTACATTCAAACGCCCTTCTCAATGTTAGTGAAACCTTTAGAGCAAGAGAAGAGTGTGGCCCTCCAGGCTACGCTGTCAAAATTTAAGGCCTACCTGCTTGAAAGGAGGCTAATGGGAAGTCAAGAATCAGTGGATAATCATTCGGCCTATGCGGCTGAAGTGATCTATGAGGATGAAAACCTGGTTGAAGATCTAGACAAAATTCGCTTGGAGGACCTCGAAGCAGCCCCTGCCAAGTTGGATGATCTAAGGGCTGATGTTCAAGATCCTCTAGAAGAAGTTAATCTGGGAGACTCAGAGAATCCCAAGCCTGTATATATTAGCCAACTTCTGCCAGAAGACGTCAAAGAAAAGTTCATCCAGCTCTTGAAAGAGTTTAAGTCCTGTATTGCTTGGACCTATGAGGAGCTCCCAGGTCTATCGAGAGACCTGGTTGAGCACAAGTTGCCCATTCAACTAGGGTTCAAATCTTTCAAACAACCACCGAGAAGGATGTCCAACGAGGTCTATTTGCAGGTCAAGGACAAGATTGAACGCCTCTTCAATGCTGGGTTCATATGCACAGCCAGGTATGTTACTTGGCTCTCTAATATTGTGCCAGTCCTTAAGAAGAACGGCAAGGTCAGAGTGTGTGTGGACTTCAGAAATTTAAACTTGGCATCCCCAAAGGATGAGTATCCAATGCCAGTTGCAGATCAGTTGGTGGATGGAGCTTCTGGTCATAAGGTCCTGTCTTTCATGGATGGACATTCTGGGTACAATCAGATCTTCATTGATGAGGCTGATACGGCCAAGACTGCTTTTAGGTGTCCTGGAGCCCTGGGAACCTTTGAGTGGGTTGTGATGCCCTTCGGCCTAAAGAATGCTAGTGCTACGTTCCAACGGGCAATGAACGCCATATTTCATGATTTCATTGGTCGTTTCATGGAGATCTACATCGACGATATTGTGGTCAAGTCTCAGTCTTATGATGAACATTTGGAGCACTTGAGGAGGTCATTTTTAAGGATGCAACAATTTGACTTAAAAGTGAACCCCTTGAAGTGTGCTTTTGGAGTCTCAGCGGGCAAATTCCTTAGATTTTTGGTCCATAACAGAGGGATTGAGATTGACAAGAACAAGGCCAAAGCAATCATGGCAGCCAAGCCTCCTACTACCAAGAGGGAGTTGCAGAAGCTCTTGGGTTCGTTCAACTTCTTGAGAAGGTTCATCTCAAACCTAACAGGAAAAGTCCAGGTCTTTTCTCAACTCTTGAAGCTGAAGGATCAAGATACTTTTGTTTAGGAGGCAAGCCATCAGAAGGCCTTTGAGGAGATCAAAGGCTATTTAGCTCAGGCTCCAGTCCTTATGCCTCCCACAAGAACAAGCCTTTGAAGCTCTACATCTCAGCCGTTGAGGGCTCTATTAGAGCCCTTCTAGCTCAAGACAACGCTCAAGGAAAGGAACAGGCAGTGTATTATTTAAGTAGGTTGCTGACTCCATGTGAACGGAGATACAGTCCTATTGAAAAGATTTGTCTTGCCTTGTACTTTTCAGCAATAAAGTTGAGGCACTATATGCTTCCTGTTTTGGTTTACATCATGAGCAAAACAGACCTAGTTAAGTACTTGCTCTCTCGGCCCATCTTGAGAGGCCGAATCGGCAAATGGTCTTTAGCTCTAATGGAATTTAGTTTTCAGTACATCCCTCAAAAAGCTGTGAAGGGCCAGGCCTTGGCAGATTTTCTTGCTGATCATCCATGCTTGGACATCGGTGACGAATCTGAGCTAGGACTGGGCGCCCTTGAAATATCACTCACTCCTTGGACACTACTCTTTGATGGGTCAAGGACTCAGGAGGTCTCAGGCTGTGGAATAATTATTATTTCCCCTCAAGGCCTGAGGACTGAGTTGTCCTTTCAATTTGACTTTCCATGCACCAATAATCAAGCTAAGTACAAGGCAGTGGTTATAGGCCTTGAAATCCTTAGGGATCTAAAGGCCAGGGAAGTAAGGGTCATTGGAGATTCAAACCTTATGATCAACCACTTGGCAGGTACATTCAAATGCTATAGTGAGGACTTAGCACCTTATTATATGGCAGCCATGCAATTATTGCAAGATTTTGACAATGTCACTGTCAAGCATGTCCCAAGGAGTATGAACGCTGAAGCCAACAGCTTGGCTCAGGCCTCAACAGGCCTGAAGCTAGCCCCAGAAATGATTCACAAGATTATCAGAGTCCAGAGGAGATTGTTGTAGACACCCCAATCCGGACCTCGAAGAGTCTTTGTCTGCCCCGATGATGAAATAGAGGAAACGGTACATTTTGCGAGCTTGAACAAGGATCTCCCTAAGCCCACACGAACCCAAAAACCCAGGAGAACCTAAAAGGCCCAGATAAAGCCCAGACGAAGCCCAAAAGACTCTGGACCGAGGAAGGAGGTACCGTAAGGTATACCTCCCACTACAACAAGCATTGCAGAGCAACGATCGAATGGCAGAATGACCTATCATCGCCCAAGGTTATTGAGCATTCAAGGACCCCGGTGTACACACCCCAATTTGGCCTAACGATTATTTCAACTCCCACCTTGGGACCATCCCGATGATGATATGGATTCGATGATTGCTGATTGCTTTTTGATGAAACCCATGGACTTATGGTACGAACTCTGAGCCACTTAGAGGACCCAATCCAGAGCCAAATAGCCTTTCAGACAGAAGTGTAGTGTGTTAGGAAAATCCATCGACCGGCCGCAACATCAATTACACGGCCTTAACATCCATTCCTCACCCGAGCAACCTGTTGCACCCAAAATCTCCCTGAGAGATCGAAGCCTCGGCCGCCAGATCAATGGTTCGGCCGCTACATCCATTTCCAGGCCGTGACATCCTTTGCTCGGCCGCCAGATCGGCCTTTTTCCAAACTCTCGAACCTTCTGTCGGTTGATCGATCCACCGCCTCTCCGATGCGTTCGGGCTACGTTCAGGGATTACGTTGAAGAGTTCGAGTTACAATGCAAATGCAATTGTAACCCCGTGATTTGATTGGACGAAGTGTGTCATCCCTTTGCCTACATAAAGAGGCCTTTGGCCTCCGAAAATACACACCACAATACAACGAAAATCCTCAGATCTATACACATTCAAGCCACGAAATTCTGGCTATACACTCCTAAAAACCCTCTCTGCAAAAGCCCCAACCTTCCATAGGCGGCCATCAATCAGACGATCCAACCCCGGAGTCCAAACCCTAACCCTAGGGTTTCGTCCAAGAAGCAATCAATCAGCCAATCTCCATCAATCCAAAGCAATCAAGCAACTGAGGGATCAAGGTGGTGAGGCCCAACGGCCTCTGGTTTGGTTGATTTTATGTTTAATTTACTAATCGTAGCCTTCTGATAGCCTGTTAAACTTTCTGTCTGGTGTGAGGAAGAACACCAGCCGGGGCTTCGATGCCTCGGCCGGTACATTGATATCAGCATGATTCCTCGGCCGCGACATCCATTCGCCGGCCGAGTGATCGATCTGCTGGCACAGTTTTGTTTTGTTTCTTGCTTTCTGACGCATGATTTATTTACAGTCCTGGCTCACTTATTAACTGTTTAAGGCATAAAAACAGACTACGTGTATAGATTAGATAAAGCATCTACATGTCTTTTGTTGAATGATTATGGGCTAGCCTTGCGGCTAGGCAGAAAGGGGTGCCTAACACCTTCCTCTTGCTGTACCTTTGGCTTCCGTATCCAGAATCTCTATCTGTTTTCCTAGCTTTAACAAACTAGGTGGCGACTCTGTTTTGATGATAACCGCTATCGTGTGGTGATACCTCTAGCCATGGAAGTATCCACGATCTTGGTTTATGAAGCGAGCAACCAATCGAGCAAACACGATGATGATCAACTGTATGGTGATGCCCCGTTTGGAGAGGTGTCTACAGTTTTCTGGCGACTCTGCTGGGGAGATGAGAGCCATAACCAAAAAGTTCAACATAAGACTAATACATGCCTTATTTAATTCATTTATCATATGCATCGAGCAGACAAGCCTCGTTGAGTTCACCTAATATCCCGGCATGACATGGGCTATGTTAGGGGTTCCAGCAAACTCCACAGTCACTTGTACCTTTTGGTATATCAAAAGGGGAATCACCCAATCACTGCCTATGATGGGCTAGTGAAAAGACTGATGCCCTTTGACAACGGAGCACCCTGAGACTACCAAGACCTTACATGTGTTAGAAAGCAATAGAACTTATCAAATTAAGGCAGGAACCTACAGGCTAGGAACCTACTTGCATCTTGCTTCCGTGTTCTTCCTCACACCCATTGTATATTTGTATATTGTAAAGTTTTCTCTTGCAGGTCAAACCTTAGGAGTCTTTCATCTAATGAAGGTAGGTGAGTTAAACTAATCTAACTTAAACAAAAATCTTTCAGGAGAAACAAATGGCCACATCATTGTTCATGCTTGATTCGCACTCTCAAACTGTCACCAAGCTATCTGGCCCGTCCCACCTTGCTGCTAAGGATTTCAACCCCTCCAAATACATCACTCCCGCGGATGAACCAAGGCCCATGGTAGCCATCATTGAAGACAACCATGTTATGTTCGCAAGAACAGTCTATGAAGAAGAAGTGGAAGACATAATTGAGGAAGAAGGGTTTGGTAGGGTTCCAATCTATTTCTACGACCCTTATGCACCCACTGATGATTACTGGCCAATTGATGAAGTCGACAACTCTGAATCTGAAGAAGCCAAGGAAGAAGAGCCTGCTAACGATGATCCACTGGATGAACTATCACTAAACCTACTCTTTGATGAAAGGATCTCCAACAACGAAATAAGGGTGATCCATCCCATCACAGATAGGTTTGGTAATTGGTGGGGATTTGTTGGTACACGAAGAATTGACAGCAGCGACGAAGCGGAAATTGAAGCTCAACTAGAAGAGATAACAGCCTTGGCAAATCAAATGGCCCTCCAAGACTTGCAGGGTGACAGTGATGAAAGTGCGAATCAAAGTGACTATGAAGTGCTGATGATCAACCTTGGTGATGAAAAAGACTGCTCTGAGCTGATTGTAAATGCTGAAAAAGGGGCCTACCCTAACTGGACCGTGGAACATACTTTAAAATACAAAATAAAAAATGTTGATTCCGATTCCGACTCTGAGACAACTCAATCCGAGTCTAGTTTTTCATCTTCTCAAACTACTGAGTCTAGTGAGGAAAACCTAGTCAAAGTACCAAAACATAACATTTGTTTTGAGTTTGATTCTGAAATATCTTTTGACAATTTTAGCAATGAGAAGGAAGATTTAGAGTGTTTCACTTTGTCTATGATTAACTGCATGGATTCTGACAATCCAATTTTCGAGGAAGAAATTCCAAAAGAAATTCTAGAATTCATCGAGAGAGAAGAAGAAAGACATGCTAAACCTTTTTTTGAGGAAATAATCACAGCAAATGTGGGCTCTAAAGACGAACCCAAAACAGTTAAAATTGGCACAACACTATCTTCTCAAGAAAGTGAAAAACTAATCCTTTTGCTAAAAGAATACAAAGATGTTTTTGCCTGGTCTTACGAGGACATGCCTGGTATAGACCCCGAAACTGTTCAGCACAAAATTCCTCTCCATTCCGATGCAAAACCTGTTAAACAAAAGCTAAGACGCATGCGTCCTGATTGGGTTTTAAAGATAAAAGAAGAGGTTACCAAACAGATCAACGCCGGTTTCCTCATAGTCACCGAGTATCCACAATGGGTAGCTAATATCGTTCCAGTACCAAAGAAAACTGGGGGTATCAGGGTCTGTGTAGATTTCCGAGATCTTAACAAGGCCAGTCCAAAGGATGATTTTCCACTACCCCACGTAGACGAGCTTGTGGACAACACTACAGGGCACGCACTGCTGTCTTTTATGGATGGGTTTTCTGGGTATAATCAGATTCTGATGTCTCCCGAGGATAGAGAGAAGACCACCTTCACCACGCCATGGGGAACCTATTGCTACCGAGTGATGCCATTCGGACTGAAGAATGCTGGAGCTACCTACCAAAGGATGGCAACAACCCTGCTGCACGACATGATGCACAAAAAGGTCGAGGTATATGTCGACGATATGATAGTCAAGTCAAGGGAAAGAGAAGGACACTACGAAGCACTTCAAAAGTTCTTTGAGAGGATTAGGCAATACAAGCTACGTCTTAATCCTCAAAAATGCACTTTTGGGGTAACAGCTGGCAAAATGTTGGGGTTTCGCATCACTCAAAGAGGAATCGAAGTAGATCCTTCAAAGATACAGGCTATCATGGAGATATCACCATCAAAGACAGAGAAGGAAGTGAGGAGTTTCCTGGGAAAGGTATAGTTCATCAGTAGGTTCATTTCTAAACTCACAGCCACTTGTGAGCCTCTTTTTAAGCTTCTAAAGAAGGGCACTGATTTCGAGTGGAGTCAGGACTGTCAACAAGCTTTCGAGGCAATCAAAGAGTATCTTTAAAATCCACCTGTGTTAGCACCACCTATTCCTGGGAAGCCATTGATTCTGTACCTCTCAGTGACAGATACGTCCATGGGATGCATGCTAGCACAAGAAAACGATGCCAAAGTAGAGTGTGCCATATACTACCTCAGTAAAAAGATGATGGATTATGAAGCAAGGTACACTCCCCTCAAGAAAACCTGCTGGGAGCTAGTATGGGCCACAAAGAAACTAAGGCATTACCTATTGGCACATCCGGTAGTGCTGGTTTCTCGCTTAGACCCAATCAAATATCTTTTCGAGAAGCCAGCACTTATTGGAAGGCTGGCTAGATGGTTACTGCTGCTTGCGGAATTCGATCTCAAGTACATGACAAGGAAATCAGTGAAAGGAAGGGCTGTGGCAGAATTCCTGGCAGATCATCCCGTGACAGAGGCCGAGGTAGAGGACTTCATGTTCCCTGATGAAGACATCTTGTGTCTCCTAAACGACACCTGGCAGCTCTATTTCGATGGAGCATCAAACCAATGTGGATATGGCATAGGGGTACTGCTAGTCTCCCCAAACGACTCTCATATTCCTTTGTCATATAAACTAAGGTTTGAAGTCACCAACAACCAAGCTGAGTATGAAGCCTGCATTGCTGGAATGGAGGCAGCCCTGGAGCTAGGGGCAAGAAGGATAGAAGTCACTGGAGATTCAAACCTAGTGGTATCCCAAGCAAGGGGAGATTGGAAAGTCAAAGAAGATACGCTGAAACTATATCACTCTGTACTAGAGAACTTGATTCCGCAATTCGACTCAGTCATCTTCACGCACACTCCCAGAGAAAGCAATAGATTCGCAGACGCATTGGCAACACTAGCCTCCATGGTCGAAATACCCTTGGGATTCACAATGCGACCTCTTATGATCAAGCAGAAGATCAAACCAGCATGCGAGTGCACTTTCATGGAAGAAGGCGAGAATGATGGTAAGCCCTGGTATGAAGATGTGAAGAAATTCTTAGAAGAGGGGGGGTATCCTTCTGAAGCCACCACAAAGGACAAAATGGCTTTGCGGAAGTTTGCGGCTCGATTTATAGTCTGCGGAGGAATGCTATATCGAAGGGCGCATTTGGGTCCCAACCAACTTTGCGTCACCACGGAAGAAAGCCACAAGATCATGGAGGAAATACATGAAGGAATCTGTGGGCCACACATGAATGGAGCAACGATGGCAAAGAAGATTCTGCGTCAAGGATATTATTGGACTACTATGGAAGCCGATTGTACTGACTATGTTTGTCGATGTTTCAAATGCCAAACACACGCTGATCGCATGCGCATACCCCCTACAGAACTATATAGCCTGACATCCCCTTGGCCATTCTCCACCTGGGGGATAGACGTCATTGGGAGCATAAATCCAAAGGGAAAATACAAGCACCGGTTCATTCTAGTGGCCATCGACTACTTCACTAAATGGGTAGAAGCAGCTTCCTATGCTACTCTCAAAGCTACTCACGTGGCCAAGTTTATCCGCACCAATATCATCTATCGGTATGGTGTACCTCACGAGATCATCTGCGACAACGGATCACACTTCAAAGGGGCAACGAGGAAGCTCTTCGCCAAATTTGGGATACAAAATCATCGGTCATCTACTTATCGACCTCAAACCAATGGAGCAGTTGAGGCTGCAAACAAGAATATCAAGCGGATCTTACGTAAGACTACCGACACCTATACAGACTAGCCAGAAATGTTACCGCTAGCATTGTGGGGCTACCGCGCAACCGAAAGATCTTCAACTGGGGCTACCCCTTACTCTCTGGTCTATGGAATGAAGGCTGTATTACCTATCGAATTGGAATTGCCCTCACTAAGAGTGCTAGCTGAAACTGGAATGATCGAAGAAGACTGGTTTCAAAACCGCCACGATGAGTTAGCACTACTGGATGAAAGGAGGCTGAGGGCACTATACCATGTGCAAGGGTATCAACGTCGCATTGCACGAGTATTCAACAAAAAGGTAAAACCAAGAGATATCAAAGTAGGGGATATGGTACTCAAGGCCATCCGCCGCCATGTTTCCGACCCAAGGGGCAAGTTTAGACCTAACTGGGGAGGCCCCTACCTTATCAAACGCATACTTTCTGGAGGAGCAGCATACATTGCAGACCTGGATGGAATGGAATTCGCAACGCCAATCAACATTGACAAGCTGAGGAAGTATTACCCTTGAGAGATGCTCGTTGGGTCAAAAACCACAAGGGTGGGCGAACCCAAGCAAAAATAAGAGCAGCCTGCTAGGTCGAAAACCCGCAAGGGCGGCTTAGGCAAAAACTAAGGCATAAATAAAGCACTTGCTAGATTGAAAACCCGCAAGGGCGGTTTAGGCAAAATCAAGAGCATAAAAGGAGAGGAAAATACTCGAGTGAACCCCAACCAAAAACAAAACAAATCATCTTGGAACTACGTTTATGGCCTGATTCCCTCTACAGGATACGTAGGCAATCTCTGAATCGAGACTCGGCCACTGCTATTGCTATCACTTCCAAATTTCTAGGTCTATCCTAAAGCATGATAAAAGTCCAACCATGGCAGTAACATTTTTGAAATAAAACAACCAAATGTTTTATTATTCCCAAGGAAAAAGGAAAGCAGGCTCAAAACAATTCTCAATATGTGGAAACTAGAATAAAACAAGTCTTTCAAAAAGCATAAGCAAAGTGTTAATCTCTAGGTCTTCCTTCTCTTTGCACTCTTGTCCTTCAAAAGGTTTTTCTCTAACCAACGCTTATACGAGCTCGATAGCTTGTCAGCAAAGTTTTTAGCAACCTCTTGTATTACTCGATTTGGCCAAAAACGAAGCACATTACGACGAAGACTGGCGTCATGAACCTTAGAAACAGCATACTCCGGGTCACCCGAAATTTGGACCTGTGCAGCCCCAAACTGCCTCTGGAAACGAGCAGGAAAATAGAAGGTAACTCGAGTGACGCTAATCACTGCTACACCAAAATGATTCATGGTACTTGCAGTCATGCCCTTTACACCATACCAGGGGCAAACCCATTGGATCCTATCCCCCTTTCTAGTCTCCATCCATGCTTTCCAAGCAGCTTCAGTGGGAAATTGTTTGATCACACGACGCTCCACGCAGTGATCTAAACCATAAGGCAGCCGCTCCGGTACATCCCACACCCTCAGCTTCTCATAAAGCCATACCTATGGAAAACAAGGGAAAATTGCAAGCTGTGAGAACATGTGAGTCAAAACAAAAGAGAGACGAGCGAAAAGATAAATTTAGCAAAAGAAAAACAGATAAAGAGCGAACTTGTAGCAACAATGGGCTGCCTGAAAATTGGGTCGTAGGATCACCCTTTACCATGTCAAGACCCATCAAGGTCTCCGCCAACACTAAACCAGCAAAGCCTACACGATTCCCACCTGTTGGGCGAAGTCAAGCAGCATAGAATCAGCATGGCCAGAGGAAGGTCCAAGCAAGTAGTAATGAAGGAGACAAATGCACAACGCATGGAAGCACGCCTTTTGTTGAGGAATTTGACAATGAGCTTCAGCGGTACCAAAGCGCTGGACAAGCTGCAAGGTTTCCAAACTCCCATTTACCATGAAAAACCTAATCTCATGTTTCTGAACTTGGAGTAAATCCTTCAAGAGATTGCCCCGATTGAATAAAGGGTTAGGAATAAGGAGACCTTCTCTATCCGAATGACCCATGATAGCTGCAAGTTCCTCGACAGTAGGACACAATTCGTCTCTTCTAAATCGAAAGACATGGAAAGCAGGGTCCCACAAGCTAGTGGCTGCCCTAAGGAAAGCAAAGTTCACAGGAATTCGACGAAGGGAGAAGATGAAGTCCATGCCAAAGGACCTAAAGTGCAAACGGTCAAGGCCGTTAAACGAATTTAACCATTGATCAAGGACTGGTTGTGCCATGAAATCGTTGCTGACAAGTACCATCGAGTTCGTAGAACGTGTACTTATAGGCTAGGATGAGTCATAGTACGAGTCGGAATCGGATTCTAAAACTTACAGATTTAGTCGGTATCTCGGCCGGCACTTCGAATTAACGGCCGCAAGATCGATGACACGGCCCACAAAAATCAAGGTTGACCCCAAAGTCAAAATCTGGCAGATGAAGCAATTCCTCGGCCGCCACATCGATGGCTCGGCTGCCAAAACGACCGTTTTTCACAACCCTTCCACGGTTCTGTCCTTTTCACTGGATTTTTAAACAAAACATCAGTTTCATCGCATACAAACGGCAGACGACAGCATATACAATCATATAACAGAGCAAAAGATTTTGTTTCATATAACAAAAGCTTTTTCTTACATCAGAAGGTGAATCGTCTCACATTTCCTAAACAAAGCTATACATCGATTTCCTGTCAAACTAACCTATGCAGGAAAATCAAAAGAAGCAGAAGAGGATGCCGAACCCTCTAGCGACCAGGACACCAGAGGCCAGGAAACCTCCGGGGTAACGCGTACCAAAGAAGCACTGTGGTGCAGAAGAGACATCACGCAGCCCAGAAAAATCATCATACCGCGTACAAGCATCACCCCGGAAGCTCCACGTCACGGAAGCAAGCCACCCACCCAAGGGTCTCTAATCAAGCAGCAAGATAGCACTAAGAGCAACGCGGACTCCCTCCGCGATCACTGGCCGCACATCATCCATCCCTTGAACCTAACGAAAACAAGGCAAAGTGAAGAAGACAATGATTCCACGGTATGATCCTCGCGGGAAAGAGAACGAAGAAAGAAAGAGGGAAGAAAATGAAAAGAAAGCGCCGAGGGCTCTGCTTTTATAAAACTCTGGAAATGAAGCATTTTACCGGCCGAGTGAACGATACCTCGGCCGAGTAATCAATAATACGGCCGCCTGATCAATCTCCTGGCCCTCCAATCAATTTCCTTCAACCCTCGGTGGATTTTGCTCAGTGCACCAACTCAAGCCATTATGGAATTCTGGGCCCATGACCGACAGAGTCAATGACAAAATCAGCCTTTGGAGCATCTCCGAGCAAAATACAATATGATCAAAACTAGCCTTGGGGGCACGCCCAAGCACAAAGAGGCTCTCTCTCCACAAACTGTTGACCAAAGCTCATCACTATCAAACAAGTTTAGCAGCTCTAAATTCACTCAGTAGCTCCCTGTCTACACCCAGCAGCTCTAAGCTCGTCAACGGCCCTAGACCTCAGTGGCTCCATCAACAGCTCCAAGCTTAATGGTTCAAACAGCGGCTTGAAGCCCATTACTACAGCGGCTCCATGCCTATATTCGCTCTCAAGCAGCCCTACGCTCGCTCAATTGGCTAAAAGCCGTAACTATCTGGCTCCACGCCGTAATTATCTCAGCGACTCAAAGCCCATTATCTCAGCTGGCTCAAAGCCGTAACCATCTCAATTGGCTCGAAGCCGTAGCTACTCAACGGCTCCATGCCTGTTATCAACTCAGTGGGCCCACGCCCATTATCTTAGCTGGCTCAAAGCCGTAACCAATTCAACTGGCTCAAAGCCGTAATAACTCTCAACAGGCTCTATGCCGTCCCAATCAACAAGCCCAACCACTGTGTACTGGATGCTCAAGTTCTACACTTGAATGCGCAAGCTCTACGCTTGAATACCCAACCACTGCGTACTGGATGCTCAAAGCCTGTACTTTGAACGCTTGGATTCTGCCGTCCGACTGCTCGAGCTCTACGCTCTGATTGCTCAAGTCCGGAACTTGAAAGAAGCTCCAAGCTTATATCAAACACACACGCACGGGCCCGTGCACATATTGCATCAAACACATCGAGTCTGCATAATCATCTATTCACATCACATCTAACAAACATTATCATACATACATGCTATGTTTTGCATCTCTCACTCGCAGGTCCATCTTACAATCAACCGGCTCTATGCCTCGGTTTTATTGATCGGTCCAGAACCTCGATCCTTTGGCTCAAAGCCAAATCTTTATGATGAGAAAGCTCCACGCACAGACCATCAGAATACAACTGGCTCCACGCCTCGCTTCAATCACGCCAAAGCTCGAACATCTCAAGTTCTTACCTCCGGAAGGCAAAGATTTTTGAACTATCAACACCAGCTCCGCGCTTCGATTCCGTCTCCTAGGCTCTCAAAACCAGCTCCGCGCTTCGGTCCAATCAAAGCTTCAAACACCTCAGGCTCTCACCTCGTAATCACAACCAGCACTCCGTACTTCAGCTACTGGCCCCTGCGCCTCCTGCATCTTAAACAACGGCATCCAACTCGTCTCCGGAAGATGACTTGGGTTCCACCCCTTATCTCAAAAACTAGCATCCGATTCATCCCCGCAGATGGCTTGGATTCCGCCCCAACTACATCAATTCCTTCCAGCTCATTCGCAAGGATAGGCTACTCTACCGAGCTTCTCTCAGTTAAAGTAAGGATGATCAAGAAAAGCAAACACACCTGCCGTGTACTGGTCTACCCCAAAATGCTAAGATGACTCTCCGCAAAAAAACTTCCCCGGTAGCCCCGCGCTCCTTCAACTACTTTCCGCCAAAACCCTGGCTCCACCCAGGTACGTTGCATTATGGCTTTTAAAGCCCGAAGGTACGTCTTCTGTCCCTAACCCTCCAAACTTTTTCTTTTTATTGCCCTGAACTACGATTGGTCTGAATTTCCCTTGAGGAATACGTAGGCAGCCTCCCGGCCCGACCATAACAAAACCTTTTTTTCAAAAACCCTTGGAATAGTGGTTGGACCAAATTGAGCTGCTTTTACAGCTTTGACTTTTACTCAAACATGTCTCGCGATCCGTCTGAGCTCAGTCAAAGAGGGGCATCTGTAGACACCCCAATTTGGCCTAACGATTATTTCAACTCCCACCTTGGGACCATCCCGATGATGATATGGATTCGATGATTGCTGATTGCTTTTTGATGAAACCCATGGACTTATGGTACGAACTCTGAGCCACTTAGAGGACCCAATCCAGAGCCAAATAGCCTTTCAGACAGAAGTGTAGTGTGTTAGGAAAATCCATCGACCGGCCGCAACATCGATTTCACGGCCTTAACATCCATTCCTCACCCGAGCAACCTGTTGCACCCAAAATCTCCCTGAGAGATCGAAGCCTCGGCCGCCAGATCAATGGCTCGGCCGCTACATCCATTTCCAGGCCGTGACATCCTTTGCTCGGCCGCCAGATCGGCCTTTTCCAGACTCTCGAACCTTCTGTCGGTTGATTGATCCACCGCCTCTCCGATGCGTTCGGGCTACGTTCAGGGATTACGTTGAAGAGTTCGAGTTACAATGCAAATGCAATTGTAACCCGTGATTTGATTGGACGAAGTGTGTCATCCCTTTGCCTATATAAAAGGCCTTTGGCCTCCGAAAATACACACCACAATACAACGAAAATCCTCGATCTATACACATTCAAGCCACGAAATTCACTGGCTATACACTCCTAAAAACCCTCTCTGCAAAGCCCTAACCTTCCATAGGCGGCCATCAATCAGACGATCCAACCTCGAGTCCAAATCCTAACCCTAGGTTTCGCCCAAGAAGCAATCAATCAGCCAATCTCCATCAATCCAAAGCAATCAAGCAACCGAGGGATCATGTGGTGAGGCCCAACGGCCTCTGGTTTGGTTGATTTTATGTTTAATTTACTAATCGTAGCCTTCGATAGTCTGTTAAACTTTCTGCCTGGTGTGAGGAAGAACACCACCGGGCTTCGATGCCTCGGCCGGTACATTGATATCAACATGACCCTCGGGCGCGACATCCATTCGCCGGCCGAGTGATCGATTCGCTGGCATAGTTTGATTTGTTTTCTGCTTTCTGACGCATGATTTATTTACAGTCCTGGCTCACTTATTAACTGTTTAAGGCATAAAAACAGACTACGTGTATAGATTAGATAAAGCATCTACATGTCTTATGTTGAATGAGTATGGGCTAGCCTTGCGGCTAGGCAGAAAGGGGTGCCTAACACCTTCCCCTTGCTGTACCTTTGGCTTCCGTATCCAGAATCTCTATCTGTTTTCCTAGCTTTAACAAACTAGGTGGCGACTCTGTTTTGATGATAACCGCTATCGTGTGGTGATACCTCTAGCCATGGAAGTATCCACGATCTTGGTTTATGAAGCGAGCAACCAATCGAGCAAACACAGTGATGATACAACTGTATGGTGATGCCCCGTCTGGGAGGTGTCTACAACTGGCTCAGCCGAAAATGCACTTCTGGCCCACCCAGAATATACCTCCACCATTTGAAATTCAAAATCCTTGGCCTTTGCCTATAAATTGACCCCTCCACTCAAGGAGAAAGGGCCCTTCTTTTGAGTCCCTCCCTTGCCTTTCTCTTGGCTCTCTCTTTACTCTCTCTCTCTCTAAGTTCTCACACCCACTTTCTTACTTCCACTTCCATTTCCAAGCCTTAAAGAATGTCATTCCCAAAAGACCTCCTTTAAGGGCTTTCACTCACTCCCCTCTCATCATTGAAGTTGATCTTTCATTAACTTCAAAGTCTCATCACCCAAAATACCTAACCTTCACTCACACCCATACTCCTTTTGTCTCATTCAACCTCCTCCATCTACATCCGTGACGATCCATCCACGTCCTCACGTCAACGGTCCTTGATCAAGCTCGAAACTAAAGGTACAAACTAGTTTCCTCGAACTAGACTCCGTTCTGGTCCTGAGGGGACTTTTCTGTCAGTAGGTCTAAACCCTTTTGGTTAGGCCCTCACCAAAACCCATTTTTCGAAAAATAAAGCCACTCTGTCTTTGAGGTTGGGTAACCGCAGCGCCTGCATTGATCGGACACGCGCGCACCGACCTCGGCCGCACGGCATGTAACATACCGATGCTATTGCGAGCTGCTTGGATCTGAGTTTTCCTCTCATGCGGTTATCTATATCTGTTTGCTATTTCTGCTGCTTTTAAAATAAGACCATATCTACAAGCCATGTTCGGCTCTTTTAAAAGCTTTTCAAGATCATCCCAAATGATCAAACGTGTTAAAACCCACTTTAAAACCATGTTTTGAAAAAGACAATGACATTTTTGGGATGATCATTGCCAGTGAGGCTTCTCGTGAGATTTTCCAAAAGGTATCTGAGAAAGCGGTGAGCTAGAGAATGTTTTGAAAGTGTGCAGCAGTCTGCGGAGCAGGTACCACGCACGGCGTGTTGAGGTGCACGTATCTCGATGTCCGTGAACAGTTTGTCGAGGTCCAGACAGTCTACTCAGTGTTGTTTATTTCCTCTATTCACATCATTTTATCACTACTGTACAGACAGCACCACCTGCACGTCAATGTGATATATTTCCCATGTCCCTTCCCCATTATGTGCTTTATTAAAAGAGTTTGATATTCCAAATGATATTGAAGATTCCCCTATTTAAAATGTTTAGTAGAGACCGGTTTTTACCGGGCGAGCGGGGTGCTTTTTAACAAAACCTTCCCCGTTCGTCTCCCGGATCCAAGATCTCAACGTTTTCGCTAGACCAAAAGCCTTTCTTTTTCAAATCAAGCTCTCGGTTTCTCGGATTATCCATCTCAAAAATCTGGGTGGCGACTCTTCGAGTTAGCGCTTTGGGGGGCGGGAGCCCACAATTGTTACCTTCTGTTAGGAGAAGAGGTCTAGGACTGGAGGTATTTACTTCAGACTTCACAGGGGAAGAGTTAGATGACGAACCCGAGAACGATTGGCATACACCTATCATCTCTTTCCTCAAGAGGCCCCATTTCAGAGCCTCTAGGAAGGTGAAAAGGAGAGCCATCAGTTATTTCCTTGTTGGAGATGAGTTGTACAAGAAAAGCCCTGAGGACGACTTGCTTTTAAGGTGCTTAGGGCGCCCTGAGGCCATGAGGGTCATGAGTGACGTCCATGAAGGAGTCTGTGGAGCCCATCAATCAGGGGTGAAGATGAGATGGCTAATCAGAAGGCATGGTTATTACTGCCTAACCATCTTAGAGGATTGTATTTGTTTCTCCAAAGGATGCCAGCCCCGTCAAGCCCATGGCCCAATTCAGCGTGTTCCTGCGGCTAACTATCATGCTATAGTCAAACCTTGGCCATTTAGGGGTTGGGCTCTAGACGTAATTGGTAAAATTTATCCTCCTTCCTCTGAAAATCATGCTTACATCTTGGTAGCCACGGACTACTTCACTAAATGGGCAGAGGCAGTGCCATTGAAGTCTGTGGATCAACAAGAGATAATCAAGGTGATCAAGGAGAGAATCATCCATAGGTTTGGGCTGCCAGAACACTTGGTTACAGATAGGGGTACGGTCTTCATGGGAGAACAAGTGGTCAATTTTGCTGCACAGCAAAATATCATTGTTTCTAATTCCACTCCTTATTATGCACAAGGAAATGGTCAGGCCGAATCCACTAATAGGACTCTGGTCAACATCATTGAAAAGATGGTGGAAGACAACCCAAGGGCTTGGCATGAATTACTTTCTGAGGCCTTGTGGGCCTACAGAACCTCAAAGAAGGAAGCCACCAATGTAACTCCCTATATGTTGGTATATGGGCATGATCCAATCCTACCAATGGAGATGGCAGTAAAATCAGCAAGGACTGCATTTCAACATGGCCTCACTCCTGCAGATTATACTCAGGCCATGATGATAGAGTTTGAGGCCTTAGATGAGGTCAGGCTCGCAGCCCTTGACCACATGTTGGTCCAGAAGAGAAGAGTGGCCAGGTCCTATGACAAACGTGTAAGGAAGAAGAGCTTTTCTGAAGGTGACTTGGTCTGGAAGGCCGTCTTTCCCTTAGGGGAAAAGAACCCAAGGTATGGCAAATGGTCTACAACCTAGGAAGGGCCGTACCAGATTGCCAAAGTCCTTAAAGGTAACGTCTACCATCTTATGGATTTAAATGGTGGTTTGTTTCAACATTTAACAAATGGTAGTACCTAAAGCATCATTATCCTACTATGTGGGAAATGAGAGACTTTGGAGAAAACCAATCACACAAATCATAAAAAGCATGTCAGCAAGGCCTGAACAGAGGCCAAGATACCTGTGATTCGAAAACCATGAAAGGCCTCAGGTTCAGGCCACAAAAACAACATCCAGACCATGTTAAACCACTGCCTTTGGCCATTTAAGGGAAAGTTCCAGGCCAGGTAGAACAAAACTTATTACAAACCAAGAAATATAAGTTCAGAAATTATAGTTTTGGAGGATAAAGACCTATAAAAAGCCTTCGAGACTTGTCTTCAGGTTCTCCCATGCAGTGATGAGGCTGGTGAGTTGGGCTTCAAGTGCTTCCTGCCTTCTACAGAGATCTGGAACTTCTTCAATCAAGAGATTAAGCTTCATCTTCTGGCTTTTGGACCCAGCCTTTAGGTCTTCATGTTGCTTGGCCAAGATATTGGATTCCTTTCGAAGGTCTTCCAGGCGACCTTCAGCTTGGGCCAATACGTCCTTAAGTTCTTAAATCTCTTCTGAAGTAGCAGCGATGTTGGCTCCGTTGACTCTGATGTCTTCCTTCAACTGGTTCCACTCAGTGCTGAATCTTGATCTCCATGTCAACCGCCTCCAACTTTGACAGCTTGGCATGCACTTTGCTCAAATCTTGAGTGGAGGTGTCGTGAGTCTTGACCATGTTGGGGAATTCCTTTTGAAAATATTGGAGGGAGGCATCATCTGGTCCCAAGGCTTGGGACTTCACCAGCACATCCATGGCTTTCTTGACGTTGGAAGCCCTGGCGGGGTGGACAATGGCTTGGAAATTTTGGAGGAGGGCCATTCTAAGGGCTGTTTTGGCTTCAGCGACCTCTTCTGGGGTGAACTGAGATTGGGAGGTGGAGCCAAGTCCACTGCCTGAGGTGCCAGAAGTGGCTGCCTTCATCAAGTCCTGGGCAGACTTGAACAGGGAATCCAGATCTTCATCTTCATCTTCTTCTGGTACATTTATGAACTCTTGCTCAACAGGCGGATCAGGGGTTGGAGAGGAATGTATGGCTGGAGATCCATGTTTCTCTGGAGTCCGGGATGATGCCTCGTGCTCTGGTTCTGTTTCAACTTGATCCAGCCCTTTCTCTTGAATTTCGACTTCATCCTCTAGGATCTCCTCCTCCAGATACGCATCAAGTTCCTGAGGATTGAAAACAAGGGGAAGTTGGTGATAATATGGGGCCATAAATGCTGGGAAGTTTGTGTCACAGTACATCCTTACAATTGGGTTGTGCTCGGTGGCGGATTCAATTTTCTCATAATCAGATGGGGTACGGAAGTCTTCTTCTGCAGTCTTTTCTTCTTGGAAGGGACAGACTCAGCTTGCTCTTCCTGGGTCTTAGAGGTGGCCTGCAGTGGAAAGGTCAGTAGAGCATTTGGATGAGGCCTGAGGAAAATGAGATGAAGGATTGAGGAGAGCCCAGACCTTCTCCGAAGGGTCAGTCTCAGGCGAGCTAGTCTTGGCACTACTCCTTGTCCTGCCAGCTACCGTCGTCTCAGAGGCCTGCAGAGGAGAATAGGAGAATTAATACCTTATCTTAGAGGACTGAATGTAGGGCTAAGAGGTTTATACCTTTGGCCAATGCCTTTGAGCAGTCGTCTTCACCCTCTTTGATCTTTGAGGGGCTGAAGGGGTTGGAGGGACATCCTTGAGCACATCACTCAGACCTGCCAGTATGGAGGGAATTTAGTTCAAACTTCAGAGGCTTAAAAAGGAAAACATAATGATAAGTAGGAAAGACCTGATACGGCCAGCTCAGCAGAAGAGGCAGAGTTGGGGAGTAAAAACCCAGCTCCACCAGAGACCCTCCGAGGAACGCCGCTAGCAAGTACGTCAGGGCGTCCAACCCGACCCGCAGGACGGAGCTGGGTTAAAGGCCCAGCTCGGGAACCCGGCTAAGGCTGGATAAGTAAGACTCCGGCAACGAGTTCATCTCGGATAAAGATGTCACTCCAT
Source organism: Rhododendron molle (assembly GCA_025413875.1). Classification (NCBI taxonomy): domain Eukaryota; kingdom Viridiplantae; phylum Streptophyta; class Magnoliopsida; order Ericales; family Ericaceae; genus Rhododendron; species Rhododendron molle. The sequence goes on from CM046391.1 coordinate 50,699,772, forward strand.
CAAGAACGTTAATCCCATGGGATAATGGGGAAGATATGGATAAGATAGACAATAGTTCCCAAGGATAAACACGGCCAATGAAGGATAAGGATTCCAGGCCAAGATTAGATGAATGAGGAGTCCCAACTAAGGCAGGACTCCACTCTCATCGTCAGGATAACTTATAATCCCCAGAAAGCAGTCCTGCTAGGACTCAACCTCCTACCAAATGCCTATAAAAGTGACAGTAGAACTCCAGCTAAGGTACGCTCAATTAATAGCAGTAAATCTCAATTTCCTCCAATACACGACAAATTCTCTACTGATTTAGGCATCGGATGGTGGTAAGCACGCCACCACACCGGTGACATTAGTTTCACGTTGTCTTTGCAGGAACAGGTCAGGGCCAGATACAAAGCTGATTCATCACATAAATAATAGCAAGCCTCTAAGTTACCTTTTCTTTTCGTGCTCTGGGAGGGGGAAGGACTGATTTGCTGCAGAGGCATATGAATGCCAGGTTCAAAGGCTCCAACAGGGTTGGGCAGAAGTGCAGTCAAGACATCCAGATAGGGCTTGGAGAAGTGCATCTTTATGTAGCCTCCCCACCAGCTATCAAACTTGGGGCCCTTCTCGGTACGTTCAACGAAGGAGTGAAGGGCGAAGTCTTTCATACGCTCGGGTAGAACATTTCTGACCCTTTCCAGGTCCCTTGGTTGAATTATGGGCCTATCAGTAAAGTCCTCATTCAGAGATTGGTATGGAGGGATAAGAGTGAGCTGACACAGGCCGAATTGCCTGGCAAATTAGGCCACATTGTAGTATTCAACCCCACATTTATAGTTCGTCGGAGCATAGGCCATGCCATACATCAGATCCCTTGAGATCATGAAGCTTATCCAGATCTCCATATGCTCATCGTAGTCGTCCCCAAGGTTCGATGCATTGGGCTTCAGCCACCATGGCACAGTGTCTCTAGTGAAGGGCATCCAGTTCTTCCCCATGCTCGTGAGCTCGTGGTAGAAAAACCTGAAATATGCACCAAAGGCGTACCTAGGGCCACGGATGTCAGTGTAGTGGAGTCCATAACAGATGTGTTTTGGGTTCTTGTTCATTGGTGGAGTCAGTTTGGGGAAGTAGGACCATAGCCACAGGGTCATGATCCACAAGGGACCAGGGGCGAAGATGAACTTGTTGCTGATGAGTTCCTTCATCCCACGGTAGAGATGGGCCAAGACCAGTGGGCCTAGTGCCAGCTTCTGCCCTGAAGCTAGGGCACAGGCCAGATCTATGAAATCTTTTGTCACCCTGTTGGCGGAGACGCAGAAGATAAACTTGTTTAGCCAGTAGAGGAGGAAGGCGACGTGCTCACTATCCTCTACAGGGCCCTTTTTGGCGTAGTGATTGATGAAGGGGGCGAAGGACAGGGGTTCTTTGTACTCGAAATAGGGGGTTCTTTGGGACAGAAAGTAATTGGCCTCAATCCCATGGGTACGGAGGCCTGTCAGGAAGGCAACATCTTGGAGAGTGGGAGCCATGACACCTACCTTGAAGTGGAAGGAGTTGGTAGTCACGGACCAGAACTGGGAAGCAGCAAGGAAGAGGTTCTTGTCCATATCGATGAGGGAGCGACTGAGTAGGATGGCATTCCTGATCCCAATCTGCTTCCACAGATCTCCGTTGGCCTTCAGCATTCGATCCAACCACTCAACGTATTTCGCATCTGGTCTGTGCCATAGCCTGTTGGGTATGTCCATGGTGAACTTGTGCCAATCGAGACACGGAGATTCGAAGGGGAGAGTTTCCTCTGCCAGTGGGTACATGGGAGCGAGCTGAGAAGGAAGCCCTAACTGGAAGGCGGGACCCAGACCCACTCGATCAGAGTTAGCGATCACCAGAATATCGTAGGTAACCGTTATGTGCTCGTCGGCCAAGATCTTCTTGATTTGAATGGCAAGGTTGTTGGGATTTGGAGGAGGAGCATAGGCTTTATGGGTGGCCATTTCTTCTAGGGATCAGGAGCTTGGTGGTGGAACAATGGCGGCTTAGGGTTTTTTCTGGGCTTTGTTCGTGCAAGAAGAGAGGGAACAGAGAAGATGTAGAGAGAGAATGAAATTGTTGGAATGGGTTTTACGGACTACGGTACAAGTTCAAATGATGCCGTTGCACTTATCTCGCTTTCCTTGATCAGAATTAAAGAAGTAACCCAAGAGTTGGACTCTTGATTGACCCAAAGGAGTGCTGACGGCTTGAAAAGCTGCATGCAGCCAATGCAAGGCCTGGGGTAGTGACACGTGTCCCCTAGGCCTAAAAGGGGTGATGATTATTGCCGTGGAAAGGACTCTTCGTTGGGGGTTTTATCCCTCCACTATTGGGATTTGGTTCAGTTCAAGGAAGAGGAGTCCAAGTCCAATTAAAAGATGTACATTGGAATTTGAAAAGTTGTTAGGCTCGGTTTTAGGCCTGATTAACTCTTTAAATTTAAGAACATGTGGGGACTTAAAAAGATTTTAGGCTAAATTTAAGCCTAATCCTCTTTTTGATTCTAAACTCTGTGATAAGGACTCATTTGGTTTGCCAAAAACTGTGTTCTGTCCTAAGCTACAAGCCTAGATCTTGAACAAGATCAAGGCATGGGGGGCATTGTTTATACCCGTTTTTGGCACTCAGTCCTAGTTTAGCGCTGGGAGGCCATTTAATTAAAATTTAATTAAATTGGGCAATGAATTGAAGAATTATTAGGTCAAAATTAATAGGCCAAGGTGATATTGTTTGGGCCCGATTAACTTTTAGCCCATATCGGTTTAAATGTTGAATTATTGGGCCGTGTGTTATATTATTCCTAAGTTAAATCAAGGCCCAATTGGTTGGTAAGACTAGGCCTTGCATGAGATGAATTAATGGCAAAGCCCAGTATCAAAGTTGGTTTTGTGTTTGGTGAGGCCCCACAGGAAGCAAAAGAACGAGAGAATGGAGATGGCTGCCACATGGCCATTTGACCTAGTCAAAATGGCCCCATTACTTGTTAACTGTCCGTGGGAAATACATGGAGGAAGCCCATTATCTCATCAACCACCCATGATCTAAAGGTAACACATGGGTAATTGGTCTAAACCTCAATTAACTACCCATGATCCCACTAAACATTTTAGTGGGTAGTTATTTTGGACACGTGGCAGCATCTAAAGGCTACTCGGGACACATGGCAGCTCGTGGTTGAAGCGGAAAACTGAGCTCAGATCTAGACCAGTGCAGAATTGGCCTATAAATACAAGTTTGCAAGAGAAAAAAGGGGTTCCCACACCAATCAAGCTCAACGCTTACAACCAAAGCCTTCCCAGCTGTAGGTGCAGAAAAACAAAGAGTACCTGGAGGGCTGTTGTTTCGTAACAGTTCCACGTGATTCTCGGTTGATACCCCTGTGCCTCTGCCGGAACCCTAATCTGCAAGACAAACAAAGAGTGAGCGCACCTCCGCCTCTCGTGGCGAAGGCCCTCCGATGCCTAAGTTAGTATCTCGTACTGATCTCAAACCCTAATTATCAGTAAGGAAGTGTATAATGCATACAGCGTAATGCGTACCTTTCGCCTCTAGGTTTACCTTACATTTATAGACATACGTGTGCTTGTTCTCCAAGCATCCTCATCGTCCCAGGATTCCTATCCCGTGCAGGAAACCTGGCCCTCTGGGGACTCTTGTGCCCAATCAACTGAGACCCTTCTTTCGTATGGATCTTGCCTATTATGGAATTCGTTCCATCATAGGACTGCTCTTAGACTTATCTTTATCTATATACGGGGTCCCGTTCTCTGGAACATTCCCACTGCTTATCCCAGTTGGATATTAGACACTCCTCCTTGAGTACTGCTCCTGCCTTTTCTCTTAAAGCGGTTTTGTCAAGGACTCTATCTGTTCGGCATGCCCTTTGCCGAACAGACTACACTATAAGTTCTACCACTTTGGACATAAACCTATCCAGCCGAACAGCTCGTACTCAAACTAGGATGTCTCATATCCCTGTTCCCGAACAGTCATCTGTTCGGTGCACACTTCGGGTCGCCGGCCCTTATCATTATGGCTCCTTTCATCACCTTTCTGATTGCACAATTTACATCACGTGTTCGGCTCGCGTTTATACCTGTTCGGGAATACCTCCCTACAATTGCTCCCCAGCTTTGCCCAGTGGAACTGCTCGGGCCAATGGGTAAAGCTTTTTTAAAGAACATATCTTAGGCCAAGCTTAGTGATGTCCCGTGCAGATATAGCACTGATGACCATTTGATTTCTTTTGGCGGTTTACCCATCATATTATTTCAAAATATGGAGTCTACGTGGCGTATCCCGTACGCTCCTCATTAAACTCGATCTGACGTTTTTACTTACGGCGTCAGACTACCATTTTTCCATAACCCTCTTTCCGTTACTTTTATGTAACGGTGTGAGGAGAGACGGTTCACCTCCGTCTCTTTTCCTTTATCCCAAAAAAGGGATCTTTTTTGGGTTTTACACCCAAAACTGAAATCCCAGCCTTTTCTCTCTCTAAAACCAGGCGACTTACAGCTTCCTCACGACCGCCATTGCCGCCGCTTGTAAAACCAGTTGTTCTCCTGGAATTCTTTGCCAAATCCTTGTAAGACTCTCGTTCTTATCTCTTCTTTAAGCTCTAATCTGAGAATCTCGTTCTCAGATCTTCATTTCGTTTTCAAAGATTGATTCGAACCCATTCTCTGATTCTACTCCGTTTGTAACCTTTTTTGAACACATCCATGGCAGATGAAGGTAACAATGAACTTAAACCTGGTAAGTTTAGAAAACTCTGCGAAACCCCCGCAGCCATGGCCGCCTTTAGGTCCGAATATCATGTTCCTGACAATGTAGGGCTTGAACTCGCTCCTCTAGGTGCGAACAGAGAGGATAGTTCATGGGATAGAATATATATCCCAATCGTAGCCATAGTTGAGGGCGGAGTCCGATTCCCCCTTCACCCCTTACTTCGTCGAGTCTTGAACTGGTATAAACTTACTCCCATGCAAGTTTCATCCAACGTTTTTAGGCTCGTAATGGGAATGGTGGCTCTAAATGAAATTCTGGGAACAGAACTGGGAATTTGGGAGCTACAATGGTGGTATAGCATTGTACTCAACCGTGAGTACAACACCTACTATTTTAAAGTTAGGAAGGTAGACAAGCATTTCGTGCTAAATCTTCCAGACTCTGCTCGGGATCATGAGATTGATTTTCTATACGTCACTGGAGCCTATGAGCCACAAGGGGAAGATGGCCAGGTGGTGGGCTTTCATTGCCCCCACATATGGGGCCACCCACGTATGCTCCCAAATTTTCCCTTTTACTTTCGGTACTTCCAAACTTTAGTCATTGTTGTATTTTTGTGTAACCCTTTCCTTCGTTCTGTTTTGCAGCAACAAACGCGAACAAAAGGCCAAGCAGGGAGCCAAGTTATGTCCGTACAGAGGACATCAACAAGGGCCCCTCTCTAGGCCTACTTCTTTCGGGGCTCGCAAAAGCAAAGTCAAGACCGTTTTTTAAAATACAAGGGGGTGCCGGGCACGCGAACCGCTGGGCAAGGTCGTGACGTCTGCGTATTACTAGGATACGACCCAGCTTACAAGGGATTTATTGACAGAAGATTATCCACCCCAAGCACAGACGGTGCTTTTACTTCTGCGGCTCCCCAGACAAGGAGTAATAGACGCAGCTCGGGGGTCACCGTAGCCGGGCAGCCAGGAGAGGTGCCCATCTCAGAAGGGATCCCCTTGCCTTGCTTGGTGCTCCGAAGATCACAACTTCGTACCGAGCAATCAATTCCTGATAGAGACACCAGCCAATCTTCATCACAGGGATATTCTCCTTCCCCCCCATACTCCGAAATGACTACTCGTCAAACGGTAAATCTCAGCACTCTCCTCACTGTTTCCTCACGTGGCCGTGGTGCCACTGGCCGGGCAGCATCCACTGGCCAAGCTCCACCCCCTCCAAGGCGCACCAGGGGGGGTTCAGTCCGTGCATCCTCTTCCCCACGGGAAAGAGATGCTGCTTTGGAAGCCGGGGATGCTCATAGGGACAAACGCTCCCGAGATCAATCTGCCGAAGACGCGACAGGTCAAGCCGATGTGTCGCTTAACCAACCTCAGCCTGTCAACTCCCAGCCCCCTCCTCAAACCTGGGCTCCTACTCTCACCCGAGGTGATAGGGCCGTGCATGTCGGGGACAGTGCCAGCTCTTCAAAGACGGCAATGGCCCTCGCACAAGCTCTGCTTTTACCTGTCGACATGCAAAAGGAGTCTACATCTCCGTCAGACAGGGTGCTTTCCACTGGGCTCGTCAGTGGTATAAAGGTACGTCTAGTCATCTCGTGACTTGCATTCTCTCTTTAAATGAGTACCTAATCCTAGATATTCACTTTGTACTCCTTTTTGCTGTAGTTTATTCAAAAAATGGTCACCCTTGGCCAAAAACTGCAAGAAGTAGAGGCTGAACGGAACAACCTCCTGAATGACAACACTAGGTTGCTCCGTACAGTGACTAGGCTGGAAAGGGAGAGGGATAATGCCAAGACTGACTATCTTGATGCAAAGGAGAGGATGGAGACTGCTGAAGGCAATCTCAAACAGGCTCTGGCTGAGATTGATACCACAAAGAAAGAAGCCTTCGATGCTGGGTACGAGAAAGGTTTTGATGCTGCCACAGCAGATTATGTGGGTCAGATGCCAGCCATTCAAGACCAAATCTGGGCAGCCGGCTGGGAGGGCTGTTTGATCAAAATGGGAGCTGCAGATGACTGCCCTTTGTGGGTAAACAATGACCTACCCAGCCGCCGTGCAGCTGCATCCCAAGCCCCAGATGAAGCTCTGGCAGATGACGTGGATCAACAGATCGATGACTTTGCTGATGCGGATGAGAATGTTGAGATGGAGACCTTGGAGGTTCAGACGGAGCTGCAAGTTGCCAATCTTGGGGAGATCGATGTGCAGGCAACAACACAAGAGCCAGGTAACTTGAAGGGGCAAGCTACTGAAGGCAATACTGAGACTGGAACACGCACAGAGGTTCTAGACAATACCCAACCAGAAGTCCAGAATCTGGACTAGACCCGGTAAGTTTGTTTTTGATTTAATCTCCTTAAACACTTTTGGCATCATGTTTGACAGGTCCTGCGTGACTGTGGTATTTTGGCCCTGCGTGGCATCAGTTTACTTTAAACTTTGAGGATACAGGTATTCGGCCCTGTGTGACAAAAACACTTTGCTCTTTGGTGGCCATTTCGAGGTCTTTATTTATTTTGCTCGGCCCTTCGTGGCTGGATAGTTGTTGGTGGTATCTCGTACCTTGTTTATGTACGTCATACGTAGTCGTGATCAGATTCGTATGTCTATCTGTGTTTTTTTCTAATATAATTTCATTATGTTTTTTTTGTTCAAGTATTTCGTGCTTGGCATGTCTAAGTATCCTCGTACTTAGCATGTTTCACGTACTTAAGTATTTGTTAAGTATCACGTACTTAAACAATTGCTAAGTATCTCGTACTTACATAATATTCAAGTTTCTCATACTTAAACAAGTATTTATATACTAAGTGTATTCGTACTTGTATATTTTTGAGTATCGCGTACCCTTATGCCCAAGTGTTTCGTACTTGTGAATTTTAATACAAGTGTTTCGTACTCGTAAACAAGTGTTTCATACTTGTGAATTGTAATACAAGTGTTTCGTACTTGTGAATTTTAATACAAGTATTATAAGTTTTTCGTACTTAAATAATTCTTAAGTGTCTCGTATGTACTGAGTTTATTCGTACCCATTCCCTGCTCCCCAATACGAAGAAGGGGAAGATAGAGCCATTATTCGTATTTATAGATCAAAACAATCCATAGAATTTCTAAAAAAGTCAATATATTGCAAAAGACATGATTTTATTCTTAATCCTAAAAACTCAAGGGGTCGTTACGCGTACCCCATGCAACTAAAACAGGAAACACAAGGGAATTGTATTCATAATTCCCACACAATCACAATTCTAAAACAAAATAAAAAGTAAACTGAAGTCTTTCAGACAAAGAACTTCCTCAAGTTGTGGACATTCCAGGGCCGTGGTACTGCGTTCCCGTCCAAGTCTGCCAAACGATAGGCCCCAATGCCTACAACCTCAGTAACTCGATATGGGCCTTCCCAATTGGCCCCCAACTTGCCCTCGTTGTCCACCTTGGTGTTGCCGAGCACCTTGCGGAGCACAAGGTCTCCAACACCGAACTCGCGAGGGTGGACATGCTTGTTGTAGTTCTTCATCAATTGGTCCTGGTAGGAGGCCAAATGCACCAGGGCTCTTTCTCTTCTTTCCTCGGCAAGGTCGAGCTCAATTTCAAGAGCCCTGTCATTTCCCCCACTCTCAACTAAAGCTGTTCTGTTGGTAGGAAGGCCAACTTCCAATGGAATAACTGCCTCTGTTCCATAAGCCAAAGAATAGGGGGTCTCTCCCGTAGACCTCCTAGGCATTGTCCGGTGTGCCCAGAGCACCAATGGCAGCTCATCAGGCCACTTGCCCTTTGCCTTATCCAACCTTTTCTTAATCCCATCCAGAATGGTTTTATTGGATGCCTCTGCTTGCCCATTACTCTGGGGGTAAGCAGCGGTTGAATAATAATTTCTTATTCCATACTGGGCACAAAAGGTTTTGAACTTCTTCTAGAACTGGGAACCATTATCTGTAATCAAAGAATACGGGACCCCAAAACGAGTAATAATACTTTTCCAGACAAATCTCTCTATCATAGGTTCGGTAATCTTGGCCAAAGGTTCAGCTTCAATCCACTTCGCGAAGTAATCTGTTGCTACCAAAAGGAATTTTCAGTTCCCAGTAGCCTTATGGAGTGGACCCACGATGTCCATTCCCCATTGTGCGAAAGGCCAGGGGCTAGTCAAGGGCACTAAATCTTCGGCTGGTGTTCTGATCATTGGCGAGAACTTCTGACACTTCTCACAGATTTTCACGTAAACCTTTGCATCTTCTTGCATATGCGGCCACCAGTATCCCTGGGTGATTGCTCAGTGAGCTATGGACCTACCTCCTGCATGACTTCCACATGTCCCTTCATAAATCTCGTGGAGAAATTTCTGCACCATTTCGGGGTGCGCACAAAGCAAGTACGGCCCAGTAAAGGACTTCCTGTACAACTTCCCTTCTGGAGACAACCAAAACCTCGCTGATTTGGTTTTAATCTTGTGTGCTTCCTTTTTATCAGAAGGAAGGGTCTCATCTCGTAAAAACCCAATAATTGGATCCATCCAACTTGGGCCCTGGTCCACGTCTAGGACCGAATTTATATTTTTCCCAATGCTCGGTTCATCCAAGTAATCGACTGCTACTTTCCTTTTTAACTCAGTAGGAACAGCAGCAGCCAGCCAAGCCAGAGAGTCCGCATGGGCATTCTGTCCCGAGCTTATTTGTTCAATACATACCTTCTCGAAGGTATCAAGCAAATCTTTGGCTGCTTGCACGTAAGCCGCCATCTTTTCACTTCGGGCCTCGTATTCCCCAGACAGTTGGCATACAACCAACTGCGAATCGCAATACACCCTTAATCTCTTTGCTTTTAAGGTACTTGCACTCCTGAGGCTGATCAGCAGAGCCTCATACTCCGCCACATTGTTCGAGGCACTGAAACCCAGCCGAACAGACAACTCGATCATCACCCCACCTGGGGGGAACAGAACAATGCCGGCCCCAGAACCAGAATTGCAAGCCGAGCCGTCGACGAATAACGTCCATTCCAAAGGGTCCTGTTCGGCAGTCAACTTTCTTTTCTTTCCTCGTTCCTGAACGGATCGCTCCTTTCTCGTAGGAGGCCCTGGTGCTACCATTGGAGTAAATTCTGCCACAAAATCAGCCAACACCTGGCCTTTTATTGCCGTGCGCGGCTGAAAGTCAATGTCATACTGGCTCAACTCAACAGACCAGGTTGAGATCCGTCCCGAGAAGTCTGCCCTTCGTAGCAGCGACTTTAACGGATACTCAGTATAAACTACAACCTTATGGCTTTGGAAGTAATGAGGCAACTTCCTGGTTGCTGTCCTTAATGCAAGGACCAGTTTTTCAAGGGGTAGATACCTCGTTTCTGCGTCTAACAATGTCTTACTCACATAATAAACTGGGATTTGCTTTGATCCCTTACTTCTCAATAAAACAGCACTAACAGCATGCTCAGAAACAGCCAAGTATAAAACCAAACACTCACCTGGCTCTGGAGTTGACAAAAGTGGCGACTCAGCCAGGTACTTCTTCAGGTCCTGGAAAGCTTGCTCACACTCTACTCCCCATTCATATCCTTCTCTTTTCTTGAGAAGCTGAAAGAAGGGCCTGCATCTATCACTGGACCGGCTGATGAATCTATTGAGAGCGGCGGCCATCCCAGTCAACCTCTGTACCTCCTTAGTTGTCTTAGGACTCTGCAATCCTTGCAGTGCTGATATCTGATCCGGGTTTGCCTCAATCCCCCTTATTGTCACAAGGTGCCCCAAGAACTTCCCTGATCTAACTCCAAATGCACATTTCGAGGCATTGAGTTTCAACTTGTACTGCCTCAAGATATCAAAGGCCTCTTTCAGATCCGCTACATGACCCTGCCTGGTCTTGCTTTTTACAACCATGTCGTCTATGTAAACCTCCATAGTTTTGCCAAGCAACTTTTTGAACATAATGGTTGCTAGCCTCTGATATGTTGCCCCTGCATTCCTTAATCCAAAAGGCATCACGCTGTAACAGTACAACCCTCGTGGCGTAATGAAAGAGGTCTTCTCTTAATCAGGCCCAAACATAGCAATCTGATAATATCCTCAATATGCATCAAGGAAACTCATCCGTTCATACCCAGCGGTTGCATCAACTAATTGATCAATCCTGGGAAGGGGGTTGGGCATGCTTTGTTCAAATCTGTAAAATCCACACAGACACGCCACTTTCCATTCTTCTTTTTTACTACTACAGTGTTGGATAGCCATTCTGGATAATATACTTCGCGTATTGCTTTGGCTTCCAATAACCGTTCCACTTTCTCAATCACAGCATCTACATGCTGCACAGCTGCCCTTCTCTTCTTCTGAATCACGGGCTTGTGCTGGGGATCTACATTTAAGTGGTGACAGATTACGTCTGCACCAACTCCGGGCATCTCTTCTGTTACCCAAGCAAATACATCGACATATTCTTTTAAGAACCCAACTAGCTCATTTTCCTCTTCAACTGGTAGTGACTCCCCAATTAGAAAATAGCTCTCAGGATTAGTCTCGTTGATCTGTATTTTCTTCAAGCCTTCCACCACCTTCTCTGTTGGATTTCTGCCGACATCCTCGATAGTCGGTTGGTCCGATTCCTCTACTGCTTGAACATGGTGAGCCTTTGGAATTTTCTTAACAATAGAAATCAGACACTGCTGTGCCGCCTTTTGATTTCCTCTGATTTTCTCGATACCATTGGAACCAGGGCACTTCACCGTTTGATGATACGTAGAGGAGGCCGCCCTCATCTTATGCAACCACGTCCTTCCAATAATCGCGTTATAGGAAGACGGGACATCTACTACCAAGAAATCTGTTCTTAAGACCACTGTTCCTGCTCGAACAGGCAAGGTTACCTTACCGAGGGGCCAAACCGCTCCTGCTCCAAATCCAACCAGAGGTGTCATCGACTGTTCCAAGTCTGACTGAGTTAACCCCAATTTCTTGAATGCATTGTAATACATGACCTCCGTACAACTCCCAGAGTCCACCAAGATCCTCTCGATGTCGTACTCCCCAATTCGTAGGGTAATGACCAGAGCGTCGTTATGAGGTACCTGGACATCTCCAAGATCTTCATCTGTGAAGACTATGCTTTCGTTGCTTTCATTGGATTCTCGTCCCCTCTTGTTTCCCAATCTTAACACATGCTGGTCATGCTTGGTTTTCCTTTGGAGCAGCCTAACCTCATTCCTCGTATAAGGTGCGGCCAATCCATGTATCATATGGATTACCCCTGTAGGATTCTGTTCGTAATCCATCTCCATGGCTTTCCCTTTTTCTTTGGGGTCCTCCTGGATATACTCCTTTAGGTAGCCTCGAGAGACCAAATCGTCAAGATGTCTCTTGAACATCTCACAATCTTCTGTCATGTGGCCCCAATCCTTATGATAACTACAGTGCTGATTCGTAGCACGTTTGGCATCCTTGTCCCCACCCAGACTTGGGGGCCATTTGAAGTAGGGCTGATTCTTTATTCGATAAAGAATCCTGTAAATAGGCTCTTTCCAAACTGTCGTTATTGAAAAGAATGACTTAGGATCTGGTGCTGACTTCTCTTTATATGGCTCTCTCTTAGCCTGCCCATACTCCTTTCTCTCTTTGTAAGTCCTGGGCTCTGGTTTGTCCACCTTTTTCACTGGTGTCTTTGGCTATTCGACAATCACCTTGCTGTCTTCCCGGAGGATATCGTCCTCCATCCTGGCATGTTGCTCGATCCGTTCCATCAAGTGGGCCAGTGTTGACACAGGGTGCTTATTCAGAGAACGGCGCAGTTCCTCCCGAACAGGTAAACCTGTTTTGAAGGTAGCAATGGCATATTCTTCACTGCAACTGTCAATCTCGTTGAAAGTCTCCCAGTATCTTTTAGCATAGTCTCTGATCGGCTCGTTATCCCCCTGCTTCATCGTGGAGAGATTTTCGAACGTCTTGGGAGCCTTTCTACTTGTCAAGAATCGTGCAGTAAATTCCTCGACCAACTGCGTCCACCCTCGTACGGATCGTGACTCCAATTTGTGGAACCAAGACAGAGCCACCTTCCCCAAACTCGATGGGAACATCTTGCACATTATAGCATCATCACCTTCGTGCATGAACATGGCCTGTTGGTAATGCTGTATGTGAGCAATGGGGTCCGCATTTGTCTCGTAAAGTACGAACGCCCAGTGCTTAACCCTGCTCGGCAACCGTGCCTCCTGTAACTTTCTTGAGAAGGGAGATGTCGCAATATTACTTAGGGCTTTTCTTGCTGCTTCTCGTGCAGTCATTGTTCCAGCCTCCTGTTCCCTGTTTCTATGCGCCCGTACCTTATCCCAATCGGAGTCAGGTCTCTCATATCTGTCTCTATGGTGTTTCCGATCTTCTTCTACAGAGGAACTTTGGCTCCTGCTTCTCCTTCTCCGTGGAGAAAGCAGTCGTTCCTTTGGACTCTTACTTCTCTTTCTTCGTGAAGAAGGCCTCCTCTTTCTTGGAGAGGGACTCCTGCCCCTATTCCTTCGGTGGGAAGGAGCGGCCTTGTATGTTACCATGGCCCTTTCTTCTCCTCTGGAATGTCTTCGTGACAATCCAGAATCCTCCGGATGATCTCTGATCCTTTCCATCTCACGGATCTCATACTCTCGTTTCTTGATTAATCGAGCAGCCTCCTCGATCTCCTGCCTCTTTCTATCGAGGATGTCACTGTGATTATGCACACTCTTGGAATGCGCAACTGATTCTTCTCTATGGTGGGACTTGCTCCTTCTCGTGGAGTTTGTAGCAGTCCTACCTTCTTTGTTTTTGGGATCATCTGGGATGGTAAAGGGACGATCTTTGCTCGTCGTCCTCTTTCTGTGGCCACCAGCTTGCTTTCTCGGAGCACCCGGAGGGGATTTATTCCCTTCCCCACCAGCCTGGTTTTTCTCAGTGAGCGGTGTGACTGGATCTGGTTCCACCATGGTCGTTTTTCTAATGGAACTCGTTCGTTTCCCACAGACGGCGCCAATTGTAGGTGCAGAAAAACAAAGAGTACTTGGAGGGCTGTTGTTTCGTAACAGTTCCACGTGATTCTCGGTTGATACCCCTGTGCCTCTGCCGGAACCCTAATCTGCAAGACAAACAAAGAGTGAGCGCACCTCCGCCTCTCGTGGCGAAGGCCCTCCGATGCCTAAGTTAGTATCTCGTACTGATCTCAAACCCTAATTATCAGTAAGGAAGTGTATAATGCATACAGCGTAATGCGTACCTTTCGCCTTTAGGTTTACCTTATATTTATAGACATACGTGTGCTTATTCTCCAAGCATCCTCATCGTCCCAGGATTCCTATCCCGTGCAGGAAACCTGGCCCTCTGGGGACTCTTGTGCCCAATCAACTGAGACCCTTCTTTCGTATGGATCTTGCCTATTATGGAATTAGTTCCATCATAGGACTGCTCTTAGACTTATCTTTATCTATATACGGGGTCCCGTTCTCTGGAACATTCCCACTGCTTATCCCAGTTGGATATTGGACACTCCTCCTTGAGTACTGCTCCTGCCTTTTCTCTTAAAGCGGTTTTGTCAAGGACTCTATCTGTTCGGCATGCCCTTTGCCGAACAGACTACACTATAAGTTCTACCACTTTGGACATAAACCTATCCAGCCGAACAGCTCGTACTCAAACTAGGATGTCTCATATCCCTGTTTCCAAACAGTCATCTGTTCGGTGCACACTTCGGGTCGCCGGCCCTTATCATTATGGCTCCTTTCATCACCTTTCTGATTACACTATTTACATCACGTGTTCGGCTCGCGTTTATACCTGTTCGGGAATACCTCCCTACACCAGCGAAACAACTATCTCTTTTTCTCACCTTTACTCAGTTATTTCTCCAAATAATTCGAGCTTCTATCTCTCTTGTATCCCAACTTTATTATTACGAAACATAATACAGTTATTCATATCTCTCTCTCACCTCCTACTTTATTATTCCGACATAGTAAAGTAATTCTTTCGTTGTTACTTTTTTTCCTACACGGTTAGAAAATTATTAAGTCCTCGCTCGTAAAGGCAAAACTACGAACCAACACTGCAATCCAGCCCTTAGGTTGCAGCACTATCGCCCGCACAGATCTAGAAGTCAGAAAAGGGACGCCCAGTCCTTTACGTTGGTACGCGACAAGTCCTGGCACGCCTGCTCAGTCCTTGAGCCAAATCTAAGCCAAACAAGAACCACCAGGGCAAGTGGCCCAATTATATTACTCCGTATTGAATAGCACTCATCAAGGGACTAACTTTTGCTTGTTTATCGAAAGATGTTATAACTATTTAGTACCGCTATCATGGTGTCCAAGACTAAAACATAAGTAAACACAAACTCGTGTGGAGACTTGGTTTTAGGTTTTTGCGCTGAAGCTCGATTGGGCTCAGAAATAGATCATCATGGGCCTGTAAGAGTGCTTGGGCTTTGAACTAGTTCATGCATTGACCAGTTGCTTATTTCCTGGTACATTTTTTTTTTTTTGATCCGCGATTGCTTGGTACATTGGTTACAGTCACAAACTCACAAGGTTCAAGTTGGCATGATCACCACAAGTGATCTATGCCAATGCTACGCCAAAATACAAACCTTTGAGTATTTCTTTCTTGTATTTCTGGGTTTTTTTTTTTTTTTTGGTCACAAAAGCTACTAATTAATAACATAACTTGACTGAAATCACTTAATCCAACCATACACCCACAAACGGACAGCCAGATTTCTGTCGATAGCCTTAAGCCTTTACTCAATTCACATTGGTAGCCGGTAGGGATTTCAATCGCCCACCCTCTTCACCTATCCTTGCGATTTTTTCGATGTAAACAAACACAAGACATTGATTTTACGTCATTCGTGAATACTTCAATACCAGCAGCTTGTCGTTTAACCGGCAGTAAGTCTATGGGTACAGAAAAATTAGTACAGATTTTGTATATAGATTTTTCATGGGACCCACTACGGGTCCCACACAAATGATTTGAGCCGATCACTAAATGTAAAACATTTTTTCAAGGGCCCTCTCAGAAAATTCAGCTCAATCCGACACTTATAAGTATTCAATTCAATCATTCAATTTTTCATTTAGATTTCAAGATATAAAAAAGTTAGATGATTGAATCAAACATCTATAAGTATCGGATTGAACTGAATTTTTCAAGAGCCCTTAAAAAAATATTTTACATTTAGTGAACGACTCGAATCATTTGTATGAAACCCGTAATGAGCCCCACAAAAAATCTATGTTCAAAATCTGTACCAATTTTTTTGTACCCATATAGGCATATACTTTCTATTTTACCGGTCTGCATCATACTGCCACACCAGTATGAAACCTGGGCTTGTTGCATTTGAGACCAAAGATTATTTTTGCCCATTTCTACACAATCAATAGTAGGCTGAGTAAAATAAATTTGTTAATGGGAGGATTTAATCGTCTCATAATGAATATCATGGCACAGCCATAGTCTTAAAGAGTTACCCAACCCTTTTCTTCCCTTCCATCTTTTATCCCCCATAGCTTTTGCTTTCATACTCCATGAACCTCAAAAAACAGGGAAAAAAAATTCACCATCCCTCTCCCATAATATCAACACTCCAGCAATCAAACCTGGACAACGCCAGAAATAAACAATTGCATTCTGATACTCGAAGTTCTACCCTATCAAATATCTGCTGCTGCAAAAGACTGATCATGAATGAATTTCATTGGAGAACCCAACAGAACCCTTTTGCATTCAAAACAAAGACTTCAATACATTCATTCAACTAGAGAATTCAACTAGGGAATTCCAAAATGCCCATATTCAACAACTGCCAATTACAAAACACACACACAATTTCAGCAACCCCAAAAATCCCCAATGGTCATATTTCAATTCAATTTTGATGTAGTTTTCACTTGGGCATGGATTGCAGAGAGTTTCATCAAGCTTTAAATCAAAATTTTACTCACAGACCCCCTAGGAACAGAAACAGAAAGACTAGAAAACTACGTATAACAACCACAATTAGGCAGAGAATCACTCATAATCGAACACAAAGTTGAAGTAATTCCATTGAAAAACAAGCAGATCTTCAAATCCTAAACAAAAGTTCTTATCACTGAGCTAAACAATTCAGAGAACCCTAACAAACTGACCCGACCACCCCCATTTTACAGCCCCAACAATGTAACCCTAAACCCCCCAAACACCGCAACCTAACCCCCAAACCCGTACAAGGTCCTGCCCTGCCTCTTCAGGGCATAAACCACGTCCATGGCCGTCACCGTCTTCCTCCTGGCGTGCTCGGTGTAGGTCACGGCGTCGCGGATGACGTTCTCGAGGAAGATCTTGAGCACGCCGCGGGTCTCCTCGTAGATGAGCCCACTGATCCTCTTGACCCCGCCCCTCCGGGCCAGGCGCCGTATCGCCGGCTTCGTGATGCCCTGGATGTTGTCGCGAAGGACCTTCCTGTGACGCTTCGCCCCGCCCTTGCCCAGGCCCTTGCCGCCCTTGCCTCGACCCGACATCTTTAGACACAGAGAGAGAGAGAGAGAGTAGTAGTAGCGAAGAGAGTGGTGGAGAAGCTTGATTGGGTGGTGGGTATTTATATGGGGGTGGTGTGGGAGCCGGCAATGGGTGGGGAAGAATGTGGACGGTTGGATTGAGGGGGGTAATGGACGGGTGAGGATGGTGATCCGCGTCGAGGGGATTGAGTAGTTCGGAGTCGTTGATAAGGATTGGATCGACGGTGGGGAGGTCGTTGTGGTTTGCGTTCGCGGATTGTGCTTTTTCTTGGGGGTTGGAAAGTGTGAGGTTTGTTTTAAAGAAGATACTGGCTTTAGCAACTTTGGGTATTTTAGTTTTGGTAGTGGATAGTGAGAAAAATAGGATAATAATTGAAGAAATAGGTAATGAGTGGAGAGAGATAGAGAGAGAAATGAAATTAATAATTGGAGAAATAGGGTAATAATTGAAAAAAAAATATAAGGTAATGATTGAAAAACAAAGTTAAGTTTGCAAACGAACAACGCCAATAATGTAAATAAAAAATATTTTTTTAATTTTTTTTGCACCGTATTAAAGATCTTGATGAGATCTATCAAACTAGATCCATATTGGTAGAAAAATTATTTGTGTAAACACATCATTTTGAATTTAAAATTACCTTCTTAAAAAATAAAAACTTATTTAAAGTTCCGGAAAGTAGTCTAACTACTACTGCTGTAGTAGAAAATGATAAAGGAAGTGAGGGCGTTCCGTTTCGATAACTCTCGTAGCTGACGTGTTGCTTCCCTAAGAACTTTAAAAAAAAAAAATTGGACTTTTTTTTATTTTGTTTTTATTTTAATGTTTTTTGAATTTGTTATTTTTGTGCCTCATTTATTTTTTTCAATTTCGATTTTGTCCTTATTCAAATGAATAGGTTGGTTTTTTTTTTGGCTTAAAATTGGATATTTCTAAAAAATTTGGATAAAAGTAAAAAAAAATATATATTTTCCCGATTCTTCTCGTCGAGACAAATCAATAGTAATTCACAAAAATTTGACACAAAACTAACAAACGCGAATTTTATTGAATAAGGATAAAACATCCAAAAAGTATTAAAAATTAAGCGAAATGGGGTGACAATTTCAATCCAACTTTGGCTTGTTACCCTTTTACTCCTACTTTACTGCTCCGCTTATTGGTTTTAATTATTTACTCCATATGCATTCTCCGAAAAGATTATATTTATTTATGAAATTCTCATTTTATGAGTTTGTATTTATTTGTTTTGAATAATTTTAAATCATTAGTTCCTCTAAGAGTAAGCAAACTACCAATTTCGAAAAAAATGTGCTAAAAGAATTGCACGGCCCCGTTCCACTAAGGTTTTTCACTGTACGAGACAAGTCATTTTCTCACAATATATCGTGTTTAATTTACAAAATAAGTACTTATTTTTTCTTATTTCTCTTAACGGACAGGAGCCTAAAAAGGCTCTGTTTGGAACTCAGGAAAGAAAGGAAAATTAAAAAATTTTCCCTCCTATCATTTGGTTAGAAGAGAAAAAGAAAATAAAATAAAGATTTCAAGTGCAGTGAATAGTAATTTTTCCTCTCATTTTCCTTGCATTTTTTTTTCCTTCCCTGTCTTTTCCTGTCCCTCTGTTCCAAACAAAGCCTAAATTTATTAAAAGAGAAAACTCCCCGCAAACTAGCCATTTCCTAATCGAAGATGCCCGCGGCATTGACCGCTATAGGGATTAGCCGGTCTTTCTTTATTTCCTTTACTGCCCATTTGTTGAATATGTTATAAGGGGAATTACCTAATATTTGGTTTGGATAGTACTCCCTCCTTGGATTACCTAATGCTGGTTTGAGTAATTGATATAGGTGGATAAGATGATATGGGTGGATAAGGGCAGACCCACATTGGGGTATGTGGGGTCAAGTGCCTCCATGCTCAGATATATATATATGTATATATATATATATGGGAATGGTTCAATGAACACCCTAATAAAACACCCAACGGGAACACCCAAAATCTCAATCTGATAGTTCCCGATTGAATTTTTATGATCCGAACCGCTCAATGTGTGCAGAATGTGATTTTAAGGGTGTCCGCCAGAAATTAGCAAAAAAAATGACCGGAAAAGGCTTGATTTGAGCAATTTTTATTTGAACCATTCAATAAATAATTGTTCAAAACTGTTCGGATCAAACCCTTTCCGGTCATTTTTTTTGCTAATTTTTAGCGTGTACCTTTAAAATCACATTCTGATCATATTGAGCGGCTCGGATCATCAAAATTTGATCGGGAACCATGGGGTATTTTTTAGGTGCAAGATATATATATATATATATATATATATATATATATATATATATATATATATATATATATATATATATATATATATATATATGTTAAACACATGCAAGTAAACATTGTTTGGTGCAGTGGTAAGGTGTTGGTTTGGGAACATGAGTTTGTGTGTTTAAGTCCCCATTCCCATAAGTTTTTTTTTTTTCCAAAATCTTGGCAGCAGAAAATAGTGCGTACGCTTCAACTTTCCTAACTAACGTATCCGGTCATTTTTGTAGTGCAAAATATGAATCCGCACATTGCATTTGTATAGATTTGGTCCCCGAAACTTATATTCATAAAGTTAATAATAGAAAAATAGATGATGAACATATGATAAAAAAATTTTAACGCATATTATCGAGGGGCGCAAGTTTTCCCAAGAATCTGGTTATTAAAATGTATATACTTTAAAATTGTTACTTTATTATGAATGCTAAAATTATTTTGATGTGAATGTACTTAATTGTAACTCATATATTACGTTACAAAGAAAATTGGTGCCTCCACTATGTGTGGGCACACGCCCCTAAAAAATTTCATTTTTAGTTTATGAAGAATGGGTGCACCCTTTTTGTTTTGAAAAGCATGACGAAATGCTGAATTGTGAGAGTTGCCACTCGGGTTTTGCGGAAAACACCCAAGAAACCAGTTTGGAAAATATTTTGTCACGTTTGTTTGATTTGAAAAAGGCTTGTAGACTCGCCCGTCATCACCTTCGATATCTAAGGTTCGAGAGTCAGGTTACAAGAGGGGAAGGGTGTTATGGCACCCCTCTCGCCCAATCCAGAGATCGGTCTCTACTCTAGACATTTTGTAAAAACATTTGCATTTTTTTCACATTGATCACTTTTTAGCCAGTTAGGGCAGGGGAACAATTAATGGGGATTAACATAGTGGCAAGTTGTATTTACATGATAAAATGAGGTGAATGCTTTATGAACAATTTATAATAGATTGAGAACAAGCACTTCTGTGAGTGTTTTGGACAAACTGGAGTACGCTGCCCGGAAGTGACATGCGCAAGTAACGTATCAGCATGCACTGGACAGACCAGTGCATGCTAACACCACTGGCGCACGCCACCCATCGACTGGCGTACTTCAGTGAGCCCAAACTCACAACTTCTGTTCTCAACCCTTTGGACTCTGGAATGGACCAGTGCACACCCAGAATAAACCACACAGTTGATATTACAGGCCATATACAGTTACAGGGTACAACAACAAATCAAACAGAAATGAAACAGACAGAAAACCACATAAACAGTGTGGGTATTAAGCTGAGGCCAAGACTAAGCTAACAGGCAAGGGCTAGCCACTGAATCCATGGCGTACATGGCGCATGCCAGTCCATGAGGACTGTGCGCCAGTTACTCCATTTATCCAATACTTGGCTTTACATCATCTGGGTTCTGGAACATGACCAAAAGGATCCCAAAGGCCTTTCTGAAACAGTTATAGCAGATATCTCACTACACAGTTCTAAAATATGGAAAAACAGTAAGCTGATTTTAACATGCTGCATGGTGATCAAAATAAAGATAAAGCAGAAAAGAGTGATCTGTGATCCCCAAACCAGCCTTGCCATGCAGCCCCAACTGGCGTACGGCATAGGATGACTGGCGTGCGCCACATATCACGTCACACGATCATTGAATCTTTGCCAGCTTTAGGGCCAGGACTGGTATTGATTACCAGCCTTGACCCTTTCAGCACCCCTCAGGGGTCTGAACAGTTTACAGAAACAAAGGTGGTATACCTTTGGATTGAGGTTGATGAATGGTCTGAGCTTGAACTTGAGGTGTAGTATGGAATGGAAGATGAGGGTGACAATGTGGTGTAAATGACTGATCTTCCTTGCTTTGCCTTTCAATAGATGAAAGAAAAACAAGGAAGAACTAGAGAGAAGATGAGTGAGAGCTTGGGAGCTTTAATGGAAATTAACCCCTTGCAAATAAATGCAAGGGGGTATATATAGCTAAGAGAGGGAGGCTGGCCAGTTGAGCCTTAAGGGCTGTTTGGAGTGGTAAGAAGGGAGGAGCCTCCCATGCATTTTAATGCATGGGACTTGCCTTGAGGGATGTTGTAAGAGAGAAGGGAACAACACTGCACGATTACAATCATCAGCAGACTGTAGACGACGTAGGGGTGGCCACAAAAGTCTCGGGCAAGTGGTTGAATAAAGTTGATTTGACGGACTTGGACTGGCGTGCGCCACTTATGGACTGGCGTGCGCCAGTGAAGCCTGGTCCAGAGGCCGATGACTGACACGTGGCACACTACCAGCGCATGCCAGCAATGCACTAGCGTATGCAAGCAGGGTTTTGATGAGGCCATTTGGTTCTGGCTTGACTGATTTGAAAAGGGGTTTGAAAGGGTTTGAATAAGGTTCGGAACGCTCAAAACCCAAACACACCATCAATCTCGGATTAACTTGACATTTAATCATCATTAGGGAATCAATGACCGTAAATAAACTAATCTGAACAGTCCAGAATAGGGTGTCTATACTATGTCAAATTCCTGGGTTTGCCACTGTGGGTGGATAAGAGTGAATAATGTGATAAATTACTTGATTGCCCTCATTTAATCACTTAATCAATAATACAAAATGATTTGAGGGATAATTCAGTCTTTTTCCCACCCGAATAAGCTCATTCTAAGGTGAAAGGTGTTGTTAGCTAACACCCTTGTAGGAGGATAACCTCTTCCCCTCCTCCCATCTCCCACCAACAAATACCTTTCTTCTTTCTCCACCTCCCTCTCTTATCCCCTCCCTCTCACTTTCGTGCACTTCCTCACCCTTTCCACATGGAAGGTAAGGATTCTAATGTTTGGTGTGGTGGTTGATGCTCTTTAGGCTTGTTCCACCTATATGTTGGTTAGCGGTGCCACTTCTCCATCCCATTAAAAGTAGGTTAGACATCTATCAAGTGACAAACAAAAATAATCTAAATTTGGTAAAATTTTCTCCTTTAGTGACTTTTTAAGTTTTCTGGTCAATACGTTTTAGATATTTCCCGTACAATGCTAATCTTAGTCCTAAGAGCGAAGGATAATATGTAAAAAGTGCATCGTTATCAAAAAAAATATATTAATATCTATGAGATATGTGTTGATATCCTTAGGCAAAGGTTAGCAAAACCAATTAATAATTCACAAAAATTTGAATCAAAATTAACAACTTTTAATAGAAAATGAAAGTTTCATGAAAAATAATTAAATAGTAAAATCAATCCACAGTTATCCTTAAAAAGTTATGATAAGCATATGGAGTTTTTTTTTTTTGTAACATCTGAGTAGCTTTAATTATTTACTGAAATTCATGTCACAGAAGCGAATAGGTAATTGATTTTCAAATAAGTTCTCTTATTTAGTGTTCTACTTATTTTTTATTTTGACAAATTAAGTGGATAACCGAAGAAAAAAGCATCATCAGTTTTTTCGAGAAAAGCTTACAAAATGAGCCCGAGTCTTTTTTTTTTTTGGTCGTCTTTTTTGTTGTTTCATATGATCTTTTTTTTATTTTGTTCTTCATTTATATATTTTTCGATTTCTCTCTAGTAAAAATTTAGAGAAAACAACCAAAAAAATCATGTCAAAAAAACCAGTACAAGTTTGGCCAAACTCAACCTTGCTAATTTTGTGAAGTATTTGTTTGCCTTGACAGAAACAAACTAGTATTGAAAAGTAGTACTCCTACAAAATTGTTAAATTTTTTTAGAGTAAATATCATCGGAGAGATTCCGGGAACCGCTTAAAAAACCTCTAAAGAAACCTCCAATCTCAGCCCTCCATTTCAAGGGTTGAGATTAAATCATCCACTCCACTCCTACAACAAAAAACACGCTGCAAACTTTTTCAGGTTCCACCCTAATCTCGTCCCACCCATAGCCCCCCAACCCCCCGACCGACAACCCCACCACCGCCACTACCGACGAACGACGGTGGCGGGTTTTGATTTTTTGCTAATCATTGGTACATGACTAGCTAAAGCCGTGAAAAATTTCCGGAGTGCGAATAGAATGTGCCTCAGTCCATTAGTCTATTGGTGGAGTTCTAATTCATAAGGGAAAAAGCAAAACTGTCGTACATTTTTTATTTTCAAAATTTGAAGTAAAGGAAGAAAGTTAGGCTAAAAAATTCCCTGATCACTTTTTCTTTGTAAATCTCGAGGTAAAAAACTTCATTAATACAAAGAATAACAGTTTCTTTGGGGATAACCCGACATGTCCTCTGTTAGAATATTGTTAGGCTTATGTTAGTCTCATATTGGCTAATTAAGTTATTGTAATGAGTATCTCATAATATAAATAAAATTTGTGTGTGTTAGGAATAAATATACCCTATACACTTCTTTCCTCCTCTAATAACATGGTATCAGAGCCCAACCTCAATCCTAACCCTAAACCACCACAACCCTAACACATTTGTCGAAACCCTAGCGTACCACCACCACTGCCGTACATATCCACCATTGCCGTACACCTTCTTTAACCCATCACCAATCGGAAACCATTACCCAACCTTAACCCATCCCTTAAAACAACAACAAAAAAAAAAAAAAAAACACTTCTGTTATTCCTAAACTAATCACCAACGATCCTCAACAAAGGAGTAAAAACCATACCTCCAGTAGCGTCGGAATAGCTCGACAAACCCAACCCAGTCATCATTAATCCTTGTCAGCGCCGGAAGAGCTCCAGTTAGCGTCGTCAAGTCATCGTTCAGTCTCCACTAACAATTGCCGACCACCGTCGGCCATCCTTCACCCTCGTCGACCACTGGGCTATGATTTTCGGCCTCCGACGACTGTCCATTGTGCTCGAGATTGACTGGGCAGTTCGAGAATCACGATTGGAGTTCATAAGAGTATGCTTTGCTTGTGATTTGTGATCGCAACCTTACCTGTCCGTAAGTTGATCCGTTTGCTATTGATTGTTGCTTGTATTTTGGTTGATCAGATGAGTTCAGTTGTTTATCGTGATCTGATGTTGCATGTCCTTTACTTCTCTCAATCTGACGTTGTTCTGGTATGAACTTTTGTCGTGTTGGTGGCTATTGATATTGCTCTTAGCAGTAGTTGCTCGATTGCAATTTAGGATGATCAGATGAGTTCAATATTGGGTTTAATTGCACTGTTAGTCCCTGCAGTTTAGGATCATTGCAATTTTGACTGTCGATTGCCTTATGACTATTGGTTTAGTTGGTTCTATTCTATAGGATTTCTGTTGGTTGTGTGCTGGTCATTTACTAGTTATTGGTTGTTGCTACTACATTGTTCGGTAACATGTCTGAGGAGAAATCAGGTTCAGGCCCTCTCTCTACGGTCGTTGGTACTATTTCTGGTTCTAATTCTACTGGTATTGGTAGTCTTTTTAGTGGCTTTCGACCTCGTGAGCGGCACTCTATTACCTCCACACCATTAAATGGGGGTAATTATGTTCTTTGGGCTAAAGCTGTTGAGGTGTATTATATGGGTCAGTCGGAGGACTCTTATTTGACTGGTGAGCCCCCTGCTGCAGATGCACCCACATATGGGGCCTGGAAACCTGTTGATGTCTGTATTCGTTCGGAGTTATGGAATAGTATGACGGAACAGGTTGCTAGTATGCTGATGTTTTGTGATACAGCTAGAGAGGTGTGGACACAGGCAAAAGAGTTGTATTCAAGTGTTGACAATCTCCGTCGTACGTATGATCTTTATCGATCTTTCTTTAATATATCTCAGGGTGATGATTCTTTTGAGGATTATTATGCTAAGTTCTTGCGTATTTGTAATGAGTTGAATATCTGTGAGCCACTCTCTGTTGATATTCAGGTTATATGACACCAGCGTGAGCGCATGAGGGTTGCTCGTTTCTTATCCGGTGCATCATCCACTTTCAAACCTGTGGGTAATCAAATTTTGAGGGATCGTGACTTACCTCCTCTCAGCGAGATATTCAGTCGTCTCCGGCAATCATCATCTATTTCTGGTACACCGATCCCTGACCGTTCTGCTTTGACTTCTGTTGTTTCAGATAGCTCTGTGTTCTCAGTCAGCTGTGGCCGTGGTCGCGGCCGTGATTTTGGGTTTCGCGGTCGTGGCCGCGATTTTGGGATAAATGGTCATGGTTCTGGTGGCCGTATAAACTCTGTTATTGGTGGTCGAGGTGATCGTACAATTAGTCGTGGTGGCCGCATGACAGGGGGAGGCCGTGGTCGTGGCCGTGGTGCTTGTTTGTGTACTTACTATTGGGGGACCAATCATTGGGTGGACACATGTTATGAGTTGTATGGCTTCCCTCAGGCTCATTAGGCCACTGTCTCTGAGAATACTGGACAGTTCGCTCAATCTTCTGCTGATAGGGTGGTTGTTTCAGCTGATGAGTACCAGCGCTTATTGTCATTTCAAACTACAACAGGATCTTCCACTGCTATGCTTGCTCAGACCGGTCCATCTCTTGCTTATGTTGCTTCCTCTTCTTCCTCTCCTTGGATTATTGACTCAGGAGCTACAGATCATATGACTGGTACACCTGCTTTCCTTTGTGATCAACAACCAGTTGGTAGATCATCTCATGTTACTTTAGCTGATGGATCTATCACTGCTGTTACTGGTTTGGGTTCCGTTCCTGTCTCTTCCTCTCTTACATTGACATCTGTATTACATGTTCCTCGTTTCCCTTTTAATCTTATGTCTGTAAGCCGTCTTACAAAATCTTTAAATTGTTCCATTACATTTCTTCCTCATGGCTGTGTTTTTCAGGATCTCAAGACGGGGAGGAAGATTGGTGGGGGCATTGAGCGGGGTGGCCTATATTACTTGACAGTGCCTCTACCCGTTGCCTTTCAGACATCAGCGTCTCCATATCAACAACACTGTCGTCTTGGCCATCCCTCTCTTCAGCGTTTGAAGCGTCTTGTGCCCTCATGTCATTCCATTAATAAGTTGGTTTGTGAAGTCTGTGAGTTTAGTAAACATCGTCGAAGCAGTTTTTATCCTGGGGTAGAGCGTCGTGCGTCG
Source organism: Rhododendron molle (assembly GCA_025413875.1). Taxonomy (NCBI): domain Eukaryota; kingdom Viridiplantae; phylum Streptophyta; class Magnoliopsida; order Ericales; family Ericaceae; genus Rhododendron; species Rhododendron molle. The sequence goes on from CM046391.1 coordinate 50,726,379, forward strand.
CGTCCTTTTCAGTTAGTCCATTCAGATATTTGGGGGCCCATTCATGTGCCCAGTATCTCTGGTTTTCAGTATTATGTTATCTTTATGGATGATTTTTCTCGTATTACATATCTTTATCTAATGAAAGAGCGATTTGAATTGAAATCTGTTTTTAAATCCTTTTACATGGAGATTAAGAATCAGTTTGATACTTGCATTAAGATATTCTGTTCAGATAATGCCCGTGAATATTTTCATAGTACACTGTCCCAATTTTTTGCTGATCATGGCATTATTCACCAATCGTCGTGTTCTCGGACTCCACAACAAAATGGAGTTGCTAAGCGCAAGATTCGGTACTTGTCTGAGGTTATGCGTGCCTTACTATTTCAAATGCAGGTTCCTAAGTCCTATTGGAGTGATGTCGTCCTTACTGCCTGTTACTTAGTCAATCGCATGCCCTCTACGATTTTAGGTGGTTAGGTTCCCCATACATTCTTATTTCCCGATCGGCCTCTCCATTCTTTACCACCACGAGTTTTTGGGTGCACCTGTTATGTCCACGCCCTTGACCCTGATAGGAGTAAACTTGACCCTCGGTCTTTTCGGTGTATTTTTCTGGGATACTCACCCACCTAGAAAGGGTATCGATGTTACTCTCCTACTTTACTTCGTCACTTTATCTGTGCTGATGTCACGTTCAATGAGTTCTTGCCATATTATTCGGATCCTGTTACTACCACTGACCTCCTTACCCTAGAGTCTGTGTTACCTATGGCTGTTCCAACTGGCACTATTCTACCAAACCCTTTGCAGGTTTACGTTCGGCGTTCCCATGCACCGCCACCACTCCAGCCTCCAGCACTAACCCAGTCTCCACCTACAGAACCTTCCCCGCCTGCTGAACCATCTTCGCCGGCACCTCCGTCTTCCCCCCCGTCGCCAGATCCACCTGCTCCTCGCTATCCAACTCGTGAGAATCGCCACCCGCTGGTAAAATATGATTTTTTTAATTGTTCTCGCACTTCTCATCCTCTTTCTCAGGTTATCTCATATGATCATCTCTCTCCATCTCTCTGTGCTTTCACTACTATTGTCTCCTCTGTTTTTGTTCCTAACACTGTTCAGGAGGCCTTATCACGGTCTGGGTGGTGAAAAGCTATGGAGGATGAAATGTCTACTCTTCATAATAATGGCACATGGGAGTTGGTTACTCTTCCTGCTGGTCAAACTACTGTCTGCTGTCGTTGGGTTTATACTGTCAAGTACCTTCCTGATGGCACGTTGAGCGTCACAAAACTCATCTGGTTGCCAAAGGGTACACCCAGACTTATGGTGTTGATTATTCAGAAACGTTCTCTCCCGTTGCCAAGCTCGATTCTGTGCACATTCTTATTTCTCTTGCTGCCAATCTTGGTTGGTTGTTGTTCTAGCTCGACGTCAAAAATGCCTTTCTCCATGGTGATCTCCAAGAGGAAGTCTACATGGAGCAACCACCTGGGTTCGTTGCTCAGGGGGAGCTTCATAAGGTATGTTGTCTCCGCAAACCACTCTATGGCCTTAAGCAATCTCCTAGAGCATGGTTTAGCAAATTTAGTAATGCAGTTATAAGATTTGGCATGTGTTGAAGTCAGTCAGACCACTCTATTTTCTCCCTTATGTCGGCTCGAGGGAAAGTATTGCTCATTGTCTATGTAGATGACATTATTATTACTAGAGATGATCAAAAAGAATTGATGAGTTGAAACAGTTCTTACATAGTCAGTTCCACACTAAGACTTGGGTAAGTTACGATATTTCTTAGGCATTGAGGTAGCAAGGTCCAAGGATGGGATTAGTCTGTCCCAAAGGAAATATGTGTTGGATATTCTAGAGGAGACAGGTTTATTGGGAGCTAGACCTGTGGAGACTTCAATGGATCCTAATGTGAAACTCTGCATTGATCAGGGGGAGGTATTTTCTCATCCAGATCGATATCGTCGATTGGTTGGTAAGTTGAATTATCTTACCAATACGCGTCCTGATATTTCATTTGCTGTTAGTATGGTGAGTCAATTTATGTCTGCTCCTCGTCTTCCACATTGGGAAACTTGTATTCGCATTGTTAAGTACCTTAAGGCTCATCCTGGACGTGGTTTGTTTTACCGTTCCAATGGTCATTTTCGTGTTGAGGCATTTACGGATGCAGATTGGGCAGGGTCACCTTCTAACAGACATTTAACAACTGGTTTCTGTACGTTTGTTGGTGGCAACCTAGTTACTTGGAAGAGTAAGAAGCAAACTGTTGTTGCAAGGTCTAGTGTAGAGGCAGAGTACCGTGCTATGGCTCATACCACATGTGAGATTGTTTGGCTGAGATCCTTTCTTGAGGAGCTGGGATTTCAGGTACAGTTACCCGTTCCTATGTATTGTGACAATCAGGCAGCAATACATATTTCCTTGAACCCGGTGTTTCATGAGAGAACCAAACATATTGAGGTCGATTGTCACATTGTTTAAGAAAAGGTTGACAATGGTGTGTTGGTTAGGCCCTTTATGTCTACAGGAGCTCAGATTGCAGATATTTTTACCAAATCACTGTTTAAACCTCATTTAGAATTCTTATGTAACAAGCTGGGACTTTGTGATATTTACTCTCCAGCTTAAGGGGGAGTGTTAGAATATTGTTAGGCTTATTTTAGTCCCACATTGGCTAATTAAGTCATTGTAATGAGTATCTCATAATATAAATAAAGTTTGTGTGTGTTAGGGTTAAATATACCGTATACACTTCTTTCCTCCTCTAATAACATCCTCAAACTTTTTTATTGATTTTGTTGGGCCCGGAGCGCCCCCATTGATTTGGTTAAATAATGTCATTCCCTGCGACCGCTCTAAAAACAGACTTACGGGTGCCATGTCGAATGCCATAAAAGACTAAATTGAAACCCTTCCTACCACCAATTGGCTTTAGGAGAGATGGTGGAAAAACGGTCCGACAAGTGGTATCAGAGCCAGGAAGTCATGGGTTCGAGTTATGGGAGCGTCATCATGAGGGAGGGATTGTTGGGCCCGGAGTACCCCCATGGATTTGGTTACACATTGGCACTCCCTACGACCGCTCTAAAAACAAACTTGCTGGTGCGATATTGAATGCCATAAAAGACTTAATTGAAACCCTTCCTACCACCAATTGGCTTTAGAAGAGATGGAGGAAAAACGGTCCGACAAGAGATTTTAATGTTGTTCTCTGGATTGGTGTTTAGAGAGTACCAACATTGACTATATTCTTACATAATAGCAGTAATTTCATGCATACTGTTTATAAATAAAAAAAAAAACTGGTTTTGGGACATGGTATTGACATGTTTGGTCCTATTGTTTTACTTCACTCATATTTGGCTTTTATTTATTTAAGTCGCCAAATTCTTGCATTACTTCTTCATTACCAACGGTGCTCTATTTGTGTCTGTGTGTACGAGTATGATATGTATGTGTATTTTTGTAATGGATACTACTTTCCTCTTTACAAGCAATTGAAGGGTGAACAATGGAGTTAGAGGCTTTAGATGATGTCGAAGTCAGGGATACCGAGACTCCAGATAACATTGTGGAAGGGTTTAAAACACCGACAATTAGGATGTATTTTGAGACAATTGAAAAGGCACGAAATTACTATGAATGTTATGGTCGAGAAAATGGGTTTTGGATTCGTACTCGGGGTTCAGAAAAAGGACGAAATAGGTTGAATGAAGTCACTAAGGTGCGATTTGTTTGCACAAAAGAAGGAAAGTATGCTGCAAAAAAATCAGTAGGAGGGTGTTCAATCGTTAAATGTGGATGTGGTAGACAAAGAGGAGAAGGTGATACCAAAGAAAAGAGTTAGAAATTGTTCAACCGTTAAATATGGATGCAAAGCTTATTTGCGAATTATACATGACAAATGGAATTGCAAAGGGAAAGTAATAGGTTTCGATGAAAGTCATAACCACCCACTAGTGACTCCAAGTAAAAGGATGAAAATGAAGTCAAATCGAAATATGCCGAAAGCAGTTAAGGATTTGACTGAGACATTTCATAAAGAAAATATAGATATTTCAAAAGTTTCTTCAATTTTGGTGGTGAGTACATTGGCTTTTATAATAAAGACTACTACAATCACTTGAGGAATGTGAGGCATAAAGACCTAGATTGCGGCAATGCACAATCAATTCTTGACTACTTTAAGGACAAACAAGCACGGAATCCATAATTTTTTTATGCGATTCAATGTGATGAAAGTGGGAGGGCAGTTAATTTTTTTGGGTGGATTCTCGATCTCGCATGGCATACCGTTATTTTGGAGATGTGGTCACATTTGACACAACATATCAAACAAATAAGTATGATATGCCTTTCGCACCATTTACGGGAGTAACCCGTCACATGCAGTCGACACAGTTTGGATGTGCACTTTTACAAGACGAGACAGAGAAGATGTTTGTATCGTTGTTTAAGGCATGACTTGACGCTATGAGAGGACGACCTCCAACTTCTATCATCACTGACCAAGACTTGGGAATGAAAGGACCTATTGCCAAGGTCTTTCCCAACACCCGTCATTGTCTATCCCTTTGACATATTAAGAAGAAATTTGTTGAAAAGTTGTTACAAATGTACTACAAGAGATCGAAATTCAAGAAGGCTATGAAAGAATTAATGTATTAGGAGGACATACAAAAAAGAGGGATTTAAAAAGAGATGGATGTTATTGATGAAGGAAAATGGGTTAAAAAGCAACCAATGGCTTCGAGGGTTGTTTGATATTCGAGAATCATGGGTACTCGTTTATAATCGTGGTACATTCTTCGCCGATATGAATACTACCGGACGTAGCGAGGCAGCAACTCATTTTTTTATGATTTTGTAACTCACACATCAAATTTCGAAGAATTTGTGGTGAAGTATGAGAAAGCCTTGAGTAGGATTGTGAAAAGGGAAAATGATGAAGATTTTTAGTCCGAACATAAGTTTCAGATTGTTATTGACCATGAATTTTTGTTGAAGCATGCAGAAAAAGTGTGTACTAGAAACGTCTTCAATAAGTTCAAGGATGAATGGAGTAAAGTTTTTCACTACAAAGTTGAAAATGTGAGAAATGACGATTGTTTTCAATCTTTTGTAGTGAAGTCAAAAGATGATGAACTTGAAAAATTTGAGGTGACATTGGATTCACAAACCTATGAGGGTAAGTGTGAATGCCAACAATTTGAGTTTGTTGGGATATTGTGTGGGCACATTTTGAAACTGTTTGTCTGACTAAACAATGATGAAATACCAGAACATTTTATTCTTCCACAATGGAGGCAAAAGGCCAACAAATTTAGAATAATTGATTCCCAAGGATTGGTACATGACGACGGCAAAAAAGAATCTGAGGCATTAAGACTTAGCCATATGTGTCAAGAAGCTACAAAATCGGCTTGTTTGGCCGCCCCATCAATTGAGGCATTCACAATTTATATTGAAGGTATGAATGCTTTATTTGAGAAGATCCAAGAAGTTTCTAAGGTGTCTCCAATTGAAATTTGTGCTGATGAAGATAACGAGAAATTTACCGAGCCATCGCCGTCTCAGATATTGGTTTTTGATCCGAACATCTCAATTTGCAAGGGTAGAAAAAAGGAAGTCAAGGGCAAAGCCGCTTCTACATAGTCCGAAAGATTGAAAAGCAGTGTTGAGATGTCATTAAATACGAAGAAAAGAAAGTGTCATATGTGCTTTCTAGTCATGATAAGAGAACTTGTCCTTCGAATCCAATGCGTAAAACTAACAAAGGTAACCCAATTACTATTTCTATTTTTCTTATTGATATAAATGTTCTTATTTACTAATCTTATTTTTTTTTTAAATTGTCAATTTTATTCAATAGACTTGGAAGAGGAAGTAGAAGGTTTAAATAGTGAGCAAGAGGAAGGCTCAGATTGCTCCGAATGATCTTGGATTATTTTGGCATGTTGGCTTTGTTGCATAATATAATGTAGTTATTGTGCTTTCAATTTAGAATTGAATGTAATGGGATGGACCAGTTTTTAGGTTATGTGAAAGTTCTTTTTATTGATATGTTTTTGGGATGGAATTGAATGTAAGAAAGATTGAATCTTTACACTTGGTATTGACACGTAATATTGGGTGTTTGAGTATCTATATCTTGTCATAACTGTTAGAGTGCTGAAATTGAGTTTTTGGAGTGTGTGTGTCCATGTCGTATCCGTTCACAAAGGTGTGGGCACACGCCCCTTAAAAATCCCGCATTTTTGGTTTGCGAAAAGTTCGGTTTGCGCCCTTTTGTTTGAAAGCATGACGAAATGCCGTTTTGAGAGAGTCACCACCCGGGTTTTGCGGAAAACACCCAAAAAATCGATTTGAAAACGTTTTTGTCCACGCTTGTTTGATTTGAAAAGGCTTGTAGACTGGACCATCGTCACCTTCGATATCTGAGGTTCGGGAGCCAGGTTACGAGAGGGGAAGGGTTTTATGGCACCCCTCTCGCCCAATCCGAAGATCGGTCTCTACTTAGGCATTTTGTAAAACATTTGCATTTTTCTCTCTTTGATCATTTATTAGCCAGTTAGGGTGGGGGAACAGTTAATAGGGATTAACAAATGGCAGGTTGCATTTACATGGCAACATGTGGTGAATAGCATATGAATAATGATAATAGATTGAGAACAAGCACTTCTGTGAGCATTTTGGACGAACTGGAACACACTGGCCCAGAATGATTCACGCAGGAATAGACCTGTATGCACTGGCCAGGCCACTGCATACAAGGGAACCCTGCGTGCGCCACCACAGGACTGGCGTGCGCCGGTGGGCCCAAACTCACAGCTTCTGAACTCAACACTCTGGGCTCTATGAACATCCTTCCGTAAACATAAACTGAGAAAAGCCTTTTCCATGAGGATTTAGTTATATGATTCAGGTGGCACCAAGGCAATAAGAGGAGTTGAATACAGGACCTCCACATCCTCAGGTGTGGCCCCTTACCAACAGTTTGTGCGATGGCTATGACTCTTGGCGCCGCAGTCAGAGTTCAGACTCACAACCAAGTGATTTTCTTCCTTATTACTGGGCTTTGCTTCATCTAGGCTCTGGACTATGACCAGAAAGATACCAGGGGCCTTACTGAACAGTAATAACAGACAACTAACTACGCAGTTCTAAAGTATGGAAAGCTATAAACTGGTTTTTAGCATGCTGAAAGGTGATCAGAATGAAGAGAAAGTAAAATGAGGGTGATCGGTGGCCCCCACACCAGTCCTGCCATGCAGCCATATGTGCGTACGGCTAGAGGGGACTGGCGTGCGCCACTACCCACTCCACAACCTTAAACTTTGCGAGCTTTAGGGCCAGGACTGATATTGATTACCAGCCTTGACCCTGTCAGTCTCCTTTCAGGGGTCAAAACAGTTTCCAGAATAAAAGGTGATATACCTTTGGATTGAGTTGATGGATGGTTTGAGCTTGAGCTTGGGATGGAGGGATGAAAGGAGGATGAGGATGGCAATGTAGGGTAAGGGACTGCTCTTCCTTGCTTTGTCTTTCAATGGATGAAAGAAAAAAATAAGAGAGAGCTAGAGAGAGAAGGTGGAAGAAAGCTTGGGAGCTTTTATGGATCTAACCCCTTGCAAATAAATGCAAGGGGGTATATATAGCAGAGGGAGAGAGCTGGGATCAGCTGGCCTTAAGGGCTTGTTTGGCCTCCAAGAAGAAGGGAGCCTTCCATGCATTAAATGCATGGGACTAGTTGAGAGACATTATGGGAGAGCAGGGAACAGCTTTGGACGAAGTAATCATCAGGAGGGCTGTAGCACACATCAGGGTGGTACGAAAGTCTCGGGCAAGTGGCTACAGAAAAGGTGATTTGACTGGGTTTTACTGGGGTGCGTCATGGAGGGACTGGCGTGCGCCACTGGAAACTGGTTCCGTGCTTGATGACTGAGACGTGGCACTACACCAGCATGCGTCAGTTGATCACCAGCGTGCTGGAGCAGGGTTTTGCTGAGGCCATTTGGTTCTGGCTCGAAGGGTTTGAAAAGGGCTTTGAAAGGGTTTGAACGAGGTTCGGAATGCTCAGAGCTCAAACACACCATCAACTTAGGATGTTCTCGACCATATTCATCATCAGGGAATCAAAGACCGTAAATAAACTATTCTGGCAAGTCCAAAATAGGGTGTCTACAGTAGCCCCCTTTTGACGGCACTTGGAGCACCATTGTCTTGGTACAAGTAACGTCAAAGGTTTTCTAGACACCCTCTCAAGGCTATCCAGAAGAAATAGAAAATGCAGACGTGTATTTAAAAATACCGTCCGTTGAGAGATTGAAGACAGGCGGACCATCTCAAGATCGTTGGAAGAGAGTCTGAACCCTGTTGAGAAACGAGGATGGGTGGACCATCATTGAATGGTGAGGCGGACTCTCCCGGGGAATAATCAGCTACGGATAAGTCATTGCCGCTGGGGATCAAACCTTCTTCAGCACAAAGAGCTCCAACAATTATGGGTAGGTCGCGTCAGGTAGGTTAAATTCCATCTGTCGGGAATCAGAGCCAATCTCCTTATCAAGGACCATCCGAGACAGAGCAATAAGACTGTTGGGCGATGTGCTACTTGTTGACCGATGTGCACCAGGTTAGGCGGACGGCATTGTAGAATGATTGGACGGGCAAATCGCTGTTGGGGATCGGTCGGACGATATTCTGATCGTCATTGAGGGGGTGAATGCAGACGATATTCTGATTACCGTTGATCAGGGTGATGACATGACTGATCATCATTGAAAAGGACGACATGGCTGACCGTCGGTGATGACATGGCTGACCATCGTTGAGAAGGGCGACATGGCTGATCGTCGTTGAGAAGGACGACATGGCTGATCGTCGATGATGACGGACGACATGGCTGATCGTCGATGATGACATGGCTGATCATCGGTGATGACGTGGCTGATCATCGGTGATGACGTGACTGATCATCGGTGATGACGTGACTGATCATCGTTGAGAGGACGACATGGCTGATCGTCGTTGAGAAGGATGACATGGCTGATCGTCGGTGATGACATGGCTGATCATCGTTGATGACATGACTGATCATCGTTGAGAAAGACGACATGGCTGATCGTCGGTGATGACATGGCTGATCGTCGGTGATGAGCTGATCATCGTTGATGACATGACTGATCATCGTTGAGAAGGACGACATGGCTGATCGTCGTTGATTTGATTTGATTTGAAGGACGACATGGCTGATCGTCGTTGATTTGATTTGATTTGAGAAGGACGACATGGCTGATCGTCGTTGATTGATTTGATTTGAGGGACAACATGGCTGGTCGTCGTTGATTGATTTGATTTGAGGGACGACATGGCTGGTCGTCGTTGATTGATTTGATTTGAGGGACGTCATGGCTGGTCGTCGTTGATTGAATTGATTTGAGGGACGACATGGCTGGTCGTCGTTGATTGAATTGATTTGAGGGACGACATGGCTGGTCGTCGTTGATTGATTTGATTTGAGGGACGACATGGCTGGTCGTCGTTGATTGATTTGATTTGAGGGACGACATAGCTGGTCGTCGTTGATTGATTTGATTTGAGGGACGACATGGTTGATCGTCGTTGATTGAATTGATTTGAGGGACGACATGGCTGGTTGTCGTTGATTGATTTGATTTGAGGGACGACATGGCTGGTCGTCGTTGATTGAATTGATTTGAGGGATGACATGGCTGATCGTCGTTGATTGAGTTGATTTGAGGGACGACATGGCTGATCGTCATGGATTTGATCCAAGTATCCCAAGGAGAGATTACCCTTAAAAATAGCATGGATATTGGTAAGAAGGACTGCTGCTGGGGAAATAATTACAGCCGTGGATAGATAGACCGTCGCTGCTGGGGATTAAACCTTCTTTGACATAAAGAAACTCAACAATCACGGGTAGGTCGCGTCAGGGAGGTTAAATTCCATCTGTTGGGAATCAGAGCCAATCTCCTTATCAAGGACCATCCGAGGCAGAGCAATAAGACTGCTGGAAGATGTGCTAAAGGTTGGACTAAAGCAGAGGTAGCCATTCAGGACGGACGAAACGTCACTGTAGAGCGATTGAGCAGCTGCTTTCGATACTGGGTTAGAGTGCTTTGGCATTTGATAGATTTTTCCGGCTTTCAACATTTGACATACAATATGCAATGACATGTATACTGAATTGAATGCGCAAACTAAAAATGCAGATGCAAACTAGGGCGGCTTCTAGAGGATGACGACCTAAAATGACCATAGCCACAAGAGCTACATAGAACAACACTGCCACTTTAGCCCCAGCTTAGGGATTCGAGAGTATTAGACAATCAGCAACCGAAGGTGTGCAGTTGAAAGAAAGGTACATAGAAAAGGACGGCTTGCGCCGAAGAGTCTTTAGAGACTCAAAGGAGAAATCTAAGAGAGAGAGAAACCTCATCGGTGAAAGCCTCCTCAAAAGGGAAAGATGGGAGCGGAGCCCCAGGTACTTCAAGGAGTCCAAGAGTGACGACAACAATGAGAACGAGGCCGAGCTCTATCATTGAGGACTACCACTGAGCTTTTTTTACTTTACTGTCCTTTGCTTTTGAGATTTGAGCCTGCGTGCCCATGTAGATAGACTCAGCAGCGGGCCACCGTGCCCTAGTTGACATTAGCAGGAGAAGCATGGGCTTGTGCGCCCCTTGATTTCTCGGCGGATGTGCCTCGTAGATATGCTTTTGCTTGGGCCGTTGAGCCTTGACATGCGTGATGTTCCACCGTTGTTTCATGGATATTGTTAGTAGCAAATAAAAGTTGCATTTTCTGGTTTTATTAATCCTCTTTGGGAGAATTAATAACAAAAAGCCTAAAACCAACTGCTAATATCCATCTTGCATTGACGAATGATCTGAGTTGACAAATAGACCTGCGTTTATGTACGAACCTGCCTAGCTCGAATGAAAAGGAACGAAGAGCCCCAGAATAACGCGCAAGCTTTTTGACACATGAAATATTGGGCATTAATGAGCCCAAACTCGAATATCCCCTAAACAGGTGAAACTGACACTTGAAAAAGTCAAATAGATGTACAATGGCCTGCACGAAATGATAAAACTGAGAAAAACATCCCGAAATGACAATGGATTGAAAAACTGGAAAGATGTCCCCAAAATGGACAAAAGACACCAAAGATGACTCATAGAAGTCCCGGACTGAAACCGACACCCCCGTACAGTCACATTAGATCCGTATGACGTGTATGGTATGACAAAACTCGGCAAGAAGCCCTTAAAACCAATTCGAGGCACCGAAACCTTGGTTATAACTTGAAATACCCCCTTGGAGGTCCGAAATCTTTGTTAGGCGCGATGGCTGCTAACTGTTGTCTGCTACAAGAATTGAAGAAGCGCGCGCAGGTTTGAGACCAATGCGCATCACTTCGAACAACTCTGCATGAGCCTCAAACTAGCGCGCGTAACTGAAAAGCCGTTGCAACTGTTCAAACTAGACTTCGCTGAACTTAAAATAAACTGTGAGCCGTTAGGATTCTCGAGCATTTTGTTCTGTTTTTCATATTTTAAATTATTTTAAGGCTTTTGCTCAGCTTTGAAATTGAAGTAGTAGTTTGCATTAAAGTTGAAAGATGAAAGGTTCCCCCTTCTGATTCTTCAATGAAGCTTTGACTTTGTTCTCAACTCCGCTCGACCTTTGATGTGGACCTCAAAATGTCAAACCATGAATCAAGTTGATAGAATATGACCGGGTCTCAAGGTGAGATTGCCTACGTATCCCTTTTCAAGGAATCAGATCAAAATGTAGTTCAGGTCAAGGTTCGCTCGTGTATTTTACCTCTCTTTTTACGCTCTAATTTTTGCCTAGAACCACCTTTTCAGGTTTTCGGTCTAGCAAGCTTTAGACTTTTGCCTATTTATTTTTGCCTAGACCGCCTCCTTAGGTTTTCAGTCTAGCAGACTGCTCTAACTTTTGCTTGGAACCGCCCACCCTTGTGGTTTTCGGTCCAACGAGCATCTCTCAGGGATAGTAACGCTTGAATTGATCCAGGTTGACTAGAGTGTTGAACTTGTTGCCGTCGTTATCGATGAGCTTAGGAGCATCCTCAGATAGGATGGTCTTGATAATGTAAGGCCCAGAGCGCTCCGGCCGGAACTTCCCGCGTGGGTCAAACAACAGAGCACGGATTTCCTTGGTGACCAATGTATCGAATTTTGTCGCCGTAGAGATCGATGATTCTTGGTTACACCCTCAGATAAAGCGGCTTTGATAACACAGGGTTCAGAGTGCTTTGGTTGACATGCCTTGCTCCGGGCCATTTGTACACTTTCTGATTTGTACTCGATGGAAAGTCGTTGCTGCATGCTTTGAACATGGTATGAGACTCAGAGCCCTGAGCATGTCTGACCGAGCGCCATGCTCCTCTGGGGACTGCGTTGAGCCAATTTGAACCATTCGGGGGTCTACCTCATCTTTAAAGTTTATTAAAATTACTTCTTCTTTTAGTAGGTTGAGCATGCCTTTCGTCTTCCCTTTCGGCGAGGGAACACATTTCCTTGGGAATGTTCCCATCGAAATCTATCCCTTCATCGTCAGGGTCGATACAGTTTATTCAAAAGTCAACGAAGTACTTAGAAGCAGGATAATGCATATCACAAAAGCCCCAGGGTTTGCCAAGTTCAAAAGAGGACACAAACTAAAATAGAAGTTACGGCATGGAGGGCCAAGAGGCACAAATTCCGACTCAGAGCTAGACTTAGACTCGACCGACTCTGTGCCAGACTCAGACGCGTCGTCAATGCAAGTTAGACGCAGTTTGAAAATGCAATATTTAAAAGCTACTTTTAACTTCCGCGATGAGAGGAGTAGAGCCTTCGAGAGTGTTGGGCCCAAGTATCAGCACTTCAGCTTCTTCAGCATCTTCGACCAAACCCACTTGGGAGAACAGCAACTCCAAACTCCCTTGAGTGAAAGACCCCTGCCAGTCAGTCTTTTCCCTTGATTGAATAAGTTTCCTCTTGAATTTCTCATTTGAGGACTCTTCATCACTGTCAGTCCAAGTGTCGGGAGAGAAGGCCTCAATTGCACCACCTACAGCCACCAGGTTAACCTCAGGTTCGGAGTACTTAAATACATGTATTCCTATACGATACCTTTGTAATTATGTCAACTGTTACAGGATTGTATCGGTGCCATAGATGGGAAACACATCGAAGCTTAGGTACTTGCCAAACAAGAAACAGCATATCGTGGAAGGAAGGCTACCAAAACTCAAAATGTGATGGCCGCACATTCATTTGACATGAAATTCACATTTGTTTATCCTAGTTGGGAAGGTAGTGCCCATGATTCAAGGGTGTTCTTAGCTGTGGTTACAAATCCTTATCTTAACTTTCCGCACCCACCGATCAGTAAGTACTACACTTGAATGTTCTTTTGTTATAGTAGATTATTGTACGCACATGTATGTCTCACTAAATTTACTTACGTTTAGACAAATATTATGTGGTGGATTCTGGATACACCAACATGCCAGGGTACCTAGCTCCGTATCGTGGCGAAAGGTATCATTTGAATCAATACAATGGTCTCAATCCTGTCTACAACTCACATAGGGAATTGTTCAATAATAGACACTCATTGTTGAGAAATGTTATTGAAAGATGTTTTGGGGTATTGAAGAGACGATTCTCGATCCTTAAAAGTATGCCCTCATACAAGCCAGTAAGACAACCTTCAATTGTGACAGCTTATTGTGTTGTTCACAATTAGATCATAATCCAGCGTCAGAGAGACTATTGAAATCGTAAACATGTCCCGTGGCAGTTTACAGCAAATGGCCAATAGGTTTGATGAAATTGTGACTCAAGTATGAATGCACACAATTGATACGTTAGTATGCTGGATATCTATTGTTTTTTCTCTTAATTACCCCCCCCCCCCACACGCCCCTTCCTTTTTTTAAGAGTTCTGCCTTATTAAGGTTACCAATTAATGCTGACAAAATAATTTTTTTCTAGGCATGCTTGGAAAAAGTTCCTATAATGTTGTTTGTGTTGGAAAAGTCCCTAGAAGAAGTTCCTATGATGCATAGAAGGTGTATGTGGAGCATCAGTCCCTTTGCTCTTAAATGTGCAATCAAACATGGATGGTTGTGGTGATTCAAATAAGTGCATTAACATTTCTAATTTAGTAGGTTGTGATATTTGTTTTCTCCATGACACTTTTGTTCAGGGTATGTAATGCTACTAATATTTGCTGGTGTTGGAGTGTTTAGGAATGGTTATGTTATAGTAATGTTGTAATAGCTTTAAACTCCGGATTTGATTTTGCTTATGTTGAACCGTTGGGACTATGGAATTGATTTGTTTTCTTTATGCAATGGATATGTACTGTAATTTTTTATTGTCATATATTTTTCCCCCTTTTGAATTTGGTTGTGCCGACTACTCTTTTTTTCCCCTTTTTAATTTTAATGCAATGGCTTTTAGGCGAAACTTTTACAAAAAATTAAAAATACAAACAACTTTTGAAAAATTAAAAAAAAAATCAACCAAACAGCATCTCAAAAATTTAGTTTTATAATTGCTCCAGAATTTTGAAACGAACAGATTTTTTGAGAGAAGTTCAAAGCCAAGTTTCTGAAAACATTTCAAAGTTTTTTGCCAAAACCGACAAACGAATATGGCTAACATCACTTTGTATTAGTATCCACACTATTTCAACCAATAGGAAAGAAGTTAATATTAAAAGAGGATGAACAAAACTAAATTCGAAATAAATAGAAAAAATTTAATAGAGATCGGGTCCAGAAATTTTGAAACCCCAAATGAAGAATGCCAATACACTGTGTAATTTCGCTTAGGACCCTGATTTAATTTACGCCAATTTATAATACACTGTGCAGTAATTTTTTATTTTTAAATTCCTATTCCGTGTAAGTTGTAACATTTTCCTTCTTTCTTCTGATTGGCCAGGAGAGAGACTGTGCACGCGCACAAGAGGCGCGTAACGATAACACATCGAAAATTGCTGCCCTATTGTAAACGCTGCTGGGAGGCCGAGGCCCATCAAGCCTTGCCAATTTTGATCGGACAGAGAGAGAGAGAGAGAGAGAGAGAGGGGTACGAGAGCACATCGAAGCAGATACCGAGAGAGAAAAAGATGAGGAAGTTCGATCCGTGGCCCGTTTTCTTCCGCCGTGAATGGAGCCGGAACTGGCCTTTCCTGGTCGGTTTCGCCATAACCGGCACCATCATCACCAAGATGTCTCTCGGCCTTACTGGTTCCAATCTCTCCCTCTCCCTCTCCCTCTCTCTCTAACTAATCAAGTTCTCCTTAACCAAATCAATAAATCTAAATGATGCTTTTAACCGTGTTTACAGAGGAGGATGCGAAGAACTCCCCTTTCGTGCAGAGGCACAAGAGGTGAATCTCGTTCTCATTTGACCTAATTTCATTGAAATTTTAGAATTTGGCTGCGTATATGTGGTTTTAGATCGATATATTGGTAGCACGTAGGGCTCACGAAATGGTGAGTGAATACTTGCCCGACTGTGTTTGTATATGTATAGGTGGATGATTAGATTGATATATGGTTTCCCTGTTGTGCATACGAAACACGAAGTATTAGTGGTGGTGTGTATAGCTAAGTTCTATAGCTTTGATATCTCACTTAGATCCTCTTGACGATAGTGTTTGGGCTTGTACTGCTACCAGTCATTTTTGGATTGACTACTAGAAATTGAAGTGATTCATCAGTCATTATTACAAGGCTTGGTAGAAATAGCACAACCGGTTATTTTTTGATTGACTTCTAGACTCCTTGAAGTGATTCATCAGTCATTTTAACAAGGCTGGGTAGACAGGAAACCCGAAGTCACCTCTATCTCTTACATGACCAATTAGGTTGGATTCAATTTGTTTAGCTTAAGTTAGTTTGAGAATTCACAACCAACAATCCGTTTTCCTGAATGAAATAAGGCAACTCGGCTCCTTGAGGTGAGATATCAGGCTTACCCTGATCTATTCGAGTTTGGGTGTTGGTAGTGTACGGTTAAACCTTAGTTTAGATATGATGAACTCGAAACCACCTCAGGCCCAGCTCCACCCTCAAAGCAAGTGAAGGGCTTGCCCAATAAGGCCCCAGTTTGACCCTTTTTATTTTTCTTTTGAAAGCCCAAGGCCAACAAAATAAAAATCATTTTTTTGTCTCTGTCGTAAAACGTATGAATTGATCACTTTTTTGGTCCAAATGTCTAACAAGAAATCCCATTACCCTAGTCGGGGTATTTGTAGAAACTAAGGGGGTGGAAGACCCATAAATGGGTGATTTATACCGTGTATTCTTGTCATGCCTGGATCCAATTTCCTGAAACCTTCTTTCCAATGACCGTACGATGTAGAAATACTCTGTCATACTGCTCCAACGCTTATTACTTGTTGTGGTAAATCCCGCTTTGATATCAAGAGTCTGTAGGGTCAAACAGTTACAAGAAAATGTGTTTGAAATGGAAAGATTTAACAGGAAATCAGTAGATTTTGTTTAATTCAAATAAGTTTTTAGTAAAAATACCTTCGCAAAGGCAACCACTAGATCTACTAACTCATCCCATATAGCCAAAGATCGTCTACTTCCAACAAAGTTATGTCGACACTATTAACCTGAGATCATCTCAATTAAGTACATTAGCAAAGTTAGGGGCCATTTCATATAGCTCGCTGAGTTGCTGTGGTAGGAATCCACCCTCATATCTTATATTTGAGCTAATACTCATTTGAAGCCCAAAACCGGGACAAACACTTACCCTGTGAGCTAGGCAAAGCAGGGGATATTGGGGCATGAACCTCCCAATACATTTCACGATTAATCTTAATCCATGATATTCAAACCATTAAACCAATCGAGTCACATTTCAAAAAAAGAGATAGCAGCAATGGAAACATTTTAATTCTCACTTTTCTTAACCAAGGGATTAACAGGGACCTCAACCTAACCCCCAGGTGGAGCCGAAGTGGGCCTACCTTTCTAGACCTTGCACAAATCACACGATGATGCAAATGAGTAGCAAGAATTTATCAAACGTTCTATATGCTTGAATATGTATTCTAGAGAATACAGTTGATTCACAATTTCTTATCTAACTACAACCCAATTAACCCCACGGGCTAATGCACTTTCAGTCATACTCCAGTAATTTGTAGCAACCTAACTTCTGTTTTTACCACATATATTGAGTAATTTCAGCACTCTAGCGCCCCTCTTATGACGCCATTACAATTTCCATCACCCAAACTCAGCACTTTGGCTCAAATACATAATTTATGGCATGTTACATCAGAATTCTCCTCATCTGAATACATGACTCAGCATCTAAAACATAAATTCAGCAACTAATTAACTTGATAGACAATATTTTCAGCATGTAAAGTGTATTTCCTGCAGCCAGTCACTTTATGCTTCAGCTTCTAAGCATAAGTTTCAGCTTTTAATATCAATTTCAGCAACTACATAGTGCATATCATGATATACATTGGTGGACCTATTTCCTAACCTTAAGGTTTTGGAATAATTTGTAACTTAAGTTACTTAACATGCTAATGGGAGAGGTATTGGGTTCAAGTCTCGCCGTTCGCATTTATTTCCCATTCACATTCTGCTTCTCCCCTTATACTATCTCTCAATCGCCATTAATGGTATTTGCTCTTCTTGAATACATTGGTTCTTTGCTTGTGTTGTTGATGGATATCAAGTTGTGCTGCAGCTCTGCTGCTCTTTGGTTAGTTACTTTGTTATCCATCCATCATCTTTAGTAGTTGTAAGCGGGGTGCTTAGTGTAAATTTTGATTCCACGTAATGATTGGGAAGTGCGTCTTGGACTTCTTAGGCACTTAATATTCAATGTACTGATAAAGTTCCTGGTGACAAGTATTTTGTTTTTTCAATTCCATAATTGGTTGTTTTTGTAATTCTATTTTTCATTTGGATAGAACTGCTCAGTGTCAAATGCTTTGTAAGAAACATAGACCTTGGGCATAGCCTGGAGTTTGTTTGCACTGGTTCACATTGAGTGAATTTTGGTATTTTTGCAGGTGATTTCTTAATGCTCGAAGTAGAGAGGAGTTGAATCTTCGAAGATTTCCTTGTTGCCCAATAAATTGGCTGAATGTTTGAAAGAGTTCAGAACTTTATTTTAGTCTTCCTATCATGAAGGATAGGATTTGTGACGTTGTCAGCTTGCTTACTGTTTTCGGTTTTCTTCGATTATTCTTGAAGAATTGAACTTATCTATGAGATTCGTGTTTCCAGTTTTTTTCTCTATATTCTGCAATTGATTTACTGTTGACAACTAATAGATCCATTGATCTCAGTTAACAATCTCATCATTAAGCTTTTGGGGGCAGCGACATGGCCATGGCATGCATAGGGTCAATGCACCAAATTAGGAATTGCATTATTTTGCAATTGGGAGTTGCATTTTTGCCCTGAAAAAGGCATGGAAAAGATCCATGTGGACTGGGACTGCATATTTTCTTTCAAGTTGCTTTGTCTCTTAGGGGTATTGTGTTTGTTGCAGGTTTACAAACTAGATTTTATCTGTTTTTTTATTTTGGGTAGGGAGTAGAAATAACGCAGGTAGTATTAGATCAAGAAGTTATATTTCGATTCTTTCGGCGTCTGCTTTTTGCGTAATCAGATTTTACAGCAATCTATGGTGCAACAGACGTCCACTTATATACTGGAGTGTGACGTGCATGTTGAAACTCTTTGCTTGTGTCGATATAAAAACAGCCGTCCTTGAGTTTTCAAGGTAATAGTGGACTAGACAGTAACACCATACATCAATAAAACGCAGAGACAATACTAAAACGCAGAGACGTAGGGAAAGCGTAAGAAGAGAGGTGTTTTTGGTCTGCTTCAAAGTTTTCATTTAAAATAAATTATTACAGTAGCTGTTATGGAAAAATAATTGTGTGGCCCGAGATCTCCGGTTCGAGTCCTTCCTCCGCTGATTCAAGGTTGTCTAGCTTCTTCCACCTAACCTGCACCACGAAGCACGACTAAGACCACACCGGAGGAGCCCCGGTATGGCCCTCCGGCGCAAGGATGAGAATGGTGCTGAGAAAGAGAGAGAGAGCTAGGGTTTTGAGTATGGAATGTTGTGTACCTTTTAGGGCTTCATCACTTGGTATTTATAGAACCTTCCTAGCTTGCTCTCCAAGTACGAACACGTGCTCCGCACAAGCTGCGTGATGTCATTGTGGTGTTACTGGAAAGATCTTTGTAACTGTTTCAGCGTGAGCTGTCCTTTCCCATGTGCTTCCATCATTACCTTTTGTAACCGTTTCGGCACGTGGAAAGCAAACGTGTCCAAGCGGGCGGTCGAGCCTATCCAGAGGCCGAGACCGCCACGGGCCGAGCCCAGCGTGGACTGCGTGCTGATCCCCTTTGTTTAGAACCGTCAGTGACGGCTACCATACGTAATGCGTTGTCGGCAAGCGCCGACTCTAACACAACTGTACGTGAGGAAGCGACGGGCTTCGGCCAGGTTGCCGAGCCTGGACCTAGGTTCGGCTAGAGCATCAAGTGAACTGTGTTCGGCCTACTACAATAGCCCCTCGATCTCTGCCGACGCCGAGCACGAGGTAGGGATTGATACTAAACTCTGGCCGAACGCGGAAAATGCCGAGGATAGATTATTGATGATGGAAATGAGATCAAGCCGGACTTAACCCGTCTTTTCATCTGTACAGAGTAACCGTCAGGGGCGCCTGCTAGTGCGAGGACGCCAAGTGTCACTGTGTAGCTGGGTGCGGCTGGTGAAAGGACGGTTGGCGTGGTTAAGACTCTGCAGGCTGTCACTTCAACGCCACGTGTCGCGTGCTGAATGGACGCCCGTTCGGCGGTGTAATGATGGGCGGGAAACTTGAAAACCCTAACCCCCCCCCTTCTATATAAAGGTCAGTGCGAGGAGAGAGAGAGGTTACAGACTCTCTCTCTCTCTCTAAACCTCCATCGTCAGAGCTTCGACCAGCGCCTGTTCATCTTCTGGTTTTGATTTGCAGCAGATTCTCCATCAGATCTCGTTGAAAATCACAGGTATGTGTCCGTTTTCTGGTTCTCTATACGTTTTTACAGTTTTTGCACGCTTTGTCTGCCTTTTTCCTGGGTTTTTGTGGTCTTTTGTTTTGTATGAACAGTGCAAGGCCTGGAGATGAACGAACTGTTCATCTTCGCCTTCAACCTGTTCTTCCGAGCACAAGTCCTCTTTGATCTTGTGCTTGGCTGACGTTTGGGTTGGCCGACGGTAGGCTTGGCCGAGCCCCACTTTTCGATTTGTTTTAGGCCGAGCCCTCGCTGAATCCCAGGGTTTCCCGAGCTTGAGTCTTCATAGGATAGGAATGGTGGGCCAGTAGGTAGCCGAGCGTAGAGATCCTTGCCTTCTGGCCGATGACGAGGTTTCTCATCGTTTTCCTTTGTTTTTGTTAGGTCTGGCTCACCAAGTCATTGTCATCTCTTCTGACTCCGAGAGCTCCGGGGACGGCTCCGCCGAACTGTTCATCCGAGATTACCTGGAAAGGCGAAGAAGCCGACGACAGACCTCCTCCATTGCGTCCAACATGTCTGGTTCTAGTGATTCAAACGCCGAGCAAGATTACGAGTATGATGGAGGGTTCCTCACCGAACCCGAGATATCTTTCTCCCAGTCGACTCATTCTGACGCCCAACATGAATTGGGTCC
Source organism: Rhododendron molle (assembly GCA_025413875.1). NCBI lineage: Eukaryota > Viridiplantae > Streptophyta > Magnoliopsida > Ericales > Ericaceae > Rhododendron > Rhododendron molle. Next base: position 50,747,138 of record CM046391.1, read on the forward strand.
CGAAGCCGAGTCCAGATTTAACTCGCAGGCCGAAGTCGCTACTTCGCGGTCTGCGCCTAGCGGGGCCCCGTCCGAGGATAGGGAATTTGTCGATCTTTTCGAGAAAGGTCAGGTTTGTCCTTATGCCCACTACTTCAGTGGGCAACCCGATGAGTATGAAGACTTCTGCCGAACATACGACATTCCTAATGACGTCGTAATTAGTCAGGTAGCTAGTAATAAAATTAAGGACAAAAGGGAGCACCATCCCGAGCACATTGCGGTCCCCCTCATGGCTATCTGTGAGGCTGGGCTCCGTTTCCCTCTACATCCATTTTTGAGGGAACTGTTGGCCAAGTTCGGCTTGGTGCCTCATTTTTTTGCTATCAACAGTTATCGGATAGTGATGTCCGTGATAAAGCTGAAAGAACTGCACAACCTCGAATTCACGGTCTCCGACCTTTTCCACACATACATCATGTCCAGGCACGGCAAGACCAACTGTAGGTACTTGTCAACACGTAGTGGCAAAGAGCCCCTGATAGACGGTCTGCCGGACACAGACAAATGGGCTAATTTTTACGTTGAAGTGAGTGGGAAATATGAATTTGGCGACCAGACGGTGCGGATTCATACCGTGCCGAAGATAAAAGATTTCCGAGGTTGTTTCGAATCTTCTCTTATACCACCGAGCATGATTCCCTCTTTACTTGCTTTTTGCTAATCTTGGACGATTGACATTCATTTGCAGATCACCGAGCGATCACGAAAAGACAACAGGACTTGTCCGTCAAAAAGAACGTCAAGACACTGAGGGCTCAAATCTGCAGAGACGCTCCTACGCTGCTGGGTTACAATCCCTCGTATAAGGGAAAACTGAGGAGGAAAGAAAAGTCAGGGCCGAGCTCGAAGGCTGATGGGAAGAAAAAAGTGGCCGAGAGAAGAGGCGGTGGCCCTTCAGTCCATCCTAGAAAAAAGGCGAAGGAACCGAGGGTAAAATTCCCAACGCTCAAGAAATCGACGGACTTCTGGTTTCAAAGTAGCCAGCCGTCAAATTTCGAGGGTATTGACATTCCCCCTCTCCGGACAATTATTCCGCATTTTCCCGACGACATGGGCCGAAGAAACGTCGTCAAGATAAACATCAGGGACGGCGCTGCGGAAAGACAAAAAGCCACTGCGGACGCCGAGCATGCCGCGAAGAGGCAGAAGACAACCCAAGACTTCTTCCCCGCCAAGCCCTCAACGACGCTTGCCAAGGAGAGGGACCAGACGGAGTCATCGGCTGCGGGTGGCTCCAAAGATTTGGAGAGGGCGACGGGCTCGGGTAACCAAGCGGTTTCTCAGGAGTTTTCTCCTTCTTATGCTATGGCAGAAGGCAGGATTATCTCCATAAATGACAGCGTGAAGCTGGAGCCTGGCCTAGCCCCAACGATGCTCCAGGGTTTGGCGCTGCCAAACGATATGTCCAAGGTTCCGGAGGAGCTGCAGCCGAGCCTGGTCCATGCCAGTGCTTACATTGTTCAGGTACTGATCGAACTCAATTTTTTTTTTAATTGTCACCTTTGCTGTCACCCAGGCCGGTCAGGCCGTACTTCAGGCATACAACCAAGCCAATCTCCTGACCGCCGAGCGTAAACGCTACCACGCCGACTTGAAAGCCGAGCGTGAAAAATCAAGAAGCTATAAGGGGAGCCTTCAGATGGCGAAGACCCAGATAGCGGAGCTCGAGAAGGAGAAGGAGGAGCTGGCTGAGAAGCTTAAGAAGGCCAAGCGTGAGCTTGGCCAGACGTTGAGGAGGGAGAAAAGGAAGATGAAGGAGGTCGACCAAAAGGCATATCAAGCCGGGTATGACCGTGCTGGGCAGGAGTACATTAGGGATGCGCGGTCGATGGTAAATGACGCCGTCCAGGATAGGGTCCCCATTGCTTACCGAGCCGGCTACAAGGCTGGCGTGGCAGCTGTTGGTGAAAGGATGCATATCGATCTTGACCTGAGCAAGATCCCTGCTCCAGTGGTTCCTGAGCTTGAATTGCCATATACCGAGGAGGAGTGTGCTCCGCTCCCTGATGAGGAATTCCCGGAGAGTGAGGAAGACCTCGAGGACCTCACCATTGTTGATGTTGAGGACGAAGGGGAGAAAGTTGACGAAGCTGCTGAAAAGAATGGGGCTGTTGATGCTGCAGGAGCAGAAGAAGTGCAGCTTGCCAAAGCCGGAAATGCCACTGCTGAGGGAAATGCCAAGGCCGATGCCGATGTCGCGGCTTCGAAGGATGCTTCTTAAGTTTGAATTTTCATGTGTTTTAGATTTTTGTTTGAAGTCAAACTTTTTGGACTGGACGGCGCCGAACTCGGTGTTTGCCGTTTCCAGATGTAATAGTATAGGGGGTCGGCATTGAACGATTTACCACGCCGTACCTCCTGTCAGGAACTTCTGCTACACTTGTTTTTTGTTGTTTAATGAATGTATGGTTTCCCATTCTTAGGATGAATCTGTTTTGCCGTGCTTGAACATCTTTCTTCATACTCTGAAAAATTTTGATAGTTCTGTTTATTTTGGATTGGTAGATATTCGTAGCCCCCACTTTGGTATAGGTTCGGCTTTGAAATGTAAGCTGGTGACAGCCGAACCTGGACCAAAGTAGAGTAGGTACCGAATGCGAGTAGGTGGGTTCGGCCAAAGTGCCTGCCATGTTATCCTAGGGACGGAGTATAATTGCTGAGTGGGTGGTTTGCTCACCAAAGTGTGAGTGTAACCTGACTGTGGCCGACCTTATTGTCTTGCCAAGTCAAACCGAAGCCCATATACCAGCCGTAATGTGTGTTATGGGTTCAGTGGACCGTATGTTCTGTTTTGCTTCTTTGGGCAGTATGGCCGAAGCAGACCCTTAGGGTCGTTTGTGGGTGTGACCGAAGTCATCGTTTGTGGGTGGCTACTACATGCCGAGAACAACAAAGTATGCAAAAAATGTGAAAAAATGCGGAGTTATATAATTGGAAAAAACGATTGCCGAATCAAAAAGTTGAATTCCCATTAACTTGATAGAACAAGCAGCAAGTGGCCGAGGCACCTTTTTTTTTTTTTTTTTTTGAAACATAAAAAGCAAACAGGAAAACTGATAAGATCATAAGTTGATAAGACGTGGTGAAGCTGTTTGGAAACTAGCAGTAAAGCCGAGCACGGGGGTGAAGTTCACATGTACGCCCGGCATTCCAAGGGTTGGTAAGTATTTTTCCATTCATGTCCTCCAGGATATATGCGCCTTCACCAGCAATCTTGACAATGCGGAAGGGACCTTCCCAGTTCGGCATGAATTTCTTCTCTTAGTCGCCTGGACCACCTTTCGCCAAACTAAGTCGTCAGGCTTGAACTTCTTGATGCGCACGCTGCGGTTGTACCCCTTCGCCACTTGCTGTTGGTAGTCGGCCAGTTTCAGCCGAGCGTCATCTCTTTTTTCTTCGGCAAGGATGAGCTCTTGGGCAACAGCCTCGTCATTGGTGGCTGGATCAAACGTCTCAGTCCGGAGGGTGGGGAACTTGGATTCCAAAGGGATGACGGCCTCCATGCCGAACGCCATGGAGAAGGGTGTTTGACCTGTTGAACGGCGTGGTGTGGATCGATAGGCCCAGAGAACCCGTGGCAGCTCCTCCGCCCACTTGCCACGTTTCGAGGTTAAGCGACGTTTGATACCGGCACAGACAGTCTTGTTTGAGGCCTCGGCCTGGCCGTTCCCTTGGGGGTACGCAGGAGTAGAGTTGAAGAAACGAATGCCGAACTCTGCTAGAAGACTCGAGAGGCCGTTCCCGACGAATTGCGTGCCGATTGTCAGAAACTATTGCGTACGGAACGCCGAACCTTGTAATTATGTTCCTCCAAACAAACCGCCGAACATCAGCCTCGGTTGTGGTTACCAAAGGTTCAGCCTCCACCCATTTGGAGAAGTAATCCGTTGCTGTGATGAGAAACTTGAAGCCCCCAGGGGCAGTTGGCAACTTCCCGACGATGTCGAGCCCCCATTGGGCGAATGGCCATGGACTGGTAATGGGGGAGAGGTTTTGAGCGGGCTGTTTGGGTATTGGGGAGAACAGTTGGCATGGTCGGCATTTGCGGACAACCTCTTCGCAATCTTTCTTCCTATTCTTCCAGAAATAGCCTTGACTTAGCGCTCTCTGGCATAAGGAACGTCTGCCAGAATGGCAGCCGCAGCTGCAGCTGCCTGAGTGAAGCTCGTTGAGGATCGGTGGTACCTGCGTAGGATGGACGACGAGTAGGTACGGCCCAGAGATTGACTTTCGATAGAGTTGGCCGCTGTCGGATAACCAGTAGTATGCAGCCTTATTCCGGATTCGGTAAGCTTCCTTTTTGTCATCAGGTAGAGTGTTGGTCCTGAGGAAGTCTACGATCTCATCCATCCAGCTTGGGCCGAGCTCGATGTTCAGTACTTCGGGGGGGGGGGGGGGTGTCAAAGCTTGGTTGACTGATGCAGCCGAAGTTGATAGTGCGGAATTCTGAAGCCTTGGAGGCCGATGCCAAACCAGCGAGAGCGTCGATGTGGGCGTTGTGTTCCCGGCTTATCTGCTCTATTTTGAAACTTTTGAATTTAGTGATAAGCTCTGCTGCCGTCGTCTGATACTTCATCATTCTTGGGCCCCTGGCTTCGTAGTCCCCTAACACTTGATTCACAATCAGTTGAGAATCGCAGTAAACAACAAGGTTATCGGCTTGCATTGCTGAAGCCGAACGTAGACCTGCTAGGAGGGCTTCATACTCGGCCTCATTGTTAGTGGCGGGGAAGTCAATGATGATGGAACTTTCATGCATTGTCCCGCAAGGGGAGACTAAGACTACACCCGCACCTGCTCCGTTACTGTTTGAGGCACCATCGACGTGCAGTCTCCAGGAGTCGCCCTGAAAAAGTAGCCAGGGTTTCTCAGCATCTATCGGTTTGGCCATAGCTGGTAAAGGAGGCGTGTTGAACTCTGCTGCATCTTCAGGGGTGAGTTCGGCAATGAAGTCGGCGAGAACTTGGCCTTTGATTGCTGTACGCGGCTCGAAATGGATGTCGAAATTGGCAAGTTCGACGGCCCACTTGGAAACTCGATTGGAGAGGTCGGCTTTTCGAAAGAGAGCCTTGAGGGGGTACTCTGTTAAGACCGTGATAGTGTGGGACTGAAAATAGGGAAGTAGCTTTCTTGCTGCCGAGACGAGAGCTAGAGCCAATTTCTCCAAAGGGAGATAGCGCGTTTGTGCGGGAAGGAGTGTCTTGCTGGTAAAGTAGATGGGCATGTCATCGGCTTCCTGTCGTCGGACGAGAGCGGAGCTGACGGCATGGGCTGAGACTGCCAAATATAGATAGAGCGTTTCGAATTCTGCCGGCTTTACTAATAGAGGTGCGAAACACAGGTAGTTCTTGAGCTCGGCTAGCGCCTTGTCGCACTCCTCCGTCCATTCGAAACTTCGCCTACTTTTCCCTTTCAAAGCATGAAAGAAGGCGTGGCATTTGTCCGAAGACTTGCTGACGAAGCGGTTGAGAGCAGCGGCTATGCTGGTGAGTTTCTGAACCTCTTTGACCGTACGTGGTGGGCGCAGGTCTGCTACAGCTTTGATCTGGTTGGGGTCGGCTTCAATACCTTGTCGGTTGACAAGATGGCCAAGAAACTTATCGGCGCTCACACCGAAGGCACACTTCTTTGGGTTGAGGCGGAGCTTGTGGAGTTTGAGGACGTCGAATACCTCTTTCAGCTCGGCCAGATGGTTGCCCTCCTTCTAATTCTTGACGACTAAGTCGTCAATATATGCCTCCAAAATATGGCCGATCTGTTCGTGAAGCATTTTGTAGATTGCTCGGTTGAAGGTGGCGCCTGAGTTTTTGAGCCCAAAGGGCATGACTCGGTAGCAAAAGATGCCGTGCGCAGTGATGAAGGTGATTTTTTCCATGTCATCGGGGTCCATGGCTATCTGATGATAACCACGGTAGGCGTCGAGGAAGCTGAACCGAGCGTGACCGGCGGTTGCGTCGACTAACTGATCGATTTTTGCCAGTGGGAACCAATCTTTAGGACAAGCATCGTTGAGGTTGGTGTAGTCGACGCAGACTCGCCACTTGCCGTTTTTCTTTTTGACTACAACTGTGTTAGAAAGCCAAGTGGGGTACTGTACCTCCTGGATTGCATTGGCTTCGAGTAAGCGATTGACTTCCTCAATGACGGCGTCGGCATGCTCGGGAGCTGAACGTCGAGCCTTCTGGACTATCGGCTTAGAGTCTTTCTTGATGTTGAGTGAGTGGCAGATGAAGTTAGGGTCGACACCAGGCATCTCGTTGGGCGTCCAAGCGAAGACCTCCATGTTTTCTTTCAGGAATTGAAACATTTCTTCACGCTCGGCGTCGCTCAGGGAAGAGCCAAGCAAGAAGAAACGAGATCCGTCCTCATTTATGGGCATTTGAACCAATTCTTCTTCAGCTTTATCTTCGGCCTTGTGGCCGACGTCTTCGATGACAGCCATGTCCGGGACTTCAACCCATTGGACTTGTTTTGCTTTGGAGGACGTGTGTACAGCTGAGACGTAGCATTTTTTGGAGGCAACCTGGTCGCCTCTCAGATCCTCTTGTCGGCCGCTGGTGCCAATGAAGCGGACGACCTGGTGGTAAGTGGAGGCAATGGCCTGCATGCTGTGCAACCAGGCTCGGCCGAGGATGGCATTGTACGGGCTTGGAGCATTGACAACGATGAACTCGACGGAGACGGTCCTGGAGCTGACGATGACCGGAAGGTGGATTTTGCCAATTGGCCAGACGGGAGCTCCGTTGAATCCGATGAGAGGAACCTCCGCGTCTTGTAGGGCCGACTCTAGGAGATCAAGCTTTTTGAAAAGGTCGTAATACATGACCTCGGCTGAGCTGCCTTGGTCGATGAGGACACGTTTAACGTCGTGGACGCCAATTTGAACAGTGACAACAAGTGCATCAGAGTGGGGAGTTTGCACATGCTCAAGGTCACGCTCGGTAAAGGTTATCGTCTATTTGGGAACATCCTGCGGACACGGTCGTTTGGATCCACAGCCGACAGAGAGTACCTGTTTGGAGGACGAGGCGTGAGTGATGTTGGCTCGGAGAGTATCTTCGAGTTCCTTTGTCACTGGACCGTGGATAACGTGTATCATCGGCCTTGGTTCGTTGGGATTGGGGTTGCCTGTTGGTTGTCGTGCTGGGGTTTTTGCTCGGTCGATGTATTGATCGAGATGGCCCTGGGCGGCAAGTCTCTCGAGGAGTGCTTTGTATGGGGCGCAGGCTGTGGTGTAATGGCCGAGCTCGTTGTGGTATGAGCATTTCTTCCTTGGATTCTGATCTGGTTGACCAGTGTCTGTGCCGAGCTTACCAGTTGGCCATTCGAACCACGGCTGCCTCATGATCTCTTTCAGAAATGACCAAATGGGCTCCTTGAAGTATGTGGTCTCGGCAACGTAGTCATGCACCTTTGGCTGGCGTTTCTTGCCGTCTTTGATGTTGTTCACATGTTTCTTTGATTGGGGTTGCTGGGTGATGGCTGGGGCAGAAAGCTGTTGGGTGGATGCGGGCACGGTCGTGATTGCGCTCGGCATCCCCTGTGCCGCCCTGTCAGCGTAGAATTCTTCCAGTGCGCAAAATCGTTCGACGACACGCATGAGTTCGCCCATGCCGTGGGGCGGGCAGATGGCGAGTTCGTCAAGTATCTTGCTGCCCGTTTCCAGGCCATTCTTGAATGTACGCGCAGCCCAGTATTCGTCTATCCCAGGTATTTCGTTAAAGAGCTGCCAGTAACGTTCGGCGTATTGCCTGAGGGTCTCGGCTGGGAGCTTCCTCATCTGGGACAAGGACTCAGGCTCCTTGGCAGTCTTGTTGCTAGTGATGAAGCGGGTATTGAACGCGCGCTCGAGGTCGGCAAGATTCCGAATGGATTCAGCGGGCAATTTGTTGAACCACTGGAGTCCAAGGGAGCCGAGGCTAGAGGGAAACGCCTTACACTTAATCTCATCCTTCTGGGTACAGAGCTCGATTGTTTGGCGGAAGTGGATGAGATGGGTGTAGGCTTCACAAGTGGAGGGGTCGAATTTGGTGAACTTAGGCAAGTGAAATGTAGACTCAGGTGAAGTGTTGATTATATGGGAAGTGAAAGGTGAAACGCCGAGATCCTTCAGCTGCCTCTCAAACCCAGGACGTGGAGGTTTGCCGAGCTCATCCGTCTTCGTTCTTTTTGATTCTCGTCCTTTGGCAGTTGCCTTCCCATCGTCTCTGAGCCTGAGTTTATCCCTCAAGTCCGTTGTTGTTCGGCGTGGGCCGTCGATAGATTTCTCCCGTTCATGACGAGTTTTATTATCGTCATGTGCCCCTTCATTTCTTATGCCCTTCCCGTGCCGTCGGCGACGGTGCTCGGCGTTTTTGTTCTCGGGAGGAATCTCGCCGAGGCGTTCAGAGACGTGGCGCCTGGTCTGTACGGAATCTCGGCTTTGGTGCGAAACCGTGGTGCGAGAGAATTCCGCACGACCAGTTGAGTACGTGCTCGTGAATGACTCGGTGTCTCCCGTCCTGGTTCGCTTCTGGGATGGTGCGTTCCAGATGCGGTTGGTTGCTTGTACAGAATGATTTCTCTGGCGTCGCCAGGTGCTGGTGTGAAGCCAAGGCGGTCCTTAACGGAGCCACGCTGGCCTACTTCGAGCGGACGCTCCAGCGGTGGTGGTGGAGGCGGTGGGGGTGTGTTCTGGTTCCTTTGCCTCGCGCTCCCACCGGATCTGGATGTGGTTGGAATAACGGTCTGTTGCATGTGCTGCTTCATTTGAGCAACCTCCGCTCTCAGTGCCGCCAGCTCGTTGTCTCGTTCGTCGTCTCGACGTTGTAACAGGCGAATGTAGGACGCTGTGACTTCTTCCGCGGCTGGTGATAGCCCGGAGCTGGCGGGGATTGAGATTGACATATGCCTCTCTGGGGGTGGAAGGATGATGTTTCCACCGGCGTCCTTGGCCCCAGAGATAGCTGCGTTCGTGAGATCACCGCCCATTGTGGTTGGATTGGTGGTTGTTTGTGGAGGAAGGGAGAGGAGTTTGAGAGGAGTGAGCCGTTTGAATCAGAAGCGTTTCACGTCGGGTTCACCAATTGTGTGGCCCGAGATCTCCGGTTCGAGTCCTTCCTCCGCTGATTCAAGGTTGTCTAGCTTCTTCCACCTAACCTGCACCACGAAGCACGACTAAGACCACACCGGAGGAGGCCCGGTATGGCCCTCCGGCGCAAGGATGAGAATGGTGCTGAGAAAGAGAGAAAGAGCTAGGGTTTTGAGTATGGAATGCTGTGTACCTTTTAGGGCTTCATCACTTGGTATTTATAGAACCTTCCTAGCTTGCTCTCCAAGTACGAACACGTGCTCCGCACAAGCTGCGTGATGTCATTGTGGTGTTACTGGAAAGATCTTTGTAACTGTTTCAGCGTGAGCTGTCCTTTCCCATGTGCTTCCATCATTACCTTTTGTAACCGTTTCGGCACGTGGAAAGCAAACGTGTCCAAGCGGGCGGTCGAGCCTATCCAGAGGCCGAGACCGCCACGGGCCGAGCCCAGCGTGGACTGCGTGCTGATCCCCTTTGTTTAGAACCGTCAGTGAGGGCCACCGCTCGTGATGCGTCATCTGACACAACTGTACGTGAGGAAGCGACGGGCTTCGGCCAGGTTGCCGAGCCTGGACCTAGGTTCGGCTAGAGCATCAAGTGAACTGTGTTCGGCCTACTACAATAATACTCTTTGAAAACCACAATATTTTAACCACTATCTCACCGTCCACATTCTACAAAATTGTGCGTAAGCCATCCTTATAGCGTGGAAAGAAGTGTTTCCTCCTCTACACGGTTCCCTTTCCCTCCCAAAGCTAATACAAACATATTATAATTAACTTTTCCCCTTCAAATCCTTGAATACCCCTCTCTTTTCTTAATTCAAATGGTGCGAGGTAGTAAATGACTGTCTTGACATCCAGCATAAGAGATTACATCAATTTCTAGATGCAAACACACAAATGTTACATATGGAGTCAAATTAAGCCTCATAGCATGAAAAACATTTGAAAGAAGTCTGGTAAAGGTTTATTAGAATAAATATTCAAGTTGTTGATAAAACTTGGGTGTCCCTAGACTTACTAAAAATAGTTCGCTTATATTGTTTTTTTTTTTCTTAATGAGATTTTAATAATTTATTTTTTTTGGAATGCTATTTGCTCTGCAATATAGGTTTATTTACTCTTTTTGGTCCCCTTTGTATTTGTTAAGTGTCATTTTCATACCCGAACTTTAAATTGCACTAATTTGGTCCCGAAAATTTAGAATGTGTATCATAGTAGTCCGCCAATGCCATTTATTTTGGCCATAAAACAGGGGTTTTTTGGTCAATTCACCAAATACATTGATTTATCTTTTTGGTCCCTAAAGTTAGCATGAGTGTCATTGTGGTCCCTAATGTAAACATCACAAATACACCAACAGATTAAAAAAATATACTAGGGCCCTATCACTTATGATCAACCCACTTCTCTCTCTACAACGCTACCTTCGCTAAACCACAACCATATTCACATTGCCACCCACCACCAACCTACACCACCAAACACAATAGCTATCACTCTTATTTGTTCCACTCTTATCTTCTATGTACTCTTCTTGTCATGTCATGTGATAAGTAAAATAGCTTACGAAAAGTGTTTGATTTACGTTGTTTTTCTGTCTATTGATGGAGATATTTTAGTTTGAGAACATGTTTTTCTTATTTTGGGAAAATCAAACAGTGGAGCCTTATTTGTCATATGATTAGTACTATCTGAGTCAGAAGGATTCAGGACCACTGGGAGTAAAATAGAATACATGGAGTGTAAGTTCAACGGTAGTCAAAGTATTGATAGAGTATAACACTCCAAAATCATGAATTACCAAAAAGCGAATACTTTAAGCATAAAGATTTTTTTAATCTATTGTCTTATTTAGAATATCTTCGCTAAGGAACAAATGACGCTTAGTCCATATATTGGGGACTAAAAGGGTAAACAAAATATATAATTTAAATGACCATGACGCCCCTGATTTAGATGGCCAAACAAACTACGTTCGGCTTGGGGACTACTTAGACTCGTATTTCAAACATTGGGAACCAAATCCGAGCAATTGATAGGGTTGGGGGCGATTATTTTAAACACTAGGGACTTGAACTGTAAATAAAGCCAATAACTATGCTATAAATAATATGTTTCTGCAAGTTCACCATCGGTGGCTGTAGTTTAGTGGTAAGAATTCCACGTTGTGGCCGTGGAGACCTGGGCTCGAATCCCAGCAGCCACACCGAAACCTTTTTCCGCTTCCCTTCCCCCTCCAACGACGCCGTTTTCTTCCAAAGCTCCAATCTCACTCTTTTCTCGATTTGTATTCATCTCTCTCTCTCTCTCTCTCGCACCCAAGTCAGTCCACTGGTAGAAGAATCGTCGTAGCAACCGCCGCCCCAAAAGTAAGTTTCTCAATCGCCCCGACCTCTATCGAGCATTGCATCGATTCGTAATTTTCCTTTTGTGGTCCCATCGACGCGTCGTTTGATTCTAGGGTTTTTCTTTTTTTTGAGTCGATGCACAACAGATACAACACGAAATACGTGGATCTCTTTTCTTGATGGATTAATCGTACTTAGAATGTGCAGTCAGAGCTTAAAATGACTATCTTTGTTCTGCTGTCGGCCGAGATTTGTGCTGCTGCTACTCGATTTTGACTATGATTCTTAATGTTCTGTCTTCGTCGACATTATGGAGAATTGATAGGGTTTTCTAATCCTTCCTCAACATTTTTTTTTTCGAAATTTCGGCACTCAATTCTTGATATTGAGGAGCAAATAGAATGAGAAGCACCATAGAAGTGCGAAAACTGTTGTTTAGGAATTTCTGTTTGGAAATGGTAGACGGAAAAGAAATTACGAAAGAACCGTTTGATGATGTGAGATTTCTGGTTTTTGGAGCATTTGCTGCGTTGGAAGCGCTTGATTTGTCATTTGTGGATCAGATTTTGTAGTCATTTAAAGATTTAAGACCAATGTTGTTACTACAATGACTTGCAGTTCCTATTCCAGGGAACAATAAGACATAATAATCCGCAGCAGGAATGAATCCGTCTTCATGCATCTCCTGACTTGGAGGTGGCGCTAATGCCACAACTGTTAAAACTTGAACAGTCTTTAAAGTTTAAATTGAATAAATCATCATGTTCTACTCTCTTACCAAGCACTTTACCCTTTCAAACGTTGCCACTTTGTTCTTCAATTTCAATTATATCCGCCTTCTCTCTCCATTTGCCCCTCTCTTGTCCTTCTATATTGGAAACATTATAACCTAGGCTGTCAACCACATCAACCGGAAACAAAATCAAGATTTTAGTTCGTAGATGTGATGTAAACTATGATGTAAGGCATGAACAATTTTTTGAAACCATTTGACATGAACTACTGTATTCCAGTCCGTAGATGTGATGTAAAGTATGATGTAATACCAGATTCATTGTTGAAAATATGATTTCAATTGAAAATTAATTACAGCTGCCTTGTATAAAGGGGTTAAAAGAATGATAAATCAAATTATATCATTAAGAAAATATAAAAGTAAAGGTGAATGACCTAATGTCATTAATGCTTATCCGATTCTTTCTCGTTATAACCAAATTAGAAGTCCTAGATACTAGTCCAAACCTGAACTACTCAGCTGATATCTAGCCAATTTTTTCTGAAATGAAACTGAAAGGGCATTTTTACTTGCTCCTTTGCGTAGTTTTTTTCCCCCTTTTTGTGTTGCACGATGACAAATATGTGTGGTGGACAACTATTTGGAAACACGTATACGATACTTAAGAGGAAACACATTTTGGACCCTGGCTTGTTTGCACAAGTTTCAGTAACACCTCTGGTTATTATTTGGGGGGTGTGGACAAACTTGCGCGAATTCGGGTAACTGCTACAAGGGGGAAGTCAAAAGGAAACTGTATCCGGTCGGGGATGGACGTAAACTCGTGAGCTACCAAGGGTAGGGAGAATCGTCCATGTCTTATTGTGAAATGTGAAAAAAAAAGTCTCCCCGTTACAGTAGGGGTGTTGCTTCCTCTGTCGTTCCCAAGGAGCTCTTGCTTGGTAGACCTATGTAGAACGGACACGACATGGTCACAGAAATTTTCAAAAAATGGTGGACATGACACTTTGGGGGGACACATATATATAAAGATATAAAGCACACAAAAATCAGAAAAACATTCAAATAAGATAATACTTTACCATAACCAGATAGCCCAAATTTCCAATATTCACCTTTGCAATATATTGTTTTCTTGTCATTTCATCTATACCTTGCAACAGAAAGTGGTCAAGTGTGGTATGATTTTCTCATCGCAACCTATCCACCATCATCTAGTACTATACTACTGTACTTACTGTCTTAAGCTTCTAGTGCCTACTACTTGGTCCATTGCACAAAAAAGGACTATCTTAGCATTAAATAGGGCCTACAAGGCCTCAACTTCTGATATGTCTTCCTCCCCATGAGCATCATCTCCATCTCCATCATCAGTAAACACAACTACCTCCAACTCAGGTTCATCTAGTGAGAGTTCAGCAACTCCAGAGGAAATGGAATTCTTTGCTATTAGTGAAAATATCTGCTGCTTTTGTGCCAACCCTCTAAGGAAGACCCATTTGATTCTTTTATTTTGAATATAAAAGCACTAAAGAGGATTGACCTAATCGACCGATAGGAAAAGGGGAAATGGACTTTTCCAATAAGTAAAGTAACGAAAGGAAAAATAAAGAGACCATGTCACAGATGTCTTCGTTTGGTTGGTAAGCCACTCAGCTACCTTATTTTCAGTTTTCGCTTTTTTAGCATGCCCTGTTCTTCTTGTTGTTGTTCTTTTAATAGTCTCATTTTTACCCCCGAGTTCCTAAGTATCCTGAGATTGTCCGTAAAATATCGGGAGAGTATCGGACCCCAAATACTGCAAAAAAGAAAAGAAAAAAGAAGACACTTTGGGAGAAGTATCGGGAGCGTGTCCATTTCCAATACGATTCCGACACAGGTACCTTGCTTCTGGCGGAGTGTCGATGCTACATAGGAGGAGACCTTAGGATAAGTTGCTAAAACAAACGGGAGGGGAAGATCTCCTTAATATGAAAATTTTGGTTTTGAAAAGCAGCACAAGTAGAGTTCTTCAATGAGCTAGGGGACCATGGTCCCCAATGATCCATGAGAAGGTCTGTCCCTCATATGAAAGATAGCCACAACCATCTCTGGTGGCAATCACACAGCAACAATCTTCTTCTCTGTTTTAAATCGAATTTTAGAAGACGTTGGAGTCTTGGACAAAAACAGAGAGACCAAAGAGACGTGACCGGAAGCAGAAGAGCCCCTGGAAAGTGGTTTTGGAGTGACAAGATCACTGGGTGGGGGTCTTGGGAGAATTGAGTTTGGTTTTAATCACCTGATGTGTTTTGGTTGATTTTGGGAGGGCGTTACAGTGTGGTCTGAATATGTGGTGGTGATGGTTATGGTTTGTCAGATTAGTTATGATTTCTCAGGCTGTGTGAGTGCTTAAGCTTCAGAGAGACAAAAGAGGAATAAGAGAACGAAAGAGAATGATAAGGAGGGGGAGAGGGAAAAGGAAAGATGATTGGGAGTAAGTTGCTGTAGAGAGAGAAACACAAGAGAAAGATCTAAAGAGGAACAAAGAGTAGGCAAGGGTAGAAATGTCATTTTGCATCAGTGTTAGTGGTTCCAGTGTTTGTTGTCGTGGCATTAGCAATACCCACTTGCCTTTTCTCTATCTTTTCTCACGAAGAACTATGCATTTTTAATCCGATTCTTGATTCTTCTCCGCTCATGGCAAAGATTTGTATCTACCTTGTGCATTTCTGATTTGGTGGAGAATATTCACCGGAATCTTCTTTTCTGCTTGTAGCTGTCCGTCGTCTCACTTCTAATAAACTTCCCCATGGATCTGCATGATACTTTTATCTATTTATAATATGGCACTAGGGTTTGCATCATCCCCATTTTGCCAGGTGGTGCAAGCTGGTTTTGTAGTAATTTTTTGAACTGTGCTACTGGTACAACAAGCTGTACAGATAGCGCGTACAACAAGCTTTTGGGCCCGTCTTGGGTCCAACAAAGATAATTGGAGCCGCTTATTTTGTTCAAAATATTTGTTTTAGGTCTCCGTAAAAGATCAGCTCCAACTGATATCGTTAAGGGCGTTTACGAAACGTCCAATTTTGCAAGCTTAAATTTTGAAGCAAAATTGGACGTTTCGTAAACACCCCGAGATAATTTTTTATGGGGACCTAAAACAAAATATTTTAAACAAAATGAGCAGCTCTGATTATATTTGTTGGACCTGAGACGGGCCCAAAAGCGTGTTGTACGCGCTGTCTGTACAGCACTTGCTGTACCAGTAGCATTTCTGTAATTTTTTCGCTTATTGGATTCTTTCTCCTTAAACCAAATTAGAAGTCCTAGTTGCTAGTCCAAACTTGAACTAACTCAGCTGATATCTAGCCAATCTTTTTCTGAAATGAAACTGAAAGGGCTTTTTAACTTGCTGCTTTGCGTAGTTTTGCAACTTTATATGTTGCACGATGACAAAGGTGTGTGAAGAAATATGAGGAAACATATCTATGATACTTGAGACGAAATGCATTTTGGACCCTGGCTTGTTTGCACAAGTTTCAGAAATACCTATGGTTATTATTTGGAACTATTTTTAAAAAAACATTGAGGTGTATATTTTTTGTCCTAAGATTGATAGCTTATAAAATATGTACCTCATCTTGATTAGCCCCAATTGCTTTGACAGGAATTATTACAGTGTAATTGTACTAGAGAAATTGTAGTATTGTATTACTCTAAATGATGGTTCTAACATAGCTTCTACTTGCATTTTTGCTTCAGATGATTGATGATCAGGACCTTGGTTTCTTTGCTAATTTTCTCGGCATCTTTGTCTTTGCGCTGGTGATCGCATATCATTATGTGGTGGCTGATCCAAAATATGAAGGCAACTGAGTTTCTTTCTGTTATCTGCGTGTTGCAGGAATGTCGTCCAGTTTAGTTTTTTCTGATTGAGTTGTTTCATAGAAGGCTTATGCTGATGTAGCTAAAACTTATTGTCGACCTTCATCAAACTTTTTGCTATTTTTACAGTTGACTCTCTCTCTCTCTCTCTCTCTCTCTCTCTCTCTCTCTCTCTCTCTCTAACACACACACACACACACACACTGGCGGCTGTTGGGGTTGCGGTGTAGCTCTTAGGTGTTGCAAAAGGGCAACTCTAGTATCCTTTTCTGCACACGGTGGGATGATCCATGGTCATCTATCCCGACTAACCTGGTGTTCTGCTTGTTTGAATCTTGTAATTAGCTCTCTTGAAAATGCAGGATATTTTTTGAGAATGCTAATTGATGCGTTCTTTCCAAACTCATCAGTTGGGTCATAATTTTGGCCTATGTAAATGTACCTAGTAATTGTGTCAGATAGGTGTTTTTGTCTATCAAAAGATGTTGCGACAAGGCGGTAATCTGGGTACCGAAGTAGAAAGATTTATTGGTTAAACTGCCAAGGAGATGAAACTTCAAGGGAGGTTTGCACTGTTTTAGCGGCCAGACCCATGAAGCCTTTCTCCCTTACCCAATGGTTAACCGATACAATTACTCCATTCTTCAACTACAAACACTTAGAGCAAGTACATCTCATTAAGTAAACACCCCATCTCAGCCACTTTACCAATCCAAAGTGAGAAAACTCTCAGGCAGCAGAATAGGTAAAGAGGTAGGTTGAATACCTTTTGCTACAGTTGTTCGCTTCTTTTACTGAAGCTCTATTCACAAGTTACTCCTTATTTTATTGTTTGCTCTCTCTCTCTCTCCTTCCTGTGGAAACCTAGCCGAAGCGACGAGGTTCTAGATCTCAAATCATGTCAAAACCCAATTCGTCTCTCTCTCTCTCTCTCCCTACTATGGAATCCTCTTGTTCCGGTTTACAGAGATTATTCATGTGATAAGTTTTCTGCACCAATTCTCATCTGAATTGCAAGATATAGGGTTCAATTTCTTGCTATAACTCCTTCCCGAGGATTACATTTGTTGGGTTCTAAATTTTGGGTGAATTTGAGAGAGAGAGAGAGCGAGAGAGGTGGGGGATCGGTTGGAGTGTTGAAAATTGGGGCACGGATTGTGCTAGCTTCAAAACCAGAAATTGAATGGAAAAAATAAAAGAAACAAAAAAAATGAAGAAAAAACAATATTATAATAGTAGATAGTAGGTAAAATAGATAGTGCTGGTGTAATTGTAATTGTAAAATAGAGGTGGGGGATTGGTTTTTCTCGTTTTCAAAAACTCTTCATTTACAGTGAAAGTTTTCTGACGCGATTCAGATATGAGAGTTTGTTTGTGTCATTTCCTCTTTTCCGTTCTCTTGCATTCCTTTTCATCGCCAAAATGGCGGTTCAAATCCCGACAATGGTGGTGGTGATGGTTCTTTGACGAAGAAAGACGGTGGTAGAGGCAATCCAATGACAAATCAAATCGATTAGCTTGTTAGTCATGTTGCAACAATTATTTTTAATTAGCATGAATTTTCATTTGTGTGTAGGAGTGCGAAGGAGGTGGCCCATTCTTTGACTAGGAAAGGTGGTTGTGGTTTGTTTGTGGCTTTCTAGTCGTTTAATTAAGGATAAATGCCACTTCTACATGACTATCTTTTATGTACCTCGGTTTCCTATCAATGAAGTCATTACTGTTGTGAAAAAAGAAAGAAACTCTTTTCTCTTTTCATCTGTTCTAATACCAATCTGGCGTCTCCTATATTTGTAACGCCCAGATGTTTGAAAACTTTAATTTAAATAACTCCAAATTAGATTCAACCTTTTTAAAAAAAAAAAATGATATTTAAGTTATTATAATAATTAAATCTGAGTTTCAAATACAATTATTCTAATCAAAAGGGAAGGGGTACTACAATAAATCTACTCTACTTGATGTCCAGCTTATTCCTCGATGCTCTGCTTAGCTCCGAACGTCTCCACGTTATAAAACTTCTCATGTTCATTCACCTCGGGTTGGCATAATATGCTAAAGTTACAAAAGTAACACCATGAACTTTTAAGCTCAGTAGCTAACTCCTACCCCTATGTCTCTTACACTAGCACAAATATCATATAACTTTGTAAAGTAAGTTGCAGTTCATCACATAACATCAAAACAACAAATAAAGTGTCAGTGTATTGTCAGAGGAATGTCTTTGTAGAGTATCGTAATCTATGTCATCATTTTTCCAAGTATCGATTTCACCTTCCATTAACTTTACTCAAGCACTAATTCCGCTAACCATCTTTCAGATTCCATCGGGCTCCCAAGCTAATTTAGGTTATGCAACCCAAAACACAGGTTCCGTTTGCTCCTTCTTTTAGAATGAAAGACCTAAAGCACTGGTTCCATTTACTCCCTCATTCAGAATGACGGTCAACCAATCTTTACACATCTACAAACATTGGTTCCACTGTCCCGGATTCCTAGGTTCACACACGCATACCCAAGCCATGATTTAGCGAACAATTCTTTCAAATTCCATTGGGCTCTCATACTCACACAATTGTCAAAGCTTCACATTTCATTTCTTGTTTTATTTCGCGTCTCTTGTAAACATGCATCATCTCTTGCGTTCACATTATTCTTTCAAAGCTTGTCATTAGCATGCATTTCAATATTTTTTATTTAAAACAACATTTAAAGATTATAACAGTACAACTACATAAAACAAGAACTACGATATAAATTGTGTGATCATTTGATAAGCACTCAATATTGCCTATGAGGGTGCGTTAAGTCCTTAATTTAGTGTGGTGCCGTACTTCTCCGGTCGAACCTCTGGTGCTAAGGTGGCTAGGGTGGTTGGATCTTGGTGGGAACCTGCACAAGTAGCGAACACGTTAGTGCCTAAACCCGGAACGTGGTGGTCCGGGATAGGCACTCCGACGATCTAGTCAGTGGCAGGAAAAGGAGAGAATGAGAGTACTAGGGTTTGAGGGTCCAGTTTCACGTACCTTATTTCTCAGCACCAACACTCCTTTTATAAGCGGGTTAAGGCGGTGCTCAAACCACGCGTTTACCCTACGCGCACGGTGATTGGTTTGCCCACTACGGCATCCAAATCCAATCCCGTGAAGTTAGGCTCGTTGTGATCCCTAAAGGTCTGCTCCTACCATATTGGGATCAATGGCACGCTTCTTATTCAATAGACGACTCCCCTGACTTCCTCTACAAGTCAGAAAGTCGATATGGTTCGGTGGTTGGCAGTCCCGCCGTCCGGCTCCCCTTGAGTTTATTGCATCCATTAATCGGTTCGGTGGTGCTTAGCCGAACCGGACTCAACGACTTGTATACGCAGCAGAAGCTTTCCTGGAACAGAACCCCTCGGCGGATATGGTTCGGCGAGATCACACCGTACTTCTCTCCACCGACCCACCAGGACAACATGTCCATAGGTTGAACTCAGCGGTCAAGTGGCCCCCAGTAGGGTCCCTTCACCGAGCCACGTCCGCCACACTACCGGACCAATTCATCGAATCGAGGCACCAGGGTCGTTCCACCGAGCCGTGCCCACCACAATAGCCCCTCAACTCCTTCCTGGTCTGTGGAAGTAAGGGGACGAGTTGACGTGGTTCTCAGCCGAATGTGCTGCGCCGGACCATCGAGGGAAAGCGAGGAGGCGTCTTGTGGAAGGAGTAATGATATGTCTGCTGCAAAGGACACTGATGGGACTGTTGGACTCCAGGGATCGAACGGCTGGGGTTAACCCTAGCCCAACGTAGGGGGACACGTGGCGTAGGGTGGAGCTCTGCGAGTACGGATCGACGCAGGCTTTCCACGTGGCACGATGAGAGTGGGCGGACTGGCGTCGCCTCGGTTCCGGGGCGAGACCCTTGGGGTTTCCCTCCCCTCCTCCTCGCTCATTATATAAAGGGGAGAGCAAGGCAGAAAATCACTTTCTGCTCTCCCTCTCGCTCTTTGCTCTGCAACTATTCCGGCCTCCTGAGTCCGCCTGCGCTCCGCCTGCAGCCGCCGTCAACCTCCAGTGCTTTCAGGTAACTTCGAAACTACCTCCTCCGAGTTTTCCTTATTTTTCCCAAGTAAACTGTAAACTTTGATTTAGAGGTTGCCCTCCCATGGCCGCCATTGGCCTTGTCCCGCCGTCTGGGTCTCCGGCGATTTTGGCCATGTTAACCAACGACCCAGACCGACTTTAGGGGATCCCCTTGTCCCTTGCCGAACACGATCCCTCTGAACCTCCCCCGGTGAAGTGCCTGGGGAGAATGGCCATGCTGAAGTAGGAAGCTTGATCTTCTTTTTCCGTTGTTTTTAGGTCTTCAGCATATGGTGGATTCGTGGATCTTGCCGGACATCAACCCCGAAGATTACCCAGCCCTTATGGAGACGATCCAAAGCCTCGGCAGGGGCTACCGAAGCTTTAACGAGAGCTCTAGCAATCTCCCCCTTCCCACCGGGCCATCCATCATCCCAGGGATCAACGTTCCCCTCCAAGTGGATGATAGTGCATGCCGGGGCACTCCCGCTCGCCAAGACAATCCCACAAATGCATCCGCCGAGCGGGATTCTGAGGGAGATACCCACGCCGAACGAATGGCAATGGGAAGCCAAGCCGGTGCTTCCACATCGTCCGGCGGCCCTCCAAGTGCTTCCGACGCAGGAGGAGCCAGCGCCGCCCCGCACGACGTCGACCTCATCCCCCCACCACCGACCGGCCTTGGCCCCATGCCGTACAGTAAATTCTTCGGAGACGGGCCAGGGGGCTTCACTAATGAATTCCGGGAGACATACGCTGTCCCGGAGGACGTCTTGATCGAAAGGGTGACCGCCGAAAGAGTCCCGTTCGGTGAGGACTTCATCGTCCTCCCGCTTTATGCCATTACGGAGGGGGGGGTGAGATTCCCAATGAGCCCCTTCCTCCGTTATTTTCTAGACTCGTACAAGCTTGCGCCGATCCAAGTCGCGCTGAACGCTTGGCGAATCCTGTGCTCGGCCATGAAACTTGCCGAGACCAACAACCTTCCATTCAACCTGGGGGACTTGATGCTCATGTATATGGTGTCAAGGAACCCCAAGCACGACAAGTATTACCTATCACCGAGGCAATACTTCGACCACCTAGTGGATCGCCTTTACGATTCGGAGAAATGGTCCGGCGTCCTGGTGAAGGTTTCGGGAAACTTCGAGTGGGGGCCCATTAACCCACTCCTTGACATCCTTTACCCAACCAGAGTTGGGACGGCGATAGAGAGGCCATACAGAATTTCCCGAGCACGAGGGTATCCTGGCCTCGGCTATCAGATAAACCTGGTAACTTCTCAACTATATCCTGATACTTTGGCATGCCTTGTACGTATATGAACTGACTTGATTTTGACATATGCAGACTGCTCCGCTCCGAACAAGGCACTCCTCCTTACCGGCAACTGGACGAACCTGATTTCTCTTCTGCGGTGTGCTAACCGAGACGCTCCCAGACTGCTCGGCTACGAGCCCACTTACTTCGGCTACGCCAAACGCAGAGACAAGAGCAAGATGGTGAGACAAGCCCTGGACCTGTCCTCTGTTGCCGGGCAGGCCTTGCAGAAGCAGTACGAGGCCCAAGACCTTTCCACTTCCAACCTCCCGGCTCGGCAAGATCAACCGGAGCAGGCACCTGCTGAAAAAACGGTGCAGGAGAAGCAGCCTCCAATTGTCTCCAACCAACCTCAGGCCTCCCGCCGCCGACGGAGAAATCAACCGGCTGGCGAGGAAGGGGACCAAGGCACCAAGAAGGCCAGGGTGTCTGAGGATGACGTGGCGTTCGCCGGAACTGGCAACGCCACCGAGGAGGATACCGCCGGGCTGACTGAGCCCTGGGAGGCCTTCGTGCCGGACCTCACGTGCCCTGACGGGCATGTCATCACAACTGGCGACAGCCTGACCACCAGTCCCCTCCTGGCCATGACCCTTCTCAAGGGGGTGGCCCTTCCGAAGGACATGGAGAACCTTCACTCCGGGAAGGCCAATAACATGGCCGAACTGTGCCTGTTTCTCGCAAAGGTAAAATTCCAATCTCCTTCAACCTAAAAAGGCAACTCTCTCCGACTTTTTCTAATGCTTTTTCATTGCAGGCCGGGCAGTGTGCTAGCCGAGCCTTCGAGGACATGGAGGTCGTCCTTGAGACGAGGAAGACTCAGAAAGGAGACATTCAGGCGCTGAGGAAGGAACTGAAGGAGGCCCATGAGAAGGAAGAGGCGCTGGAGGCGAAGGTCGCCGACGCGGCCACTGTGAGAGAGGAAAGGGACCGGCTGCTGCTTGAGGTCCAGAGTCTTACCGCCGAGCGAGGTCGGCTGAGGGAAGAGAAGCTGCAGGCGGAAAAGGAGTTGCCGAAGCTTCTAGAGGAGGCCGGCGACGCCGGCTATAACGAGGCTGGGGAGGATTACAAGAAACAAGTGGAGGACCTGGTTATGAGCTTCACGGTTGCAGAGAGGAAAAAGATTGAGGATACCCACCGCCGCGCCTTCCTTCATGGTTATCAGGTGGGCCTCAACTATGCCGAGGTCCCCAAGGATGACCACCGAAGGGAGCCTCCGGTGGTTCCTCCGGTTAATCACTTGGAGAGCCAGGTTCCCGTCGAGCAGCCGACCCCTACCCCCAGCCCGCCGCCGAAGAAAACCGATGACGCCTCCGTTGCCGAACAGTAGGCCTGTTTCTTTTCTGTTTGTAGGATCTTTTGCTTCTTGTTCTCTTTTGACGGTGTGGAACTGTCACCACTGCCGGACCTTTGTAGTGTCCTTCGTTTTAATGAAAAATTTGTTCGAATGAAAAATTTGTTCGAAGTACTTCCAAATTTCTACACTTTATGCATATTAGTCTGTGTTCCATGTATTGCACTTCATGCACATAGTTTGTCTTGTTTATTCAGCCCCAGCTTGCCGTGCCTAGCCCCTGCTTCGGGTGAATCATGCAGCCGAGCATGACTCTGCCGGAGCAAAGGAGCGGCATTCGCTGGGCATGCTCCCTTCAGGAAAATGCATGTCCCTTATTGCCGAACGGGAACCGGGAATATTTGCCTCGGCGCCCTTCAGGTCTTATTGAGGACTTGAGATAAGTCGAGCCCACCGAGGTGGAACAAACCAAACTTTATTTCTTTCGATATTATTGGCCAAGGGCTTTACATGAATAGCCGAGGCAAAAACATAAAAATGGGAAAAGAAAACTTAAGCATAAAACTTTCGAAGTAGCTGGGCATTCCAATGGTTCGGTATTGCCGTACCATCCATCTCGGCAAGCTCATAGGATCCGTAGCCCACCTTCTTGGCCACGCGGAACGGACCCTCCCACTTGGGCATAAATTTCTTCAAGTCCTTCTTTTGGACAACCTGCCGAAGGACGAGATCATCAACATTGAATGGCCGAACACGCACATTCCTATTATAACTCCGAGCCAGCTGTTGCTGATACGCCGCGTACTTAATGTGGGCGTTATCTCGGAGGTCGTCAATACGATCTGCTTCGGCGGCTAACATGGCATCGTTCGTTGGAACGTCAAAAGTAGCGGTTCGTGCCGTCGGGCGGGTGACAGCCACCGGGAGCACGGCTTCCACGCCGAATGCCATGGAGTAAGGGGTCCGGCCAGTTCCACGCCGTGGGGTGGTCCGATAGCCCCACAATACGTCGGGCAGCTCCTCCGCCCACTTGCCACGCTTGTTCTTGAGTCGACGCTTCAGTCCGGCAGATATGGCCTTGTTGGCGGCCTCAGCCTGCCCGTTTCCCTGAGGGTAGGAAACGGAGGCCGTCTTCATCTGAATACCTCGCCTTTTATAGAGGGCCTTGATAGCATCAGCCACAAACTGGGTTCCATTGTCCGACACAATGGCATATGGTACTCCGAACCTGGTGAATATGTGCTTCCAAAGGAAACTTTCCACATCGGCCGCCGTGACCGTAATAAGTGCCTTGGCTTCAACCCACTTGGTATAATAATCAGTGGCAGTGATGATATGCGTGAAACCACCGGTCGCCTTTGGTAGCTTCCCAATGATATCGACCCCCCACTGGGCAAAGGGCCAAGGGCTAGAAAACCGCCGCAACGGGAGGGTCGGTGGTTGATGAGCCGGAGAGTGCTTTTGGCACGATTCACACCGCTTTGCAAACTCCGTAGCCGTTTGCACCATTTTCTTCCACCAGTAGCCCTGAGACAGGGCACGGTCAGCCAAGGATCGGCCACCGGTGTGGCAACCAGCACTGCCATCGTGTAACTCCTTGAGAATGCTTGGCACCTCCTGCTCATGGATCACACGGAGGTCGGGCCCAGTATAGGAGCGGCGGTGAAGCACGCCGGATCCAGAAAGTAGGAAGCTGATTGGCAGCGGATCCTGTGGGCCTCCTTCCGATCGGTGGGTAGGGTAGAGTCCTTCAAGTAAGCGATGAGGGGGTCCACCCAACTCGGGGCCCTGTGGATATCCATAACCTCGTGGGGCGCAGTCTCAAAGCTCGGAGTGGGGATCTCGCCGAGGACTATGGTTCGGTCCCCGTCATGCTCGGCGCAAACGGCGCCGAGCCCAGCTAAAGCATCGGCATGAGAGTTGAGATCTCGCCCAACATGATCGAAGAACACATTCTTGAATGAGCCGGCCAGAGCGATGACATGGCTTACGTACTTGTTCATGCGTGCATCCTTGGCCTCATAGTCATCGTTGAGATGATTTACAACCAGCTGAGAGTCGCTATATACCTGAACCTCCTCGGCCCCCATGTGCCGAGCCAACTGAAGCCCGGCTATGAGAGCCTCATACTCAGCCTCATTGTTTGTTGCTGGGAAGCCAAGACTGAGAGCCTGTTCGTGCATCGTCCCGTCTGGCGACACCAAGACAACCCCGGCCCCAGCCCCTCGGTTGTTGGATGCTCCGTCTACGTGGAGCCCAAGCGTGGCCCGTGAAGATCTTGGCTCGGTGAGCGGGAATAGGCCGCTTAGTGATGAATTTGTCATGTGCTGGGTGACTCAGCCGAGGCGTGGTGGAAGGCTCGGTTGCTCCTACGTCTGTGACTGGCTCATCGCCCTCTCTCTGATCCACCCCTCGGGAGAACTCGGCGACAAAGTCAGCCCGCACCTGTCCTTTGATCGCCGTACGGCTGATAACGTATGTCGAAGTTAGCCAGTTCTAAGGACCACTTGCACAGCCGATTAGATAGGTCCGCCTTCCGGAGGACTGTTTTCAACGGATACTCCGTGACAACTATGATGGTAAAACTCTGAAAGTACGGCAAGAGCTTCCTCTTCGCCGTGACCAACGCAAGTGCCAGTCTCTCTATGGGCAAATAGCGGGTCTCGGCGGGTAGGAGCGACTTGCTGATGTAATAGATTGGCTGCTGGTCAGTTCCTTCTTCAGAGCCTGGCTGCCGGACCAAGACGGCACTCACCGAATGCTCGGAGACGGCGAGATAAAGGTAGAGGTCTTCTCCATCTTTCGGTACGACGAGCAAGGGGGCTCTAGATAAATAGATCTTCAAGTCAGCAAGGGCCTGGTCGCACTCTGCCGTCCACTGAAAGCTCCTTCGGCTGTTGCCTTTTATGGACTGAAAAAATGGGCGGCATACGTCCGAGGACTTGCTGATGAAACGGTTAAGGGCTGCTGCCATGCCGGCGAGGCGCTGAACCTCCTTCACCGTGGCTGGAGCCCTAATCTCCTGGATGGCTTTGATCTGACTCGGATCTGCTTCGATGCCTCGGCGAGTGACCAAGTGCCCGAGGAACTTGCCTGATCCAACACCGAACGCGCACTTCTCGGCGTTAAGCTTCAAGCCGAACCTTTTCAACACGCCAAAAATCTCACCGAGGTGAAGGATGTGATCAGCAGCGTCTTTGCTTTTTGCCACCATGTCGTCGATGTAGGCCTCCATCACCCGGCCCAGCAAGCCTCTGAACAGCAGGGCTATCATACGCTGAAACGTCGCCCCGGCGTTCTTCAGGCCGAAGGGCATCACCCGGTAGCAGAACGTACTGTTCGGCGTGATGAATGCTGATCTTCTCCTGGTCCTTCTCATCCATAGCAATCTGGTGGTACCCCCATACGCATCCATAAAGCTCAATCGTGCATACCCAGCTATGGCATCGACTAACTGTGATCCATGGGCAAGGGAAGCAGTCCTTTGGGCATGCATCATTCAGGTCGGTGAAGTCAATGCACACACGCCACTTGCCATTTTTCTTCTTCACCACCACCGGATTGGCCAACCAGGTGGGGTACTGCACCTCCCGGATTGCTCTGGCGTCAATGAGCCTATCGACCTCCTCGTTAACGGCGTCCGCGTGTGCCGCAGAGGATCGGCGCGGCTTCTGCACTACCGGCTTTCTGCTCGGGTCAACATTCAACGAATGCTTGATCACCTCGGGGCTCAGGCCTGGCATCTCGTAGGGAGTCCAAGCAAATATCTCCACATTCTCCTTGAGGAAGTGGACCAATTCATCACGTTCGGCTGCATTCAGCTCCGAGCCAACCAAAAAGAACCGGGTTCCATCCTCGTTAATTGGTACCCGAACGAGTTCCTCCACGGCCCTATCAACAGCCGGTCTTCCAATTTCGTCTGGCCCCTGCAGTTCCTCCTTCATAGCTTCACCGGGCTTGCTCCCCTCCGGCAACTCGGGGACTTCAATCCATTGAACCCTCTTTGCCTTGCTGTTCCCGCGGACGGAGTTAACAAAGCACTTCTTGGAGGCCATCTGGTCCCCCCTGATGGTCTCCTGCCGCCCCGATTTGCCAATAAAACGTACACACTGATGGAGCGTCGAGGCCACAGCCTTCATGCCGTGTAACCAGTTACGGCCGAGGATGGCGTTGTAGGGGCTCGGCGAGTTCACCACAATAAATTCCACGTCTAGTTGCATCGAGCCGGCGTAGACAGGAAGCACCACTTTGCCAAGGGGGAAGACTGGAATCCCTGTGAAGCCAACGAGAGGAGCGTCCACCGGGGACAACCGCTCCTCCGAGAGGCCAAGGGCTTTGAACGCCGAGAAGTAGAGAATCTCCGCCGAACTCCCTTGATCGATCAGCACTCGGCGGACTAACTTCCGCTGAAACGGTAACGATATGACCAAGGCATCGTTGTGGGGCAGTGACACCCCTTCCAAGTCTCGCTCGGTGAACGTGATCTCCCACGTATTACGATCCTCCATCTTGCGCTTCAAAGACGGCTGTACCACCATCACCTCGCGTGACACGTGGCACAATTCTTCATGGAGCCTGCCGGCCCGGCTCGGATCCATCGGTCCGTGGATGCACTGCACCACGCCGTCCAAAATCTGAGCCCTCGGCTGAATACCTGCATTGGGTGACTTCGTCCGATCAATCCACCGATCCATTCTCCCTTGTTGGACCAGCTCTTCCAGGTAAAGTTTAAACGGCTGGCAAGCCGTCGTGTAGTGACCCTGCTCGTTGTGAAATGAACAGTACACCCGCTGGTTCGGCTCGCGCCCGTCTGCAGTCCCCAACTTCTCTGCCGCTCCTGTTGGCCACTGGAAACCAGGAAGCCTCCCGCATTCTCGGAGCACACGGAAGATCGGCTCTTTGAAGTAAGTGGTGATGGCAAGGTGGTCCCGCGCGTCGCTCGGCGGCCGGTCCCTTGTCTTGCCGCCTCCTCTGTTTCCACCAGCCCCGGCAGCTTCCCTGGCCACCACATTGACTTGCTTTTTTACCGCCTGCTTTGGTGGTTCGGCGACCTTTGC
Source organism: Rhododendron molle (assembly GCA_025413875.1). Lineage (NCBI taxonomy): Eukaryota > Viridiplantae > Streptophyta > Magnoliopsida > Ericales > Ericaceae > Rhododendron > Rhododendron molle. The sequence goes on from CM046391.1 coordinate 50,774,946, forward strand.
GACATCGGAGCCCTCAATGTACTCCTCCAATTCAATATACCGGGCGACGGTTTGCATTAAGTCCGACATGTCGTTCGGTGGCCGAAGCATTAGTTCTTTGGAGAGATCGGAGTTTCTGTCCAGGCCACGTTTGAACGACGTAGCCGCTGTCTTCTGGTCACAATTTTCAACCAAATTGTAGACGTTGTAAAAGCGTTCGGAGTAGTCCTTCAAGGATTCTCCAACCTTTCGCCGAAGGTCCGTCAAGGCTTCCACCGTCTTCGGCCGCCTGTTGCTAGCTACAAATCGGGCGGTGAACGAGCGCTCCAGTTCGCCGAAGCTGTTGATCGATCCTGGTTTGAGCTGCGTGTACCACAGCATGGCGGTGTCAGGCAGACTCAAGGAGAAAGTTCGGCACATCATTGCCTCGCTCAATCCACAGAGTGCGGCCATAGACTTGAATTGCTGGATATGGGTCGGAGCATCTGACTTTGCATTGTACATGCTGAACTTTGGGACCTTGAAATTGGGGGGGGGAACTTCTTCTGCTATGGCCTTAGAGAAAGGCGACCCCCCTTTTTCTACCGCCGTTTCTCTTAGGTTCGGCGCATTGACCACCGACGGTATGACGGGTGTATCTGGTTCGGCGTCCCTCGAGCGCTTATCCGACAACGGCATGCGGAGCCCCCGGCCGTCGACGCTCGGCTCCGGCGATCTCCGCTTCTTGGACCCAGACGCTGCCTTGGGCGGTTGCATCGCCTGGTAGGTGGTTCTCTCGCCGGTCCTGATATTCACTAACGTGACGGTCTGCCCATCATCATTAACTTCGCATCTTTCCTCGGGGAGCAGCCCCTGGCTGTCCTCCCGCGCGTAGGACGGCCCTTCTGAATACCTCGGTGATCGCCCTCGTGGATTACGATCAGAGTGCTCCGGCGAGTGTCGTCGCGAGCGGGCAGTGGCCCTTCCATTGTCTTCGTTTCTCCGGCCGGCAGACCTTGACTCGGCACGGCGCTCTCGGTGATCCCTACCTCCTGCGGAGCGGTGAGGGGAGACTCCTGTATTGTGCCTTCGGTCGCTGTGCCGAGGCCTTATCACAGATGGCGTTCGCCCCTGCGATCTCGTCCTACCACTCGACGCCGTCCCACTGACCTCCGGGTCATTCCTCCGGCGGTGAATGCCGCCGGGTGCGTCATGCTGACTGTGATCTGACTCCAGGTGGGTTCGTCCGCCGAGCCTCGTGAAGGCAGAGGCCCTGGCCGTATCAGCTGTCTGTGTCTGACGAGCCACATTCCTCCTTCGGCGTCGATCCCTTGACCCGGCCGCCGGAGGTAATCCTTGCTGTGCTTGCAGCTGTTGCACCTGCGTCCTTAGTCGCAGCAGCTCCTCCGCCATGCTCACCGGGAGCTCCGGAGGAGGCGGGAGTGGCCCAAGGCTTGCTGCCGTGCGGTGGACTCCGTCGATGTAGAACGACGCCGTACCCACAGGTCGGGTACTTGTTCCAGCCACGGTCGATCCCATCATGACCGTGCCATCAGGTCCTCTGAGAGGTGAACCCGCCAGCCCCAGGTCCATCCGCACCTGCTGAGTCGTTGGGGAGGGATTAGCCGCGAAGTTTGGATCGAAATGGGTCAAACCAAGAAGTCGTCCGTCCGTGAAAGCCATCTTCAGGACGTTGAAGTTTTGAGGTTTGGGGAAGAAGTAACACCACTAGATGAGTTCAAAGAGGTCCCCAGCAGAGTCGCCAATTGTGGTGCCGTACTTCTCCGGTCGAACCTCTGGTGCTAAGGTGGCTAGGGTGGTTGGATCTTGGTGGGAACCTGCACAAGTAGCGAACACGTTAGTGCCTAAACCCGGAACGTGGTGGTCCGGGATAGGCACTCCGACGATCTAGTCAGTGGCAGGAAAAGGAGAGAATGAGAGTACTAGGGTTTGAGGGTCCAGTTTCACGTACCTTATTTCTCAGCACCAACACTCCTTTTATAAGCGGGTTAAGGCGGTGCTCAAACCACGCGTTTACCCTACGCGCACGGTGATTGGTTCGCCCACTACGGCATCCAAATCCAATCCCGTGAAGTTAGGCTCGTTGTGATCCCTAAAGGTCTGCTCCTACCATATTGGGATCAATGGCACGCTTCTTATTCAATAGACGACTCCCCTGACTTCCTCTACAAGTCAGAAAGTCGATATGGTTCGGTGGTTGGCAGTCCCGCCGAACCTATCAGTCCGGCTCCCCTTGAGTTTATTGCATCCATTAATCGGTTCGGTGGTGCTTAGCCGAACCGGACTCAACGACTTGTATACGCAGCAGAAGCTTTCCTGGAACAGAACCCCTCGGCGGATATGGTTCGGCGAGATCACACCGTACTTCTCTCCACCGACCCACCAGGACAACATGTCCATAGGTTGAACTCAGCGGTCAAGTGGCCCCCAGTAGGGTCCCTTCACCGAGCCACGTCCGCCACACTACCGGACCAATTCATCGAATCGAGGCACCAGGGTCGTTCCACCGAGCCGTGCCCACCACAATTAGTTTAATTTCATTGTTAATTTAGTTGTTTTCTTTTAGGAAAAGAATTCTTGAATAGATTCATTTTCCTTCGTTGCTAGATTATCAAAATCTCTCCAAAGTGTTTGGAGTTTAATGGAGATTACCCTATCAAAACCTTTATATTCATTTTGTAGTATTTCTCATGTTTCTTTTGATGTTTTTGCACCCATAATTCTAGGAAAGATAGATTTGCTTACCCCTCGTTGGATGTTGAAGAATGCATGCATTTGCGTCTTTCTTCTTATTCTTCTTGTACTTTGTTAGGCGTTCTTCTTCCCGAGCTGCTTCATCTTCCTGATTTTTTAGTGCTTCATACCCACATTCAACAATGTCCCACAAGTCTTGGGACAAAAATAGAGTTTTCATTTAAATGCTCCAATATTTGTAGTTTTCTCCCTCAAATATGGGGATGAGAGTTTGTGCATAGTTGAAGGTGGAATTGATAGCTTCCATGGTTGAGGATAGGAAGCTTAGGAGGTCAAGGATGGATTGAGGGGTTAGGCTCTGATACCGAAATTGTTGGGGTGCTTAGCTAGATTTTGAAGTAAATTGGACAAGAGAGTGGGATTTATAAAGAAAGGATGGGTGAGAGATGTTACAAGGACAAGTTGTGAAAGGCTTTATTAGATTTTCATTGTACAAAAGTGAGTACAACAAAGCTCAATTTATAGAGCACTTCCACCAACATCCAATTCTCTAGAATTGTCCAGCTAGAGATAAGCACATGTGCTTTAATTACAAAGATCTTCTTACTTCTAGATTTTTCTAGTTTTACCCATACAAAAATCTTCCTACGGTAATTATATCTTCTACACACTTCTTTAGACTTTTAGCTTAGATATTTTATTACATGTTCTACATTATTCTAGAACAAGATTACATATTACTTTTTCTTACAAGAGAGAGTTGCCGTGAGGGGTGAGAGGGAGAGGGAGGTGACTGGGTTGCATGGGGAAGGAGGTGATGGGGTGGTGCATACAGGTGGCAGGTGCAATAGGGAGGTGGTGGTTCGGTTGGAAAAATGATAGGCAGAGAGAGAGAGAGAGTGTGTGTGTTGGAGTGTAATATCCTGACCCAAAATACATACGTGACTTGACTAAAAGTGAAGACAATGTTGAGACCGGCACGTAAAATTATTTAGTTTTAGTTTGGAACAAAAATTGAAAACATTTCTTTTATATAGTGTACACACAATAGATAATTTACTTGGAAGATGACAAAAATACTGTAACATGAAACATATATGTATATATATGACAAATATGTACGAAACTTGGAATAAAAGGAAAAAAAAAAAAGAAGAAAAAGAATGACACCACATGCTATAGTTTTGATACCTCACTTACTCTAAAAACATAGCCTAGCCTAATCACACTAGTTGCTTGGCTTACACCAAGGCTAAAAGAATGACAACTGTGCTTGCATGACGCATGGAGTATAAGGAGTCAAAATTAGATCGAATTAGGAACACTATAAATAGGAGTCCTATTCATAGTGTATGACCAAAATCGGTATCCACTAGTACTAGACTATTTGTACGGAAAAAAAAAAAAAGAGAAAGAAAGAGGGAAAGGTTAAGTTAGTATAATATTAGTGCTACATACCAAAAGGAATAAAGATAGGGGAGGTAATAGTGCCCCTATCCAAAGCTGTGTACCACAACCATACCGCAGGGCTATCGCGCACTATTGGGAGGTTAGCAAGAATACAAGTTAAGTCTCCTCCAAAAATTGAAAACATTTCTTGCTAACCTCCCGATAGTGCGCGATAGCCTGGCGGTATGGCTATGGTACAGCTTTGAATAGGGGCACTATTACCTCCCTTCTCTTTATTCCTTTTGGTACGTAGCACTAATATTATACTAACTTAACCTTTCCCTCTTTCTTTCTCTCTCTTTTTTTTTTTTTTCCGTACAAGTAGTCTAGTACTAGTGGATACCATTTTTGGTCATGCACTAAGAATAGGACTCCTATTTATAATGTTCCTAATTTGATCTAATTTTGACACCTAATACTCCATGTGTCATGCAAGCACACTTGTCATTCTTTTAGCCTTGTGTAAGCCAAGCTACTAGTGTGATTAGGCTAGGCTATGTTTTTAGAGTAGTGAGGTGGCAAAACTATAGCATGTGGTGTCATTCTTCTTCTTCTTCTTCTTCTTCTTCTTCTTCTTCTCCTCCTTCTTCTTCTTCTTCTCCTTCTTCTCCTTCTTCTCCTCCTTCTTCTTCTTCTCCTTTTTCTCCTTCTTCTCCTTCTTCTTCTTCTTCTCCTTCTTCTCCTCCTCCTTCTTCTCCTTCTTCTCCTCCTTCTTCTCCTTCTCCTTCTTCTCCTTCTCCTTCTTCTCTTTCTTCTCCTCCTCCTTCTCCTCCTTCTTCTCCTTCTTCTCCTTCTCCTTCTGCTTCTCCTCCTTCTCCTTCTTTTTCTCCTCCTCCTCCTTCTCCTTCTCCTTCTGCTTCTTCTCCTTCTTCTTCTTCTCCTTCTTCTTCTCTTCCTTCTTCGTCTTCTCCTCCTTCTTCTTTTCCTCCTTCTTCTCCTCCTCATTCTCCTTCTTCTCCTCCTCTTTCTTCTCCTTCTTCTTCTCTTTCTTCTCCTTCTCCTTCTCCTTCTGCTTCTGCTCCTTCTCCTTCTCCTTCTGCTTCTTCTTCTGCTTCTTCTCCTGCTTCTTCTTCTCCTTCTCCTTCTTCTCCTTATCCTTCTTCTCCTTCTCCTTCTTCTTCTTCTTCTGCTTCTTCTTCTCCTTCTCCTCCTCATTCTTCTCCTCCTTCTTCTCCTCCTTCTTCTTCTCTTCCTTCTTCTTCTTCTGCTTCTTCTCCTTCTTCTTCTTCTCCTTCTCCTCCTCCTTCTTCTGCTCCTTCTTCTCCTTCTTCTTCTCTTCCTTCTTTTTCCCCTCCTCCTTCTTCTTCTTCTTCTTCTTCTTCTCCTTCTTCTTCTCCTTCTCCTTCTTCTTCTTCTCCTCCTCCTCCTCCTTCTCCTTCTTCTTCTTCTCCTCCTCCTCCTCCTTCTCCTTCTTCTTCTCCTTCTCCTCCTTCTCCTCTTCCTTCTTCTCATTCTCCTTCTTCTTCTCTTTCTTCTTCTTCTCCTTCTCCTTCTTCTTCTCTTTCTTCTTCTTCTCCTTCTCCTTCTTTTTCTTATTCTTCTCCTTCTTCTTCTTCTTCTTCTTCTTCTTCTTCTTCTTCTTCTTCTTCTTCTTCTTCTTCTTCTTCCAAGTTTCGTACATATTTGTCATATATATACATATATGTTTCTTGTTATGGTATTTTTGTCATCATCCAAGTAAATTATCTATATGTGTACACTATATAAAAGAAATGTTTTCAAATTTTGTTCTAAACTAAAACTAAATAATTTTATGTGCCGGTCTCAACATTGTCTTCACTTTTAGTCGAGTCACGTATGTATTTTGGGTCGGGGTATTGCATGGAGAGAGAGACTGGGGGAGTGATGATGGTGGAGATGGCGTGTGTAGGGACACATCCATGAATAGAGCATAATGGAGACACCTATTTATCACAATGGCGAAAATTTATTTTTTTAGTCAACCACAGTAAGATCGTACAAAATTAAGGCATGTATTACTAACGACAAAAGTTTGTAACACGTACTTTTATGTTAAATTAAAAATGAATACAAAATCTCAAACAAAAATTTTAAAATATGTTTTAAATGAACATTGACAAATTTTAGAATGATCGAGCTAGTTTTATTAATGATTTTATTTTAAAATACTTCTTCCAAATGGTTAAAAATAAAGAGAATCAAGAAAGAATAGCTCCAAATAGACAAACAATTTGTAAAATAACAAATATAAATATACCATATGATGATATTCAGGTATAAAACAAATTCTATATGTGTATTTTCGAGATATATGCAAGTGCTTATGTTTATATATTAGCACACATTTATAATTATACTAATTTTTATACAAAATATATATTAAAAAATATTTTAATTTCGAGTGGGGGCACGTGCCCTGCGTGCCTCCTTTAGATCCGTCTCTGGGCATGGGTGACTAGTGTGTGTAAGTTTATATGTATGTATATAGTTTTTATCATAATAATAATAATAATAATAATAATAATAATAATAATAATAATAATAATAATAATAATAATAATAATAATTTTTATCATAAAATAAAAATAAAAATATTATTATTATTTTCCTTTCATTAGATTAGAGTTATATTGTTTAGGGTTAGTTAATTAAATAAGTCAATAAAGTGATGTTTAGGTAAAAGAGACTATAATTACATATTTAGATTTTATTAAGGAAAATTAAGATTGTTACAATTGGTTTGTTTGGGGTTAAAATTTCATAGGTTAGAAAGTTTAGGTTAAGTTTAGTAATTAACAAAATAGTTTAATCCAAAAAAATAATCCAATAAGATATTTAATTTTATTCGAAAAAAATTTGATCGAAAATCTCGTGTTGTTACAATATTTTAGGTTGTATATATTTTTGTCGCTGCCCAAGTTACCGCATAATGAAATACTCTCTCTGTCTCAATTTATTTGTCATTCAAAAAATTATCTGTATCTTGCAATATATAATGTTTTATAAGATTTTAAAAACTTTGTCTAATAGAATAAGTTTAAATCTATAAAATAAGATCCATGTTGCATATTAAAAAATTATAAATTGGAAACGTTAGACAAATTTTTCAGAGTCCCAAATAGTAAAAAGAGACAAACAAATCGGGGCGGAGAAGAATCAAAAAATTATGATCGAAACTTAATTTTTTTTGAATAAAAGACAAAAATAAGCTAAAAAGTCATATTTTACTTTATTCAAAGCATTTTAGTTTCAATCACAATTTGTTACTTTTCCGATACATCTCAAAACACACCAATAATACACAAGAATTTGACCTGAAATCCACAAATGCCAAAATACTTTAAATAACAACTAAAAAAAGCCATTCGCCCTATTTGCCAAACATGCCGTAACGATTTGTTTGGTTTGGATTTTGATGAAAGTTTTTAGGGTAATAAATGAAGATACAAAGATAATTATAAAAAAAAAAATTGAAGAGAAACTGTTTGGGAATTGTGCGCGAAGAAGGAGGTTAGATTTTGATATCCAAAGCGAACACAATCTTTTGTCTTGCCGATTTGGTTCGTGTTCCTCTACAACTAATAATTTTTGGTTTAATACAGATGCTCAAAGAGCATCTCGAGCCTTGACCCAAATTTGGTTAAAAACTCATTTTGGGTAGGCAGATTTGCAATTATCAAACCTAAATTTTATCCAAATATATATATTTTTTTAATTCTTAATGACAAAATGGTAAATAAAGTAGAGCAATCAAAACCAAATTCACTCCCCCTCTCTCCCTCAAACCGTCTCTCTCTTGACTCTGTCTCTCTTCCTCCTCCGATCCACACCCACCGCACCCTTTCTTTCCCTTCGAACTACCACCACCGACCCAGCACCACTACGAGAAGCCCTCTGCCATCGCCTAGGCCTAGTCCGGCACCGGCAAGACCTCCGGCAAGGTTGTCGACACCCAGTCCAGAGAGTACGCCAAGTCTCTCTCTAACTAGCCGTTGAAAAAATGAGTCAGTCTTTTCTATTCCCAAATTTGGGCAAAGAAATGGATTAAATCTAAAAATGAGGAAGAGTTTGGGTTATGATTGGAGATGGATTTTTGAGGATTTTGTCCAAATTTTAAATTGGGTCTTAAAATGGATCAAGATTGGAGATGCTCTAACTTCTATCCTACTCCTCCCCAGTAATGAGAGAGGAGCTTCCCATCCGGTTGCTCCTTTTCCAAGCCCATACGGCAAACATTGATGATCGAAATAGCTCACTATATACATATTGTCGAGTAATTTGACCATATGATCCTGTTCGGTTTGGATTTTGAGAATTTTTTTTGAAAATAATGAGCAAAAAAATAGAGATAAAGAAAATTATAATTAGTGATATCTACATAATAAGCGATATCCTGATCCAAAAGATCTTGAAAAAAGTGGGAAAAAGTGGTTGAATTTCTGAACGATATCTACATAAATGAGGTAAATTGCTTTTCCCACCCCCGGACCCCATACCCGTTTTTCGGAATTACAATCCCCCTTCTTTGTACCCCGCCCTTTTAATTTCTTTCTTTATTTGATTACTTTTATTTTATTTATTTAATTTTTATAAATACACCCTTTCTATATTAAAAAATATAATTCAAAAATTAAGTGCTTCCTTTTTTAATTCAGTTGAACCGGGGCGAAAATCGTATTTTTTTTTTATCATTTTATTCTAAATGGTCATAATGAATTTTTTATTCTAAGGCCTTTCAATGAGCACCCTAAGACTCATTATCTATTCTAATAAATAAAGGGAGAGCACCCTTTGGTGTCTCCCTTTTTGAAACCCTGTCATGTATTTTTCTTGCCCATTACTGCCCTCTTAAAAAAAAACACAAACAACACTAAACAGTTATCTCCGAGGATACATTGGACATTTGAACACCAAAAAAAACTGCCCAAAAACAGTTACCCACACTACGTGCCATCCAACAACACAGACTGCGTACCTTTCTCTTTCTTCTTCTCTGTTCTCCACCCTTTAACCTACGTACCTTTCTCTTTCTTTTTCTCTGTTCTTCATCCTTTAACCTTACATACGTCACTTTCAAATCTGCAAAATCAGCGAACACAATCCACTTTTGGTCAATTGCTCTAATCTAATTTTATTGGATGTAGGTGATTCCACTGCTAATTCACCTCCCACTACCATCAAAACCGGCTGATTTGGCATACAAACCACAGGTTGCACATGTACTTTAGTTTTCTACTTTATCTGATGTCATTGTTTTCATTTTACTACATTAACAATTGGGACTCGGGGATCTGGCAGATCTGCCTCACTGCTGGAACTGTAGGGCCCCAAAACTACGTCATTTTGGGGCTAAAAGAGGATGTCACTAAACCCATCAAAACGACGTCGTTTTGAGCCAAGGATAACTCAAAACCCTCATTCGCGCTCAAACGACGAAATGATTCAAACGATTAGGGCTGAGGGCTTCACCAGTTGACGAGGGCTTCACACTTCACAGGTTAACGATGGACTTTCAAGGTACATCCATGGCTCATCTTCCTCCATCCCCCGTAGATGTTTCTGATCATCCACCATCGGAATCGCTGGAATCATCATCTCCTCTATCCCCTGTAGGTCTCGTCGATCATCCACCGTCGGAATCGCCGAAATCATCATCTCCCACCAGGTATTGCGTCCATCTCTATTTGGCTGTAGAATATTGTTGTTCTTTGAAAAGGAAAAACGATTGTTTTATTGACCAAGAACATAACAGGAGTTTTAAACAGAGCTTGTTTTATTGTTTTAAACAGAGCCGACCAAGAACATTGTTTTATTGATTTGTTCCTGGGTACAAGTTCTTCTCTGGGATGTGTGAGAAATTTGTGACAAGTGTGCTTTGGTTTCATAGATTTTTATATCCATTTGTTCTTTTGTGCCATTAGACAATAATCAACGATTTCGTGCTTTGCATTGAAGTATTTCAAGCTGTCAGAACTTGGATGAATGATTATTACTAAGATATTGTGTTCTATTGGGGAAATGTGACAATGACTTCTTAAATGGTTTGAGAAAGAATATTTAACTTGTTTCCACTCAACTTAGAACTCTTTGAATTATTACTGACATTTTAATTCATTCAATTTGTTATTTATTTATAATGTTAGTGCTACTTTTGATGAATATATTATATATTCTAGATGTTAGAATGAGGGATGATGGGGGTGAGGAGAATGTCAAAGAAAGTGAGGAATTGTTCAAAAAGTACCTTCCATGTCTTAAGATGGAGTTTGAATCGGAGAAAGCAGCATTTGAGTTTTACAATGAACATGCAAGGATTACCGGTTCCAGTGCTAAAAGATGTTATGCTACGTTAAGCAAGATAGATGGTGTTATGATTAGTCGAAAATTTGCATGAAATAAGGAAGGACAAAAGGCAAAAGATAAACGGAAACTAGTTGTAGAACGACCTCACAAAGACACCAGAACTAATTGTCTTGCATCCATGTTTGTATCATTGGACCGAAGAACTTCGAAATGGGTTGTGAAAAGCTTTGAAGAAAACCACAACCATATTTTACACCTTTCCGAACATTCCCATTTGCTGAAATCCCACAGAATGGTAGCGAGGCTCATGCTATAAATATTGATATAGCTGCTGATATTGGTTTATCGCTTAAGGCATCGCACGATCTCTTAAGTGTCCAAGCAGGGAGGAAGGAATGCTTAGGGTTCACGCGAGAGGACCAAAAAAATTATTTACGTTCGAGAAGACAAAGAAGCTTAAAGTATGGTGAATCGGGGGCTTTGTTGGGATATTTTCGTAATCAATCTGCTCAAAATCCATATTTCTACTATGCGGTTCAATTGGATGTTGATGAGAAGATAACCAATATTTTTTGGGCTGACCATGAGATGATTACAGATTATGGGCTTTTTGGAGATGCTGTATCCTTTGACACAACATTCCGCACAAACAAAGAGTGTCGACCCTTTGCTCTTTTCACTGGCTTTAACCATTTCAGAATGACAACAATTTTTGGTGCGGCACTATTATATGATGAAACAGCGGAGTCCTTTGAGTGGTTATTTAAGACCTTTTTGCATGCTATGTCCAAAAAAAAGCCTACTACCATTTTCACAGACCAAGATGCCGCAATGGCTAAGGCAATTTCGAATGTCATGCCCGATGTTTGTCATGGATTGTGTACGTTTCACCTTAATCAAAATGCTTTGAAGCATTTGGGTTACTTGTTCCATTCTGATTCAAACTTTGGTAAAGAGTTCAATGTTGGCATTTTTGGGTATGAGGAGATAAATGAGTTAGAGAAAGCTTGGGATGTTTTGATTAAGAAATACAATTTACAAGATAACTCTTGGATGGTGAAAACTTGGAGAATTAGAGAGAAATGGGCGCATGTATACATGAAATGGTCATACACTGCAGGAATGAGGAGCACCCAACTTAGTAAGAGCCTTAATGCAAAACTAAAGAGGTGTTTAAAATTGGATCTCAACATTGTTCAATTCTTTACTCAATTTGACATAATTGTTGTGGAGAAGCGGTATGAGGAATCTAAAGCCATATACAATTCTAAAGAAAAGTTGCAGAGATTGTTGTTGAAAAAAATCTCCTATGTTAATTCAAGTTGCGCAATTGTACTCCCCTCCTCTGTTTGACTTATTCCATGATGAGCTTGACACCTCACTTCGTTGTAAGGTGAAGCAGTGTCATGAGTTGGAAGGACAATTTTGTTGTGTGATTACCATGCGTGGACAGAATGTGGAGTATGTGGTGAAGGGCAGTGTTGAAATAGATGAGACCGACGAAACTATTTGCCGAGATGTTTGTTGTACGTGTCGAAAATTTGAAAGTTTCAGAATTTTATGTAGCCATGCAATTAAGGGGCTTGATCGAATGAGTGTTGTGGAAATTCCTGAAAGGTATGTATTAGGGCGATGGCGATTAAATGCAAAGGAGTGTGAATTGGAAAAGGGCAAAAGTAGAGTGGATGAGATGATCCTAAATTACTAAAAGCGGCTCGTTTTAGGATTATTTGTCCAAAGATGATAAAGTTAGCAACTAAGTCATGTGAACTTAAAGAAACATATGAATTTGTGGAAGAGACGTTGGAATACATGTGTGCAAAAGTGGCTGATATGCTTCTTGGAGCGGGAGAGGGAGCCCCCATTGAAGAGGATAAAGAATTGGAGGTTGATCCTCAATTCGCACGAGTCAAAAGTTTGAAGAAGAAAAGTGGCATTCAAATTAAGGGTACAAGAAGATTAAAACCTTGGCATGAGCTCAAGTCTAGAAAGAAGAAGAAAGTTGTTTCACACTCTACGACACAGCTTAGTGAGGTACCTACTCAACTAGTTTATTATAAATGTGTAGACTTTTTTTTTTTTTACTTTATGCGTGTTGCACTTCTAACTATTTTACAATTTCCATAGCATATTGATCATGTTGCCACTACTACAATTGTGCATGGTTCGTTTTTGAAGCAACCATCGATTACGGTTAGTTATTTTTATTTGTGCTTAAGTTATAACGTGATATGAAATTTTGCATTTACTTGTGAATACATTTTTCTGTTTTAGGATGTTGGAATCCCATATATTCCACAAATGATAAGTTATGAAGATAGCTGTCAATCAATTCCATCGTCTTCACAAGCGTCATATAATCCACAAACTTTGAAGGTGTGTTTACATTGTTACTATCAATTCCGGAAATTAAAATGGAAAACTAACGTCATTCATTTTATTTGCTTTTAACTTATTCTTCGTATTTTTTTTCCTCAGGAGATGCCATTTGATGTAACGAGTTACTCTTCATGGGCTGGCGACTCAATCTTGCATGATGCTTCTTTAATGGAAATATTGACTTATTCGGGATATCCCGCAAAAAATTGAAGTGTAATGTAAGAACAATGAGAGGTTAAATTTTAGATATCAATGACTCTCTTTTTGGTGAGACACTTATTGTTTAATTAACACATTCTATTAAGGTTATGGAGGATGGTGATGCCGTTTTGGCAGTTTGAGACTTTGGTGTTATGGTTTTTAATTTTAGATTTTGGCGTTGTGGATAATGGTTTTTAATTTAAATATGCACAAGTTCTTCACTTTATTTTTCTGGTTGATAATTTGATAGGGAGGACTTTGGATGTTGCTTCTTGAGTGGCCTTATTTTAGCTTCTATAATCTCTAACGGGAAATTATTGTCCAATTTTTTTGAGGGCGTGATATCCCCATTTGGCACCAAAACGGCGTCGTTTTGGTGCCCTACAATACCTGCAGTGCGGCTGCACTGAGGTATCCAGGTGGTTTATTTACTTGGCTCAAAACGACGTAGTTTTGATGGGTTAAGTGGCATCCTCATTTGGGCCCAAAACGACGTAGTTTTGGGGCCCTGCAGTTCCAGCAGATCTGCCTCACTGCTGGATCCCTGAGTCCTAACAATTGACTCTGCAATTCGGTATTTGATAAATTAGACATTGTCATTGCTATCATTTTTATGTATTTATTTGGTGGTATGTGTTTTTGTTTTATTGGGCTTTGCTAGGGGAACCGTTTTGGAAGGAATCTGGGGGGCGTGTTCCAATAGTATTCTCCAGAGTACATATTTTTACCAAAGGGAAAAAAATGATAAAATACACAACATTTCATCATTTTGTTTTAAAATGATAATGTCTAATTTCTCTCTGTTTATTTCCTTCTTTTTCCTCCTTTCTTTAGGGTAATTGAAGTATAGAAGTGTGGGATTGAAAAAAAAAATACAGAACTGATAATGTCTAATTTCTCTGTTTATTTCCTTCTTCTATTTTTCCCTTCTTTGCACGGTCGGTGCTAAGGGTATGACTCGGCATCTTTATAATTTTAGTTCAAAGGAAAGTGAATATTAAACTTTCACTTTGAAAATCAAAGTCTGTAATTGTAGTTTTAACACTTTCAATACTTCCAAGGAACACCTCAATGGTACAATCACCATCAAACCTGCATCATCATCTTTTCTGTTTCTACGTCGTTTTAGATTTTCCTTTTCTCTCTATATGCATATATGGGCAAATTTGAATGCATAGAAAAGTTAAAGCCAGTTTGTAGCTTCGTACTTATTAGAATAGATTGTCATTGTAACACTTTCAATGCTTATAAGGGACACAACAATGGAGAAGGAAACACCAGATAAATCAAAGCAAATATCTACAGAATGGCAACAACGTGTAAGAGAACAAAATCGTGACAGCCAATGACGCCGTCGACAACGTCTCAATCCTCAACAAACTGCGCAAGAAAGACAAAAATCACTGCAAAATTCTATTGTGGATCAAGTACCACATAGAAGGTCAACTAATCATACAGAACAACCCACTCCACCTACTCATGATCAACAGAGATTGGGATGGCATAACAGAGCTAGAGAAAGACGAGCTGCTTTAACCAATGAGCAACGTCAACAACAATTGGCACGACGACGATCAAACTAACAACGCCACCCAGATTTGTAAATAAAACTAGAGGCCGGGGCACACGCGATGCCTGTGCAAGTCGAATTTTCGCAACATTTGTGAAAATTTGATCAAACAATAAGTGGGAAGCATTTTTATAAAAATATTGTGAAAATCCGATTTGCTCACACATCGCGTGTGCCCCGGCCTCTAGTTTAGTTTAAGGGCTCTCTTAGGGTGTCCATTGAAAGGCCTTGGAGCCAAAAATTTATTACGACCATTTAGGATGAAATGATCAGAAAAATAACATTTTTGCACCATTTCAAACGGATTGAAAATTGAAACACTATTTTTTTAACTATTTTTTTGTAAAAAAGAAGAAAAAAACCAGTCGGATTAATTTGAAAAATAAGTGTATTCATTAAACAGTCTGATTCAAACGGATTAATTTTTAACTATATTTTTTAATATATAAACGGTGTAAAAAAATAAGTGTTTCAATTTTTAATCCGTTTGAACCGGTAAAAAGATGTTATTTTTTTGATCATTTCATTCTGGAAAGATTAAAATTTGATCATTTCATTCTGAATGGTCGTAATAAATTTTTGATTCTAAAGCCTTTCAACGAGCACCCTAAGACTCTTTATTTAGTTTTAGAGCTCTCTTAGGGTGCTCATTGAAAGGCCTTAGAGCAAAAAAATTATTACAACCATTTATGATGAAATGATAAGAAAAATAACATCTTTACACAGGCTCAAACATATTGAAAATTGAGATACTTATTTTTTTACACCGTTTATATACTCCGCATTAAAAAATATACTAGTTAAATATTAATCCATTTTTTTCCTTTTTTTCCTACATATATATATATATATATATATATTAAAAATATAGTTTAAAAAATAAGTGTTTCAATTTTCAATCTGTTTGAACTGGTGCAAAGATGTTATTTTTTTGATCATTTCATACTCAATGGTCGTAATAAATTTTTGGCTACAAGACATTTCAATGGATACCCTAAGAAAGTTCTGAAACTAAATAATGTGTGCTCGTTAAAAGAAACAAATAAAAAAAAAATTGAAAATTAGAAAATAAAGAATAAAAAAAGAAAGAAAGAAAAATTAAAATTGGGAAGAAGGAAGGGTGGGGGCGGAGGTGTTGGGGGGTTAAAACGGGAAAGGATGGGGTGGGGTTGGGAGGGGGGGGTGTGTGAAGAGAGGGGGGAAAAGCACCTCTCCATAATAAGCGATTTCGAAAAAAGAGTAACCCGACGGGAATCTCCTCTCCCATTACGGGAGAGCGGAGCCAGATTTCGTTTCGGTTCTCCGTGCACGGTTGAGTTCACTTTTCTCTCTCATCTTCCCACTGACGCTCTTTCCCAAAATTTCAAATTCCCGCCGCCTTTCTTCCTTTTAAACCACCGCTTCATTCCCTGAAAACACCCCCAATTTTCCAGCGACGAGCGAAGATTCCATTTTCAAGGAAATCAATATTAATGGACGGCGGCGGTGATCTTACAGCGACGTCGTTCAACGACCTTCCGGCTGACGTCGTGATGGACATCCTGTCGAGGTCGCCGGCCAAAACCCTGATCAGGTTTTCCTCCGTCCGCAAATCATTCTACTCCTTAATCCGAACTCCTGTCTTCATATCCAAACACCTTCATTTCCGCTCGTCCAACACTTCTCACCTCTTGATCGTCCCCCAGAACCTTTCCAGCGGAAACCCATGTTCTCTTCTCTGCGACGACGACACAACTCAAGGCAGGCAACATTCGATCTCCCTCCCAAGACCAAAACCCCTACTGCGGAGGTCCTCGGTTCTTCCAACGGCCTCGTCTGTATCGCGGACCGTTTCAGGCTTCCAGAAGCCGTGTACCTGTGGAACCCCTCGATTTGCAGGTACAAGACCCTCCCTCCTTCGTGTTTTTCTGAGCAGCTGAAGCACTGGAGTACTTATGCTGTTATTGGGTTTGGGTTTTGTGAATTCGATAGCGACTACAAGGTTGTGAGGGTTGTTTACCGCCCCGATGATTGTGGCAATTTCATTGGGAAAGTTAAGCCTGAAGTTGAGGTTTATAGTCTGAAAAAGGATTCTTGGAGCAAGGTTGCGGGTATTGTTGTGCCCCGCGTTGCAGAAAGCGGATCCGTGGCGTTTGCTAACGGGGGTGTGCATTGGTTGGCGGCAAAAAAGATACTGCCTTCGAGGTTATTCTTGCATTTGATCTTGAGGATGAGGTTTTTCGGGAGCTGGGTCTTCCTAAAAAATTGGCCAAGGTATTTGAAGAAAGGGCTATGGGCCTGGTCTCGTTCCATATCAAGGAATTTGGAGGATCAGTTTTGCTTTTCGTCAATTGCTTTCCTAGTGATGAGAGCTGTTCTGTGTGGTGGATGAAAGAATATGGTAATGCTAAATCTTGGACTAAACAGTTCACTGTTGTGCTGCCTCATGGAAAGGTGGATCGCGTGTTTGTGTTTACAAAGAGTGGAAAGATTATAGCTGAAACTTATGATAGGAAGCTGGTTTCGTATGATCCTGAAAAGAAAAATGTTCAGGATATCTTGCTTGGTGATGGGCGATATGGAGCACTGGGTACTTTCACAGAGAGCCTTGTTATGCTAGAGCGAAGGAAACGTACCTTCTTTTGATCTGGAGGAGAGCAGATGACGACGGCTAGATGATCTTGGTCAGTTTCTAGTAGTAGTAGTATTATTATGGTTACTTCTTGTAGCTAGTTGCTGAATGACTGGGCTAGATGGATGAGTTGCATTGGCATCTTTTGTTTTCTATTTTGGACGCCTCTGCTCTTATCAGTATAAATATTGTAATGCCAGATTTCTAGCAGTATGTAGGGCTTGGCGTCGTGACGCTTTGTTTGTTGATATCTAACTGTCTCTCGAACTGGCTTCTTTTGTAGCTTCAACTAAGTAAGTTGATTCACTACCAATATCACAGCAGTTCTCTATTTGTTGTCCTTATAAATTTGCCGTCATGTTTGTTCCTTTTTCATGACACGTAAAAAACTGTGACTAAGAAAATGTAGAGTGCCCTGGCTTAAGTATCATACCAAGTCACTCATTTGCGTGTATCCGTAAGTTTGATCTATTTAACTATGGTCAGGAAAATGTGTTCTGAAATGCAAGAACTTAGTACCTTCGAATTTTTGAAGGTGGAAAGATGAGGACCCTGTCACCTTCAGATTATGGGTATTGGTTTCTCATTTGTGATCAAGAGATTGCTTTTCTATTTTGGTCACTTTCTAGTTTCTATGCCTTCAGATTAGAGGAGTTTTTCAGTGCCGAGCGGGTATGGCCAACGTGGCACCCGCTCGGCGCATGTGAACCGTCCGATATCCTTTTGGACGGCTTAGATTGAAACTCTCTCTCTCTTCTCACCCCAACACTTTCTCTCTCCTTTTTCTCTCTCCAAATCTGAATTGTTCAAACACACAATGGACGGCTCGGATGCCCAAGCAGGTTGGACACCACGTGGTACCCGTTCGGCACTGAAAATTTGGTTTCTCATTTGTGATAAAGAGATCGCTTTTCTATTTTGGTCACTTTCTAGTTTCTATACGTATGCTATAATTCTTTGCGGGTGGCTCTGCCAAGTATAATACTCCCTCCATCCCATAATGGATGTCAATTTTTGATATTCGTGCCAATTTCAACTCCTTATATCTTTTAATACGGATCTCAAAAAATATGCAATATGGATCTTGTTTGATAGTTCTCGATTAATTCTATTATACAAAATTCTCAAACTCATGAAAAAACATTATAGATTGAAAGATATAAGCGATGAAAAATGACACGGATTTCAAAAATTGTTGTTGGAAATTTGTTATTTTAATATTAAATTTCTGTGCTAGACTTTTACAAGTCACATGTATTTTTGCGTGGAATGCTCTTATCTTAGCGTTTGTTTGGATATCTAAGAGCAATCTAGAAGGATCAATCTAGGAGGAGCATATCTTTCATTCTTATCCATATCTAGTGAATCTAGATCAAATCTATCCATATGAAATCATGAGCAAATCTTTTCATATTTATCCATATCTTTTCATATCTTTCCATATCCAAAGAGATTTAGTTATTAATGGAAAAGATTCATATCTATCTTATAAGATTTGGTCATTAATGAAAAGATTTGATTTGGATTCTTTCTTGCCTATAAATAGCCTTCATAAGTGGTCATTGTATGGAAGAAGTACCAAGACTTCTCCAAGACACTACTTAGCCTTTCCATGCTCAATTCTCCCTTCTTTGTTCTCTAAAAAACTAGTTAGTGAGTTTTTAATATGTACGTGAGAGTCTTGGGCAAAGTGTAAGGGTATTCTTTTGTGGAGCTTTGGGTTCTCCTACTTGTGCAGAGTAGGTTCGAACCATACGATAAATTATCGGGCTGTTATATCCTGGAGGGGACAAGTCAGAGATTCTCTACTGCATCTATTTTTTACCGTAGAGGGCTTGAATCTCCTTAAAGAGAGCGAGATTTCCGCGACTCAGCCTGTTAATTTGTCCACTGTAATATTTGTTTTTGGTGCAATCTCTTGTAATATCCCCAACAATTTTAAGGAGATTCATGAATGGACCAAACAGCTGAGAAGCCAAATGAAAATGTCGGAGATCTCAACAAGCCCTTCAAGTTCAAGGGAGCTCACTTCAAGCGATGGAAAGGCAAGGTGCTCTTCTATCTTAGTCTCCTCAAGGTGGCCTATGTCCTAACTGAGAAGGATCCCAACAAAGTCTCCACCGATGGGATGACCGATGATGAAAAATATGCTCATCTTGAACAAGTTGAGCAGTATAATGCAGATGAGTATAATTGTCGGTATTATCTTTTAAATTGCCTTGTAGATCAATTTTATAATTATTATGATATTACTTACTCCACTGCAAAGAAAATTTGGAAAGCCTTGCAGAGCAAATATGATACTGAGGAGGCAG
The DNA here is from genome assembly GCA_025413875.1 of Rhododendron molle. NCBI lineage: Eukaryota > Viridiplantae > Streptophyta > Magnoliopsida > Ericales > Ericaceae > Rhododendron > Rhododendron molle. The sequence goes on from CM046391.1 coordinate 50,794,408, forward strand.
GTGCAAAGAAATATGCAGCTAGCCGTTTTTTCCGCTATCAGATGATAGATGGAAAATCTACTGTGGAGCAAGTACAAGACTTCCAAATGATTGTGGCAGAGGTCCGGTCTGAAGGCATCAAAATTGGGGACAACCTTGTGGTGGCAGGCATCATTGACAAATTACCACCGTTGTGGAGGGAGTTCCAGAAATCAATGCGCCACAAGCAAAAGGAGATGTCCTTGGAGACTTTGATTACCCGCATCCGAGTGGAGGAGGCGGCTAGAGGCCAAGATGCACTTATGACTCATGAAGGTAATGGACATTCCACCACTAAGGTAAACTTAGTTTCCACAAAAAATAACTTACCCAGAGGTCAGTTTCCAAAGAATGCTTATTTAAAGCCAAATAAGAAAAACTTCAAAAAAAAGGGTAAATCTCGCGGTGAAATGCAAATGAGAAAAAATAATTGGAACCAAGGACCCCCTTCACAAGCACAACAAAATGGTGGGTGTTTTGTCTGTGGCAAGAGTGGGCATATTGCTCGATTTTGCAAGTTTCGAAAATCACAGAATGCTCCACAGGCTAATGTTGCCGAGGAGCCTTTTATGGCTATGATTACAGACATATATATGGTACAATGTGTGGAAGGGTGGTGGGCAGACTCTGGTGCCAACAGGCATGTCTGCTATGATAAAAATTGGTTCAAATCTTATACTCCATTTGCAGAAGAAAAAATTGTGATGCTTGGTGATTCTAGTACTACCAAGGTGCTTGGGAGTGGCGAGGTTGATTTGAAGTTTACCTCTGGACGAGTGCTGACTCTGAAAGATGTGCTTTACACACCGTCCATGAGGAAGAATTTGATGTCCATTTATCTACTCAACAAATCTGGGTTTAAGCAGACTATGGAATCTGATCAGTTTGTAATTACTAAAAAAGGAGTGTTTGTGGGTAAGGGATATGCATGTGATGGAATGTTCAAACTAAACATTGAGGATAATAAACCAGCTACTGTTTCTGTTTACATGCTGTCTTCTTTAAATTTCTGGCATGCTAGACTATGTCATGTAAACAGTAAATATGTAGGAATCATGAGTAGCTTAGGATTAATTCCCAGATTGAACAAAGACTTTGAGAAATGTGAAACATGCAGTAAAGCAAAAATCACAAGGAGGCCTCATAAAAGTGTTCAAAGAAATACCGAATTGTTAGAACTAATCCATACGGATTTATGTGAATTTGAAGGAATTTTAACTTGTGGAGGAAATAGATATTTTATCACTTTTATTGATGACTATTCAAAATATACTTATGTATATTGTGTGAAACATAAAAGTGATGCTTTTGGCAAATTTAAAGAATTCCTCCAAGAAGTTGAAAATCAATTCGGTAGAAAGATTAAAAGAATTAGAAGTGATAGAGGCCGTGAGTATGAATCTTTTGGATTTAATTCTTTTGCTCAGTCTTTGGGAATTATCCATGAAACTACTCCATAGTATTCGCCTGAGTCTAATGGTGTGGCTGAAAGAAAAAATAGAACATTAATTGACTTGACCAATGCCATGCTTATTGAAGCTGGCGCTCCCTTAAATTTCTGGGGAGAAGCAATTTTAACGGCTTGTCATGTGATAAATAGAGTGCCACACAAAAAGACTAAAATTACACCTTATGAGTTGTGGAAAGGTCATAAGCCAAATTCTGGCTCAGGGGCATACCCGTAAATGGTTGGGCTATGGTGTAAAGAGAAAGAAACTGCTCTTGCAAGGGCAGCTAGTCTACTCTGATGCGAGGGAAAGGGCAGGTCAAAGACGGCTTGTAGGGTAGCTACAGTGGGATCCGATACTTTTCAAATCGGGGGGTGAAGCGCCAACCCTCAAATAGATTATACGGCCATGCCGAACCATTTCGGAGGGGCTGTTTTCCTACATTGGGGAAAACATTTAATCTTAAAATGAAGAGGAGCAAATTACAGAGTGAGTCATTAGTACATGTCTGTACAGGAACCGTGGAATGTATAAACTCCAATTTGACATCCCATCCTTCAACTTCCGATTGCTTTTAACAGCTAAAGATTGGCTCCTGTCTCCTAGTGGTTTTTTGGGATATTTGAGAGTTTGGGGTTGTTTGGCCTTTGTGAGGCTTTCAGACCCTAAAAGACCCAAGCTGGGTGCTAGAGCTACCACTTGTGCTTTTCTTGGATATGCAACAAATAGTACAGCCTACAAATTTTGTGATATGGAAAATAAAATTATCTTTGAATCAGGTGATGCAATTTTTCATGAAGAAAAATTCCCTTTTAAACTTAAAAATGGTGGGTGTCAAGAATCTAGAGAATTTGTTTTACCTGAGCTTGGATCTTCAACTCCTAATTTACAAAATCAAGAGAGTTTTGAATTTGAACCTAGAAGGAGTAAAAGAGCTAGAGTTGAAAAAGATTTTGGCCCTGACTATCTTGTTTTTAATGTGGAGGATACTCCACTTAATTTACAAGATGCTTTGACATCACCTGATGCTGTTTTTTGGAAAGAGGCTGTTAAAGATGAAATGGAATCACTAATGTCCAATAAAACTTGGAAATTAGTTGATTTACCACCGGGTTGTAAAACTATTGGGTGTAAATGGGTCCTACTTAAAAAGCTTAAACCGGATGGTTCTATTGATAAATATAAAGCAAGACTTGTTGCAAAAGGCTTTAAGCAACAAGCTGATCTTAACTTTTTTGATACATTTTCTCCGGTTACTAGAGTAGCATCCATTAGATTGTTAATTGCAGTTGCTGCAATTCATGATTTTAAAATTCATCAAATGGATGTGAAAACAGCTTTTTTAAATGGGGACCTAGATGAGGAAATTTATATGGATCAACCCGAGGGTTTTGTGGAGCCTGGCCTAGAAAGCAAAGTGTGTAAGTTGACTAAATCCCTATATGGCTTAAAGCAGGCGCCTAAACAGTGGCATGAGAAAATTGATTCCTGCATGATTGAAAATGGTTATAAGATAAATGAGTGTGACAAGTGCATCTATTATAAATCTTGTGGAAATTCACATGTTATTGTTAGCCTATATGTTGATGATTTACTGATCCTTAGCTCTAATGTGCATATTATTAATGAGACTAAAAATATGCTTAGTAGCCATTTTGATATGAAAGATCTTGGTGAGGCTAACGTAATTTTGGGGATGAATTTTACAAAAACATGTGATGGTATTTTTCTCGATCAGTTGCACTATATTGAGAAAATTTTGAAAAAATACCATTTGATAATTGCAAGCATGTTCTTACTCCTTTTGATCCTCATGTGCATTTATTTCCGGTTAAAAATGACAAGGATATTGTTGATCAAAAAGGATATGCTAGCATAATAGGGAGTTTACGTTATGCTACTGACTGTACTCGACCTGACATTGTTTATGCAGTAGGAGTACTGAGCAGGTTTACTAGCAAGCCGAGTAGAGAACACTGGCTAGCCATTGAGCGAATAATGATATATTTATCTGGTACCAAAAATCATGGCTTGTTTTACAAAAAGTATCCTGCAGTACTCGAAGCTTATAGTGATGCCGATTGGAATACTTTGTCAGGTGATTCACTCTCTACCACAGGATATATTTTTAATTTGGGTGATGGTGCTATATGCTGGAAATCGAAAAAGCAATCTATTATTGCTAATTCTACTATGGAGGCTGAGCTAATAGCATTAGCATCAGCAAGTGAGGAGGCTAATTGGTTGAGAGATTTATTAAATGAAATCCCGTTTTGGGAAAAACCAATTCCTCCCGTGTTAATTCATTGTGACAGCACCGCTGCGATTGGTAGAGTACAAAACCGTTATTACAACGGTAAATCCAGACCTATCAGAAGGAAACACAGTACTGTGAGATCTTATTTAAGTAATGGCATCATAAATGTGACTTATGTGAGATCATGTGATAATCTTGCAGATCCATTAACCAAGGCCTTGGCAAAAGAAAGAGTCTGGAATACATCGAGGGGGATGGGGCTAAAGCCATTAAATTCATGAGCCACGTATGAGGATACCCAACCCAGGGACCAGAGATCCTACAACTGGGTTCAATGGGAAGAACAAATCATATGGTGGTCGTTTGGAAATGCACTGAATTTTTTTTATTAAGTCCATCCCTATGGTGTGAGTGCATTTATCCTGTAATGTTGTGGAGGTTGAGTTTTTAATAAACTCTTAATGAAATTCTATAGCTCTTACGAGTGGGGTGTTAGAATTACAGGAGCACTCTTGACAGATTTCACCTATGTGAGCGGGGAGGTGGGGCCGCCTCCTATGAGAATTAGGCTTTGTTCTCAAAGACGCTCATGAAAACCGGGATTAGCACAAGGCCGTAATGTGCTGGCTATTAAAGCTCATGTCAATACCTGGACTATTATGTGTGGGCAGTATTTTTTGTTTCCCCTAAGCAGTCATAGTTCAAGTCGGAGACCACTACTGACTCTGGAGTAGAGATTACTGTTTTCACTAAGTGAAAGGTTCAATGCAGAGCACACCTTCATGATGCATAATATCCCTCTTTGCCCAGGAGTCTCATTTAATATTAAAATAGGTGGGGGAATGTTGGAAATTTGTTATTTTAATATTAAATTTCTGTGCTAGACTTTTACAAGTCACATGTATTTCTGCGTGGAATGCTCTTATCTTAGCGTTTGTTTGGATATCTAAGAGCAATCTAGAAGGATCAATCTAGGAGGAGCATATCTTTCATTCTTATCCATATCTAGTGAATCTAGATCAAATCTATCCATATGAAATCATGAGCAAATCTTTTCATATTTATCCATATCTTTTCATATCTTTCCATATCCAAAGAGATTTAGTTATTAATGGAAAAGATTCATATCTATCTTATAAGATTTGGTCATTAATGAAAAGATTTGATTTGGATTCTTTCTTGCCTATAAATAGCCTTCATAAGTGGTCATTGTATGGAAGAAGTACCAAGACTTCTCCAAGACACTACTTAGCCTTTCCATGCTCAATTCTCCCTTCTTTGTTCTCTAAAAAACTAGTTAGTGAGTTTTTAATATGTACGTGAGAGTCTTGGGCAAAGTGTAAGGGTATTCTTTTGTGGAGCTTTGGGTTCTCCTACTTGTGCAGAGTAGGTTCGAACCATACGATAAATTATCGGGCTGTTATATCCTGGAGGGGACAAGTCAGAGATTCTCTACTGCATCAGTTTTTTACCGTAGAGGGCTTGAATCTCCTTAAAGAGAGTGAGATTTCCGCGACTCAGCCTGTTAATTTGTCCACTGTAATATTTGTTTTTGGTGCAATCTCTTGTAATATCCCCAACAATTGTCATTCTTTTTGGGACAGATGGAGTATTATCTTTGTTGCTTGTTGGTTTCTATTGATTTATCTGAAACCCGGTGAGGTTTTTGTTCCCAGAAATTGCCGCGGCAGTGTCAATTTTGTTTCCATCTGAGAGTCATTTATCTTTTAAGAGTTGTTATTATTGAGTCAGAATGTGGTAAGAAATGGGTACCGCGAGACCCAAAAATCTCGTTATATCGTATGCTGGAACCAACTCAAAACAATCGAGTTTGATTTGATTCCATAAATTTGCAACACTCTAGCGAATCTGAATAAATTTATCGATGGGTTCCATAAAGGCATAAACAACAGGAGTTGTTTTCAAAACGTTCAATAATTGACAAATAAAAGGGAAATTGAAGTTGACTTTGATGAAAATTCTAAGAAAATTGATCAGAGAAGAAGGTTCAGACTAAATAGAGCCTCTTTCAATGGGAATCATGAGAGTGCAAATCTTTGAATTTGAGGGTTGCAATGCTGAGATTGATTGAAAGAGCATGAAGAGAGAGGGAGAGGGATGAATTTGGGGATTGCAGAGGGGAGGGTGGTGATGTGTATTGATGGTGGTGGCATAAGAGAATGAGACAAATGTGGGAGAGAGAGAGAATGACACGAAGACTTCGGATGGTAATTTCGTTCAACCCGTCCGTATTCGATCCGATTCTCGTCCTGGATGGATCGGTAATTTGGAGATATGTTTGGAGATTGGGTAAGATATTGGAATTTTTTTCTGAAAATTTTCGGGAATCGGGTAGAAGGCGATGACAGACATATCCCCGCCCCGAATTTGTTCCCCATTTGCTCCCTAGTACCCACCTCGCCTTGTCCCCGAAATATATGTACACTTGTTAGTATTACTTATATTTGTCTAGGGTTTCTTCTCATTAACACTCACATTTCTTATTTTTCCAGCGCCGCACACAACTTTTGTGCTCTACTGCTCTATGTTGTTTGGTTGCCTGTATATATCGTAAGCAAATTTGTGCTCATTTAACTGCAACTATAAAAACTTTTTTACTTTACAGAAATGATATAGGTACCGATAGGGGGCGTAAGGAAATCATACCAACGACCGTGCCGGGCTGTCTCCGGTCATCGAACGGCTGATCCGAGCCGTTCAAAAATTCTATAAAAAAAACTGTTGGGGCCCTCGCGGGAATCAATGGCATCCGATATATGTAAGGTGCTTGATCTAAATACCTTATTTTTCGTGTATACATAACGTTGATTCTTGCGTGGGCCGCCTCAATTTTTTTTATAAAATTTTTGAACGGCTCGGATCGACTGTCCGGTGGCCGAAGATAGCCCGGCGTAGCCGTCGATATGATTTCCCTACAATTTTGATCGGTACTCATAGCAGTACTCTTTACTTTAGCTTCAGCTTTAAAGTCCATAAGATCTGTATCTTATTTTAAATCTTTTGTTGATTTTTTTTTTTGCTCTCTGCTGTCTAGCAAATTTGTTTTTTTCTTTTTTTTTAGTAAAAACTTTGTATTCTCGAATCCCTGCAGGGATCACCATTCCCCGTTTAGGGGCCGTTCGGCTAAATAAGCCAAGTACTTGGCTTATTTTTTGTCTTTATTCAATTTTTTTTCGTATCGCTTGGTTTATCATCATTTTTTTAGGAATTACTACATCCTCATGACAAGAGTAATCTAAAAAGTAAAAAATTTTGATTGAAATCCAATTTTGGTTTTTTGGCGGGAAAGCCAATAAGCCAATTTTTATTAGGCTCATTTTTTGCGGGAAAGTCAATGGCTTATTTAGCCGAACGAGACCTAGAGAGAGGACAGAAAGAAAAAAAAAAAAAAAAAACAATTTCCGTTGGAAATCAGGCTAGGGATGGGAATAGTACCCTCCGGCCGCCCCATTGCCAACCCAAGATTGACGAGGGATTAATCATGTCGGTATGGAGTGGTTATGGGTTTGACGCCATGTGGCAATCTTTTAGCAAAACAATTTGACATGTCATCACCAGACACCCGGTCGAGCAGGTGGAGTGGACCTTAATTGAAGAATTTTGGACGAACCTTGCTACTGACGCAACAAATCTGTACATAGATCGTGTACAGATTGTGTTGTGAGATTCACTAAGGGTCTTATACAAATAATTCGATCCGTTAATTATGTTTAGAACATTTTTTCAAGAGTCTCTGCGAAAAATTAGCTCAATCTGATATATATAAGTGTTTGATCTAATCATCTAACTTTTCATTTAGATTTTTAAAGAATGAAAAGTTAGACGTTAGATTAGGTATTTATAGGTATCGGATTGAGTTGATTTTTAGTATGTGCCCTTAAAAAAATATTTTAAACATAATAAATGGTTCAGATCACTTGTGTGAGACCTATAGTAGGCCCCACATAATAATATGTGCACGATCTATGTATACATTTGATGTGTCCACATACTTTATGTTTTGGAGTACTTCAGGGTGTATAATAAAATTTAGGTGAAAGTACATAAACACCCCCTCAACTATTATTTTTTTCTCGCAAACACCCCCTCACATTTAAAAGCGACTATGGAGACCCCTTTAACTACTGGAAATGAGAAAAAGACAAACTCTGTTAACGGAATGGATAAATTGACGAATATACCCTTTCTATTATTATACGGGCCAACAAACAATTCTGTCTTTATCTCCATCTCTCTCTTCCGACCAAAAAACCCAGAACTCCCTCCCCTAATTCTTTTTCGTTCGTCATCAACCTTTTCTGTGAGAGTGATCTTGTGGTTCATTGAAAATGGATGACTAGCGATGTCAGGAGATGATTGTTTGCTGCATCTGTTTAGATTGATTTTCTTGAATATGGATATTTGAGTCCGTCTCTACTGTATTGCTTATTGGCCAGAACTAAATCATTTACGACAAAACTTCTCCCTAGGGTTTCAAAGTCGATAACAGAGAGAGAGAGAGAGAGAGATGAGCAATGTTCATCGAACAGTGGTCGAAGAAGAAGCAAAGAACCGGTCTAGCGATTGCCTGATGACATCGCACTCACATATAAGCTCTCCGATGTCAAATCGCTCTGCAGATGCTTCGTGGTCTCCAAGAGGTTCTCTTCCCTCATCACTCTCATCCAAACACTCGCCTTCGAAACCAAAACCTAGAATTCAGTTTCCAGCTGTGAGGAAGGGGATCTCTGAAGAACAATTTTCCTCGAAAAATTCTTTGAATTCTTCTTAACCAACAATTTAAAACTCGCTTTCTTAACTTCTCTGCAACTGAATTTTCCTGACCTCATGTTCCATTTTAAACAGATTCCATCTTTGAATATTGAACTTCCCTCCCATTTCAACGCTAACAATGATTCTGTCTTCAAGTGGGGTGCCAATTTGAATTTGGGTTTGCTGATTGGGGCTTGGTAATGTAAAATTGGGGTTAGGGTTAGATGTTGGGGTTTTCTAAAATTGGTGATTTGTGGTGACCGAGTGTAGCTGTTGGGGTTTTCTAAAATTGGTGATTTGTGGTGACCAAGTGTAGGGGGGGGGGGGGGGGTTTCAGTGATGGTGATTGAGTGGTTGTTTGGGATTGTGGTGGTGACAGTAACGGAGGTGGTGAAGTCGGTGGTGGAGGTGTAGTTCGTGACTTATGGAGAGAAGAAGATGTATACAGCTGTTAAAGGGCATTTTTGTCCAAAAAAAGGCCCAAATTATTGACGTGTGACCTCTTAGCAAATGGTTCTAAGATGGAAGGGGGTCTTGGGTAACGGGAGTAGTTGAAGGGGTCTTCATGGGCCCTTTAAAATATGAGGGGGTGTTTACGAGAAAAAGTGGTAGTTGAAGGGATGTTTATGTACTTTCACCGTGAATTTATAGTAAGTTTTGGTGTTAATGGGAAACCGCAGTGAAAGTTCAGAGATATTTCTAAATTTTTTTTCTAAATACTTACATATGAAAGGATGGAATTGAAATAAAAATGTAATTACCAAATTAGAATTTACCTATTGTAGGGACTAAAAAAAAAAACTAAAGCCAAAAATTTACAAACGTGGGAAGATTTAGTATTTAAAAATTCTTATGAAAATAAAATGAAACTGCTCGTGGAAAATCAAACCGACCGTTAGGAAATCGATGGATTATCGACCAATGACTAAATTTTATGGAGATACTCAAAAAATTATTTTAAAAAATAATCAACGGTTTAAATCATTTGTGTGAGATTTCGAAGTAGACCCCAGAACTGGTAGGTGCCCCATCGGTTCCCTAATAGTTGATTCCCGTAATAGAGCACAGGTAAGGACTCAGTAAAATCCCTCTCTCTAAAAAAATCCTTTATAACCTCTTCATCTTCTCCTTCTTCTTGGGGAGGCGATGCTCGCCACCTGCAGTGCTCAAACCACCCCCTTCCTCTTTCCTCCTCTTGCTTCTCAATCTCTTTCTCTTTCTCCCCCTTCTCACCTCTCTGTTTCTCCTTTCTCTTATTCACAAAATGATCGGCGAAGTAACGGGTTTGGTCGATGGCGGTGGCTAGGGTGGCGATGTTGGCATTAGGCGTCTCAGGGCTTCCGGCTTTCCTTGATCATTTATGGGAGCCAATTTAGCGGTCTCTCGGTGGTCATCGTAGGGGTTTCGGATGCTCTCGACGAAATCAGCTCTGGTACGGTTTCCTTTGTTTTTTCCGTCTTCTCCTTCTCCCTCTCCATTTTTTCCGACCCTAATCCCTAAGTTCTGTTGGAACCATTCTTTTCTGGCATCTCTCCCCTCCGCCTCCTTTCTCAGCCGTGGTCCTCTCTCTTGCTCAATCTCCGATCAGTTTACTTTTGGGGTTTCGATTTTTGGCCTAATGACAAGGGAATCAAGTGGTTGGGCGGTTGGTTCGATTTGGCTCTCACCGCGGTCACTCTTGGGTGCAACGGTCTCTTGGTTGAGCTTCCGCGGTAGTTGGGTTGTTTGGTGCACCGTGTGTTCCTTTGTTTTGGTTAACCAGTGGTGGTTTGGGGGTTGATGGAGGTGGCTATGCAGTGGTAGTGGTGGTCGGCTGTCTGGATTGGTGGGTGGCGATTTAGGCAGCTGTGCTTGAGTTTTTTTAATAGTTTAGAGCTTTGTTTTGGATTTTCTTGAGTGGGTGAGTTATTGTTTTTTATGTGCTTATTGTATTATCTAGGCATTGTAGGCCCACGAGCGTATTGGGCTTTGTCCCTCTAGGAGTGTTTCCACTTAGTTTCCAACGGGCTGTAACTTTCAACTCTTGGTTAGAATCCTTTTTCTCTTTTCGAATTAATAAAACGTTATTTTGTCGATAAAAAATAAATAATCGGTCCCCATAGTGTTTTCGATTTTTTTTGGTCATACATTATACATGAACAGGGATTAGCGAGGTATTAGTATGTTAGTCAATGAGGGATTCAGATGCGCCCTAAACCCCAAACCTTGCTCCTCGTGGGATCCGAACTCAGGTCACCACTCGGAAGAGAAATGAGACAACCAACTTGACAAGTTTGATTGTGTTTTCGAAATTATGTCCTAATTTAATTGTAACGTGGTAAACACGTGTTTCGCACGTGGCATGCTGCTGTTGTCCCAGAAACCACGTCCACATTTCAAAAACCGTCTGATTCCTTCCGTGTTCCCTCCCAAAGACGTGAGTCATGAATTAGGGTTTTCCGAACATTCTCGAACGCATATAAAAAAATATAAAAAAAGAGAACATTCTCGAACAGATAGCCCAACGCGGACTCCCTGTGCTATAAAATCCCACTCCTCCTAAAGATGTGAGTCATCATCAAGCAATTCGCAAACCCTAGATCTATCATACATCCACTTATTTCAATATCTCTGTATTCATTCATCTACTACTCGCCGACGAAACCCTAGAGAGAGAGAGAGCAATTCGGTTCGATGGCAGGAAAAGGAGAGGGACCGGCGATCGGGATCGATCTCGGCACGACGTACTCCTGCGTGGGAGTATGGCAGCACGATCGCGTAGAGATCATCGCCAACGACCAGGGAAATAGGACGACTCCGTCCTATGTGGCTTTCACCGACACGGAGCGGTTGATCGGGGACGCGGCGAAGAATCAGGTCGCCATGAACCCCGTCAACACCGTCTTCGGTACGATTTTTCTCTCTTAGATTGTGTTTCTCTTGTTTGCATGTTTGATATTTGATATTGTGTGCGTGCATAACGGATGGTGTTGGATCTACTAGTTAAATGTGCTGCTGTTTCAGATCCATCACTTAATTGTGCTGCTTTGTGTTAAAAGACTATGTATAATTGTTGTTTTGGTGTCTTGCGTTCTTCTTGTTCGAAACTTTATCGCTACTTTGATTTTATCGATGGATCTGTTGTTTGTACAGATCTTTTTTTTTTTGTTACTTTTAGTTGTTAATGAGATTTTAGTGCTCTTTTCGATGCTTTCTGTAGTAATGTACGGATTCTTTCTTTATTCTTATGCCTTCGTCTCGGTGTTTTGTTCAAGGTTCTGACCTCTGTGTGATGTTATATCTGATGTTGATTATTCAGCAGTGGTTTGGATTCAACATTAGATCCTGTTAGTTTATACGCTTCTAGGTTTTGACACACTCGAGGTCCTTGTAGTTTTTTCGTCTCTCTGTAATGTAGCAAGATTTACAGAACCTGGCCATTCATTCAGGATTAGAAAATTCTGTCATGTAGCAAGATTAACATGCATAAAACCCTTGCTAGTGATTTATAATCATGATAGAGTAAATAGATCAGTGCCATCTGTGATTTGTAACGAGGAACTATGGGAAATATTTAAGTGCGGATAGTTGGATTTTGAGATGGAAATTTGGAATATGATTCATGACGTTGATAACGCATCAAAATGGTTATCTCAAAGGAAAGCAGCTAGATCATCTTGCTAGTTATTTATAATCATGATAGAGTAAATAGTGCCATCTATGATTTATAATGAGGAACTAAGGGAAATTAAGTGCGAATAGTTGGATTTTGAGAGGGCAACTTGGAATATGTTTCATGACGTTGATAACGCATCAAAATGGTTATATCAAAGGAAAGCAGCAAGATCATTTTGCTAGAGTACTCCTGCTAAGATGCCACATTCAGCTCGAAATGCTGTATGTTTCTTACACACCCTTTTGATTAAGCTCAATTACAGCTATTAATTAGTGTTCAAATTGTAAAAAACTGAAGATTGAGAATCTGTTGTTTGTTGATACGAAAGTTGGCACGATCGCCCAACAAAGACAGACAATTGGGGCCTGGGGGAGTATTGTGCTTGAACTGTACACACAAGCAAACTGGGTCTCATTTTTTGCCTGATATAGGGGAAGCTAAGTTATTGACTAGTTAGGTCTTTTGAAGAACTGCTTAACATCTTCGCTGAAGATGCTTATATTTTGAAATTTGTTTTGTTAATTCACTATGTTCTTGCACACATTTATGATTTTCTTGCAACATGAGTACACGTCTGAATTGAACAATTCTGTGATCAATTGTTGCACCTGCTTGGCTTTGTATTGTTTTTTTTTGCAGTATTTTTTGTTCTTTTTGTCCCACCTATGTTTTTTTTTAGTGGTTTTCTAGGTTTTTGTTTGACCTGAATGAATGATATGTGTCATGCAGATGCTAAGAGGTTGATTGGTAGGAGGTTCAGCGACTCCTCTGTTCAGGGTGACATGAAGTTGTGGCCTTTCAAGGTCATTCCCGGGCCTGGAGACAAGCCCATGATTGTTGTCAGTTACAAGGGTGAGGACAAGCAGTTTGCAGCTGAGGAAATCTCCTCAATGGTTCTCATTAAAATGCGTGAAATTGCTGAGGCATTCCTTGGCTCAAATGTGAAGAATGCCGTGGTCACTGTCCCTGCATACTTCAATGATTCTCAACGCCAGGCGACAAAGGATGCTGGTGTCATTGCTGGCCTCAATGTTATGCGTATAATCAATGAACCCACTGCTGCTGCCATTGCCTACGGTCTTGACAAGAAAGCAACCAGTGTGGGAGAAAAGAACGTTTTAATCTTTGATCTTGGTGGCGGTACCTTTGATGTCTCTCTTCTAACCATTGAAGAGGGTATCTTTGAGGTCAAGGCCACAGCAGGAGACACCCATCTTGGTGGGGAAGACTTTGACAACAGAATGGTGAACCACTTTGTCCAGGAGTTCAAGAGGAAGAACAAGAAGGACATCAGCGGCAACCCAAGAGCTCTACGGAGGTTGAGGACTTCTTGTGAGAGAGCCAAGAGGACTCTCTCCTCCACCGCCCAAACCACCATTGAAATCGATTCCTTGTACGAGGGTATTGATTTCTACTCCACCATTACTCGTGCCAGATTTGAGGAGCTCAACATGGATCTCTTCAGAAAGTGCATGGAGCCAGTTGAAAAATGTTTGAGAGACGCCAAGATGGACAAGAGCACAGTACACGACGTTGTCCTCGTCGGTGGTTCCACCAGGATTCCGAAGGTCCAGCAGCTTTTGCAGGACTTTTTTAATGGCAAGGAGCTATGCAAGAGCATCAACCCCGATGAGGCCGTTGCCTACGGTGCTGCTGTTCAAGCGGCCATCTTGAGTGGGGAGGGCAACGAGAAGGTCCAAGACCTCTTGTTGTTGGATGTCACCCCTCTATCCCTTGGTTTGGAAACCGCTGGAGGTGTCATGACTGTGTTGATCCCAAGGAACACAACCATCCCTACCAAGAAAGAACAGGTCTTCTCTACGTACTCCGACAACCAGCCCGGTGTCTTGATCCAGGTCTTTGAAGGTGAGAGAACAAGGACAAGGGACAACAATTTACTTGGAAAATTTGAGCTCTCTGGCATTCCCCCGGCTCCAAGGGGTGTTCCCCAGATTACAGTCTGCTTTGACATTGATGCCAATGGCATTCTTAATGTCTCTGCGGAGGATAAGACCACAGGACAGAAGAACAAGATTACCATTACCAACGACAAGGGTAGGCTATCAAAGGAGGAGATAGAGAAGATGGTTCAAGAGGCAGAGAAGTACAAATCGGAGGATGAGGAACACAAGAAAAAGGTGGAGGCAAAGAATGCCTTGGAGAACTATGCGTACAACATGAGGAACACTATCAAGGACGAAAAGATTGGGGAGAAGCTGCCGGCTGCAGACAAGAAGAAGATTGAGGATGCCATCGACGGGGCCATCCACTGGCTGGACAGCAACCAGCTTGCCGAGGCGGACGAATTTGAGGACAAGATGAAGGAGCTAGAGAGCATCTGTAACCCGATCATCGCCAAGATGTACCAGGGTGCAGGCGGTGCTGATATGGGCGGTGCTGGTATGGATGACGACATTCCTGCTGCTGGTGGAAGCGGTGGTGCTGGGCCCAAGATCGAGGAGGTTGACTAAAATGCTGGTGGTTTAATTAGTTTTTGTGGTGGTTCTGTTTCCTGCATAATCGGATGGTATTTGTATGTTTGGTTCTGGGACTATGGTTAAGGCTTTGGAAGGATGTTGGTAGTTGTGTTCAAAGCCTGGATTAATTTTTAAGTGTCTTAATTTTAAGTTTTTCATTCTCGTAAATTCCCGTGTTTATCGTCTTTTGATAATTATTACTCGTGGGTGTTGTGCTTTGTTTGATGAATTATCATGGGGGCTTGCGGACCGAAAGTACCTGGTTTGCTATACGCTTGCAAAATGTCATATACCCAGTAGCAGAGAGATGGTGTAGGACGACTATTTTTCATAGCGAGTTATGCTTCTTACAATTGAAGCTTATTTGGCTTAATAATGAGGTGTTCAACTATGAACTGGAAACTTGTGCTAGGTTTCAACGGCATCCCCAGCTGCCACATCAAATTTTTAGCCATTCAAGCAAGGAAAAGTACAAATTTTTCTCCTTAAGCTAGCCATTCAATATATTTGGGTACCGAGGAGCCTAAGCAAAACCAACGCCATTTGTACCAAATTAATCTCTCTCCTCTTTCTTTCTTTCTTTCTCTCCCTGAAAGCTGCAACAGCAGCAAACACCAATCAATTTTCGATTACGAACTCAGAAGAACCACTGTTTCAATTGAGAACCTCAAACCCACAAATATAAAATCAATCCTCAAAAAGAGTTACAAATCAAACCTCAAAAAGATCAAAACCCATAAATCAAATCCAGTCAAAAAATACAAATTAAAACCCCTAAATTTAAATCCAGCCATATACACATATATACGCCTATAATACACACACCATTAAAAATTTCAAAAACCTACCGGAAAACTCACCGGGGAGTGGAAGCAAACTAAGTCAAGCTCGAAGCAAAGCGAGAGAGGAGTCGGAATCCGATCCACGGGCGACGGCGGTCGACGACAAATGACGGCGGGCGAGGCAATGTAGCGTAGGTTTTGATTCTGGAATCCACCGTCATCGATTCCGTTTTTGCTGTTGCCGATTCTGTTTATGCCGTCGTAGAGGGCAAGGCTGCGTTGAGGGCAAGAGAGAGAGAGAGAGGAAGCGAGGGCAAGCGAGGATGGAAATTCTCGCCACAGCAAGCGAGGAGTTTTGGCGGCGGACTAACTAGCGAGGCCGGAGCGAGACTATTGGGTGTGGGTTCGAGAGCTTTTCGTCGCCATATAGCCGAAAATCTCCAACAGCTAAGGCTGTTGGAGATGCTCTAATGGAGAACTAGGTTTTAAGACCTGATTAATTGTCTTTCTTTGCTTTCTTTATTATATTTTATTTTATTTTGCTTAGTTTCTATATTTGTGACTTAACCAAGACGCAAAATAAGTAATGATTTGGTGCATATATATATAGAAAAAATAAGCAAATAAGTGGTTACAAAACGTGCCCGTATTGTAACCCAAACTAAAATTCTCTATGTTAGCAAGCACCACTAATTGGATGACTGCGCGCTTGTAGATTACTTTCTAATGCTTGTTGTATAGTAGTAGTAACTTGTAAAAAGGGGAAAGAAATGAAAGTGGGGAATCAAAAGGAGGGATGAGTGTGAGTTCATGATCCAAAAAATGGAAAAGGAAGGGTAAGTTTCACTGACCTCCTTTGAGGTTTCTAGGTTTCTGACACAAACAGAGACCTCCCTTGAGAAGAAAAAATACTTAAAATGCCCTCTATGATCAGCACCTCATTTTCCTCCCTTCTGCCCATTGCTTCCACTATAAACTGTTAATGAAGACCACCCAATCCTGAATTCATCACTGCCGCACTAAACCAATTGCCTCAAACTTGTTTCAACAAATTTCTGCATACAAGCTGATCCAAAAATAATTTTTCCATACACCATGCCAAGTTACATCCCATTTTTACGAGTAGTTTGGCATAATATTACCCTTTTTGGATGATTTTTTGTTTATTCAATTTTTTCACCTTTCGTTGGTTTTGCGTTAATTTTTTAAGTAGAATATTGATTCCTCTCATCAAGACGAACCAACAATCTACATAAAATCAACACAAAAATGACAGGTGAAAAAAATTGAACAAGGGAAAAAAAAAAAGCGAAACCCATTCAATATATTTTTTTTAAAATTGTAATTTATTATTTCTTCAATTTCTTTTCACTTTTTGGGTATACCTAAAGCAGCTCTATCTAACAAGTAGTAAATTTTTTTTTTTTTTTGAAAATTCTAAACAAATTCACTATGACAAGTCAAAATTGCCTCCTTTTTTTTCTTTTTTCATTCTTTTCTTTGGGATTCCTGTTTTTGTAATTCTTTTACTTTTTAAAAATCAAAAATTAGAAAAAGAGGGAGAGGCAATTCAAATCATTTGTGTAAATTTACAGTCATTCAATCTTCGATTGAGACAACTACTTGAAAAAGTGTAAATTTAATGTGCAGTTCAAATCATTTGCGTGGGACCTCAAAGTGGACCACCTAAATCGTCTGTGCATACCATATTTGTGCACGTGGTGTTTTGTTTAAGCACTTTACATAAAATTAAAGATCTCAACTTTAGTAGTGGACTAAAATTTTGGATGGAAGGAGCATATAATATATTTAATAATATATAAACAAAGGTTAATTTTTTACAAAAATCCTTACAAATATGTTTAACCAAATTGAATAATTTCGATCATTCTAAAATTGACCTTAAAAAACTTGTGTCAAAATTTAAAACCTTGAGAGAGGTCTTTATTTGTGTAAGAAACCTCAAGAGAGGTAAGTGAAATTTAAAGAAAAGAAGAGAAGACCAAATAAAAGTTACTTCCCCAAGAAATTAGTGTAATACGGAGGAGTAATAAGATGGAGTATAATAACAAGACGCCAACCTTGATCGGACCACTTATCAATGCCATCTACCAAACAAACCCCCCCACCGGCACTTCCAATGCAAAAAAAAAAAGACAAACTCTACACATCATTATTACTTGTTTGACCCTCTCTCTCTCTCTCTCTCTCTCTCTCTCCACAATAAAATCAACAATTAACCGAATGCTTTACGTCTCCTCCCTCAAAATATGTGTAACATATACTTTCTTCACTGGCCCACCGATGTGGAAATTTGATCCTTTCATATACACGCACTCCTTTGGAAATTTGGTCCTATCATATCAAAGACCCCTTTTGTTATTCTTAGTGAACTAATAAGGCTACGTTTCAAAACACTTTTTTAAAAAAAAAAAGTACTTATTATATATATTTAAACTTAAAAATAATGTGAATAAAAAATAATTTTATAATTTTTTTTTGCACCGTATAAAAGATTTTAATGAGATCTATCAAATAAAATTTATATTGATAAGAAAATTATTTGCGTAAGCACATTATTTTTGAACTTAAAATTGTCTTTTTTGAAAAATAAGTACTTAATTTTCCTTTCGGAAATGGGGCCTAAGTCATCACTCTATGAGCTTCCATTAATATTTTCAAATGTAAATAAAATCCACATTCGAAGCTAGAGGAATTTAAAAAAAAAAAAATGAGGACAAGATGTAAATAGAAACAAATGCAGTTTCTACTTTTCTTCTTAGGCTGGAGTTGTCGAGTAAAACCAAATTACACTCCAAAGTTCGTCTCGTGAGTTGTACATGTCTATTTTATTTCCTTTGGTTAAGATGCCAACGAAACTGTCGGATTAACTTAAATTAAAAGTGCAATGAAAGTGTAGGAATCAAAACTTTGAGGATCAAAGTCTTATCTCCCAAAACTACAAGGACCAATAATGTAAGTTTGGCCTTTGAAACATGCAAGTCAATCTCTAGCTTTCAAACCTAAGCTTAAGCTCGTGGATTTTGAGCTATCAATCCTGAGCTTAAGCTCGTGATGTTTCAAAATAAAGTAGGGGAAAAAAAAAGTCAGCACCTAGACAAAATTTGTGAACGTGCTGGTGATTGGTGAGAAGATGTAAGAGAATATCTCACATATTATTATTATTTTTTGATCCGCGAATATCTCACATATTTGGGACATGGATTAATTGATTTCCCTCATTTTCGTAATATTTACGGAATAACCTCTTTGTTCACAAGTTCATCAAGTCAAACACATACATGCTCGGGTTTGTTTTGAATTCAGTCACATCACATGTGGGCCCATATACGTTGGAGGTGTGTAGTGTGTTCGGATGACACATGTGATTTTAGTGACTATGTGATGTTAGTGAGTTTGTGATGTAGTTGTAACTAAACTCGTTTAGTTCCTTCACTGGCCCACCGATGTGGAGATTTGCTCCAACCATAGATGCATGTTACTCCTACAGTAGAGTAATATGCAGAGGATCATATCAAGGACCCATTTTTCCTTGATGATATCATATCTCGACATAACTCTAGTGGCAGTGGTGCCCATCAATTAACTAACTGAAAAAAATTTAAATAGTCAGAGAAGTAGGTGTGCCTTCCTCAGACAAATAATCTACACATCTACAGGATTCTACTCAGACCAGTCAAAGCCTATTAATCCATCCAACTGAAGAAAACTATAAGTCAAAATCAATTTAATTTGGCTGAATAAGCCAATAATCTGATTTAATTTTTTTTTTTTTTTTTAATGACAAACCAGGCTACATCATTTGAAAACATTAGTTCGGTCCATTTAGTTTTTAGCAGGATTTCACTTCCTCAGATTCAATTTCATCACTTTTAAGTTCGGACTTCCATTCCCACTACAAAGCAGTCGTCACCAGCTTCAAATGAAAAGAAATCCACATTCGAAGCTAGAACAATCGCAGTCAAAACTAAAGACTGAGATGAAATGCCAACGAAACAAGTTGGATTAACTTACACTAAAATGGAAATGACAGTGTAAGAATCCAAACTACAAGGGCCAGAGCAAAGTCTCCGAAAACCACAAGGACTGACGGTGTAGTTTACCCTAGCAAGAGACAAAGACATCACCATGATAGTAGTATTACTCCGTAATTTACAGAAGAGAGCTAGCTACAACTTTCAACAAATTGTCTCTCCTTCTGAGGGAGGCTCGGCCAGGAATAAGAAAATCAAACATACACACATTTGCAAACACTTTCCCCAAAGCAACCCATGTTCCAGTCCAACACTACCGTTGCAAGTTTGGAGGACGGAATGTAAATTCGTTGGCAATATGTCTATGCTGCTGATTCAAATCCAGCTTGGCCTAATGTGGAAGACAACAAGCATGACTATTCGGGCAACAAAAATGATACTCACACAACAATCCAAACACAACCTCTCAGTCTCTCACATACATGGGAACTAGCATGACTATTCAGGCAATATTTCATCAACTGTTTTGTCCATTTCTACCAGAGGAAACATAAAAGGAAATCTGAGGAAAACAAGATTCAGATACCAAATACACAGAAAATAAAATTAGATAACATTATGGGTACTGACTTGAACAAGCAATTGAAAATATCCCCCCCCAAAAAAAAAAAAAAAAAAGTCAACCAAATGCATGGGAACAAAAACCATAGCAATTAGTGACCCAATATTCAAAATGGCAAATGTGACGCTCACATTTTGCTTCATGGATTGCACTGTTTGAAACAAGGTTAGTGAAACAAATGAAGCACTACCGACTTCTACCATGCTAAAAGTTCCATAGGATTCCCCCCTCAGGTCAAGGTAAGATCATTGCTCCCAATATGAGGGCGAAGGCAGACGCGAACCTCGTGCTCTTCTGGCCCCTCACGAAGTTTTGGCACTATGATCTCAAGAACTGTTCCGGGCCCATCGTAATATGCTTCTATATTAGCATCTTCGGGAATTCTGGTTGATAGTGGAATCTCCCTCACAAATTCCCCCGGAGGACAGTGCTCCGAAGACGGATCTGTGAGCTTGAAAGTCCGATCGTGTCTCTTGATGTACGGCATGCGAGAAGTGCTTAAACAAGACACCTTAATGATCCCATAAGTGAGGGTGTTCCTCCAAGAAACTTTCACCCTTTGAAGATCCACAAATGGCAAGCTGATTATAATCAAATAACCCTCATCATCTTCGTATATGGTTTTTGCAGCTGTTACAGGCCCATAAACATTCCTCATAACCCCACTGAAGTCATTCAACCAATGTGGCTCGTTCGGGTGAATTTCCATGTCTTGAACATGATCAGGAGGATTAACGGTCAAGTAACAATCATCACCATTTCCGTGGGGAAAAAAGTCCTTCCGTTTCTTGCTAAGATCCGATAGGTCCATTGTATCACCATTTCTGTGGTTAGACGGTTGAGTTGACAGATTCAGTCCAGACCCATTGAGCAATTTCTTGGGGTTGGGATTTGGATCTCTCTTGATCGGAGGAGGTGGTCTCTCAAGCTCAAAATCTGTATTTGGGAGGTTTCTCCATGAACCAAAATTGCTAGCATCAGTTGGTATAGAGAAATTCAAATCCCGTCCAGTGAGTTCAATCCACCTTTTCCGCTCATCTTCGTCAAGACCCATGAGACTAGGGGAGGGCACAACTTCGATTCCATGAACACATTGGGGATTTGAAAGACCCCTATAATGCTTCCTTTGCATCCTATGAGATCGAACAAACCCCTTATCGACACTAAACGGAAAGGGTCGCTCCCCTTGACGAGAATGGCCATTCATGTAACTCCTCAGCTGCATCTTACCTAACGCATTCTCAGGTCTTTCTTTGAAAACCCACATATACATATTCTCCATATCATGCTGGACCATGAAAACATCCAGCTGAAGATCAGATTTATCATACCCAGAAACTCCGTTACTGTCCCAAACAACTTTGGCCTTAGATTTCTCATTCAAAACAGGCTTGAAGTAAAAACTAAAGAAAAACCAAGCACCCCAGATACTATCTACCCGTTTAGCGATTTTCCGTCCAACCTTGGGGACGCTGAGAAAACTCTCGGTCTCATAGACTTGGGGACCAAGCCCAACATCAAGCATATCACACGGGTCTGAGCTCCACGGTTGCAGAGGTGGGCTCCGGTCTCCTGAGAGGGGTAGATTGATATCTGGGGGACAGGTGAGAATGCCTCGATTCATTTCGAGGTCCAATTCATCGTGTGACGAAGAGGCACTGGAATCCATGGACAAGAGGGTGAACGGCGGGTGATGATTCTCAATTGACAGGGCTGTGATTAAGGAATCTCCCATCTCAATTGACCTCCTCCCTTGGTCTTAGGGGCAAATTCACTTCTTGGTTTGAAACTTTCATCCCATAAAATCAATTCAACAGATAACAACCTTACAACCACCACTACCCATACATCAATCCCCAAAAGGAATCCCCACCCACATCAAGATCCCAGATTTATTCATCACCATACTATTTCCCACAACAAACCCACATTAAAACCAGAATATTTGACAAACAACAATGTTATTCAAGTGTGAAAAGAGAGAAAATATAATCAGATCCTGCTACTATTAAGTCAAGGAAAATAAAACTAGACTAAAGAACCCCCCCAAAAATAAATATAGAAAGAAAGAAAATTTAGCTAGAGGAGGAGTTCTATATAGAGAAATCAAGAAAATCAAAGAAACAAAAAGAGAGAGGAAATTATCAAACCCTAACCCAGGAATATCCTTATATCTTCCAAATACCAGAAAACCCTTCTAGCATTTGTCATATTACTACAACTACAAGAAGAGATTTAAAAAAAAAAAAATTAAATGAGATATGTATGTAAAGATGGATATTACCAATCTATGAAGCCAAGGCCTAGAAAGAGGACCAAATCTGATGAGGGGATTCTAGAGGAGCACCTTTTGGGATAAGCTTCGACGCCCAAGAACCCAGAGAGATTTGGATAATGAGAGGAATCGATAGTCTTTACAATCCTCATCTTTCACACACACATTCACACACACTCTCTTTTACTCTGTCAAAAGAGGCAGGTAGAGATAGAGAGAGGAGAGAGAGAGAGAGGAAGGGAGAGAGAGAGAGAGACGCGTTTTGGATTCCGTTTATGTAACCGTCCAGAGAGGCGTTATCTTGCGGTATAGTGGGCCTGCCCGGGATAACACCATCCTCTCGTTTGGGCGCGCTTGGGTAACGGCGACGGTGCACTTTGTTTTTTTCTCTAATTCTCTTCCTTCAATTTTTCATTTTTTATATACTCTCTCTCTCTCTCTGGCTGTGGGTCCTGTTTTACTTTTTGTCATTCAAATAATTTTTTATATGTTACAATTTTTAATATTTTTAATGATTTCGAAAATTTTATTTAAAAAAATAATTGAAATCTATTAAATAAAATTCATATTTAATATAAAAATATTATAAACTAAAAGATATAGTCAATTTTTTGAAAAGTCCCAAATACTCCCTCCCTCCCATTTTCATTGTCCATTATTCTGTTTGTCTTTTATAGCTTTTGCTTATATCTTCTACTGTAGATCTTGAAAAATATGCAATATTAATCGTGTTTGATAGATCTTGATTAGTTCTATAATACAAAGTTTTTAAAATTATGAAAAAATATTATAGATTAAGAGATTTAAACAATTAAAAAATGACATGCAATTCAAAAATGGTCAATAAAAATGGAAAGGCAGAAGTAAAAAGCATGACCAATAATTTGGGAGGTGGGAGTAAATGAAAGTGCATGTAAGATACTCGTCATCCACGTGAGGGAATATTGTCCCGTTACCCTACACCTCTATCTATAGTGGATCTCTCATCTTCGTCCAGGTCAAAGCTAAACTGCTTGAAATATGTTTAGCCCTTATGATGACCTTGACCCTGGGCCTTAGTTCTCTTCCTTCTTTGGGGGTTGATATGCTTCCAGGAAGAAGAGTAGGAATATAGCATGCACACTTATTTTCTCCTTTTTTAATGTGATTTTTTATTTTCATAAATAAGCAATTTCAACCAGATCATACAAGGATTATTTAAATGTATTCCAAATATTGTCCCTCAAAGTGGTCAAAAAGTGGGTATTTAATCTAAAAGGTAAATTTCAAGAATAATAATGTGCCAGCAACGTTACTCTGATAAGTGAGCAGAAAATGAGATACCTATAATCCTACAATATATGTCAATTTAAATGGTATTTTTGCTTTTAAAAGCTTTCAAGACTGACTCGTGACACTATTCTCAAAGTTCTAATTTTTCATGTCACTTAAAAGCAAAAACTATAACAAATAAATTTGAATTCTCTATCTCTTCTCTTCCATTGGAGTTCATTTAATTAGATACATATGATTTAAGACCATGGAGATTAGCTATGTGTCATTTATCGGCTATTATTCGAAAGAATAAAAGAATTTAGATGAATACTTATCTTTTGAATATAATATTTACACAAGTTAATCTATACTCTGAATTTTTTTTTTTAAACAAAAAAGGCTCTTTTGCTCTCAGAAATTCTCAAAATGACATGTGGTGGTGTGGTACTATGTATTAAAATTTAAACTTTTAACATCAATTACTTTATGCAAAAGTACAAAACAAAAACTAAAAAAAAAAAATCCCTCTCTCTCTCTCTCTCTCTCTCCCCCTTTTATTAAAATTCATTTTAAAAGCCATCCAAAGTGGACAAGGATCGTTTATTGGCTACTACTATTAGATAAAAGAGAAATGAATTTTAAAATCGTCATCTTCATCTTCATTTTCATCTTCATCGTATGAAAACAATCGGCGTGCCGATGAACATGCATTGATTTTCATAGTTTAATAAGGATAAGGAGATTGGTTAAGCATCCTTTATTACTCCTCCTCCTCCTATTGGATAGAATAAAAAAATAAAATCGTACAAATCACATGTAGTAGTAACAAGTTGTGTCCCTGTGCGATGCATGAGGAGCGATAGCATAATTTTGAAGCCCGTACAATTATGTAAAATTAACTTAAAACTTAGACGGAGTACAAGATTTCTATCGTTGCTTGTCGAAAAGCATTCACCTCAAAATTAATTGGCTATGAGGGAAGAGGACCGCCCAAGCTCCTTTACAAGTTTTCGAGGTAATAATTAACGGATGTGTGCCATTGTTACATATTTAGAGACTTTGTAAGACCGTAGAATTCCTTTCTACTCATATATAGGGACTAAGAGATTCTGGCCCCATTTGATAACAGTAATAGATGGATGGGATTCATAAGGAGATGGAATTAAGATTGATATTGATAATGAAATGAGATTGGTAATGAGATGGGATTGATAATGAGTATATTTGTTTGGGATGACATTCGATGATGAGATTATTAACATTATGTTTGTTTGAAATTAGATTAGATGATGGGATTGGATTGGATTGATATAAGAGATTGGTAATGAGAAGGGATTAATAATAAGGAGAGGTTGGGATGGGATTGTGAATACCAAGTCCCAGGAGGGATTCGTAAGGAGCTCACTTCTCATCCCAAAAGAATAATAATCCGGTGATCAAACAGGGGTTTTGAAAACCCTTGAGATTGGTAATCCAATCGTAAGGTATAGTCCGATTATCAAACGGGACCTTTGTTGTTTCCCAGACACTAGGGTGTAGACTATGTCGAGCTACTTTTAGAGAAAATTACCTCTAAGTATAGAAAAGTGACACTTAATTCCCATTAAGAAGAGATGAAATACTTAATTACCACTAAGTCCACTTTTACAAAAATACATTTACCATTAATAGAAATGTCACCCTAGGGTTTTAGGGTATGCTAGGGTTTTATGGTACCCTAATGGGTACCCTAGTACCCTTAAGGTACCCTAAAATCTTAGGGTACCCTAGGATTTTAGGGTACCCTAGAGTTTTAGGGTACCTTAAGATTTTAGATTTTAGGATACCCTAGGGTTTAAGGTACCCTAGAGTTTAGGTTTAGGTGATTTCATAGAGCCATAGGGTTTAGGTTTAGGCACTTTCATATGAGTTTTAGGGTGCACTTTCCTATTATAGGGTTTTAGCGATTTAGGCACTTTTATTGGGTGCACAGAGTTTTAGGCACTTTATAGAGCACTGGGTTTGTGCACTTTCATAGGGTGCCCTAAGAGTTAAGCACTTTCAGTATTGGGGGTTTTAGGCACTTTCATAGAGTTTTAGTGTTTCGTTAATTAGAGGAAACTTGGTGGGAATTACTTTCTATTTTCTGGACCTAGAGGTAAATTGCCCCTACTTTTATGGGCCTCATCCTGAGCCCAAAGCGATCCGATCCGTTGTTTGATTTCCAGAACCTCTGGTTATGTAATGGATGATGCTCTGGTTATTGTTGTTGTCCAAACTAATTGAAGAAAAAAGTATTTATAAATTGTAAGCATGAAATAAGCTGAAAATGGAAAAAAGAACAAATTAAAGCAATTAAACAGAGCAAAACAGTTTATCCAAAAAAAAAAAAAAAAAACAGAGCAAAACAGATAGCGATCGAAGTGTAAGTTCTTCCACTTAATCGGGCTTAGGCCCACTTAGGCCCATTTGGGACTTTTATTCGGGCTTCATGTCTTGGGCTATAACCAAGTGATCATAACCCTGAAACTGGGGAAAATCCAATGTTCAAAGAAAGAGAAATGCAGAGTCAGGATTTGAGCTGGCTTGCACCGTCCGATTGAGCCTTCTGTGAGCCTTTTCAAGCCCACAAAAATAATTTGAACTATTCGATGTTTATATCTTATTGAGAACATCACTCCTGTTAAAAATCATGTTGA
Organism: Rhododendron molle; assembly: GCA_025413875.1. Taxonomy (NCBI): domain Eukaryota; kingdom Viridiplantae; phylum Streptophyta; class Magnoliopsida; order Ericales; family Ericaceae; genus Rhododendron; species Rhododendron molle. The sequence goes on from CM046391.1 coordinate 50,820,642, forward strand.
TCAGACATCAATCGAAATGATTTCAGAATCTATTTGTCTGGAAAATATTTGAACACACTGGATAAGAACCCATTCACCACTAGATTGACACCCTATTTTTTTTGGTTTGTTTGGAAGTGTTTAAGACCCAACTAGGGCGACTCCCGCTGATGAAATGGTTTTTTTGCATTCTTCGATGAGATGTGGTAAAGCCTATGAACTCTGTGGAATTCTGAAAAATTAATGTTTGGTTAGCCTTAGAAATATCCCAAGAGAGAGAGAGAGAGCGCGCGCGCGCTAGAAGCACAAAACCACGGTTTGCCCGAGAAAGTGTGGCGACCGCAACTTCTGAAGTAGTTCTTTCACCAGATATAATTCACGGCCGCCAAAAGTTTTATGCCCCTCGCTATTTGGCCTCTGCTTCAGAACTACGCCCACCACTAGATCTTTTTCGCCCCCCCAATAACTTCATATGACCGCCGCGAGATTTTGTGATGACCGGAGAAGTCTTTTCGGTCGGCAAGAATAAGCATCGCAGTGTTCGATCTGGATCCGGACTCTGACTCTTTTGTTTACACTTGCCCAACAAGTTTATAACTCTATAATTAAGATAGAGTTTGAGCCTTAATTTATTTAATACGGATTATATTCAGGTAATTTTTCTTGATTATTTCTTAGGTTATCTCTTAAACTCGATATATAGGAGCTCTCACACTCAAATTAATGTGCATTTCAGTCCTCGATCATATATACAACTTCGGGCCATACAATACCAAACACTAGCTAGAGAGAGAGAGAGAGAGAGAGAGAGAGAGAGAGCATACACTCGTATATACCATAGAGAACTCGCGAGGAAAACACACAGAGAGTACACATAGCCTTAAAATCCCTATAGAGTTCTTGGAATTTAGCGTTGGGATTTTCGTGCATTTTATTCATAAGGGTCGGAAATCAAGCTCAAGTTGCATACTTAGCAGCTGAGGAAAGCAAGGTAAGATGTTCACGTAGTCCATGAACTAGCCATAATTTGTGTCGCTTCTCTTTCAGTTGCTCTTCCCTTTTCATTTTTATGTTGTAATAAGGGGAGAAGTACACAACCGCGATTGTTGTATCAGAGCACAATCTTGGTCAAACCTTTTTAGCTATGTGGTTAGGCTAAGAGTTAAGTAGGTTAAGTGGTGCGATTTAGAGATAAGCAAAAAAACCGTCAATCCGCAAATCTGGTCCAAACCAATCCAAATCGCATAGTATGGTTTGGTTTTTTAGGAGTGTGGGTTGGCTCCGGTTTCAAAAAATTATAAACCATATTCAATGATTTGGTTTGTAGATTTATGTTAACGGTTCTGGTTCCAATCCGATCTAAACTGTATGTATGTATGTATAAGTATGTGTATATGTATGTATGTATGTATGTATGTATATATATTGATATATACACGATTTCAATACACCAAATAAAAGTAGTCTAAGTCATAGTCAATTAATTTCCTGGTCTAATACTCTAAATTTGTATGTTGAAACTATATTTCAATTCTATCTAAACCTAATGTAATAAACATAAATTAGCAAATTGAATCCATATCTTTCTTTTTTGGTCACTAATATGCACTCTTTGTAAGCCATTAATTATTTTTTCTCTTAATTAATTTTTTCTTTACTATATTCCTTACGTAGGAAAAAAACTTGTTCACTAATAATAATGACTTATTTAATAGGTCTCTTAGTACTAATTTAAAGGGAGAATTTTTGGGAGGTCTACTATAGCATGTTTCTAGCTCCACTAATCCACTTCTAAAGTTTTTAAATAGTTTATGAAGATAGATATCCCATTTTTAGGCAAACCATGGTTCAAACCATGGTTTGGTTCTATGCATTCTATGGATTGATTTGGTTTTCCATATTCACAATCCATAGGTATTTGTTTGGTTATTGGTTTACTATAAAACCGAATCAATCCAGACCATGCTCACCTCTAATGCGATTGTTACAGTTGGTATTAGAGTACAACCCTGGTCTATATGGTGGGGGTCACCTCTAAGATCTGGTACAAACGTGATAATGTGTTATACAAAGCTAAGTGCCATACCATAGCCACAAGTATGGCTATAAATGAATCAAGCAGCTTGTGAGCTCGCTTGTTAACGCTTGGTTCGGCTTCGAGCTCGAGTTTTTGGCTCGTTTAGTAGATGAGCCGTGCGCAGTTCGGCTCGTTTGACCAAAGCTCAACTCTTTAGGGGAGGCTCGGCTCGATTAAAGAGACTCGTTTAGTAAATGACTAAGTTCGACTCGTAAAGGCTCGAGCTCAAATTTTTGACGAGCCGAGCTTGAGTTTGACAAAGCTCGACTCGGCTTGGCTCGTCTACAACCCTAGCCACAAGGGGAAAGTTGATGACTAGGGTTGCAAACGAGCCGAGCCAACCTTTATAGTGCTCAAGCTTGTTTATTAAGTTTTTAACGTACCCGAGCTCGAGCTCAGTGAAAACTTAATGAGTCGAACTCGAGCCGAGCAGGCCTTGGCTTGACTCGAGCTCGACCTTGTTCACGAGCCTCAACGGACAAACTATATATATATATATATCCTCGCATAGGCCTAATACAACCAAAAATATTTTGATTGTGAATGTATGTATCTTTCATTTTCCTATGGAGCTGGGGTGTATTGGTGTGCGTGTGCTCTCGCCTCCCTCGGTTGACTTGAAAGTGAAAACGGAAAGACAAATTATGAAATAACAATAAAACCCCTAAACTTAAATATATATACCCCGGCTCGCGAGCCGAATCGAGCCGAGCTTATTCTAACTTGAGCTCGGCTCGTTTACAAAAGAAGCTGAAAAAATTGACTCGAGCTCATTTGTTTAACTTCCGAGCTGAGCTTGAACGAGTCACTAACAAGCCGAGCTGCGAGCCGCTCGCGAGCGGCTTAGTTCGTTTGCAGCCCTATTGATGAGCCAATGCAATGAGGGTGTTGCAGCGCAACGTGGGGAGATTGTAAGATCTCACATCGAAATACATATGGAAAAGCCTTGTGGTATAATATAGTAAGGTCCACCAGCTACTATTAACTCGTGGTTAACCTTTGAGCCACGTGTACTACAACATTAGGTGAACCAAATAAAGAACAAGCTAAAGGTTAAGCATGTTATTTGGTGCGGGTCGTGACTAAGCAAAAAATAGAAATTTAAGAGAGAGAGAGAGAGAGAGAGAGAGACCATTTTAAGTTTTAATCTGAATTGTCCAAAGCAATGGTTGAGATCTAGAGGATAACCTTTTGGTTGGACGAAAAGAGCTACGTATCACCTTTCTTTTTTCGTATCCTTAGTTCCGGATGTAGAATCTGTCTATTTTCTTGTTCCTAAAATCAAAGTAACGACTCCCAAAAATACAGTGCGCGCAACAAGTACTTTCGAACTGATGTGTTGCAATGTGTATCACCAATATAACACGCCACAATAGTGCAAAAAAGTGCCATTGCATGTGGGGCCTGCCATAGTGGCGGCCCCAAAAATTCTAAGAAAGGTGTTCAAAAATCTTAATTACCTCTAAAAACCAAAACAATATATATACACATAAAAGTTTAGCTAGTACTTGGGTTGTATATAATATTGGATGGAATTGTGGTTTGGTGTTCAAATAATTTGGATAGATTATTCAAATAATTTTGGGTAGGGTGTTCAAGAAGGGCTAAACTAAAGTAAACCTAAAAATATTACATGTATTCTATATATGAGCAATACTATGGCAATCATGTCTAAATATCACATTTTAGGTACCATGTGAGGTGCCACCACTGCATTGATAAAATATGCTCTATTATGTGACAAATGAGGCACATTCTACTAATACAATGATGACACATTACATGATATTTAAAATATGATATTCAGACATAGTTACCAACCATTGGTGTACATACCGGGCCCTGAGATTTAGAAGGCCCCAGACGAAATATGTAAATGGGGCCTCTCAAGTTTTCTTTATATATAAATTATTTGTTCAACTAAGAAGCAAGATTGCCTTATGGGCTTAGTTGCTGCTTGAGCGTGACTTTGGTGTCCTGGATTGTGAGTTGAACTCACAATGACAATATTTTGAACGATTTTATTGCACTTTTTTCCAAAATCAGCTCGAAAAATGAGTCCTCCATGGATTGAATTTGCAACCTTAAGGCTAAAGAGCCAAGATCTTACCACTTCACTACACGTTCTTATTTGAAAAATGTTTGAAATACATCATATTTAACATATCTCTCTATTTTGGGGCTCAATAATTAGGCCCAAAACGAGAGGTACTAGGCGGTCGCTTGGTGGACCTATATATGCCTAGAGCCAGCCCTGTTGGTGTAAAATAATAATTTGGAGTGTACAAGTGATCACCCGTGACGAATTCTGGTGGAGCCACAACTGCCTCCAATGCAACGGGCGATTATGCGCGCACGTCTATACAGATAAAATTTCCATGCAAAGTGAAGGCAGAGTGGGGAAGAAAATAGACCGAACTAGAGGAAAAAAGATTCATTTGGTCGGGACACTTCTTCTACGATCTAAACCCACCAAAGCATCCAAGAGCCCTTTTTGTATTTTTTTCCCACCCTTTTTAGACGTCCTAATTAGACGGAGTTAAGAATTTTACTACATAGGGGAGACCATGCATGCGAGCTAAGAATTTTCTATATAATTTCATTGGAATTTTCTTTCTCTATATAATAGGAGTAGAGTTGTTTTTTTCCTTTGCAGGATGACCACCCCTACTGGCCCCTTCCTAGCTCATTAAACTAAAATTTGTATCTAAATACTACTACAATAATAGATATGTATCACACTGAAAAGATTCACAAATGTCACGATTTTCAATGAAAGCGTGATAAAAAGTGGTGTTTAAATTTTTTATCTCAGTTTAAGTTCAAAGCTGAGATAAAAAGTGAGTTTTAGCGCGGAATAAAAGACCTCGCTCTTGTGGCGAGATAAAAGAAAAACAATCTCACCCTTGCGGCGTGATAAAAGATTTTAGGGCTGAAAAGAATGAGATAAAAGATCTCGCTCTTATGGTGAGATAAAAGATAAAAGACATCACCCTTGTGGCGTGATAAAAAAGAGTAAAGATCTCACCCTTGTGGTGTGATAAAAGATTTGAGGGCGGAAAAAAATGAGATAAAAGATCTTGCTCTTGTGCCGAGATAAAAGAGAAAAGGCCTCACCCTTATGGTGTGATAAAAAACATTAGCGTGAAAAAAAGTTGAGATAAATTATCTCACTCTTGCGGTGAGATAAAAAGCCTACCCATTTAGGCGGTCTTAATTTTCACGTGGGCGGGTTAATACTCATTTAGGCGGGTTTTGAAAAGTTATGTGTGGGAAACGATGTCATTTGAGGACTTCGAAAAGTTTTTTTTTTTTTAAATGTAAGAAGATAAGCCTTAATTACATTCACCCAAAAAAATCTTTACGTTTCATCTTCATCTTCACGCCTAAAAAGATCTCGAGAGAGAGAGAGAGAGAGAGAGAGAGAGAGAGAGAGAGAGAGAGAAGGCAAATCTCACGATTGGGTTCTACCAATGCCCAGTTGTTTCTTCGACGACGGGCGAGCTGTTCCACTAGCGCCCGATTTTCATGTGGGCGAACTGTGATCTTTATGATTTATTGTAGTGGTAAAACTTTGTTATTTCGAATGTCTTCCAAGTGTTTGACACATTAGGTAAAAAAACAATTATATTATTATGGCTTAGCCTTATCTGAAAATGATTAAAATCCAATTGGAAAGCCACCATTGAAATTGAAATTCAATATAAACACAAAATATATGTAAAATGGTTAGTTTATAAGAAAACAATCTAAAGTTTGTCCATAATGTTACAATCTGCGGGTTGTGATAATTTTCATAAAAATACAAAGCGTACACTACAAGAAAAAACACTATTGTCTACTAAATTTACTGACTAAAAACAAATTTTTCGCCCAAGAAAATCTTTTGGTGACCAACAACTAATTTTGATTGGCAAAAGATCTGTTGTCATATTTTAAAATTTTTTTAAACAATGTTTATATATGTATTTTTATATATTTTAATATCATGTTAATTGCATTTCAAAAAAATTCAGCAAATTTTAAAGAAAGAAAAAGTTTTCTTACTTTAGGAAGTAAGTATAAATATTTTGGTTTTCATGATGTAACAAAAGATCTTAGCTAACTTAGTGGTAAGGGCTTGGGAAATCAACCAATGGTGTGTGGGTTCGAAACTTGGCAATGACAAGAAAAGATGGTCTAGTAGATATAAAGAAAATATCACGCCCAATGATTTTTCATCTCAGAATGATTTTTCATCTCAGTTTATGGGTGTGTTCATTTTGAATTTTCAATCACGGCTATAAACCGTGATCTAAAGTGACTTATAATCACACATAGAAAAGAGAAACGATCATGGCCAAGAAAAACGATCACGGTTTATAACTGTGATAAAAGAGAAAGCCTGTTCGCCGTACGCGTGATTGTTTCTCTCTTTCAATCACGGTTATAAACTGTGGTAAAAGAGAGTGACTTACAATCACACTCAAATCCATCACGGTAGCAGGAGTGTGATGGAAAACTTATAATCACAGTCAATAGCTGTGATCTTTATGGTTTATTGTAATAGTGAAACTATTCTTGCTTTCTCTCGAAATTTTTCGGTGCCGGGTAGGTATATCACACGTGGTATCCGCTCGGCACATCCGGGCAATCCAATTCACTTTTGGACGGCTCGGATTGAAACCCTCTCTCTCTTCTCATCCCAACATTTTCTCTCTTATTTTTTTCCCTCCAAATCCGAGCCGTCTAAAAACACAATGAACAATTTAAATGTGCGAGCGGACACCATGTGGTATCCACTCGGCACTAAAAAAACACGATTACTAGTTTCTTCATGCAGGAGGGAGAGCAACTGATTTTATTTTATTTCCCAGCAAGCCAGCAACAAACCACAGAATTGCTTATCCAAAAAACACACAAAACAAACAAACCCCAGAATCAGTGAGAAGCTTTAAGGCTAAGAAACATTTTAACCCCTCTCAAACCCTAAAAAGCAGTGAATGAAAAATAGAATTTGAGCACAAAAGCAACCCAATAGCCACACATATAAAGCATAATAAAGCCTCTTCCTTTTGTTTGCTCCTTATTCTCATTCCACTCTCTCTCTCTCTCTCTCTCTCAACCCTCTTGTTGATGTAATTCTCCACTATATTCTCAACTTTTGCAAAAGATAAAGCTCATCAAGAAGCACAACCATGGTGTTTTCCTCCATTCCAGCTTATCTTGATCCTTCCAACTGGCAACAGGTAAGGCTTTGTTCATTGTGTTTCCATCTCTTCTTTGCACACAAAGCAAAAGAATTCAAAAGCTAATATTCCTACCCTTTTTTCTTGTATGCCTTCTTCTTTATTTTGAACATCTTTGCTTTATATCACTACAAGTTGAATATCCCTAGCTAACATCTCATTCTTGCTTTTGTTTGTTTATTTTCTTTTCGTTTCGCAGCAACCAAATCCTCAAGCTGGAGGTGGTAGCAATGGAAACACTCAATTTCCACCAATATCACCGCCTTCATCAGGCGGTGGAACTGGCTCAATCCGTCCCGGTTCGATGGCGGACCGGGCCCGGATGGCCAACATACCCATGCCAGAAGCAGCCCTAAAGTGCCCTAGATGCGAATCAACAAACACAAAGTTTTGCTACTTCAACAACTACAACCTCACCCAGCCGCGCCACTTTTGCAAGACTTGCCGGAGGTACTGGACTAGAGGCGGCGCCCTGAGAAACGTTCCGGTGGGCGGTGGTAGCCGCAGGAACAAGAGAAGCAAAGGATCAAATAGCAAAGGATCGAAATCTCCGGTCACCAGTACTGATCAACAAACATGTAGTACTGATTCCTCAACCAAAAGTATGCCAGGCCTTCCACCACAAATTCCACCACAACCGAGCTTCTTGTCGACTCTGAGTCAACTCACTGAGTTTGATGTTGGTGATCTTGGACTAAATTACAATGGGATTTCAGCACCACCCTTGGTGGCAACAAGTGGCATGAACTTCCAACTGGGAAATATTTCGCTTCGCGGTGGCGGTGGTTATATGCCAGTTGGGGGTGTGGAGCAGTTGCAATTGCAGCGACCACCAATGACCTCTCTGGGGTATGAACTTCCGGCCGGACTATACCCCTTTCAAGGTGGTTTAGAGCCCTCCGGTTATATCGGTGGAGGCGGCAGTAACGTGGTTCCTGATCAGTCCAAATTGCCTTGCACTTCAATGAAGATGGAAGAGACTTCTAAAGAGTTGAATTTGCCTAGGCCATGGCAAGGAAATGATCAAGACTGGAGCAGCACTGCTGGTAGTGCCGTTGCATGGACTGACGGCCTTTCTGGATTTAGGTCTGCTGCCACCAGTAATCTTAATCCTTAAACTTGATGCATATTGTCAAGCATATATATATATATATATATATAGTGCCTTCTTACAGCCCAAGATATTAGTTTACTACTACTACATGAACAAAATGAAATCCACCCTTGAGATTCATTTCTAGGGTGGAAATCCCAAATTTACTCAGGCCAAGATGGTGGATTTTTCGCCGTGGAGTGAGGCGTTGCTCCAAGATCGATCAACTGATGGAAACCCTAGAAATACTATGACGTCGTTCGAGCTTTTCGTTTCTTTTTTTTTTTTTTCTCTTTTGGTTATGTTTAAGCATGTTAATTTGGAGACAGAAATGATCATCAATCTGTGTACCAGTTATTATTATCCTAGCTTTGGGATCAATGATTTCCTTTTGTGATTCTCAGCTGAAAAAGGAAATCAATGCAGATTAATTTTATCTTCGTTTTCGATCCTTCGATAAACAGAGGGAATTGAATTCCTTGATCATCATGCATGTGGAGATTAATTTACTTAGCTAACTCATAGCGCCTGTCTTGATTAAAACTTTACCTTGACTTGTGATCTCTAGCTAGCAAATGAAACCATAAATTGTGTTCAAAATCAAAATCGTAACATATGCTAATACTAATTTTTTTTTTGTTGAATAAAATCTAGCTCTATGTTTTCGTGTGGCTAACAGAAGAATTGAAGCTCCTATTTCAATTTAATTTGCATGTTTTTTGTTTGGGTACTAAGATCTGTCTGCTGTAATAATTAATGTGACTTGTGAATAGTAATGCACGCACTGGTTGAATTGCCTATGCCATTTGTTAAATTTGTTGATGATACTCCCGTCATCGAATTGTTTGAATTCGACGATTGTCCTTTAAATTTGACGTGAACTGGAGAACAGTTTGGTGGTAAACGTAATTCAAAATATGTTAAAGCCCAATGCCAATCGATGTACGTAGATATAGTTATCTCTCATGACAGGGTTCTATCCCAGTAGCTAGTAATCCGTGGGAAAATGATAACAAGGTTAGAAACTTATGCACATGTAAGCAGTGAATAACGGTAATAGAAGTGGTGCGGTGGTGTGATGGGAGTTGCGGGTGACTGCTGGTGGTTGCTGGCGGTTTCTTAGCTAGCGGTTGGTTTGCCGGTTGGGTTGGGGGTGGCGGTTTTGGTTAGTGGCGTAGCCAGAAATCTATGTAAGTGGGGGCATTTTTTAAACACATTTCAACCGAAAAATTGCTTACTAAGCAACGTTAAAATGTTTGTGCTAAGAATTAAAAAACCTAACATATTTATTAATATAGTAAACTATATAGAATATAAAAACAATCGAATTGCTTGAATTGTCCCATCGTGAAGTCTAAGAGCAATTCACTATACAATATTTAGCAATATTGCTCCCATTGTTAATAATTGCTAAAGTATAAAACGTATAGCCCATGCTTTAGGCATTTTTGAATTTTGGACATTATGCATTAGAGAGTTCCAATTAGTAAGTGACTGCTATTTTTCACATTAGACATCTCATTTCGCCAGTGTAATGACAATGTTCAAAAATGTGAAACAAAAAATTGAGAATAAAATGATATTTGACATATCCTAGAAAGATTAAAAGTAAATTTATGAAACACAATTAACTAGACAAAATACAAAATATACATTTTAAAATCTTAAATTTAAAAAAATAATCGAGTGGGGGCGCGTGCCCCCGCTCGTCCCATTCTCCCTCCGCCACTGGTTTTGGTGGCATATTGGGGTGGGTAGGCTCTTCTTCTTCTTCTTCTTCTTCTTCTTCTTCTTCTTCTTCTTCTTTGTCATTATTGTTGTTCTATACTTGTTCCAATGGGTGTGGCCGGCTTGTCCCAATGAGTACTTTCTTGATTGATTTCTTGCCAATCTAAGGATTAGGTCTTTGGTCCTTGCGTACAGAATTATTCTTAGATTTAGGAATATTGCTCTTACATTTAGGGATATGATGTCATCAACCCTTCTTTCTTTAATCTTTGTAACAATTCCAAAAATAAAATAAAAAATTTCCGTTCAAAAAAAACATTAGAAGGATCATTTTTTTGGGAATGCAAAGTTGGTTTCTTCTAAATTAATTTAATTTGTACATTTTACCTTTAGGACCCCATTATAAGGCCATCCACAGTGGTATAATCAAAAATCAATTGTTTTTAAAGTTAACAATGTTGGTGCAAAAGATGGCTCACAATGATATAATCAAACTTAGCAATATCCTTAGAAATAATCAAATTTTGGATTTTGGATAACCAAAACTAGCACCCTTTTTCAATAATCAAAATTTGTGGACTCCACACAACATAAGTTAAGTAGTTCTAAAATTTTGTATACAAGTGTGTTTCAATTGGTATTTTTTTCTTCTCTTCTTCGTCTACTCTATATCTTCTTCACTTCACTTCACTCACAAACTATTTCTTTTTCTTTCCTTCAAAAAGTAAAACTCATATCTCTCGATCATTTACAATTCAACCCATCATCGCCGAAATAAGGTATTTCACTATTCTTCCCCGTTTCTATTTTTTTTCCGCAAAAAAATTCATAATAGGAGAGAAGAAAGTCACCGATTTTTCTCCAAAATTAAGAGAGGAAGTCAATATATTTTTGCAAAAAAAAAAGTAAATGGAGGGAAGTGAATGACATGAAACAGATGAGGAGAGAGAGTGAAATTGTAGTGGACCCGTATTTTGGTTATGGACTAGAAGTGACCATTGTGAAACTCAACATTGTTAAGTTTAGCAACTTCTTAAGTGAATAATCAAAAGTTGATGTGTCAGCTTTTGGTTATCTTTTTTTTATTATGGATGACCTAAGATTGATATCACACAAAAGCCTTGTGTTTTTCTTGAAAAAAAGTTGGCTACATCTACATATGAAATTTTTTTTAAAATAAATTCTTTACACGCCTTGTAGGGCTTCTTTTAATATCCTTCAAATAGATTACAAAAAATTCCTTCACATCACTGATCGGTAATTCTATTGTAAGAGGGCTTCTGTACGTATATCATTAAAATTGGCCACAAAATCGTTTTGCGACTCCTCAGGTACGTGGCATAGTAGATTCTATTAGGGTTGTGATACTGTGAACCTAGATATATACGCAATGTTTGTCATCTCGACTAACATACGATGTGATCTATATATCTTCGGTCACGTAATGTCGTTTTCCTTTCTATATATAATCATAAAGTATGTTTCTTTTTTCTTCTTCTTTTTTTATTTTTTATTTTTTTTTTAAATGAGCTTGTAAGAGTGTGCATGTCATAATTTATCCATAGTGGGTGAAGTAGCAAATTTGGTAATGAAAAGGTATATTTCATCATCCTTTCCTTGCTTGTGCTACAAATACGACAAGTATATATCACCTATTTCCGGAATGCTTTTAGAGCATTCCCGAAGAGGGTGACTTAGCTAGCTAGTTACTTTTTCATATCACCAAAAAATTATTTTTTGTTGAATAGTAGTTACATGTTAATGATTGGGACATAAGGCTCGGTTTGGTTAGATTGCATGTTAATGGTTGATTATATTTCCGTATTTCGGTTTAAACGAGATTACGTACTCCTCTTTTATTAAATAGTTACTGGATCGATATTGAAAAATCCCTTCACTAAGGTTTAGTGTTCTTGAAATGGTGAAGTGGTATAATTAAAATGCTAATTGATCATGTCCTTAATTAATTTCATGCAAGATATATATATATATATATATATATATATATATATAGGATTTCATCATTGTGTAAATATATATTCCATTGTATGGAGAGCATTTTTTTCCCCATGATAACGAACTTAATTAGATAAAATCTTGGGCAATGACAATGAGAGGTACCAGATAGAGACACATGCAGGAGCCTCAAAAGACAAAAATGCCACTTAATTCCGCACAAAATATACTCTTCAGATTTTCCAATTAAAGTACCGATTATGACCAAAGTGCTTTGAACATTTGGTTATAACTTTCTGGTGTCAAAGCCTGTAAAGACGGCAGGACTGATTTCGACTCGTACGTAAAAGAAATTTTAACGTTGAAAATTGCTAATTGTTTCAAAAAAAAAAAAAAGCATATATTTTAAAACTAAATAATCAATATAGACATATGTTATACATAGATTACTTTAACTTTATTGAAACAATAGTAAAATATATACTACTCCCTCCGTCCCTAAGTATTAAATTTTGCAATATAGTAAACGAAATGTTAAGTGGCGCAGTGGTGGGAGCTGTGGTAGTTTAGGAACCGGAAGTCTTGAGATCGAGTCAGAGTTTAGGAACCTGAAGCCTTGAGATTGATGAGTCGGAGCAATAGCAAAGTGGAAATAATTTTTCAAGTTTGATCACGTTCGGTGACGAAAATTTCCGTTGCCATAACTGTCATACCCTTTTGCGCCAAAACTAATCTTTGTCGCCAAAAACTATAGCGGCGAATTTTGTGTCGGGGGAGTCGAATTTCCTTTGTCGTCAAAAACCGTGTTTATTGTGGTAACTTACTATCTACACTCCAAAAATGAAGTGCGAAAATCAATCTCTGTACATGTTCCAATCATACATGTGCCTTTTTAGAGATTTCCCAAGTCATTTCTAATACGAAAATTAGTCGACCCCGCCACCCTCATTTCTCATTTTGAAGCTAAAGCCATATGAGTATTAAAAGCCAGGCAGTTATTCAATGCTAACATCATGTTCACCTAGCCTATATATATCTTCATTAGAAATTGGGGAATGATGCTGTGAAGTGATGTACGCAGCACCGTGCTGCACACTTCTGAGCCGTCAAATCATGCATCTGATGGCTCGTATCTCATCTCGGCAATGAATGGCTTTCGATCGTTGGTTGCCGAAATGAGATCCGAGCAGTCAAATGCATGATCCAACGGTCGAAGGTGCGCAATACAGTACTGCGCACGGCACAGTACCAACTTGAAGTCTTCATAAGCATCCAATGATTCAAGCAAATGGATAGAAAAAATTGAAAGGACAAAGTGGAAACCTATGATGGTGTTACTTTTTCTCTTTGTATAAAGAGCCATGGAATTGACCATATCCATATGCATGTGAAGCTTACTTATGATGTGTTTTCATTAAAAATAAATAAACTAAAAATTTAAAGCATTTTACCATTTCGTTTTCACTAACGAAAAAGTTTCAGCATTTTACCAACCCGTTTTCACTAACAAAAAAAAGTAGTAAATAAAAACTTTTTTTGCATGCTACAGTAAGTATACTCACAAATCCATCAACAACTTATTCATTATCGGAAACAACTTGACATTTCTCAACAACTGATTCATTACCAAAAACATCTACAGTAATAATTTCTCAACCACAAATCAAAATATATAAATTTTTCACTACCGAAAACACCCCTATTGTTTTTCGAACCTTTTGGATTTTTTGTACTGTTTGGCTATGATAATATGTTTAGCTTCTTAAAAAAGGAATTTATTTTATGTGAACAATTCGTGCATGCAGCCCACTAACAATCTAGCTTTGTCTTTATTACTTTCAAAATGACAATGACTTGTTAAGTCCAAGTAAGCATGCAACCCTGCTATGTAAATAATTATTTATGCATAATAGAATACGTTGACGGAAAAAAAAATGTCCTTCATGAGAAATTGTTATCTAATACTCCGTGTCACTTTAAATATTCTTTAGAGAAATTCGTGCGATTTTAAACCTTAAAAAATACTCCCTTCGTTCATTTTTAAGTGCTCTGCTTCGTAACTCCAACTTATTAAAAAAACATCATCATTATATCTTTCACATCATCTTTTTTCTCCACTTTCCCTACTTACCCATCATCATTACACTTTTACTCAATTATTTTTTAAAATGGAATCTACTTTTAGGGACAAAATAGACAATGAACCAACTTTTACCCACTAACTTTACAAAATGAACATTTATTAAGGGACAACCCAAAATGGAATACTGAACTCTAAATAAGGGACGGAGGGAGTATATTTTTACATTTTTTTTCCTTTCACCAAATTAAAGTGCTCATTGAGTATTTTAATTAATAAAATAAAAAATAATATGTAGAAATACTTTTTTTTTTGGGGTTTGAAAGTGCACGAATTTTCATATGAGACATTTAAAATGAAACGGAGGGAGCATCTATTGCTGATTCTTCATTTTCGGTTTCCATTTCATATTGCTACATACTTAGATATTCATTATTGGTATGTTATGCACTTCGAACCAATTTCGGAAGGATATGTAAATCTCTCTCTCTCTCTCATCAAAATCTTTGCTTGCTAAAATTTCATGTAATCATGCATATTGTACATGCACTTTGAATGGGTACAATGATATACAAGGAACAAGTTCTGAAATAGTTCTCGAGTTTTTTTTTTATAAATGAAATAAGAAATTTTTGTTAAATTTTGAATTTGTTATAACGACTAAAGGGAACAAGTATTTGACGGCATTATATCCCTACACAAAGGTAAATCATTTGCCAATACGAGACACTAATCCGAAATGAGCAAGATGTCAACCAAGAAAACACTCATTGGGACAAGCCCACACTTAAAGAGCAAAGCCCATAACACCAAATTCGGACAAGCCCAAACCAAAAGAAACCCTAAATCTATCAACAGAAACAGATCCACGTACCGCCCCTACCCAGCACCGTCCTCATCCCAATTACCACCGTTCTCGAGTTCATCGTTATAAAATTGATATGAACAAATACAGGCCCTTTCGCCCTAAACGACCAAGATTAATGAAAACCTCCCAATATCAGCAACTCCTATAGATATGGGAGTTTATTCTGATTTTAAATGGGCTACCGGCCAGTGAAAAGCAATATCATGGTCTTCAGGAATTAGTCGAAATGCATTTAAGTTGACCCGAACGTGTTCAGTTACGAAAAAAACATATTGGGTCGTTCTATTTTTGTAAAGTTTGTGAGTGCGTTGTCTTCTGGTAAGTTCTTCGTCATGCAAAAGAAACCCGGCTTAATTGATATATACATGCACGCACTAGTGATATGTTACTTCTTGATACAATTATTGGGCAGGATTACGATAGCTATGTATCATGGAGCAATCTAGTGGTACGTGGCTCAACAAGAAAGAGGACACAATTTAAAGTTGGCCAAACCGTTACTCCATGATAATTCAACCAGAAAGGCAACGATATTTTATCAGACTTCTTGTGGAAGTAATTCTAAGGATATTAGTTAGTCTTTTAGAATGACTTAGCCACCAAGAGAGACTCTCCTGTCACATATATATACAGTCAGTTTTCCGTGAGGGAGTTCGCATTTTAACTAAAATACGGATCTTTCCATTTCTCCAATTTTCCAATCGAATTTCGATGATCCGAGCCGCTCAATGTGATCAGAACGTGATTTTAAAGATACTTGCGTAAAAATCAGGAAAAAAAATGACCAGAAAGGTCTTCATCTGAACGATTTTTTATTGAACGATTAAAAAAAATTGCTCAAATCAAGCCCTTCACGGTCATTTTTTTTGTCAATTTTTTTTACGGTACCCTTAAAATCACGTTTTATACACATTGAGCGGCTCGGATCATCGAAATTCGATTGAGAAAGAGAGGTCCCCAAATGAGGTGGTCCTCATTTGAAACTTTCCCTATATATATATATAAATGTATACGCGATAAAGCTAAGGGAACTGACCAACCCCATATCGATGAGTTACCGACAGGCACGTTGGGTTCACTCTGGGTCCTGCAAGGATGATTCAAGACGTTTAATAAAAAAATTTTAAAAAAATCGGTGGGTCCCGTGAAAAATCAGCTAAATCCGATATGTATAGGTGCTCGATCCGATTTTTCATTTTTCCCTGAAATCTGAATGGAAAAATAGAAGATTAATTGGATCAAGAACCATAACCTACACATATCAGATTGAGGTAATTTTTCATGGGCCCGCTCAATTTCTTTTTAATATTATTGAACGGCTCAAATCATCCGTGTGAGCCCCGCGTGCCCATCGGCAAGCTATTGGTCGGTACCAATAGCAGGGTTCATATATATTTATATATACACACATGTGCAGGGTTAAATCACGCAATTACCTCAATACAAAATGCATGTAGATCACTGTGATTAACTTAGGCAACGGATCGGAGTCATTAGGCACAAAATGATCAATTTTTATTTTTATTTTTTTTTATAATATAGGATATCTTGAGCCGCTTCTACACGCACCTCGGGTTTTCCGTGAATTCAGTGGTTGATTTTGTCTTCAAGGGTCGCCATGCATCACGAGTTATTTAAATATGCATGCATGCATCATATATTCATATGTGCATGGACAGGATGTTTTCATGGGGAAGCATTTAGCCCAAGTTGCTTTAATTATTTGCTTTGCCTTTTCGCTTCCATTATTGAGTCCTATATGTATATATATGTCTACAACATAGAGCATTAGAGCCTAGAATTTGACCAGCTTTCCATTTAATTAAGTAAGTAAAGAACCCGAATTTCCGTTTGACCCAAAAAAAAAAAGTAAAGAACCCATTTTGAATTACTTTTATGAGGAAGATTCATTAACTTTGGAAACGAAAGCCATCATGAGTACTGTGGCTGTGACATGCATCACCATAGTGTAGCTCACGACAGAGAAAAGTGTTTGTTAGTGCGCCTACAATTCCTGAGTCCTAACTATTTATGTTAGTAGTAATATCTAATTTCAACAATGCAATGATGATCAATAATTGACAACTACATTGTCATGAGTACTATATTATGGGGGTGTTCTATTTTTACAAAAAGTATTTTTTTTTTTCAAAAGAAGGTAATTTTAAACTCAAATATAATGAAAATGAAAATAATAATAATTTTTTTTGCGCCGTTTAAAAGATTTTAATGAGATCTATCAAATAAGATCCATATTGGTAGAAAAATTATTTTCGTAAACACATAATATTTGAGTTTAAAATTACCTACTTTTTTAAAAAGTACTTTTTTCACAAAAGTGGAATGACCCCTATGCCTGGATACAATGGCCCCTATGTCTGGATACATGTATTAGTACTATAATTTATGATGGGTGCTGGTGCACTAAGCTGAATTGGGTTTATCAATATATGCAAGTCTCCTACCGGTAGTTAAGTGGTAGGCACTATATACTTTTACACATTTGGCAGGGATTTAAGCCTCTGTAAATTAACTATGTTGACCTTCTCCGAGCTAGAAAAAGAGATGTGGATATCAATATCAGTATTATAGTGTTGGAGTTATTATTTTATTAACAAGCCCTTCGACCTCAATTTCGGAAAAAAAGCTCCTGCGACCGATAGATCTCATGAAGTTCAGGCGGCGCTGAACCAATATTAAGGCTCCATTTGTTTCAATGTCCAACATTTTACAACGTAAAATATTTACCATGGAAAATGATTTTACAAAAAATAATATTTATGTCTTTGTTTTTTGGTATTTGGTTGGCACTGCAAAAATAATGTAAAAAAAGAAGAGAATTTTGCCTTAATAAACCAAAATTGGACTTGGTCTCGCATGTTTGCAAAACACTGACGACTCAAACATATGTATATATACACTGTCTATGCATAGTTATAGCCTATAGGCATATTTGTATAGGGACAGAGGAACAGGGTAGTTGCAATTTGCTAGTCTAGACATTGGTTTGAGCGAGGGTTGGGCCCGTAGGAGCACGAAAAAACTAGGGAAACCAACCAAATGGTGGCCCAATTTTGTACCGACGCCGTGCGGGGTCCACTCCGGATCCCGCGCGGATGATTCGAGCCGTTCACAATAAATTTTAAAAATTTTTTTGAGTGGGCTCGTTAAAAATCAGCTTAATCCGATATATGTAGGTGCTCGATCTAATCTTCACATTTTTTTAAAATCGGAAAAAATGGGAAGATTAAATTAAGGACCTACACATATCAGATTGAGCTGATTTTCCATGGGCTCGCTCATTGTTTTTAAAAGTTATTAAACGACTCAAATTATCTGTGTAAGACATGAAGTGAGTCCTGTACAGCATCGATGCCAAATGAGGCCCCCTTTTGTCCTTGGCTTTAGCACGTCTCGTAGGAGCATGAGGCAATGTTGAACATGAGTCCCAGAAATAACTTGCGGGATTTTTTGGAGGAAAACATTTTCGTCCATGTAAGGAAGAATGTTTTACGTGTATAATAATCTTGGCACTTTTTTTTTCAACTAAATAATGGAAAATGAGTAAAATATTTTTTACATACAAACAAACGAAGCCTAAGTATTTGGATACTTTTTCTCTGAATTGGCATAGTAAAGGTTCTTCTGCATAAATAATATACTCATTAATTACTTCTTCTTTTTTTCCTGGTATTGAGATTCTTACTTCTTTTTGGAAAAAGACCTCTTCGATCGATGAAAATGAACTGAGCTGTCTAGTTAGCCCTTTTGTGGGCCCTTCCCAGGCCCATTTGGTTCGTTCACGATTTATAGAGCTTTTCGTTATCAACCACGCCAATAATCAGATTAATCGGACATTGATTAATATAATTTTGGAATGCCAATTCTTGAGATTAATTGGTTAAATTATTCCAGTTCGGTGTTGTAATCTTGGGAAAAAAATCTGGAAAAGTTTCTAAGAGGGGCAAACAACCAAGATTTTGGTATTAATCTTTGGGTGTGTTCCACTAATTAAAATAAGTACTTATTTTTTAAATTTTTGACAGCATGACATGTTTTGTAAAATAAAAAATAAGTACTCAATCCATGCCTTCAATCTCCCCGATGTTGTTTGGAGCCTTGAAAAACAAATGGGCCGGGCGCAAAATTAGAAGAAGGTGTGCCTTGCCAATCTCACCCAGCACAGACCAAAACAAGAAGCCCACATATAGTGGCCTTCATTCCCATGTATACCTGAACCCCCCACTTGAAATCGTAAGAAATAAAAAAATGTTGCCAAATTTCTGAAAAATACTAGAACACGGGGAAATTGATTCAAACTTTACCAACTACAACTAATAATTTTGATTTTCGCCGAGAAAAAAAAAAAAGAAAAGAAAAACACAAGGACGAGGATTTGACTATCAAGGTGACCAAAAACATGGGTGGGAAGAAAAAAAAATTGATTACTTAGTAGAAATTTTCCTGAAAAAATGTGTTTGATAGATGACGCCAACCCTTTCACTTCTAGAGTTTCTTGGAGATTACGTCGACGAGTGTACTGCCCTTGCCTATATACATATGCATACCCCTATGCACTTTTGCCCAATATATGTGCATAAAAGCCTGGTAAAAATGGTTCTTCTATTATAAGCAGGCCACGTAATATTTGTACTGGGACCAAGTCACGTAATTGATAAGCACCCGAGAATGTAATGTAGGGTGCGCTAGTATCTAGTTTTAGTTTATTTTATCACTTAAATTAGTTGTTTTGATTGTTTTTTGCTCGCGAGGTATTTCGGTTTCGTTTTGTAGGAAATCGCCTAATAACGGAGCTTTAAGGCCCGACAGTGCTCAACACCAAGGCAAAGCAGCCAACGACTCTTGATGAAGACCCGATGTCAGCCAGGGCAGAAGGCAAGGCATGGCAAAGATGGCCCGACGGCTAGCAAGGCCAGAAGCTGAAAAGCCCAGGATTACAAAGCAGTGTTGACACAAGGTTTTTCCGTATCAATACTGGTTGATTTTCTGCGACCCATTAGTGATGGACGAAAGTGATCCGGTATCGATACACCATTTCCTTGTATCGATACCAAATGCCCACGTAGCAGATTTTTGGAGCATCTTCTTGGAATATTCTGTGTGCGTATCATGAAGAATATAAATAGGAGTGATGTCATTGTACCAAACAAGTAGGAATATCTTGTATTGCATATTTTTAGATCTAGAGCTAGATTTGAATTGTTTTTACTTGTTCTTGAGTGTTCTTCATTTTCAGCCCTCTATTTCTGCATTTTCTACCTTAATAAATTAGTTTTTGACCTTGTTTCCTTCATTAAAATTGTTTATAATTGCCCGATCTATCAATATCTCTAGTTTATTTCATGTCTTGTGCTTTTAATATGTTAGCTAGATTTTTGCTTGCTCTTATCTCTCTAGATATGTGTGAGTAGTTTTCCAAGGTTAGGTCATGGGGTGATTAGCACGTCATGGCTCGAGTAAAATTGCATTTTTCACCATAAAGTTTGAATCTTTGGTTCGAAAATCGATGTGGGGCTTGGATTTGTTTGTCAAATTGCTAAGGTGTTAACCTCCTTGATCATGTGTAGGTAAGAGCGTCGCCTACTTACCACACATGATGTTAGAGCTTTGTCGCTCGAGACAATTGTTAAATGAATTCTATAGCTAGCTTAATATTCGAACCATTTTATCTTCTGGATTAAGAACCTTAGTTGAGTAGCTTAAACTGCGTAATTAGGTGAGAAATGTGACTTGACTTGACTCGTGGGTGTTAGTTGTTCCTAGACCTAACCTGCTCTTTATCCTAATTTATTCTCGTTTAATTTACCCTTTTTACTTTCCACCGCAAACGTAAAACTAAGTTGGTTGTCTAAAAGCCAGAAACCCTACTTACTTCTACAAATCCAGCAAAGCCGTATTAATTTTTCCATTGGGTACGATCTCGGTCTTTCGAATTATTATGCTTCAATTGGACGTTTATACCCTACGCTTGGGGTGATCTTATTGGATATATCGACGAACGAAGCAGTAATTTTTTTTCGGAAGAGAAAACAAAAAGAGACTTGTTCTCTATGACTGTTTTTTTCTTCTTGGAACTTGGTTGGTTTTATTAGGTTATTATTACTATTATTCAATTGAGTTCTACATGACGTTCCAAAAAAAAAAAAAATTAACTTTTAAAAAATGAAGTGACTTTTTAATCTAAAAAAAATCCTGAACTTATTTTGGAAGTACAACAACAACAACAACAACATAAAAAAAAAAAAAATGGTAATTGGAAGTACAACAAATTAGGACAGAAGAGTTCTCAACTTTTTAATGGAAAGCCCAACCAATGGGCCGAACTGCCGAACTAATTGTTAAACAAGTATTAAGGCGTTGTTCCGCTAAATTTTTTTTGTCCATACTAAAATGCTGAAAGTCACAGTTTATACTAAAATGTTGAATTTTTTTTTTTGTTCCTCTTAAATTTTTTCACAGTTTATAGCTAGAGTCTTTTTCTCTTTTCTAAAAAATGTTCTAAAAGCTTATACTCTCTTTCAAAAATTCCAAAAAAGCCCTCAACGAAATGTAGCCTAAGAATATAAAAAAAAAAAAAATGACTATAGTGTTCACAAATTAGAAGAATCCTCCAGAACAAAAGGGGAGGAAAGGTACCGTCGTTAGTATTTCGTTAACTAATATAATTATAACTTGAAGTATGAGAAGGCCTTGTCTTGTCAATTGTGTCCAGGTCGTGACACTCCTATATTGACGTTAACCCAAACCCAAACTGCGTGAAATGTTTTGTGTTGTGTTCAGATTGACATTGTTATCCCCTAAATGAAGAAAAAAAATTGATTACTTAGTAGAAATTTTTCTGAGAAAATGTGTTGACAGATGGCGCTTCTCCATTTTACAGTAATTCTCCATTTTTTCTTTATATTTTCATTTTTGTTAAGCTTCTTTGTTGTTTTTCTTCCAATCCATAGGAGTAAAACACCCATTCCAAATGAGAGATGCTACATACACTACCATCCAACTACTACACCATCCACTACATGTTTTGTAGGGCCTATTCCGGGTCTCAAAAAAATACAAAAAAATATCCATAAATTTTAGAATAATATTTTATGTGGCCCTGTAAAAAATCAGCTCTAACGGATATAGGTAAGTATTATTTCTTGATTTGTATTGGCAAAACTGCTCAACTGCACTATTTCACCCCTACGAATCAAGAAATAATACTTACCGATATTTGTTAGAGCTGATTTTTTACATGGCCCCATAATATATTATTTTAAAATTTAATAACATTTTTTTGTATTTTTTTGAGACCCGGAATGGGCTCTACAAAGCATGTAGTGGATGGTGTAGTGGTTGGATGTAGTGTACCTAGACTTAGTGATTTCGAATTATCCAAAAAAACAAAAAAACCATCAACGGTCACCAATTCAAAATTGCCCTGCGTCGTTTCTCCCCAAATTGGGCCGCGCCTGCCCGTATCCCAACCGCCAATTCAAAATCTCTCTCTTAATAATAATCCACTTTGTATATAATAATATTTTTCCGTTAATTGCACGTTACTGACCAGGACCACTTCGACCTCATCTTCAACCGAATCGACGACATCAAAGTCCTTGGTGCTCCTCCTCATCTTCCCGCAGCGTCGACTGCCTTCTCCGACCTCCTTGGCGCCCTCCTCGATCGCCCCCATCGCCAAGCCCTTCCCAATAAGATGAAAACCGAGATATAAGTATCTTTCTCCGTTGGATTTGAGTCAATTTATACTGCAATTGACTACTTCATATATAATAATCTACTATGTATATAATAATCTTGCCAGTTCTGTAATGGTGATAATTGTGGTTTCCATATAATAATCCCACTTTCTCTATAGGAATCTGTACTCGACCCAACCAGTTTTGGACCATTTTAAGCTATTTCGATTTGTTGAATAGAAACTGGTCTACAAGAGCAATGAATTCAATGCTCTAAAAGACGGCAAAAATTCCCCAGCTTTCTCTCACATCAAAAGTTCAAAACCCTAACTTCAAATGTCCCAATCAAAAACCCATCACCATCAGCACCAGCCAAAACCAATGCCGGCCGAGTCAAGCCCAGGGCCACCAAGGCCGCTTTGATTAATTAGTGACTAAATTCTGATACTTATTCGTGAATAATCAATGAAAATTGCGAAGTGAATTTTGATTTCTGGTATCTTATTTCAATGTCCGATTGTTGATCTCTCACTCACCAAAATGGAAGAGATGAACTTTGCAAGTTGAATTCTTTCTGTTTCAGTAAAACTGCTGCTTGCTTTTTCTGATCCTAACTTTTTGGTGTAGGTCGCATCAAAAGATCTCGTGAATAACCTCCGCCTCCACACAAAAAAAAATTGGAACATTGATGACAAAGTATATAGGATTGTACAGAAACCTTGTTTTGCAGGCTTGCTGAAATTGAAATCTCGTGTCACACATAATATGCATTTACTTTCATAGATTGCTACAATGAAGATACTAGGAGTTTTAGGTTTAACAAACATAATTTTGTTTATAGTTTGGAGGATGTACTATACATCACGGGCTTGCCAGTAGATGGCTTGGCTGTTGAACATAATACTGAGGGAACTTATGCTGAAATTTGTTCCAAGTATCTAGCTAAGAACGGTTGTATAACAAATAGTAGTGAGGTATGATTCAGTTGGCTAAAGAAACATTTTGAAAAGGTTTCGGAAGAAGCAGAGAAAAATTCCCCCAAAATCCTACCGTTTGTCAGGGCTTTTCTAATGTTCATTCTAGGGAGTGTGGTGTATCCCACTAAATCAGGAGACACAGTGTCGGTTCGCTATCTTCCGCTCTTGAAAAATATGGATGAAGTGGACAAGTATGCATGGGGTGCTAGCCAGCTAGTGCATTTGCACAAGTCGCTATCCAATTGCCAAAAAAAAAAAGCAAACAAAGTCGATAGTGGGCCACACATACTCTCTGTTGGCAAGGATATATTTCATGTGTTGACGGTTATTGTTGTATGTACAACGGAAATTGCACCTACAGTTTT
The DNA here is from genome assembly GCA_025413875.1 of Rhododendron molle. Taxonomy (NCBI): domain Eukaryota; kingdom Viridiplantae; phylum Streptophyta; class Magnoliopsida; order Ericales; family Ericaceae; genus Rhododendron; species Rhododendron molle. The sequence goes on from CM046391.1 coordinate 50,844,693, forward strand.
CTGTTTTGTTTTCCAAATTTTTGCAATGGAGCACATCCCAAAGTTGGCATTGCATTTAACTGGGGCTACTCTGGAGGAACACAATGCCAATCTTCCAAAAAGCTTTTCATTGTTGGTGGGTTGGGCAGAGCTCTTGGAGAAGTCCGCCAATAATGCTTGGAAAGCTAAGGATAAGGTTATATTTAAACAAACTTTGAACAAGATATATGAAGGGATGGCGGGTGATGATGAGTTGGATGGCTCCAAGGTAGGTCTCCATTCAAAATTTTTTAATCAGTCAAGGTTCTCATAAAACTGTCGTAGACGAGTTATTGTTCTCTTCTGTTTCTTGTAGATTGTTTGGCTGCCTTACACGAGATTAAGGCCTCTTGATCAATTCCTGCCATCATATTGCATTGGGCAATAGAAAATGGGTATGTCTCTGACAATCCTCATCTGTTTCAAAAGATTTGCTTACCAACGCTCTGACATAAGTCCCAAGCAATTTGGTTTGAAGGAATCTAGCTTGTTTGCAGCGTCCATTGGTCGAGTTAGGAAGATTAAAGAGATGGAACGGGCGTACAAAAGACTTAGGCAAAGATGAGAAGCATAACACATACAAGCAGGAGTGGGAGACGCGCAAGATATGATTGCCTGTATGTGTTATGCCTCTCATCTTTGCCTAAGTCTTTTGTACGTCCATTCCAACTCTTTAATCTTCCTAACTCGAGCAATGGACGCTGCAAATAAGCTAGATTCCTTCAAACCAAATTGCTTGGGACTTATGTCAAACAGGATTTCTTCAAACTAATTGCTTAGCCTTATGTCGGGGTGGTGGTAATCAAATCTTTCGAAGCAGATGAAACAAAACTCCCCTTCTCATTCTATCGTTTTTGACAACTTACGAACTCGGCGATTCATGTTGCTTTTCGTGTTCTTCGATTGAATAGGCTTGAAATTGATCGATTGAATGTTCAATTTCAGCAGACATATATGTGATTGCATTCATAGTTACTGTCACTCGGGTAATTTACCGAGGAGTATTAATCACACTCACATTGTGTTGATCCTTAAAGTGCAATCTCCAATGAACATGGGGTAATTGCGGTCAATTAGTTTATGTAACACAGTGTATAAAGTTATGTCGAAAGTGTTTGTGAATCGATTAAAAAGATTTCTTCTAGAGATTATCAGCGATAGTCAATGTGCTTTTGTTGGGGGAAGGGTGATCTCAGATAATACGATTCTTGTCCAGGAAGTCTTGCATTATATGAAGAATTGTCGATATGGGAACAATTGATTGGTGGCGTTAAAGTTAGATATGAGCAAGGTGTATGATAGAGTAGAATGGGGTTTCATGGAAGCAATTATGCGAAAGATGGGATTCGATGAGATTTGGATAAAGTGGATTATGGGATGCGTAACATTAGTGACCTACTCTCTTTTGCTCAACGGACAACCTTTTGGGTTCATTCGACCTTCAAGGGGAATTCGCCAAGGGGATTGTTATCCAGACAACAACTTAGAAGGCGGGGGGGGGGGGGGGGGAATAGGGTTGCTAATTAAAAATTACCAATTAAAAACTACAAAGGCAAATAACTAATTGGCAAATAACTAATTGGCAAATATAGAGAGAGAGTTAAGAAGCGCAAAACCAGTTTATAGTGGTTCGGTCTGAATTTGTCCACAGTCCAGCCTACTCCACTTCTCTCAAAGTCAATCGCTTGAAGGTTCCACTAATAAAAATGAAATTACACCAGTAAACCTTGTGGGCGTTTACAATTACCGCCGTTCCTAGCTTTCCAGAGGAACTAGACAACCGCAAGGATTTGAAGTACAAAATCCTCAAAAACCCCTTCCAAAGACAAAACCTCTGTTTTTGGAATTTTAGAACCAGTGTTTGATTTGTCAAACACTTAATCACTCAAAAGATAATAGAATTTGTAACTCACAATTACAACACTCCTCAAAGAGTAATTATACCAATTTAGCTCACAAATTTTTCAAAGTAATTGTATGAAAAATGAAGTGTAGGAGAGGATGAATATTGCTCTGAGTGTTTCTCTGGTGAAGCTTGGTTGTTTTGTATCTTGTAGCTGCTGAACCTCTTCCATTTTATAGATTGAATATTTGAACCGTTGGAAACATTTCTGTTGAGCAGAAATCTTCTAGCTGAAGGCTAGATCTCCATTAAAAGCAATAGGGATACGTTGAGCTGTATATCTTCAGCAGAGTTTGATTTGCAACGTTCTTGAGGCTTAAATGCGCAACTCCAAAGTTAACAATGGTGGGAAGAAAACACAACTGGAAGCCCTCCCTGCTCAAATAGTTCGACCACTTGTCCAACTGAGCAACTAAGATATGCTGTCCACTTCAATGAACTGATATGGCCTTTGGAAAATAGGTTCTAATATTAAAGTGTGGGGGCCAAAGGCAATATTTAAGAGTTAATAAATCCATGGACCAAGAATTAGATTAAAGGGCAAATTTCAGTTTGACCCCTCTTGGTTTGGGCCGGGTGCGGATACACCCCTCCCCCTTTGAATATCACCACATAACACCCTGTGGTTTGTGGACTGATGTGCACATCTGACTCTATTAACAGAACTTGTAAAATGACTATAATGCCCTTGTCTTCTTCCTCATCCCACCGCTACCCCAGCTCTCTCTCTCTCTCCCCCTCAATTCAGTCTGCTCCTCCTTTCCACACCACCGTCTCAATTTCTTGAATTCAATAGATCACTCTCTTCGTCACCATCATCATCTCCTGACCCAACCCTTCAAGGGGCAGCCATGGATTCCACCATTTTATTTTTTGTATTTTTCTAACCCAAATCGGTCAATAGAAGGTACCAATTTTCAAGCTCTAACCCAAACAAATACCATTCATTCAAAAGCCCTCTTCTTGGATCAAAAATTTAACAGTAGAAGCCTTAATAACAACGAGACGCAGAATTCTTACACATCCCATCCTGCCTTTTCACAGCTTTCTTGAGCTTCATCTCTAAAGGGATTATATATTCTATTTAGTCAGAAAAGAAAGGACTAACCGAACCGAAAATGGTGAAGAGGATTCTTGAGCTGCTTTCTTTGAGCCTGAATCACTTCTCACGAAAGTGACAGCAAACAGACGGAACAGGATAGCGGAGCGGAATGTTGGTTTGATTTGATGGTGGATTAAGGGGTTATATGACTGTTTGATAGTGGATGAAGGGATTGTGAGCAAAGGCGATGGCAGAGGGTTTCAATCGGTTAAATATAGTGGTTGGGGTTTAGTGATTAGCGGGGTTAATGGTCGAGTGCCGAGTAGGTCGGCTTCAAGTCGACGACGAAAGAAATCATCTTCTTACCCATACAGAGGTTGCTGAGGGTTTCACAAATTAAGATTTGATTCCTGGTGGATGTTGGTCCATGGGGGTAAGGGTTTAGGTTTACACCAGTTTAGATGAAGAAGATGGAGGTGGGTAGGATGGCACTTGTGTAATTTTGGGGATAGATTAGAGTGTTTTGTTTTAAAATTGTTGTCGTACTCACAATCACTCTCAAAATAGGCGAGTGAATCACACCTCCCGTTAAATTAGATGGGAACTCTAACTGTGCATATCAGTCCACAAACCACAGGGTGTTATGTGGTGATATTCAAAAGGGGAGGGGTGTATCTGCACCCAACCCAAACCATGAGAGGTCAAACTGAAATTTGCCCTAGATTAAATAAGGGGAATCAACATGGGCCATGATAGAAACACTATAGCTATATATGCCGTACAAACTAGCTTAAGTTTAATTGCACATTTTGGCTTATAAAAATAATTTGTTATACGTTTCAGGGGCTAGAAAAATAACTTCTTCTTTTTTCATAACATATATTTTTCATGGGCTTGAAACATATGTGAAGGTCTTCCATAAGCTTTTAAGAAATCAATTTTGTCATTAAGCATAATCAAAATCAATTATTTCTAACAGGGATCCCCTTTCGCTGTATTTGTTTCTCATTTGTGCAAAAGGGTTCTCGGAGATGTTGAGGAAAGCGGAACTGAGGAAAAGTATCCACGGAATTCGAATCTGTAGGGCAGTCCTCCGGTAAGTCATCTTCTTTTTGCGGATGATATGATGGTGTTTTGTAAAGCCTCAAAGAAGGAGTTAGAGCATGTTAGTGGTATTTTGAGGGATTATCGGAATGCTTCGGGCCAATTGATTAATCTACAGAAGTTGGCTATGTTCTTTAGAAAAACACAGGGCCAATATTGAAGTCAGAGTCGAGTGCATTGATGGCCATTCTTGCGCGGGCTGATCTTGGTAGATTTTGGGTCTTCTGGTAGAGAATGGTATGTCCAAAACTGAATTGTTTAATTATATTAAGGATAAAGTTTTGATGACGTTGGCTGGATGGAAGGAGAAATTGATCAATCAGGCAGGGAAAGAGGTTTTGCTATTATTGGTGGCTCTTGCCCTTCCAACCTACCCAATGGTTTTCTTAAGATTACCAGAGGGATTGTGTCACCAAATTGAAGCTGCCATGGCAAGGTTTTGGTAGGGATCGAAGTCATGCAATGATTGAAAAATCCATTGGATGAAGTGGACCAGGCTTTGTAAGGAGAAGTTTAAGGGTATGGTTTGGGCTTCCGTAGTCTTACTGATTATAACCTTGCCCTCTTCGCTAAGCAGGGCTACCGTCTCATGGTGTCACCCAAATGTCTAATGGTGAGAGTTGTGAAGAGCAAATATTTCAAGGACTGCGATTTTAAGGAAACCAGATTTGGGAGCAATCTGTAGTGGGTATGGAGAAGCATTTGGGAAGGGAGCTGCAAGAAGGGTTTTGGAAGCGGGCATGAGGTGGTCTATTGGGAATGGGTCTTTAGTGCGTATTGAGGCAGATCATTGGATCCCTAAGAGCATCCACATCACTGTCGCTACTTCTTGCTCAAAGTTAGAATAAAGAGCAAAAAGGCAGAAAGTCCCCTACATCAGCCTCTTGTCCTCCCTCTCTACTTTGCAATTTGTTTACCTTTGCTACAGTGCCTCCTTAGAACAAATGAGGCACTATTCATCATACTATATTATTTTACTATTTAATTTGTAGTCTACCAATGAGTCTTTTGTTTTCTTTTTTAAATCAGTTGTCCGAGCTAGCTTGCGGGGCTCGACTAATTTCGAGACCTTGAAGGTAACGTCCAAGCATAATCCCAGTGCTCTAATTTTCAATTCGTTTGAACAAGTGCGAAAATCTTGTTTTTTAAACCATTTTATCTTAAATTGCCATAATTATTTTTTTGTCTATTGGGCTCTCATAATCAAGTTTTTGTTTTACAGAGTCCAAAATAAAGAGCAAAAACCTGATTATGAGAGCCCTATAAACAAAAATTAATCATGACTCTTTAAAATAAAATGATCAAAAAATAAGATTTTCGCACCGATTCAAAATGAATTAAAAATTAAAGCATTTAATTTTTTTTAATAGATTGCTATAGAGTACGTATTATAGGGGTGAACAAAAAACCGATCGAACTGAACCGAGTTCAAGAACCGAACCGAACCGAACCGGTTCATTTTTTCGGTTTTTTTCATGTTCCGGTTCGGTTCGGTTCTTGAACTCAGTTCGATTTTGAAACCGGTTCGGTTCTCGGTTTTTGAAAATTTTCGGCGAACCGAACCGAACCGGTTTTAATATATATATATATATATATTAAATATTAAATATTTTTTAAAAATATTAAATATTTTTAAAATATATTAAATATTTTTTTAATATATTTTAATATATATATTGAATATTTTTTAAACATATTAAATATTTTTAAAATATCTTAATATATATATATATATATTAAATAATTTTTAAATATTTTCAAAATTTTCGGCGAACCGAACCGAACCGAACCGGTTAATGAACCGAACCGAACCGAACCGACCATCAAAACTCGGTTTCGGTTCCTTCTAGTCCCTGAACCGGTTTCATCCGGTTTTGTCAAAACCCCCCTGAACCGAACCGAACCGAACCGAACCAGTTACACCCCTAATGTATTACGTTTGAGAAGAAATAAAAAATAATAATATTTCAATATTAATTTTTGGAAGAAGAATGAAATAATATATTAATAAACGATAAGTTCGAATAGTGAGTCTGATGCAGTATGTATTTTAAAAGTGACTAGCTAAAATAATAAAGTGGCATTTTAAGGTGTAATTTGATCTGAAATTTAAAGAGGCTGATGCGGATGCCCTAAGGCATGGGATTTCAAACTGAGAAGCATGGTGGAGGATAGTAGCTTTGTGATGATGAGTCAACTCATTGATTCAGATTCCAATACTTGGAAGGCAGATGTGATCAATCGGCTTTTTGAAGAAGAGCAAGCTAAGTGAATCTTGGGCATTCCGTTGTCCTGCAAATCTTGGGCATTCCGTTGTCCTATACGGATGCTCCGGACTCGCGAGTTTGGCACCTTTTGAATTCGGGAACTTATAATGTCAGATCTGGGTATACAGTGGCTACGGATCTTCGCGCTCAAGAATTGAAGCACAATGGGGGTGGAAGCACCAGTTATGAGGAGGATGATGAGAGGCGTTGGCGTCATATGTGGAAGCTAAATCCCTAGAAAAAATCTAATTTTCTTATGGAAGTGTTTCCATGAGATTTTACCCACCAGGTGGGAACTAATGAGGAAGAAGGTAACGATGGGGGCGAGTTGCCCAATGTGTGGGATGGAAGGAGAGACAATTATTCATTTATTTGTTTCATGTCCGTTTGCACAGCAAGTTTGGTCTCGGTCTCCTCTACTCTTGGATTATGGGAATAACCAGTTCAGTTCTTTTATTGCGTTTTGCGGATGAGAGTTAATAGAGATGAATGCTTTGCATTGGCTGCTGTGATTATGTGGCTTATTTGGAAAGGTCGGAATGGAGCGCTCTTTAATGGTAAAGTTGTACTTCCCAGAGTGGTGGTTATTAGAGCGGTGGGTTGCCTACTTGAATTTCAATGTGCAACTAGCTCCTCTGCTGCTGCTATAGGAATGCAAATTGGAGAAGCTAGGGGTGGATGGCAGAAGCCATGTGGAGGATTTCTCAAAATTAATGTGGGTGGAGCATGGAAAAAGGGTTTTGGGCTGGGTGCTTTTGGGTAATAATAAGGAATGAGATGGGTGCTTTTAGAGCTGCTGCAAATGGAAGATTGGATCGGTGTTCAAGCCCCATGGTTGCAAAGGCATTAGTTGTTCGAATGGGGTCCAACTGGGCCAAAATCTGGGATTGAGGAATGTGCTTATAGAAGGTGACTCACAAGTGGTTATCAATATGATTAACGGTCTGGCAGTGGTGAACCAAGAAGTGAAGATTATTATTAATGATATCAAGGTTTTGAGTAGATGTTATGCTTCTTGTATTTTCTCTTATAGCCATAGATCTTCTAATTCAGTTGTGCATTTGTTGGCTAGTAAGGGTTTAATTGGGATGGGGTATAGTCGTTGGATTGAGTCCCTTTCCGTTTGGCTTCTTGATCCCTTGTCTAGGGATGAAGTTTCCTCTTGATGTATTGGTTGTGAAGTAATAATAGCACCAGTTATCATTTTGACAAAAATAAAATAAAATACGTGATTGCACATATCCAAAGGGAAATTGCAATGCAATTTAGTTTAGAGTCAATCAATCTTAGATGATTTTCGAGCAACACGTCGGTTCCATTTTAATAGATTGTTAACCTACTTTCGTTCTATTTTATTTTTTTGATGGATAATCAATCTTGAAAAATGTATTTTGGTTTTTCCTTTGACTATGTAAATGCAAGGATATTAGTAGATGGTTTTTTTTTTTTTACTTATTCCTTCAGTAAGGAATAGAGAGATGTTTTTTTTTTTTTTTTTTACATTTTCCTTGAGTAAGGAGTAGTGAGATGTTTGAAGTTGAAAATTTTTCCATTAGTAATTCGGCCCCGTAACTCTCATCCTAGCGTCGCCACTTGTCAACTTCTTAGATCACGACTAGATAGGATTGGGTTTTGGCCGGTGCAAGTTGTCTTAGCTAAGGATTCGGTTCGGGTGATATCCAAAATATATTCCCTCTTCATTTATTTAATCGTTTGTTGACGCATATGCATTTACCTTTTTGATGTATCCCCGTTGCTTTTTACACAAGCTTTGCCAAGCAAATTAAAGGGTGCTCGATCTCTTCTTATTCTTTATTTATTGCTTCTTTCTCTCTTTTAAATACTGTAAACTCAAGATGCATGGATCATTTTATGCGCACATGGACTATAATTCAGGGTGCACTAACCAACTCACAACACCTCAACGAAATACATAGGCAGATCAATTCCACCATTGAAGAGCCAATACTGTTTTAAAAGTCAGAGCAAAATCGTGTATGGATTGACCCGTAAGAATTGATCGCAACTAAATGGTTTCGAGCATTAGACCGAAGAGAGAGCAAAATTCTAAATTTCAGACCTTGACCATCAGGCAAACCTCACGAGGTTATCCTTAATAGTATATGATCTCCTTATCCCTTATATATGTAAAATAGAAGAACCAAGTTATTCAAGTTTAAACTCGAGTTTGTTCATTTAAATAGTACTAGCTTGTTTGAGATCTGTTTCTTATATGAACAAAGTTGGCTTGAATAATTTTGCAAACTCGTTATTTACTCTTAAACTAATCTAGAACAAGTTATTACTCTCTGCTCGTTCGATTTATTGAGTTGGAAAGTCCAAATTACTTGAGATTAATTTGTGATCGACTCAACCAAATCTTGTATGAGATCGGGTCACCTAGTAAATAAGTAAAACTGTTATGGAGTATTATTTTAAAGCCCTTTCTAAGTTTTCAAATCAATCCTGACCAATTTACTAGAGAGCTTCGGCGAACAGTCCATAATATAGAGGTTAAAACCGTAGTTGATCCATCATCTAATTTAATACAGCCGGGGGTCCATCCGTCACCTCCGTTCCAAAATTACCCTCCATTCTTAGAAAAGAGAGAAAACCAGAGCCTCCAAGATAGAGAAAACCATTAAACATGCACCTAGCCATTCGAGTGCAACGGTAGGGACAACATCGCTCGTAAGTGCCCAAAAACTCGTCGAGTAACTCTGAGACAAGCTCGGCATCTCACCGTTGCTGCCGCTGGCGTTGCAGCTCCGGTAGTCGTCGAGAAGAAGATGAAATATGCCATCTTGATTGAGGAAGGGCCGAGAAATGTGCTGATTGCGATGATCAGCACATTAAGGTGCTCTACTAATTTTCGTCAGATTTCAACCGGATTTTCATCGGATTTTCGTTGCTTGATGGAGGTCAAAGGGGCTCCGCTGCGGGTCGGGGAAGACGGTGCCGGATGGTGAAAATTTTGGGAGAGAGAGATGGGTGGGTGCCTGATGGTGAATAATTTGGAAAGAGAGAAACATGGGTGGGTGCCGGACGGTGGAGAGAGAGACAGAGAGATATGTGGATGAGTGTGAAGATTCTGTGGTGTTGGAGTTGTGCCCTGGGCCCATTAAAATATCTTGTAATTACAGAGTACTACTTCCAAACCAATACGACCAATACCAAAAAAAAAAAAAAACGAACAACAAGTCAATGTAGTCATCATTAGTAAAAGTTACAGTAGTGTACTATTATTTGTGTCATGTTTGAATTTAGTGTTTTACTATCATTTTATTTTTGGAAAATCAATTTTAATACTTCATTCCTTAGATTTACATATATCACCTTCGAAACAAAACTTTTAGCACCCAACAAAAACTCAAATAACAACTTAATAAGAATTCAATTTGTAGAGAAAAAAATTGTCATATGCAAGATAAACAGATAACGTTATATTTAATACTTTTCACATAATAACAAAAATAAATACATGCAAATAACAATATTTGTGTGACACAAAAGAAACAAATAATCTTATATGTGATACTGTCATCCTAATAACACAAATAAAAGCACATAGATAATGTTATATATATGACACACAAAACACACAAATAAAAGTCATTACTTTTTTATTTTTATTAACCTAGCCTTATATGTATTATTTATGAGTGACACCAAGCTAAAAACACCTCAATTTTCAACAAATATGGTTATTTGTCCAAATTTATAATATATGTTATCCCAAGAAAGCTAATAGATAAGGTTATCTATGCAAAATATGTACTCTTTATAATCGACATAAAACGATAGATATGGATATCGGTCCAAATCCATACTATTTATTATTTTGGAAAGACCACCAGATAATGTTATCTTCGTGAAATATGCAGTCTATATAATCACAGTAAAACAAACATATGTTATTATCTGTCTATAATTTTTGTATTATTCCAAAAAGACTAAGAGCTATGCTCAATAAAATCAATAGATCTGGTTATCTGTCCAAATTTGTACCATCTTTTTTTCAAAAATACTGACAGATAAGGTTATTGCTACGTGCTCTGTACAATCGCAACAAATCTAACAGATATGGTTATCTTTCAAATCTATAATATGAGTTATCCCAAAAGACCAACAAATAAGGTTATCTTTGCGAATTTTGTTCTTTGTATAATCACAATAAAATCAACATATATGATTATTTGTTCAAACCAACCTCTGTTTGATTTTTCAACTTTTGGCCAATATAATAATAGAGAATATAGAGGTGGATAAAGTTCTCTCTTTAAAATAATGGACATTATATGTTTTCATTACAGCCATACTTGTAAGAAAAATGATATGGGTACGGATAGTGTATCGATGGATGAGTGAGGCCCTCTATGAGATCCCACAAAAATAATTCGAGACATTTATTAGTTTTAAAATATTTTTTGAGCTCTCCAAAGAAAAAATGTTTCAATCAAACAAATGTAAGTGTTTAATCCAATTTTCTAACTTTTCGTCAAAGCTCTCATGAAATCTTAATGAAAAAAGGATTAAATACTCACAATGTCCGATTGAGTTTTTTTTTTACGAGTTGATTTTGTTTCGCAACTCAACCCCTTATATCATCAATTCCCCTCTCTGCCAACACTACGACTAGTGACTAATGCGCCTCTCTCTCTCTCTCTCTCTCTCTCTCTCTCTCTCTCTCCAATGGGCCCATCACGCCATACCGATAATTTCCGAGTCTGCGAAGGTTGATACCACCTACCACTGTTATCCTCCCAAAGTGGGCGGTGCCGGTGGCGGAGGGATTGGGAAACGAACCAGTCCTAACCGGAGCATTTTTTGTTATAGTGTCCGCCAGAGCTGATAATTGATAAGGTTATCTCTGCGAAATATATGCTATTTATAATCGCGATAAAAACAATAGATATGGTTATTTGTCTAAACTTATACTCTGAATTTTTTAACCGATACGGTTATTTGTCCTAATCTATACTTTACGAAATACGTTTTGATAACACAATTTTTTTTAAATTTAAAAGTCATTATTCAAAAAAAATTTCATAAAATTTCGTCGTATGATTGTTCATAGGATATTTTTTCTATCCTTTATTTAACTAATAAGGTTATCTCTGCGAAATATGTGCTCCTTATAATCACAACAAAATCTACGGATATAGTTATTGTGTTATAAAAAATTAAAATATTTTCACTTATGTAAAAATTCACAAGAAACCCGAGGGGCTAACGTTAGATATGTTCCACATGCAAAACAAATAAATAACTTTATATGTATCACTAGTCACACAAACAAAGTTATATGTGTGACAAAAAATATACATATAATCTTATATGTGTTACTTTATCATCTTAATAATAATAAAAAACACAGATTATGTTATTTGTGTGACATGAAAAGCACACATACAAAATAAAGTAATAGATAACCTTATTTGTACTAGTGTACGAGAAAGTAAAAAGGTCAACAGATAAGGATATCTCTACAATATTATACTATTTATTCAGTAAACAAACACCAACATATAAGGTTATTTATTTTTGATATACTTGGTAAAACATCAACAGATAAAATTATCTATGCGCATCTATTGTTCCTATGCTCCATAAAAAGCCAACAGATAAAATTATCTGTAACGACCCTGATTTTTTGTCAATAAAAATTTCGTTAAAAATTTGAATTTTATTTTAATACTTGGATTTCATTTTAACATCCAAAAATCGGTCGTTATTGACTTATAAAAATTTCGTTATTATATTTGAAAATTCTTTATTTGTTTTATAAATCCCTTTAGCGATTAATAATCCGTCATAATTAGATTTGAAACTTGTAAAATTGAATCATTTTACTCCGACAATTTAGTCATTCTCCCATGACTAGTATACTTGTAAACATACTCAGTATATTTTTCCTAATAAGTAAATAATATCTTTAAATTATATTTCTCAGTTTGAAAATCCTACTTAGCAAGCATAGTTAGCTTTTAACCGATTAGTTAGCAAACCATCCGTCTGGCTTAGTGATGCATCGATGCCTTGGAGTGGTTAGTAGAAAAATTTTGGTCTTTGCCTTGGCCGTTGACTTTTGTTTTGGCTTAGCTAGGTCGCCTTGGCGTCATTGCCGTCGAGCTCGCTTTGCGCAGCATCAGGCGTTATCGCGCTCGCTCGCTAGGCGTCCGGTCATCGTCGGGTTGCTCTGCCTTCGCTGCCATCTGCCACGCCTTGGCGTCGGGTCACGCTTGCTTTTGCGCTTAGCGTTCGGTCGCCGCTCGCCTTGCCTTGGCCACAGCGCTAACGCTAGCATGCAGACCACCTGTGGCCCGCCGACAGCCAACTGCTTAGCAAGTCGCCTTTTGGCCAGCCGCCCAGCTATTAACGGCCACCTTGGCCACCTGCCGCCAGCTTGGACCGCCCAGCCATCGTTGCTAAAGGTGCTGGCCACCGCTAACCGCTGGCTAGCGGACCGCCTTTGGCCACCGCTTTTGCTAAAAGGCTGGCCACAGCTCTTGGCAGCTCTGCCGCTGCCTTTGGCCAGCTTGGCCACCGGTACGGTTTAGTGTACTTTGCCAGGTCGCTTTTAGCCAGCTGGCCCGCTCAGCTCTTTAAGGTACGCCTTAGCCTTGTTTGGCCATAGGGCTACTTTGGCCGCTTGCCAGTCGCCTTGTGCCACGCCATGCTTGCAGCGTTTATAATCGAGCTTTAATATTCCGTTATTAGGCGATTTCCTACTAAATAAAACCAAAATACCACTCGAGCAATGAAAGCCTAGATTAAGTATCGTTAGTCTTTAACCAATTAGTTAGAATAGCCTAATGCCCATTTAACCTAATCACTTAGATTCCAAACCTAATTAGGTTGCCCTAATCCTAGATGGACCATTTTACCCTTTTTAATGTTTATCCATTGGTTAATACATGCTAGGAAGATCTTTGACCATTGGACAATAGTTGTTAGGAAGAAGACCAAGTTTGACTAGTAGTTGGAATAGTCTAGTCAAAAGCAAACATTGTACTTCATGATGACTTTCTTTGGACCATTGGTTATTACATGCTAAGGTAATCTTTATCCATTGGACGATAGATGCTAGGGTGATCTTTATCCATTGGATGATAAGTTCTAGGAAAATCTTTATCCATTGGTTATTACATGCTAGGAAGATCTTTGACCATTGGACAATAGTTGTTAGGAAGAAGACCAAATTTGACTAGTAGTTAGAATAGTCTAGCATTGTACTTCATGATGACTTTCCTTGGACCATTGGTTATTACATGCTAGGAAAAGCTTTACCCATTGGACAATAGATGTTAGGATTGCCAAATAGGATGACAAGACAAGTCATGTGTTCCTTCATCATTACTTCTTTGGACCATTGGTTATTACATGCTAGGATAATTGTTAGACCCTTGGACAATAACCATTAGAGAAATCATTATCCCTTGGATATTAGCATTGTCCAATATTCCCATGGGATTCTTGGTGAAAGATATGATAGTACTTTCTCCTACAAAAAGAATAATCATAAGCCATGTGTGCATTTAAGTAGTCTTGTCCTTACCTTCCTTGTTCTTTCCATAAATGTGTGTGTGTGTATATATATATATATATATATATAACAAGACAAGACTATGAAACAAAACTATGGGAGAGGAGAGAGAGAGAGTGGCCGAATAGGGAGAGGAAGAGTGAGGTGTATGTGAGTTGTATTTTTGACATGTGGGTGTACTTGGAACACTATTAACCTAGTTGGCAATTGGTTGGAGTACTATAGCATGACAAGACTAGTCCATGGAGCAAATCCATGGGGGAGAGAGAGAGAGATATGGGCCGGCCAAGTGGAGTGAGGGAGAGAGCTTCATTTGCCTATAAATAGCACCCCATACTTTCATTCAACTCACACCTCCAAGCATAGCTCTCACTTCTCTCTAAAATCTCTAAACCAGTTTCTGGACAGCCTACTGTCCTCTGAAAAACTCCATTTTTTCTCCGGGCGAAAGTCGTTTCTAGGAACAACGTCCTCCACGAAAGTCGTAGAACACTTCGAGAGCTTAGTTTAGACCCAAGAACCACCCCAAACGGTCAAGAGATGACCAAGATATCGACCTCCAAAGTTCGGTGAAAAATCTGGAAATTCCATTCCAGACAGCTCACTGTCCACTTTCTTATCCCCATTTTTCTCCGGGCGAAAGTCGTTTCTAAGAATAACGTCCTTCACGGAAGTTGTAGAAAATTTCGAGATCTTCGTTTTAGACTCAAGAACGATCCTATTTGGCCCAGTTTTGACCGAGTTACTCCATCCACAGTTCGGTCCAGATTTGAGAGTTTCACCGCCCGTAGAATTTTTCAACTAGCTTATTCGGCCCCGACTAGTTTCGGATTAAGGTAGAATCTCCAACCCCGCTATCTCTAAGTATATGTAGTATACTTTCTTCGTAAGACTAGTTGATTGCATGATCTTGTAGAGTGTCCTTACTCTCTACCCCTAAGTATAGATAAGATGTGTGTTGAGCTTTTCAAACTATTTTCGTTAAAAATAAAGTTAAGTCGTGTTAGTTAGCTTGTAGAACTTTCTTGCTAAAAGTACGTAGTTTACTTTGATCTTGTGGCTACTTGATTGTTTGATTGCCTAATTGCTACGTGTTTGTATGAACTCGTCAATAAACATATGTGGTCTTGAAAAGAGGATTAAACGTTTTTGCTTAAGGATAAAGTGTTGTTTCAAAACCAAGTATTTGTATTTTGACCTTTCAAAGGATATAAGCTTGATGGCATGTTGATTGCTTTACTTGCGGAATGAACAAGCATGACTAAATAGAGTTGGATGATCTTACTTATTTGGTTCCAAGATTACTTTAAAGTGATTCGTCCCGCCGCGGAGTCTATGCATGATTACGAGACACGAAAATCGAGAAAGTAGAAACATGTCACCTAGGGTATGGATAAAGGAAATAATTGAACTTGGTAAAATACTTTTGAAACTACATAATGGCCGGACTTGGTAGCCTTATGTTGGTGTGCGATGCCAACGGAGCCGGACTTGGTAGCTTCATTGGAGGTGTGTGACTTGGTTATCCGCGGAGAGGAGCCAAGATGTGACACAATGTGCCGGACTTGGTAGCCATTGTGGCCTATAAGCCGGACTTGGTAGCTTATTGGTTATGTGGGTTCATAATGTGCCGGACTTGGTAGCCCATTGTGTAGATTGTTAACGGAGCCGAACGTGGTAGCTTCATTGATTGATTGGGCTTGGTTATCCGCGGAGAGGAGCCAATGTAAGATTTGATAACGTGGCCGGACTTGGTAGCCATTGTGGCCAATGGGCCTGACTTGGTAGCTCATTGCGTGTGTCGCGTGTGTGATTTTTGGAAATGATGTTGAAAGATGAGATACAAAAACGGCGAGTCACGTAGGAGAAACACGGAAACATGACACCAACGATAGAATGCGCGAATGCGGATGTGTCATTGTTGTTGTTATTGTTATATTAATGCATGTCTTGTTATGACTCTTTATGATACATGCATGACTTCGCTATTTGTAAGTTAAGGGTTAGTGGGTTTTGGATTATTCTATTAAGCTTTCAAGCTCGTGGTGTTGCGTTATTGACCCTGACATATTATCTTGGTGGCGACGGCTGGTATAATGTGTAAACTTGTTAGATGAACAAGAAATTTGTATACCTTGAGGCCTTTGGAGTGAGAAACTTGCTAGGATGGAAGAAGAAGGTAGATAACCTTAGATATCCATCCCTTTTGTGTAATATATTGAACCCTAGGGAGTTATGATGTAATAATGAGCCGTGACTCCATTTGATTTTATCAATGGAATTGTTTATTTAACGTATCTAAAATTTGGGGCGTTACATTATCTCTACAAATCAATACTGTGCATATTAAATACAAAAAATACTAACAAATAAGGTTATCTCTACAATGTCATACTCCTTATATTCAGTTAATAAATTAAAATATAAAGTTATCTTTGCATATTTATTCTCTCTATACTCCGTAAAACAAACAGATAAAGTTATCTTTACAAATTAGTACATTGTACATTTAGTAAAAAAAACCAACAAATAAGGTTATCGCAATATTATAAAAACAACAAATAAGCTTATTTTTACAAATGTATTCTTTGTGTTATCAACAGATGTAGTTATCTGCCCAAATTTATACTTTGTGTTAATCAAAAAAGACTAACATATAAGGTCATCTCAGAACAAATGTGTTATGTATAATTGCAACAAAATTAACAGATATGGTTATATATCCACGTTTATACTCTATATTATTTCAAAAAGATAAACAGATAATGTTATTTCCGTGAAATATGTGCTCTGTAAAATATCAATTTTACTAATAAATAAGGCTATCTATCCAAACCAACACATGTGTATCATTTTTTGACATTAGCTCAATTTTTTGTTGTTGTAAGGAGGTACATTTTTTGTTGGTAGGAAAAATAGATTTATACGCATCCCACACTTGAGCCAGGTAAGGCAGATGCTAAATGCTATTAATGATAGGCATTCTTATGTATATGCTATTATTACCAAATGTGTAAAAACTCTTCCTCCCATACTTGACCAACAGATAATATTATCTTCGTGAAATATGCAATCTATATAATCGCAGTAAAACAAACAGGTGTGATTATTTGTCTATAATTTTTGTACTATTCCAAAAAGACTAAGAGCTAAGGTTATCTAATTTGCAAAGTATGTGCTCTGTATAATCACAATAAAGTCAACAGGTATGGTTATCTGTCCAATTTGTACTCTCTTTTTTTCAAAAATATCAATAGATCAATAAGGTTATCAACCATACTTGTAAAAAAAATGATTTGGGTACGAATAGTGTACCGATGAGTGAGTGGGGCCCTCTATGAGATCCCACAAAAATAATTCGAGATTAGTTTTAAAATATTTTTTGAGCTCTCCAAAGGAAAAATGTTTCAATCAAATAAATGTAAGTGTTTAATCAAATTTTCTAAACTATTCATCAAAGTTCTCATGAATTCTTAATGAAAAAAAAAGATTAAATACTCACAAGTCCGATCGAGTTTTTTTTACAAGTTGATTTTGTTTCGCATTTGTTAGTTTTGCATTGATTTTTTGTCTTCATTGATCAAAGTGTCTTATTTTTGTCTTTATTTAAAAAAAATTGATAATAATTTTTTTGATAACACTTAAGCTTATCTGTTCAAAAAAAAATTTCAACACAATATCATTTTCGTGATATTTTCATCTTTCAATATTTACATACTCCAGTAATAAAAGGAGCCCACATCTCCCATTCCCAACATCATACTCATTTACATCCTCTCAAATTAAAACAGCAGACAAAGAACAAAAAAAAGGTGCAAAGCGAAAATGAGAAGTTTTGTGCCACTTGCCAGCAAAACAAATGAAAAAGAGAAAAACACAAATAGGAGTCCAACCCAACTCCGACCCCTCTATATCATCAATTCCCCTCTCTGCCAACACTACAACGACTGCTTCTCTCTCTCTCTCTCAACCTCTCTCCAATGGGCCCATCAACTACCAACGCCATACGGATAACAATTTTCGAGGCAGCGGAGGTGGAGACCACCTACCATCGTTATCCTCCCAGAGTGGGCGGTGCCGGTGGCGGAGGGATTGGGAAACGAACCAGCCTTAGCCGGAGCCTTTTTTGTTATAGTGTCTGCCGCCGCCGGAGCTGAGGTTTTTGCGATCGTTGGCGGTCGTTTGCTGGAGCTGAGTTTTCGGAAGATTTTTTGTGACCACTGTTGAAGTCGGCGAAGGAGTTGGGAACCACTGATAAAGTAAGGAGAGAGAGTTCTCCTGGAGAGAAAGGAAGCAACAGGGTATTTTTGTCCATAAAAGGACTTTAAACAATAAAACTTCTAAGTCAATGGACTCGAAACCTTATAAAAACAAAGCCTGGGCTAATGGCCCAGTGGACCCCTATCTTTGGACTTTACACCAATTTTCTGAATTTACTAAGGCTCGTTCAACTAGTTTATCAGCATTCTAATTTTTCATTCCAGTGGGAAAAAAAGAAAGAACTTAAGATAAGTATACAAAGCGGATCAAAAAAAGAAGATAAGTATACAAACACTTTAGCGCACACACTCTTGTCCTTCTGGCATAATTGTTCTACAACGCTGCTACTCACACAGCAGTTTTGCACAGATTTTGTGTACGGATTCGATGTGGGGTCTATTACGAGTCTCACACAAATAATCCGAATCGTTCAGTAAATGTAAAACATTTTTTCAAGGGTTTTTGACAAATGATCCGAATCATTCAGTAAATGTAAAACATTTTTTCAAGGGTTTTTGCAAAAAATCAGCTAAACCCGATACCTATAAATTCTCGATTCAATAATTGAATTTTTCATTCGGATTCAAGGATAATGAAAAGTTATATGATTGGATTGAACAACTATAGGTATCAGATTGAGTTTATTTTTTGCAAAGAACCTTGAAAAAATGATTTACATTTAATGAACTACTCGGATTATTTGTGTGGGACCCTTAATGGCCTCACACAAAAATCTGTGTACAAAATCTGCGCATTTCTTATGTGTGAGTATCATTACTAATTGTTCTAGAAGCTCTCTCCCTCCCTCTGCACACACTCTCGTGTATGTGTGTCTATATAGATATTGACACAAAAACAAATGGTCCCACGGCCACATGCCACCACCAATACCAGAAAGTGACTACCCTGTAGGAGTTTATTAATCAAGAGCACAGCCCAGCAGCAGCAGGGACAGGGATGTTGTCGAGCGGCATCCTTGTAAAACGGTGGTGTAGAGCGGTCGATTCGGCTGTTTATCTCTGTTGAAAAATGTATGCATCATAATTTGTGGAAAATTATTTGTATTACATTTAATTGTTTTGATGATGTTTTTTTTTTACTCAGCAAAAGCAATTTAATCGCAAGTCTTTTCGGACTAATTTTCTAGGCCTTGAAACATTGCATAAAGTCTCTTGGATTCAATGATTAAATCTTACAAAGACTTAGTGAGCTCAATACATGTACTAACAAATGTATTTAGATGAATTTTTGAGCCACAGGTTGACGAATCGGCTGACAGGCCAGAGAGGTGTGTCAACCGAAGAAGCACCAGATGACAGACCGGATGACCCACCGAAAGACCGGCCGGTCGACCACCCGGAAGTCTGGTAGTGTTTTTTGCAGAAAAAGCTGCAGATCAATGGGGTTCCAACGGCTATATTCTCCACAACACACCCCCAACGGCTCCAATACTTTTACAACGGCTAGAGAGTTTTTGGATGTCTATATAAGGCTTAAAGAACTCATTGTTGAGTGGGATTTGATGCTACAACATTTCATATCATTCCAAGAGCAAATCCCCCAAAGTTCAAGCACAAAATTCTCCTTGTTCTTCCACTTTCATATCTTAAGAGAGATTTTGTATAAGTTGAGAGCTTTCACTTTCATATCTACCTTGTGAGGTTATTGAGTTTCAAATTCCTCCACATACTTGTAATTCCTAAGCGAGTGTTTGAGTCAAACACTTGAAAGCTTAGAAGACCAAATTCTCATTGAATTTGGGTGTTACTGTTTTTGAGAGGTTTTCGGAGAAAACTCTTGCGGTTGTACTAGCTCCTCGGGAAAGCTAGGGGATAAGGTCGTTGTAAGCACCCGCAAGACTTACTGCTTGTAATCTTTTTGAAGATTAAAAAAACTTTCAAGTAGTTGCTTGAGGAGAAGTGGACTAGGCCGGACCGTGGACAAATTCGGGCCGAACCACTATAATCGGGTTCTATCTCTCTAACTCTCGCTCTTTTATTAGCTCATATTTTCTTGGATATATTTGTTAGAGAATATTAATCAATCCGATTCACCCCCCTCTTGGTTGTCATTTTTGGGTAACAATCTCGGCATGAACGGATCGGATTGAATATGAAACGTTGCTCAGTTAGAATCCTAGCCGTCGATTGCCGAGATAAGTATGAAATCGACCACTCTGCAACTGCTTTGCAGGGATGCAATTGGTAACATCCCCATTCCCAGCAGTAGAGTGCGGCCCCCTGCACCATCCGAGAATGGTAATTCAGTAAGTTTGTAACGGACACTTTAGCCTTTAACATGCCTGTTACTAGAATACAATGGCGCGTGCGTGCGTACACACACACAAATTTCTAAAAGCAATGATACATTACTGTATTTTTGCTTCACATTTGAAGGGAATAATGTTCACATTAACAGGGTGTTTGAGAGCCTAATTTTGCATTTTGGATAATCCGACTATGCATCCTCACATTTTGACTATTTGCCCAGCTGGATTGGAAAATGCCTTCTGCCATAATTCATTCTCCAAATCACCACGGAGCCACAATCTGATACTCCTAGTAATTTCCCTTTTTAGGAGCTTCTGTTGATGAGTTTTCTCGGCTTTGTTCGGTTAACAATTTTAGTTTTAGTTTTAGTTTAGTTTCAATCATTACCCTACTTCTTTTTCTAATCATTACCCTATTTCTCCAATTATTACTTTTTCATCTCTCTCTATCTCTCTCCAATCATTACTCATATCTTCAATCATTACCTTATTTCTCTCTCCACCCACTATCAAAACTAAACTAAAATAAACTCCCAACCAAACACTACCCTCATTTTTCTACACACAGAAAGACAAAAATGCCCTACCCCTTCAGCAAATTCCATCCTCATCCTTAGCCTTATGTTGTGTATTGTTAATTCTTTTCGATTTTGGGTACTCATATATAATAATTGCATTTTCAACATCTACATTTTCATTTCTTATCTCCTTCACATTACATGTTCGTACTTTACACGAATAATGGAAGAAACACTTCTCTGATGTATTTTTTTCCTACGGAAAAAGAATATGTCAACTTATTAGCTAGTGAAGTCAAAGGACCGATGAAGACAATTAACGTATAAATTGAGAAAATAAATTTAGGGGTCAGAAGATGATTCATACAACGAGTAAACACTCGTATTCATACCTTATTAACGAATACAATCAAGGGCAATATGGTCAAATAACAACTCATACTCTATTTTCCATATTAACTCCCTAACACTACTCCATGTATCTTTCCAACATTACAATAATTTCAAAATTTATTCTGAACATTATTCAAAAACAATATTTATAATCAAAATTCAAAATAAAATATCCTTTGTACCCAAATATTTGTGTACTCGAGTTGTAGCTGTAGAATCCTGTTTTAATATTCATGACCCTGCGACTGAAACTCACACAGTATATGGGTACAGACCTCCAACTGAAACTCACTGGGTATATTGGTATTACCATAATCCCAATTTTCATGACAAAAAGTGAAAAGATTTTGTTAATCTAACACGCAAAAAACGTCTATACATGAGAAAGTGAAGACTATTTTTTCATTTTTTTTCTTTGAGCCGTGCTACTTGCACCGCCGACATTGATACCAATGGGGCCCCGTCACTGACGACATTGATACTGATGGGTTAATGACGGACATGCGGTCCCACTCCAAGTCCAGTGGGCCCCGCATAGATGATCCGAGTCATTCAATAATTTACACACAAAAAAAAAACAAGCGAGTCAGTTATAAATCATCTCAATCCGATATGTGTAGGTATTTGATCAAATTTTCCATTTTTTTTTATTTGGATTACAAGATCCCTAAATCTGAATGAAAAAATAAAAGATTGGATTGAACACCTATATGTTGAGCTATTTTTGGCAAATACACTTAAATTTTTTTTTAAACTATTGAACAGGACTCAAAGTGGACTCTGCGTGCCCGCCGATATTCCATGGACAATGTCTTAGGGGTCCCCTCAGGATTACGCTTTTTCTGTTTTTTGAACATAATCCCTAAACTTTTAAATGGGCTATGCATGCAGCAGGATTTGGGTAGGGCCCAGGAGGAGGAGACGTGCGTTGCCAACATGTTGTCCCTTTCGTTGGTTCGCACGTGGCAAGCTGAACTTTTGATTGGAGATTCAGGTCTCAGCCCACGTGTCAATCTGTTTCAGAATCCCCGCACCAACAGTGGATGATCAAAAGCAGCAGCAGCCGTTGATTAAGATTGGTCACATCACATCACGTCCCTTATTTCTTGCAGGGCGGTCCCACCACCCCCCTCCCTCTCCTTAAATTAGGGCCTGAATCCCATAAATTCTCAACAAAAAAAAAAAAAACAGAGTCAAATTAATTTCTTCAAAGAACCTCTAGAACTTTTGTTTTCAGATCAACTGTGTTGTTCTTATCCCAGTTGATCAGAAAACAAAAGGCTCGATTTCTTTTTAGTTTGATTTGGTTTTTTTTTTTTTTTTTTTATCTATTTTCTGTCAAAATGATAAGGAAACCTTTATTTATTTTGATATAAAAAATAGAACAAATATTATTACATTCAAACAAATCAAAGCAGCCATCCCTTGCTAAAGAACTAGCTAACCAAGCGGAGGGATCAACCTCCCAAGTGAACACTCTAGTCCCCCCCAAACACCCTTCTTCGCCAACATATATAATGAGCCACCGAGTTCCCTGTTCTTCTCACAAAACTAAACACACATACATCAAAACTCATCTGCCACCAATATTACCTCAATGACTTGTTGCATGCGATCCTCCTCGATCTCTTTAGAATTTTGATTAATCCTAGCGAGTCCCCCTCAATCTCGACAGCTTTGTAGCCCAACGTGGCCGCCAAACGTAAAGCCTACCTAGCTGACATAGTCTCCGCAACCAGTTGGTTAAATGTGTTTGTTGTACTTCAGATCTCCAAAAAAAAAAAAAGAGGGTTCAACTTGGCCAATTATTGGGTGTTTTGGAGTAATCTCTCCTACGTCTATCAATGGATCGGATAGGATCCGAATTCAAAATTGATCAAATCTAATCCGAATCTGAAAAATTGGATATCTGATCCGAAATTCGAATTCGATCTTAATTTGTTTTTTTTTTTTTTTTGTTGTACTTTTAGAATTTTAGCAAAAAAGGGCAAAAATATTCAAAATGGGAGGGGGGGATCCAGATTGCATCATCCAACTAATACACAAGAAAAATGGGAAATTTAAAAAAAAAAAATTATACATGGACATAAATCAGTTAGCATAACCATTTTCAAAACAATAGTTCATAAAAACAAAAATCAAGGTCTGTCAGGCCCCGTTCCGCTAAGGATTGAATTAAATGTGATGTATTGTAAGAATAATCTGTCTCGTAAAACGAATAATTAATACTTAAAAAACAAATATGTTACAGGCACATCAAGTGTGGCACACCTCAGCCACACCCCCTCACATACAGGTTAAAAAATAAGAACCTTAGAGCATCTCCAATTCAATTCCTATGTGGACATGTTATTGTTAAAAATTGACACCAAAATTCAATCCAATCTAACAGCTTTTTGTGATGCCAAAATCTATGTGGCTTTGAAGGGAATGGCAAATCTACCAACTTTGACAGTCTACCCCTCGCTTGACAAATTTCAAAGTAACTGTTGGAAAGTTTGAAAGCTTTCTGTTGAAATCAAACATTATTTTGCCCTACTGCCTTTCAAGTTTTTTTTTCCCCCTTTAAGTTTATGAGCTTTATTTTTTTGACGTAAGGATTAGAGAAAGAGAGCTTGATGTCAAATGAGAAATATCAAAATGCCACGTAAGCCTTCAAAAAAATTTTGACATCACTAATTTGACATCTCCGATTGGAGATGCTCTTAGTTGAACGGAGCTTCACTTATTATTCTGATTCGCCTCTTGCAGTAGTCACTGGAGGTGGTTGGTGGTGGTTGTCGGTGGTGTCGGTCGATGGTGGTGATGAGTTCGTCGCACTCCCACCACCCCTCTCTCCCTCTCTCTCTCTCTCTCTTCGTTACTGTTAAATTTTTTGGAGGGTTCCAACCTAAAACCATTTGGCAATAGATGGAGTATCCTCTAGATTTTATTAACCAACTTTGGGTGGCTTGGATAAGCAATGTAGGATAAAGTCTAACACTCCTCCTCACGTGTAGCCCGGATGCACATAGAGGTACGAATTGAGAAGACCGAAATATTTGACTTGGGCGCCGGAGCTGAGACCACCCAAGACCTAGCTCAATCATAATATCAAAGGTATAGAATCTAGGCCGTATAGAATTTTCACTCCCTAAACTTCATACTGTTCACCGGGCACACCTAATAACATACAACCCCACTCTATTTCTCAGAAATGGCTCCACCAAAATACAGAGGAGCAATCAACAATGGCTTTTGTTGGAAGCGTGGCTCATATTTGATGGCTAGTGAATGCGGTAGGGCTACAGCCTTTCTGTTGTGGGGCTACACATGTGGTTAGCTGGGATCAGAACAATGGGTAGCGCTATAAGGGTTTCTATGTAGCGCTACCGGTTGGCTTCGGCTAGGAACAGAACATTGGGTAGCGCTACAAGGGTTTCTATGTAGCGCTACCGGTTGGCTTCGGGCTAGGGTTTGGATAGGGCGGATATATAAGGCTCTCTATTGTAAAACCCTAATGTACTAGAATCAGATACTGTGATAATAGAAGAACAGTAGCCGCTCTCGCTCCCGTGGACGTACCCGATTTTGGGGAACCACGTATATTGCTGTGTCGATTTCTTTACTGTTTTTACTCGTGAATCGTGTGCGTGTGTGTGTCGATCCTAACAAGTGGTATCAGAGCTCGGGTCTGATTGAACACGCGAAGAACGATGTCTTCGAGTTCGTCTGTTTCGGATTGTGGCAACAGAGGGTAAAGGATCTGTTAGTGCAGCAGGGTTTGTACAAGGGGTTGAAGGCGAAACCAGAGGCTATGTCAGAAGACGATTGGGAAGAACTCCAGATGAAGGCGGTGAGTACCATTTGTCTGTGTCTTGCAGACGAAGTCATGTATCACGTGTTGGGTGATGAATCGCCGGCTGGGGTCTGGACTAAACTGAAAAGCAGGTATATGTCAAAATCGTTGACGAACAAACTATTTCTGAAGCAGAAACTGTTTGGGTTGAAGATGGCCGAGGGTACTGATCTGGTTCAACACATTAATATGTTTAATCAGATTGTGAGCGACCTGCAACGGATCGACGTAAAGTTTGAGGAGGAAGACCAAGCACTGATGTTACTGTGTTCACTACCGATTTCCCTCGAAACTCTCGTTACAACCTTACTCTGGGGGAAAGAAACCATAGAACTGGAGGAAGTCACTGCAGCCCTTCTGGCGTATAATCAATGCAAGCAACAAACAGAATCGATGCAGGGTGAAGGTCTGGTGGTTAATGGTTAAGGGGTACGAGGATCGTGGCAGAAAGAAGGACAGGGGTAAATCAGTTTCGGGGCGTGGGAGGTCTCAGTTCAAGAACAGGTCCGAGGGCACGTTTGAGTTCAAATGTTACAGGTGTCAAGAACTGGGGCACATGAAGAAAGACTGTCCGCAAAAGGGAAAGAGAGCTGACTGGAAGAAGAAGGGAAAGGCAGGAGAGAGGAAGGATGGGTCATCAAATTCTGCGAATCTTGTAGAGCAGGAATCTGATGATGGAGACATGCTTTCGGTTTCAGCGACTTCGGATCACCTGGCAGACTCATGGATTCTGGATTCAGCATGCTCGTTTCATGTGACACGTAACAGGGAATGGTTTGACACCTACAGGTCAGTGAATTGTGGTAATGTTCGACTGGGTAATGATGCATCCTGTCAAGTCATTGGAATAGGCACAATTAAGATCAGAATGTTTGATGGTGTTGTAAGAACCTTAAGTGATGTTAGGCATGTTCTAGATTTGAGGAAAAATTTAATTTCGTTGGGAACTTTAGACTCTAATGGCTATGAGTATAAAACTGGAGGTGGAGTCATGAAGGTAACGAAGGGTGCTTTGGTGATAATGAAGGGTATTAAGATTCCTGGTAATATCTATCGTTCGATAGGAACTACAATTGTAGGTGGAGTTGCTGCTGCCACCATAACTGATGATACTGATGATACTTTCTTATGGCATATGCGGTTGGGACATATGGGGGAACGTGGGATGCTAGAGTTACATAAGAGGGACCTGCTGAAGGGAGTGAAATCGTGCAAGTTAGATTTTTGCAAGTTTCGTGTACTGGGGAAGCAGTGTAAAGTGCAGTTTAGGGATGCAACTCACCGAACAAAGGGAATTCTTGACTACATACATTCAGATGTTTGGGGGCCAGTGAGGGTAGCTTCGAAAGGAGGATCTCTGTACTTCGTGACCTTTATCGATGATTTTTCGAGAAAAGTTTGGGTGTACTTTATGAGACACAAGTCTGAAGTTTTTGAGAAATTCAGGGTGTGGAAAGCTGAAGTAGAAAACCAAACAGAAAAACGGATAAAGTGCCTCAGAACAGATAATGGGAAAGAGTTTAAGAACGGGCCTTTTCTGAAGTTTTGTGAGGAGCATGGGATTCTGCGACACTTTACAATTCGAAAGACACCTCAGCAGAATGGAGTGGCAGAAAGGATGAACAGAACCATAGCAGAAAGAGCACGGTGTATCAGATTGAATGCAGGGCTTCCGAAGGTTTTTTGGGCAGAGGCAGTGAGTATGGCATGTTTCATTATCAACAGGTCACCGAGTACTGCTCTGAGTGGAAAGGTAGCAGAAGAGGTGTGGACAGAAAAGGAGGTAGACTATTCAGTTCTGAAGATCTTTGGGTGTCCAGCCTATGTTCATGTTCCTAGTGATGAGAGGTCAAAGCTTGATGCAAAGTCCAAACAATGTATCTTTCTTGGGTATGAGAAAGGGGTTAAGGGATATAAGCTTTGGGATCCAGAATCAAAGAAAGTAGTGTTCAGCAGGGATGTGGTGTTTGATGAGGCTTCTATGGTCAAGGCACATCAAGATGTTCAGAAAACTGAGACAGGGGAAAATAGCAGCAAGCAGCAGAGCGTACAGATTGAGCTGGAAAGTGTTGACACAGGATTGGAGCCAGTGGAACAACTTTATCAGCAGCAGGAGGAAAGTATAGCCACAGGGAAACCCAGGCGTACTATCAAACCACCGGTAAGGTATGGGTTTGAAGATATGGTTTCTTATGCACTGTCGACCACCAGTGGGGACCCGTCTACTTTTCAGGATGCTATCACTAGTCCTGAAAGAGACAGATGGATGGAAGCCATGGTGGAAGAGATGGAGTCATTCCAGAAGAACAAGACTTGGAAGTTGAAAGAACTGCCCGAGGGAAAGAAGACAGTGGGTTGCAAGTGGGTATACAAGAAGAAAGAGGCTGTGTCAGAAAAGGAAAGGGAGAGATTCAAGGCTCGATTGGTGGCAAAGGGATACGCGCAGAGGAAGGGGATTGATTATGATGAAGTCTTTTCCCCAGTGGTGAGGCATACTTCAATCAGGATGATCTTGGCATTGGTGGCTAGCTATGATCTGGAGTTAGAGCAGCTGGATGTGAAAACAGCCTTTCTCCATGGTGATTTGGAGGAAGTCATTTACATGGAACAGCCTGAGGGGTTCAAGCAGCCAGAGACTGAGCACCTTGTTTGTAGGTTGTATAAGTCGCTTTATGGAGTTAAACAGTCTCCAAGACAATGGTACAAGAGATTTGACTCATTCATGATCCGGATTGGGTTCACACGCTGTGAGTATGATTGTTGTGTTTATGTTCAGAGTCTTGATGATGGTTCCTATATTTTTCCGTTACTTTATGTTGATGATATGCTTATTGCTGCGAAGAGTATAGTTGAAACCAACAGGTTGAAGGCTTTATTGGGTAAGGAGTTTGATATGAAGGATTTGGGTGCTGCTAGGAAAATACTTGGAATGGAGATACATAGGGATAGGTCAACTGGAAAGTTGTGGCTATCCCAAAAGGGCTATGTGATGAAAGTGTTAGAAAGGTTTAGTATGGCTAATGCTAAACCGGTCAGCACTCCTTTGGCTAGTCATTTCAGGTTGTCTACAGCACAGTGTCCAGAGTCTGCAGAGGAAATTCAGGACATGTCAAACGTGCCTTATGCGAGTGCAGTTGGTTGCTTGATGTATGCGATGGTGTGTACGAGACCCGATTTGGCACATGCAGTCAGCACAGTAAGTAAGTACATGGCAAATCCAGGCAGAGAGCATTGGAAGGCGATCAAGTGGATTTTCAGATACTTGAGAGGTACTTCAGACCATGGGATTTTGTTTGCTAGGCAACAGGGTCAGATTTCAGTTATGGGGTATGTGGATGCAGATTATGCTGGAGGAGTGGATGACAGGAGGTCTACTACAGGGTATGTGTTTACACTGGCAGGTGGGCCGATTTGTTGGAGATCCATGGTACAACCTCTAGTGGCGTTATCTACTACTGAGTCTGAATACATGGCAGTGACTGAGACTGGAAAGGAAGCATTGTGGTTGAAGGGGTTCGTGAAAGAGCTGGGCATCGATCAAGGTGGAGTTCAGTTGTATTGTGATAGTCAGAGTGCTATTTATTTGGCAAAGCACCAGGTGTATCATGCAAGGACCAAGCATATTGACGTGAGATTTCACAAAGTGAGAGAGTTAATTGCTGTGGGTGATGTGATATTGGAAAAAGTGCATACTTCTGAGAATGCAACTGATATGTTGACAAAGACTGTGACCGCAGACAAGTTCAAGCATTGTTTGGACTTGGTAAATGTCTCCAGATGCTAGGCAATCGGAGGCACCCCCCCACGAGTTGACTGGATTGGAGTGGGGTGGGGGGTTTATCTCCTGATGGGGCGAGTGTGTATTCGCCAAGGTGGAGATTGTTGGAAGCGTGGCTCATATTTGATGGCTAGTGAATGCGGTAGAGCTACAGCCTTTCTGCTGTGGGGCTACACATGTGGTTTGCTGGGATCAAAACAATGGGTAGCGCTAAAGGGTTTCTATGTAGCGCTACCGGTTGGCTTCGGCTGGGAATAGAACATTGGGTAGCGCTACAAGGGTTTCTATGTAGCTCTACCGGTTGGCTTCGGGCTAGAGTTTGGATAGGGCGGATATATAAGGCTCTCTATTGTAAAACCCTAATGTACTAGAATCAGATACTGTGATAATAGAAGAATAGTAGCCGCTCTCGCTCCCGTGGACGTACCCGGTTTTAGGGAACCACATATATTGCTGTGTCGATTTCTTTACTGTTTTTACTCGTGAATCGTGTGCGTGTGTGTGTTGATCCTAACAGCTTTCAACTCAGCGTCAGTATTGACATTCTCTCAGCAAACCTCATCAACTACACAGAGATTGAATGATTCGTAAACGTTCTTACCGATATCAGATTGAGATGATTTTTTACAGAGACCCTAAAAAACAAGTTTTGAACAAAATAAACGACTCCGATCATTTTTGCGGGACCCAAATGGAATCCAAAATGGATCTGTGCAAACTGTTTGTACAGCTTTTGCTGCACTCATATCATTTCTGTTTGTTTTATATGAAGCGCTTATTCTTTTTCAAAATTATGTAGACAAGACATGAAAAACAATTACTACGTATTAGATTGATGAAACATTGGAAGTTTTGTGACCGAAGCACATTAGTTTACAGTTTATTTTCAAATATTCCGTATCTGTGTTCTTTTTCATGGAAAATATTAGTGATCAGAAGTTCAGAACGCGTGGATATTAGGCCCCATTTCAGTTTCTATGTAAAGTTCTTATTTTTTTGAAAAGGTAATTTTAAGTTCAAAAATTATGTATTTACGTAAATAATTTTCCTAACAATATGAATCTTGTTTAATAGATCTCATTGAAATCTTTTATACGGTGCAAAAAAAAATCTAAAAACTATTTTCCATTTTTATTATATTTGAGTTTGAAAATTGAAAATAAGAACTTTCAAAATGAGAACCTGAACCGGAACGGGGCAATACTCACATCAAGCTCAATTTTTCACAAACATTTGAATGATTCCAATCAAATGAACGGACCGAGTGATCCTAATAGGGATTGAATCCTCTCCGATAACTGTCCTGGATAATTGCTGAAGTTGTCTCACAAGCGCGAAACCTGCAATCATATCTTCACGTGAAGATATTCTTTTTTTTTTTTGGTAACTCACGTGAAGATATTCTTGAATTGTGAGAAAACATTGGACTGTCCGGGACAGTTACTGGAGAGGATCCCCTTCCATCCTAATAACGGTCACACAACATTTGCGTGCATGCAGCGTAGCAGCACAAGCATACACAACTCTTCCAACAGCTGAAAGTCTTCGGCAAATGACTCTGCGCGCGGTTCTACTGGAAAACTGGATGTCCAACAGCTGAAAGTCTTTGTAGTTAAATTGACAATTAACAACTTTGTGTTCGTATATGAAATTGTTAAAATTTGATTATCTGATGAACACAATATTAAAGACTTGTCTTACTTAAATAACATTGCTATAAAAAGTACTCAATATGAAAGAATATTGTTTGTTGGGATCTATGTGTTATGGATCGTTTGTTTACCAAACGAGCAAAAAAATTGAGCTCAAGCCTTAACGAGCCGAGCTTTTGTCAAACGAGCCAAAAACTCGAGCTTGAGTTTAGCTCATTACCGAAACGAGCCGAGCCCAGTGATGGACTTGGAATCCGTACAAAAGCGGGAGCTCGAATCACATGTATTTTTACATTGAGAACAAAAACTATGGTGTATAATAAAAATATTGCTACTTCTTAGTTCTCAGAAGAAGACAAGATTGTCTATGTATACATAATTGCATTTTATAATCACAACCAAAAATTGTTTTGATAACTTGAAATTTTAGAGATTTTTTTTCAAATATTTATCGAAACTCTATCAACTTTTTTTCACTCAAAAGACTTGGAGGGACTAATTCTATAGAACTTTTTGAAATTAACCTGAATATATAGTATAGTTAGTGAGATAATTTTTTTTTTTTTTTGGGAGGGGGGAGGGGTGTGCAGGGGCTCAGGCCCGCGCGTGCACCCCTCTCTGTCTGCCACTGACCGAGCCGAGCGTTAACAAGCCGAGCCAAAACAAGCTTGCATGCTGCTCAATTCATTCGCAACCCTAGTTAAAACAGTCGAAGAAAATCTAAGAGTGTGAATGGAGTTCGAAGGATATAGAGAGACAGACGCTCCCAAGTGGGTTGGGATGGGGTTAATGCCATTCATCGAATCCCCCTGTTTTTTCCGATTTTATTTGTTGTAGTTTACTCTCCGCTGAGAAAAAGGGGCCCTCTGTTTTCTGCAGTCGAAGGAGATTGGTGGAACTAGGTTTTCTTTCACAGTACCCATTTTATTAGCACAGTAGTAGAAAGAAATCAATGCCTCTGTCTGTCTTTGATGCTATCCTCCACAACTACTATTACTACAATTCTGATCAGCCAGGCCTATGTTTCATTCATCTTCTTTGATCTTTTCCAATTTTTACTGTTCAGCCTGTTTGTTTGTTTTTTTACGTTCTATAGACTTCTAGTATATTGAACAGTTTTCTATGCATAATCTGCGCGCAGACTTGCAACTCCCGACATGGATTTAAATATCGGCCGATACATAACCTATGGTTGTTATGTAACGGTTTTTTTTTTTATCGTTTGATACCGATACCCCCCGCTAATTCCTGATCTCCACTATGCAAGCGGGTTTTTTTATCGTTTGATACCGCTACACCCTGCTAACTCCTGATCTCCACTACGTATCGCCGCCCGTCGGACACTCATCTCTCTTGAGAAAGTCTTTGTCATCTCTGTCGCCTGTGTTAATTGCTTAACTTCTAATCTCCTGGTCTGTCACCTCCACGTGCATCTGGGCTGCACTTTAGGGGAGTGTTAGACTTGTCTCATATCGCTTATTTAAACCACTCAAACTTGGTTAATATACACTAGAGGTTACTCCAATAAATCTTACAGTATTCGAGTTTTTACCCAAAAATAACTTTAGAAAAATCCATGGTCGCTACATCGGATTACCACTACATACGGGGCCGGCTAAAGGGAGAGGTAGGAGAAGCAAGGGCTTCAGGCCCTCAAAAAAGGTTAAAACTAAGGGCTACCAAAATTCTAGGACCCATATATATATGGAAAAATGACGGCTCAGGACGTATTTTGATAATTAATACTCGTCAAGAACAAGCTAAGAACATTTGTAAATGATGAAAATATCCTTAGCGGGTATTAATTTTCAAAACATGTCATTGGCCGTCATTTCCCCTATATATATGTATGTATATATGGCCCCAAAATTTTGTTGCACCAAACCTTCTTTACACAAAATAAGCCCAACGGTGGAATTAGTACGTTTGCAGCAAAAAGTGCAAGACTAATTTCAAATGATGGATTTTGAGATATTGTAATAATTGCATTTTTTTTTTTTGGATAATTATATGCTTATATTTTGTAAAAGTAATTCTTTTGTAATGGGTTTTTTTTTTTTTTATGAAACTCTTTGTAGACCAAACTTTTTTATGAATATAGGGAGGTCTCATTTAAGAGATTCGCTTCCGGCCTCCAAAACTTATGAACCGGCTCTGACTACATATCATACTATCATTCGATACTCCCGCACTGCTACACCCGATTCCCGCTAGGTATCATACTATCATTCGATACTCCCCGTAGTGCTACTGCTAAAACTACGCGGTCCGGCCGCTACCACCATTAAAAACATTGTTCACACATACAAAAGAGCGATATATTCACTTCGGACTTGTTATCCAAGTCCTGTGCATTCACATGCGATATACATGGTCACTGGCATTGTATTCCTTCTACTATTACTGTATTACGCATTAGTCCCATAATATATCACAAATTAGGGGGTTAGGGGGATCACAAGGAGTTGAACACCCGATACAACCAAGCTATTTGCGTTCTCTACCGCTCGAAAATGTTTCAATCAGGAAAGATCAACTTTACCAATAACAAAAATTACCAAGAACATAAATCATCATTTCCGAATCGTTCATCATCGGAAAAAAAAAAATCTCACATTGAATCCTAATTCTGCCCCCGCATGGAAGGGGAAAAAATTGAAAAAATGAGAGAGAGAGAAAGGAAAGTATGGACCATTTCTGTCTTCAACAAGCTGTGTAAATGCCTTTGCCAAAGGTCCAAGTTCTCTGTTTCACCAACAGACTTTATCATGTTGCACAATTTATACAGAAATTTTTGGATTTTCTTCCTTTTTTTCTTATATTATATCTATAAACATGGAGTGGGAGAGAGGTTTTTTTTCATAACTAGATATCTCGATCAGCTTGTGCGCACATCAATTAATTTCGAAACTTTAAAAGTAGCGATCGGGCAAAACCTTCAATATCCCAAGATATTAAATGTTCGGCCTCCGTAAAATTTGAACATGCGAATTCATAAAGATAAACACTTAGTAAGCTTCGCATGCCCACTTGTCAAACCTCTTTGTTGGGAGATAGATATTGCAACAGCAAAATAGTGGAGATTCTTCTGTCAGTTTTGTTTTTGTATTTTTTTTTAGTGCAAGTTTCTTGACTTTGCTCGAGATTATTCTGAAACTAACAGTTGTTTAGTGTCGAAGGAAGTAGGGTGTGGCAAAATCAGCTCCTTTTTTTTTTTGGCTAAAGGCTTTTGCTGACGTCTAATTATATGAGAGCCTGGTCCCATGGCCACAAGCTTGCAGACAAGGTGCTGGGCATTAATGCAGTCATTGCCTAAACTGCCCTTTTGATTTTATTGGTCCCATTCTTGCCTGTTGTTTCTCATGGTGGCCGGTAGTGTGGTGGGATGGTTCGGGTAGTGCTAGCTGGTGATGAGTCCCCACCTGTGCCATGAGTGAATTGTTGTAATTTCACGTAG
This sequence comes from Rhododendron molle, assembly GCA_025413875.1. Taxonomy (NCBI): domain Eukaryota; kingdom Viridiplantae; phylum Streptophyta; class Magnoliopsida; order Ericales; family Ericaceae; genus Rhododendron; species Rhododendron molle. The sequence goes on from CM046391.1 coordinate 50,878,738, forward strand.
AATGGAGCAGGTAATGCAGAAAGTCTATTGTTGTGAACGCCAGATTTCTTTTTTCTTTTTCTTTTTTTTTTTTTTATGCTTATGCGCATGCATCTGAATTAATTCGTAGAGATTCAAGTTCACCGCCCACTAATGGAGATTCAAACTAAAGCCGGAGGTGGCTTCCATCTTAACCTTTTTTTTTTTTTTTTTGGAGCAATGGAATCGGTGATGATCTTAACCTCTCTCTTTTCTGCTACAAGTGAACCGAGCAGCTCACGATCTTGGCTCGATTTGAGCTCAAGTTTTTGGCTCCACTCGGCTCGTTCGAAAAAAGCTCAGCTTGTTAAGAGAGGCTCGGCTCGTTAGGGCTCAAATTGCAAGTTTTTGACTCGTTTAGTAAACGAGCCAAACTCGAGCTTAACAAAGCTCGGCTCGGCTCGGCTCGGCTTGTTTGGAGGCCTAATTTATAAATGCAGCACTAGTAATCTGGAACACACGATCTCCTAGCGAACTAATAAAAAAGGGAAGTCGTAATAAAATGGTGCCAAACGTTTGTTATGCCAAATCAGGCAAGAATCCAAAAGCAGTTAAAAACCTAGACTGTCAGCCCCCCAGCTATTTATATCACCCATGAGACCTCCCCGGGACTCCCATGTCCCTCTCTTCTGTACTTGCTGCTTCAGAAAAACGGAAATCGCCATAATTCCCAACCGACCTATTCCTCCAAAATTCCACCATCACCCCATTTCCACCTCAAACAACTCAAACATTTTTACGGAGAGAAAGGGAGGGGGGAGAAGATGGGAGGGCGATCAACAAGGGCAGGTGGGAGCAAGAAAGTAGGCATGGAGATAGTGAAGTTTGATCATCATGCTAATAAGGTGAAAGAAGAGGAATCTCCACCTCCTCCTCCGCCGCTGCCGCCGCCTCCTCATCTCTCCGGTGCGTATATTCGTAGCCTCGTTAAGCAACTTACTTCTTCAAGAAACAAGGACGTCCCTTCACCGGACGTCGACGGCGTCGATAACAACAACGGGGATGGATTTGGCGAGGAGGCGTTGGTGATCGAGGACGGGAGCTGCTGCCAGCAATCCCCAATCCAGCCGCAAGCATCGGATCAGGCGCTGGTGCAACAGCAGCAGCAGCAGCAGCACAAGAAGCAAGTCAGGAGGCGGCTTCACACCACCAGGCCTTACCAAGAGAGGCTTTTGAACATGGCGGAGGCCAGGAGGGAAATTGTCACCGCCCTTAAGTTTCACAGAGCTTCTATGAAACAATCCACCGAGCAGCACCACCGCCAACCGACACCTCCACCACCGGTGCAGCCACAGCTGCCGCAACCGTCGCTGCAGCCTCCTCCTCCGCCGCCTCTGCAGTCGTCGTCGTTCCGAGGACGGACAAAGTGTAGGAGGAATCGCAGGGTTTACCCATCCACGAGCGCAAGCTGCGTTGAAAGCAATTTCTCCTACCACCCAGCATTCGGTTCTTCTTCTTTGATATTACCAAATAGTCCTTACTGTTGGCCGAGTAATTCTCATGAAATTCCTCCTCCTCATCCAGCCATCACAGGAAATCTCATGAATCTTGGGCTGCCTAACCAGAGACCCTTGGGATTGAATCTCAACATTCATGATTTCACCAACTTTGAAGCAACTCTCTACCATCATAACCCGTCATCGTTTTCGACATGTCCTTCGCCTATTCCTAACAACAATTTAGAGGCAATATCAAAACAACAACAACAGGGGAATTCCTCTGAGATTCCAGACCCCAACAGTAGTACTGGGAATGGAGGAGGGATGCAACAACACCAGGGAATGGATGAGGAAGAGATAATGTCAGAGATGGAATGGATGGGAGAACAGCACCAGATGGAATGGAACGACACCATGAATTTGGTCACATCAGCTTGGTGGTTCAAGTTCTTCAAGACTGCAGGGGAAATCGGGCCGAAATACAAAGGCGACCACGACGGCGACAAGGAGGACGATCCGTTCGATCAGGCCGTGGTTGAATTCCCGGACTGGTTGAACACTGCAAATGATCAGAGTTGCTTCCACCACTGCTTGGATGAATCCTCCCAAGATCCTGCCTTGCCTTGGTAACTACTGCTTACTGTTCATTTCTTTCTTTAAATAGTTATTTATTTTCCTCTTTTTTTATTATTTTTTTATGCTGCAGGGAATAAAACATAGAGATGTTTTCTGTTCCTATGCTTAATCTAATCTCTGGCAATGCTTTGGTGCTTTATTTTCTAGTTTTTTTCTTTTCTGCCTTATGGTCCAATAATTAATTCAATGAGGGGAGGTGTTGAAATTTTCCCTCATCGGTTAATTAGGACTTCACGTTGGTGTTGTGCACTTTTGAGCCGTTGGATCGTGTATCCGAGAGTTCGGATCTCATCTCGACAACCAACGATTGAGTGCCATTCACTACCGAAATGAGATCCGAGTCGAGGTGCGCAATATGGTGTTGCGCACATCATCCCCCAATTGGGTTAATTATCTCTTCCAAAACTAGTATATGAGTCTGGGAGACCTCTCTATTTATTGTCGATTGACTTTGAGGTAGATATAAAGTTTTCACTGGAGAAGGAAGTTCTATCAATTTTGGAATGGTGGTTTTTCTGGTATTTCTTCTAGAGATTTCGAAACATTTTGTACGTATTTCTTTTTAGAACTAGACTAGACTAGACTAGACACGAACAACAACCTTGTTTAAAAATGAAGTCTATCGGGAATCGTTGGCTTACAGCTTCCCGATCGGATAAAATAATCTTGCTTTCTATCTATTTTTATAATAATTGTAGTTGCTATGATTTTATTACTACTGAAGAAAAAATGCGATTTGTTTGCTATGTTAACAATGTCCGACTGAACTCGATTTTTTCCAAGGTTCTTGTTTCGCGTCTACCTCTAAAAATAAGAAATGGTCCGGATAATATTTTCAAGCTCCGAACGAAACCCGAAATTTAAGGCCCGGCACCCTTGGGCCCATGGGTTTTTGTGGTCAATTGTGTATTCAGGGAATAAAGGCCGCTTTATGTGGGCTCCTTGTATAGGCCCGGGGGTTCCAACAGCTTCCAATTTTGGGCCTGCCCATTTATATACTTTGGATCAACCTCTATTCAAGTACAAAGATATGTAATCTACTATAAAATCAATTGCAAAACATAAAATTATTTCTAGAATAAGATAATTTTCATAAAAACTCTTGGGCGGGGGCGTTCAATTGTTCGAAACGATGTTGGTCGGGAAAACCAACTATAATTGTAATAAAAATTGAAACGTAGGTATGGATCATCCAGGCTCATCCAGCGCATGGTCTGTCTTTGTACTTGAGGGTACTACATTTTGGACAATCCAGACTCATCCAGCGCATGGTCTGTCTTTGTACTTGAGGGTACTACTACTATTATTTGCCAATAATTTCTGTGGTGCCCATTTGCAAGTGGTTGTTCAAGATGATGATGAAGAAGTTGCTAACTCTTGTTTTCTGTTTTTCTTGGTTCTTTGTACACGTGCAGCATGGACATTGGGGAGATTGAAGGCATGGATGAGGAATGGCTTCCCTGATGATAGAATCTTGGCGTTTGGGCCCCCCCTTTTTGAAACTTTTTTTTTTTTTTTTCCCCCCCAGTTTTTCATGAAATCCTCGTTCTTCTCAATAAGGCTTGCAGGATGGTGAAAATTCACAGGCCATGCAGAAGGGAAAATAAGGTAAGGAACCAATGAGTCCTTCTTTCCTTCTTTCACTACCTTCAGTTTTATGAACTGCTACAAGAAAATCCGTGCGATCGATGCACGGAGATTCGAGATTTAATCAGAACGAGATGAGGTACTTGTGACTAAATGCGGAATTGATTTTACTTGGTTTTAGTCAATAACGTATGTAGAGAAGTACATAAAATGCAAGACGCGCAAAGTTTTACTTTCAAGTCAAATCCATCTGCCCCTCGTTGGAGGGTGGCGCACAATTGACCAGTCCGTCATTAATTTCCGAGCTTGTGGTATACCGACATAACGTAGCTTTGTCTGTTTATTCAAGCAATAACGATGTGTACGTTGCCCTTTCTTTTTTTTCCCCTACTTTGTACGTAACTTTGTTGAGAGGGCTTAACTTTGACAACTTCAAATCCACATAGCTTGGTGCCCAAAGACAAAATGAGTTGCGTTATCCAAACCGTGTGGGGTTAAGGAAAAAGAGAAACACGAAAATGGATATGACAATGGAGAGAAACTTAAGAAGTTATTGACGGCTCCACGCGATCTTGGCCGTCTGTTTCGACTTTGGACGATCCGGATTTAATGAAACTTTTCTGGGAAAGAGTTAACGAAAAAGTTTCATTAACATCCGGACCGTCCAAAGAAAATTTCATTAACATCCGGACCGTCTAACGCGATTAGTGCCATTAGCAACTATTCACGGAGAGCCGTGAAAAAGATTTTCTCATCGTAATGATGGCAGTTGAAGTAAAATCTACAGTTACCTTGAAATTTTCTAACGTTTCGTGTATCATAGGAATTTTGGGTTCTTTTTTTTTTTAGACCAAAAAAAAACATCCAATTGTCTGTTCAAATTTCCCATAAGCATCCAATTGTCTGATTGGTCTTTTAAGAGGACCATTTCCATTTCTACCATCACCTTGTTGAATCCAACAACATAGGTCCTTTGATTGATGATGACAGTTCCAAAAGTCAAAGCTCAATATTAGTTGGGTAGTATTAAAGTCTTGTATCCAAATTAAGGTTTGTCTAAAAACTCGGTGAAGAAAGTTCACCAAGGTCCCGTTTGGCCTTCCTAGCTATATTTACCGAACTATTCTTCCATTAAGGTAAAAGAAATATACCCTTTTCGGTTAACGAGACCCAAATATAAAAGTAATTTCTAAAAAATGCAAAACCTTTTAAGATTAAGGAAAAACTTCACATAACTCCCTGTGGCTTTGGCCATATGCGGATACAAGACAATCACTTTGTTGCATCCACACCCCTTGTGCTTTGTGAATTTGTGCAAACACACCCAATTAAATAAGTGATTACGAAAATAGTGCAAAATCCACTAATAGAAATGATGAAAAGTCCAATATGCCCTAATCTTCTCCTTAATCTAATTAATTCATCCCATGTACTTAAAATTGGATCTGAGTCGTTAATAGTGTACAACTCGAAGAGTACTACATCCATACCAAAATTCACGTCGATCAAAAAATGAAGACATTTCATTTGAACAAGAATAATGTTTCCTGATGACTGAGTTACTGGTGTCTAATCAACATGATCAATTTTTATAGAGATACTCTAACTTTAAAAAATACATTATGAACGGTTCGGATTAAATTTTTTAATACACTAGTTAGATTCAAGAGGTGTGTGATGTATATCTTCGTTAGATGGTGTAACGCCCCGATTTTCGAAGGTAAAATCGGAGGTATTAAATACTAATTCTCGAAAAACTTATTAAATCCAATTTGAAATCCAAAACAGATAATTCGTCCTAAGAATTCGTCTATTACAAACTATTGTAAAAATATTAGAAATAGTTTTCGAAGGGATAAGCTAAACAGATAATAGAGCCATCTTCTAAGACTGATATGGGTCCCAAGCGTATTCTGGCTCAACTCCCACCTCTGGATTCTCCTCAGCATAAAACTGTTCGCCCACGGGATCCTGTGTTTCCTGGTTTTCTGCAAAATCTGACACGGATGCCGTAAAATCCGTGCCTGAGTGAAAGAGTTCAACCCGAACTATAATCCAACCCAAATACCTCTTACAATACAATTAGCAATCAAACAGAGATAACAATACGAAAGAATAAATCAGAGATAATTCACATAACTTGTTTCTTTACTATCCATTAACCTAATATGAAATCTAAGATCTCTCCACGAGATCTTTCCTCCCCAACCACTAGCCATGCTCAGTCCCATGAGATCACTTCCCTTTGTTGTCGCAGGAACACCTAAGTTATGTACCGAGTGTGCACCCCCAATAACTACAACAAGGGTAAGCTTATCATGCCGTATCACGACTAAGGTTCGCCTATCTTATAAACCACATCATAATTCTTTTCACAATCATCACTGGACACCCGCCAGTCTATCAATTCATCACTGGACACCCGCCAGTATCAATTCTCATCACAATCTCATCATATCACAACATCACGCCTGCAGGCAACCTCTAAACAGAAAATAAACTTCACAATTTATCCATTACTTAACATCGTCTACGTGATTTCTATTTCGCATACCACCCCATGTCTCTAGGGTCCAATCTAATATTCAAATCCAGTATCAATACAATATCATTCTCAATAATAATTAAAACGAATAATAAACAGATCAAAACAAACATTAGGTAATGCAATCACATAACTTTTTATGATTGGGCCGTTGCCCTTAATCTCGTATGATCACAAAGTAATTAAGAATGTAAGATTTATTTAATTAAGCTTAAATAATAATTTTCTAGACTTTTATTAATTAATTATAAGTAATTAAGTTAATTAAATACTAATTAAATTCATTAATTAGGTAAAAATATTAAAATAAATATCGTAACCTTAATAAAGGTCCTAATAGTCCCCTATAATAACTTCAAGTGCTAAAAGTTGAGTTTGGATGCTCACGGAATTATTTTTAATAAAAGGATTAAATTAATAGACGAAACAAGAATAAATACACGATAAATAATTAAGGAGTTGGAAATATATTTATATTTACAAGATATCATTCTAGGGCTGTAAATAGTCTAAATAAAATTATTCGGATTTTTAAACCTTCAGTATAATATTTTACGATATTATTATTAAGGAACAATGCTTAAATAATAATAAATAGTAAACCAAATAAATAAAATTTTATTTTAATAAAATATCACCTTTGAACTGTCAGGAGTCTAGGAAAAATATTTTCGATGTTAAAAATATTTTTTATAAGGTTGTTATTAATTTTCGTTTATATCTTTAATTAAAAATAAATTAAATATCAAATAACATCAAAAAGTTATGAAATCAACAACTTATGATCTTTAATAAGTTAAGAATCTAGGAAAAATAATTTGGGGATTTATGGAATAGTTTATAAGGTCTCAACGAATTTTAGTTTGTAAATTTTTACAAGATAACGAATAAAAATTTAATAAATATCAGATTAAATTAAAAAAATATGAAACTAACAAGGTATGATCTTTAGAGTGTGGGTAACCTAGGAAAATAGTTCGGGTGTCAAAATCGAAGTCCGGGATGATGAAAAGTCGATTCGAAGCATCACAACAGCCGCCGCAAGGTCTGACCGAGTCAACCTTGCGGCTGGACAAGCTCGCGGCTGGTTCTTGCGGCCCGCACCTTGCGGCCGCAAGGTTGCACGCTGCCTTGTTTTTTTTTCGTTTTCGTGATGGTTTTTGATGCATGGGACCATGGGAGACGTTGGGTTATGTCTAAAAATCATAAATATACTTAGAGGAGGGCTCGGATTGAATTATAGTACCTTGGTTCGGATTAATTTCGTTTTCGATCGAAAACGTGATTTTGGGGAAGACGACTTTAATTCCTTCGATCAAGGGACCTTGGGCTCGAATTGGTTGATCTTCGGGGATGCTAGGAGTCGTGTGAAGTAATTCAACCGATCAATTTGAGTCTCGGGGGCACGGAACCACGAAACCCACTTTTCCTTCTTCTTCTTTCTCTCTCTAAAAATCTATGAATTGTAATTGGTTTCTCTCTGGTTTTTCTTCTCTCTCTGGCTCCGTGGAACGTGGTAGAATAATGTACGTGCCCTAGGGTCGGTGTGGTGTGTATATATAGGAGAATTTGATGAGTTTCGAATTAAAACGAGTCCTAACGGTACCGGGTTTTTGCATGGACGAATTACGCACGAATTTTGGGTCAAGGAGGAGGTAGAGATTGAGTAGGAGAGTGAGGGAGAATATAGGCGTGCATGCATGCATTTATAAGTATGTATATAATGATAAAATAATTTTTTTAAGAGATAATTAGCTAGAATAACTTATTTTTTGTAATTATCTACTAATTATTAAATAAGGAAAATAATATTACTATAAATAATTAATTCTTTTGAATATTTTTATTAGTTAAATTTTCGGGTTATTACAACCTATCCCCCTTAATGAAATTTCGTCCTCGAAATTGAAGTGTACCTTTAGGAGGAAACAGATTTGGGTATTTGGTGCGCATAGTATCCTCTCTTTCCCAGGTTGATTCCTCAATTCCTCGATGTCGCCAAAGGATTCGGACGAGTTGAATGGTTTTGCCTCGAATGCACTTCTCACTATAGTCTTGGATCTCCACTGGCTGTTCCTCTAGAGTGACGTCATCGTTGAGTTCGATGTTTTCCCAATTGATGATGTGGGAGGGATGCGTCATGTACTTCCGAAGCATTGACACGTGGAATACATTATGAACTCGGTCCAGCTGGGGTGGTAGCGCCAGGCGGTACGCCACTTCTCCAATTTTCTCAAGGATCTCAAAAGGGCCAATGTATCGTGGTGATAGCTTTCCCTTCTTTCCAAATCGGATAACTCCCCTTCGTGGTCTAATCTTTAAGAACACATGTTCTCCAACTTGAAAGGTCAATGGTCTAGTCCTTTTGTCGGCGTAGCTCTTCTGTCGACTTTGAGCGGTCAGGAGCCGTTGGCGAATGGTTATGATTTTTTCCGTCGTCTCTTGGACTAACTCTGGTCCTAGTAACCTTGCTTCTCCCAGTTCAGCCCAACAAACTGGCGATCGGCAGGGTCGTCCATACAAAGCTTCATATGGTGCCATCTCAATGCTCGATTGATAGCTGTTGTTATAGGCGAACTCTACTAAGGGTAGATGTCGTTCCCAGCTCCCCTTAAAGTCCAATACGCAAGCTCGGAGCATGTCTTCCAAGATTTGGATTGTTCTTTCGGATTGTCCGTCTGTCTGTGGGTGAAATGCAGTGCTAAGACGAAGGTCGGTTCCCAAAGCTTTCTGTAGGCTTTCCCAAAATGTTGACGTAAATCGTGAATCTCGATCACTCACAATGGATACAGGTACTCCATGTAATCGCACGATTTCTCGGATGTAGAGTCTACTGAGAGAGTCCATAGAATCTGTCATCTTCATGGGTAAAAAGTGGGCGGATTTGGTTAAACGGTCAATTATTACCCAAATGGCGGTATTCGATTGTGGAGACCTTGGTAGTCCTGTCACAAAATCCATGGCGATATGTTCCCACTTCCATCCGGGTATAGGCAAGGGTTGCAGGGTTCCACCGGGTTTTTGATGTTCCGCCTTTACTTGTTGGCATGTGAAGCACGTCGAAACGTAATTGGCCACGTCCTTCTTAATTCCACCACCAAGATCGCGGCGGAGGTCTTGGTACATTTTGGTGCTTCCTGGATGGACGACGAAATTGGAATGGTGGAATTCTTTAAGTACTGCTTCCCAGGGTACCAATGTCAGGTACAAAAATTCTCCCTTGAAAGCGGAGGCTCTTGTCAGCATGGATTTTCCATCCAGCTGCTGCTTTTCCATTTGCGAGTTGATACCTGATGAAATCACACTCTTGTTCAAAGGTTTGGGCTAGAAGAATTTCTCGGTGTAAGGCTGGGGTTGCGACTATGGCGGAGAGACAAACGTCGGTGTCTTCGGCAGTTGGCTGCAGCTTGAATCCGTTAAGGTCTTCCATCATCTTCCATTCTCTTATAGCTAAACTAGCCACCTGTCCTCGATTTTTGCGACTCAGCGCATCAGCAACTACGTTTGCTTTTCCAGGATGATAGGACATCATGAAGTTGAAATCCTCCAGGTATTCCACCCATCTCCTTTGTCTCATGTTTAGCTCTTTCTGGGTAAACAAGTATTTCAAACTCTTGTGGTTCGTAAATACCTCGAACTGTACTCCGTATAAGTAATGTCGCCAAGATTTTAGGGCGAACACTACTGCTGCCAGTTCCAAATCGTGTGTCGGATAATTCTTCTCCTGCGGTCTCAATTGTCGGGATCCGTAAGCAACGGCCTTTCCGTTCTGCATGAGTACAGCTCCCAATCCGTCTTTGGATGCGTCGCAGTACACGGTATACCCTGCTTCTCGTTCGGGTACGATCAATATGAGAGCGCTGGTCAACCTCTTCTTGAGTTCTTGGAAGGACCTCTCACATGCTTCGTTCCATTCAAACTTAACCCCTTTTTGGGTCAATCTCGTCAATGGTTTTCCCAAAATGGAGAAATCTTGAATGAATCTTCTGTAGTAGCCAGCTAATCCCAGGAAACTTCTAATCTCGAACACTAAGAAGGTATTTTCCAGTCCATGACTGTTTCCACTTTGCTGTCGTCGACTGAAATTCCTTTCTCAGACACCACGTGTCCTAGGAATTTGACTTCTTTCATCCAAAATTCACACTTGCTAGCTTTAGCATACAAATGGTTATCTCGAAGTACTTGGAGTACAATTCTCAAGTGGTCCTCATGTTCCTTCTCCGTTGGAGAGTATATCAAAATATCATCAATGAACACTACCACGAACTTGTCCAGGTACGGGGTGAAAATCTGGTTCATCAGACACATGAAAACTGCAGGAGCATTGGTTAGACCAAACGGCATGACTACAAACTCGTAGTGTCCGTATCGCGTGCGGAACGCCGTCTTAGGTATATCACCATCTCGAATTCGTAATTGGTGATACCCAGACCTTAGATCGATCTTCGAGAAACAGGTCGACCCTCTCAGTTGGTCGAACAAGTCGTCTATTCTTGGCAGGGGGTATCGGTTCTTAATTGTGACCTTGTTGAGCTGGCGGTAATCGATACAAAGTCGGAGCGTTCCCTCTTTCTTCTTGACAAATAGAGCAGGGGCTCCCCAAGGTGAGGTACTAGGTCTGATGAAACCCTTCTCTAAAAGTTCTTGGAGTTGCGTTTTCAACTCTCGTAGTTCTGCTGGGGCCATTCGATATGGGGCCATAGAAATAGGGGCGGTGCCGAGTTGTAACTCTATGGTGAAATCCATTTCCCTTGACGGCGGTAATCCTGTAACTCTTCGGGAAATACATCCTCGTATTCACAAACGATGTGAGGAAGACCTAATTCCATTCGGTCCGTTTCCTCCAACATGAGGCTTGCTAACCATCTCGAAAGTCCTCTATGCCACTTTGTTCTGTGCGGTAAGTAAAGGGTCTTGTCTATCCCCTTTAAATTGAAGCAAGTCCCATCTGGTGAATAAGTCGTCACCATCTTTCGATGGCAGTCTATGACAACTCTGCGATCAGCCAATCCATCCCAAGTATGACATCAAAGTCCTTCATTTCGATTACTCGTAAGTCGCACGTTAATCGCAAATTCGATAATCCTAATTCGCACCCTGATTAGTTCTACCGAAATTTTACCCCATAATGGTGAGGTCACATGCATAGTTGTTTTTAGGGTTTTGGTTTCTAATCCAAGTGCAGATACACATGCGACAGATATGAATGAGTGCGAAGCTCCAGAATCAAATAGTGCTTGAACGCAGGTAGTATAAAGAGTGAGGGTACCTTGAATTACTGTAGGATCCATTTCCTCTTCTGTTCCTTGCAGTGCAAACATCCTCCCAACAGATTTGGCCGAAGTCTGCCTCGGTCCTCTGCTTTTGAGGAGGGCGAAGTTGGTGCTTGGTTCCATCCGCCACTGGCCGGGTTCTCAACTCTGTGTTGATTACCATTCCGCACCGGCCTTACTTGATTCTGATTTTGAATTCCAGGTTCTGCGGTCCTGATCGAGTTTTGTGGCGGTCCTCCAAAATTTCCACTGCTCACTGGGGACAATTCCTCCCGATATGTCCTTCCTCTGCAAGAAAAGCAGCCGGCCTGAGTTTGGGTTCCTGGGAAAGGGTCATGTTTGGTCCAGGTTGTGGTTTGGGTCTCGGCTTTGTACTTGGATCTCGCTTTGGATTAGGGTTAGGTTTCGATTGAAAACTGGTTAGGGTTCCTCCATACCGGGTCGATTGTGCCGGGCCGAGGGCGCAGGTAGTTTCTTGGTAGGTTGAGAGGTTTGGATACTCCTGCTGGTAGGGTTGTTGCGAATAGGTCTCCAACCGCGGTTATCGGTTTCTTCTGCTCACGCCTTGTCTTGTAATCCAAGTTCTCTCTCTCCATCTTTAGTGCACATTGCACCACTTGTGAGGTGGGAAGTGACTGTGCCACTACCGTTCGGCGTGTCTCATTGAGCCCCCACTCAAATTTTCTTGCCTTATCATCATCAGTAGGTATGATCGTTGCACCGTAGCGAGACAGTTCCTCAAACCGTGCTGCGTACTGGGTAACGGTCATCGTACCCTGCTCTAGATTCATGAACTCAAGGGCCATTGCCTGTTTGACAGGTTTTGGAAAGTACTTGTCAAGGAAGATTTCCTCGAATCTTTCCCAAGTCATTGCTGCCACGTCATGAGTGTTCTTCATCAGGTTCCACCAATGCTGAGCTTCCCCCTGCATCTGATAGGTGGCCAGAGCAATACGATTGCTAGCTTCTTGAATATCTAGGGTTTCAAGAATCTTCTTGATTTCTTCCAACCAAGCTTCTGCAGCGGTGGGGTTAGGTTCTCCCTGAAAGTAGGGCGGGCGACGCTTGCAAAATTCGTTCAGCGCCTGACTCCTAGTCATCGGCCCTCGAGGTGTGTGTGGGGGTCCGCGGTTCTGGTTGTTGGCAGTTGCAGCGGCGATAAACGCCTGCATTAGCTGGACTATCTCAGGAGCCCCAAATTGGCCGTTTGGTTGAGGGTTTCCATTGTTCTGCCCGTTGTTTTGGTTGTTTTCTGCTCCCTCCATCTAGGTACCGTTATGTTAAAAAAATTTAGTAAGGGGGGTTTTATTATATGAACATATATATTATAAATCTATTATATGCATGGAAGACAGGATATCGTAAGAAACTTTACTCTTATTAATAAAACGAATCAAACAACTTGATCCTATCAAAACATACTACTCAAAAATATTACTTCTAAAAGTCAAGCTAATTTCCACTACCACAATTGTTCTCCTAAAAAAAAGAAATCTTGTGCAAAACAAATCCTAGGAGATACTAAAGAGATCGATCAATCGAATAAAACTGGAAAGTGTTCCTCTAATAGACTCTGCCTCTCAACGGTGTCCTCTGTGAGTCCGTAGCAACGCCATGTTACTCGCCATAGTTGATCCTGCTGCCTTCCGTGGGAGTTTGGGTTGTTATAGGGCTCTAGGCGGATGGGTATCTCTACAAAGGTGACGTGGTCGGTAAAGTCAGCATTCTCTGAAATGATACGATGCTCTTGCTCGGGGCGGGCCCTTGCGACGCGAGAATAGTGGATGCGGTCGGTGTAATGCTCTTTGAATCCTCGGGGTACAGCCATGAGGTAGTATCCATCATTATAGCATGGGACTATGATCCTTACTGGCCCTAAGTAAGCGGACTGTGCTCGAATTTTGAATGGGCAAGGGTATAGCGGCTCCAACTGTATATAAACCATAGTGCCTGGGTCATAGTCGGAAGTCATACTGGGGCGAGGTGGAGGATTGGCATCTATGACTTCACACTCACTGTCAGATTCTTCCATTGGTACAGGAATTGGAAGAGGTAGGGGTTCCTCAGGATTTTCTTCTTCCTCAGGGGGTTCTTCAGGATCTTCTTCTTCCTGAGTATTGGGAGGGTTACGGTTTCGGTCTAGAGTAGGAATCGGGAGTTGGTTATCCATATCTCTATAGTGTAAGTAGTAGGGTTCGTTCCTAATGTCAAAGCCTGGTATGCTTTCTAGGATGTTACGAATTTCCCTCTCTAGATAAACCCTTCTCCATGGGCTTGGATGGTGAGCAGTATATACTTCTCTTCGGTTTGACGGATTTGCCATCAGCTGCTGATATTGGCCATACAGGATCGGGAATGCAGCAGGTACATAAGGGTCTAGGAAGGAGAAGTCAGGTCCTATGTTCTCCAAGAGGTCTTGTAATCTACTCCACTCATCAGCTAGTTGGATTGCCAACGTGGGGTCCATCTACAAAATAAGGAAAATCTAATTAACGGTGGGTTTTGGTAAATTTTAGATAACGTTATCTTAAAACGTAAGAATATACTTAATCTAGTGTGAGTCTACCCAATCTACCCAAGGCCGAGGGTTGAACCTAAGGCTCTGATACCAAGTTGTAACGCCCCGATTTTCGAAGGTAAAATCGGAGGTATTAAATACTAATTCTCGAAAACTTATTAAATCCAATTTGAAATCCAAAACAGATAATTCATCCTAAGGATTCACCTATTACAAACTATTGTAAAAATATTAGAAATAGTTTTCAAAGGGATAAGCTAAATAGATAATAGAGCCATCTTCTAAGACTGATATGGGTCCCAAGCGTCGCTCAACTCCCACCTCTGATTCTCCTCAAAGATAAAACTGCTCGCCCACTGATCCTCGTGTTTCCTGGTTTTCAAAATCGACACTGATGCCGTAAAACTGCGTGCTCGAGTGAAAGAGTTCACCCTAACTATAATCCAACCCAAATACCCTCTTACAATACAATTAGCAATCAAACAGAGATAACAATACGAACGAATAAATCAGTGAGATAATTCACATAACTTGTTTCTTTACTATCCATTAACCTAATATGAAATCTAAGATCTCTCCACGAGATCTTTCCTCCCCAACCACTAGCCATGCTCACCCCATGAGATCACTTCCCTTTGTTGTCGCAGGAACACCTAAGTTATGTACCGAGTGTGCACCCCAATAACTACAACAAGGGTAAGCTTATCATGCCAGAATCACAATCAGGGTTCGCCTATCTTATAAAACCACATCATAATTCTTTTCACAATCATCACCGACACCCGCCTATCAATTCATCACCGGACACCCGCCAGTATCAATTTTCATCACAATCTCATCATATCACAACATCACGCCCGCAGGCAACCTCTAAACATAAAATAAACTTCACAATTTATCCATTACTTAACATCGCCCACGTGATTTCTATTTCGCATACCACCCCATGTCTCTAGGGTCCAATCTAATATTCAAATCCAGTATCAATACAATATCATTCTCAATAATAATTAAAACGAATAATAAACAGATCAAATAGTTATTAAGCAGTGCAATCACGTAACTTTTTATGACTGGGCCGTTGCCCTTAATCTCGTATGATCACAAAGTAATTAAGAATGTAAGATTTATTTAATTAAGCTTAAATAATAATTTTCTAAACTTTTATTAATTAATTATAAGTAATTAAGCTAATTAAATACTAATTAAATTCATTAATTAGGTAAAAATATTAAAATAAATATCGTAACCTTAATAAAGGTCCTAACAGTCCCCTATAATAACTTCAAGTGCTAAAAGTTGAGTTTGGATGCTCACGGAATTATTTTTAATAAAAGGATTAAATTAATAGACGAAACAAGAATAAATACACGATAAATAATTAAGGAGTTGGAAATATATTTATATTTACAAGATATCATTCTAGGGCTGTAAATAGTCTAAATAAAATTATTCGGATTTTTAAACCTTCTGTATAATATTTTACGATATTATTATTAAGGAACAATGCTTAAATAATAATAAATAGTAAACCAAATAAATAAAATTTTATTTTAATAAAATATCACCTTTGAACTGTCAGGAGTCTAGGAAAAATATTTTCGATGTTAAAAATATTTTTTATAAGGTTGTTATTAATTTTCGTTTATATCTTTAATTAAAAATAAAATAAATATCAAATAACATCAAAAAGTTATGAAATCAACAACTTATGATCTTTAATAAGTTAAGAATCTAAGAAAAATAGTTTGGGGATTTATAGAGTAATTTAAAAGGTCGTAACGAATTTTAGTTTGTAAATTTTTACAAGATAACGAATAAAAATTTAATAAATATCAGATTAAATTAAAAAAATATGAAACTAACAAGGTATGATCTTTAGAGTGTGGGTAACCTAGGAAAATAGTTCGGGTGTCAAAATCGAAGTCCGGGATGATGAAAAGTCGATTCGAAGCATCACAACAGCCGCCGCAAGGTCTGACCGAGTCAACCTTGCGGCTAGACCGCAAGCTCGCGGCCTGGTTCTTGCGGCCCGCACCTTGCGGCCGCAAGGTTGCACGCTGCCTTGTTTTTTTTTTTTCGTTTTCGTGATGGTTTTTGATGCATGGGACCATGGGGGAAGTTGGGTTATGTCTAAAAATCATAAATATACTTAGAGGAGGGCTCGGATTGAATTATAGTACCTTGGTTCGGATTAATTTCATTTTCGATCGAAAACGTGATTTTGGGGAAGACGACTTTAATTCCTTCGATCAAGGGACCTTGGGCTCGAATTGGTTGATCTTCGGGGATGCTAGGAGTCGTGTGAAGTAATTCAACGATTAATTTGGGTTTCGGACGAGCGGAACCTCGAAACCCACTTTTCCTTCTTCTTCTTTCTCTCTCTAAAAATCTATGAATTGTAATTGGTTTCTCTCTGGTTTTTCTTCTCTCTCTGGCTCCGTGGAACGTGGTAGAATAATGTACGTGCCCTAGGGTCGGTGTGGTGTGTATATATAGGAGAATTTGATGAGTTTCGAATTAAAACGAGTCCTAACGGTACCGGGTTTTTGCATGGACGAATTACGCACGAATTTTGGGTCAAGGAGGAGGTAGAGATTGAGTAGGAGAGTGAGGGAGAATATAGGCGTGCATGCATGCATTTATAAGTATGTATATAATGATAAAATAATTTTTTTAAGAGATAATTAGCTAGAATAACTTATTTTTTGTAATTATCTACTAATTATTAAATAAGGAAAATAATATTACTATAAATAATTAATTCTTTTGAATATTTTTATTAGTTAAATTTTCGGGTTATTACAGATGGAGTTAGGTGCGTCTGCACAAATCACAAAGTACAGAGAGTGCGAATGCAACAAAGTGAACGTAAGAATGTAATGCACATGGCCCCAACTACGCGGGATATAAGTGAACTTTGCCCTAAGGTGAAATCCAAATATCTGCTCAAATTCCCCATAATTATCCAATTGTCAGATTGGCCTGCTTAGTTCAAGGGACCATCATCAACTTGTTGAATCCAACAACAAATAGGCCTTTAATTTGATGATTGACAGTTCAAATTGTCAGAACCTAATTGAATACCCAGGCAACTGTCAAAACATTTTGCCTCTATCTACCAACTTTATTAAGAACACAACAATGTCATTGATCTGAACCTAACGTATCGTATCAGTTTTAAGTGTGGTTTTTTTTTTTTTTTTAAATGTTAGGTATCTCAAGTTAGTTTGCGCGCACCTTAGACTAATCCCAACGGCCGTTTCAAGTGCTTGCCCGTGGAGGTGAGATGGCCCCAAGAATTTCTGGCAAGTGAAATCATACTTGAGATTTTAGAAGAGAGCAAACCTGTAAGTTACAGACAAGATCACCTGGCCAACCCTTGGGGTTAGCGTGGTTATTGATCTTTAGTCCCATTTGTACTCCTTCCATCCGGGTTTAATAATCTCTCGTTCTATTCTAACTGAATAAAAAACGAGTTATATCTTTAAATTAGCAATGAATTTTATATTCAATATGGATCTTATTTGAAAGATCTCAATTAGTTCTATAAGTCAATGCTTTTAAAATCACATAAAACATTATAAATTACAAAATATAATCGATTGAAAAATGGCACAAACTTCAAAAAATGACTATTAAATCCGGACGGAGAAAGTCATTATTTTTGCAATCTTAACCTGATTCTCTTTACTACTCATCAAAGTATAGTTACAAAATTGTGAGTTGACAACTGTCCCTATTATATTACTCCATTATTGTAAAACTTATGCACTTAAATGACTATCTCCCCTTGAGTTGTTTTTTTTGGAGGACGCATGAATTTTTTTTTTTTTCCAGCAAAGAAAGGTTTCTATATCATTAAGAAATGATTAAAAAAAAAAAAAAACCAATGATTCACTTGGGAGCATCAAGCACAAAACTGTTTTTGCTTTCAAAGGACTCATGAAAATTTGTTAGGCTGAAATTAAACAATTGAACGTGTTTTGATTTTTGAAATTTTTTTTTTTTTTTTGGAACTGACATAATGAGGCAATGGCCAATTTATGTTTAGCTATAATAACATAAACCAACTTCATTCAAGTTGCATCACATCATAAAACAATGTCAACCCTTTGAAATCTAATACTACAAGTTACTTACATAACAACCCAATGTTTATTCTTTTTCTGAACTGACATAATGAGGCAATGGCAAATTTATGTTTGGGTATATCATACATTGTTTATACAATATATAATGCAACTTGACCGAACTTTACTAAGGGGGCGTTTCCACTAAAAACTTTGAACTACAAGTTATTGCATTTTGTCATGTTGTTCAAATTAACTCACAACTTCTTTTTATTCGTTTTTCTCTTTTACCAACCCATATACCATCTACGACTTACAGGTTAATAGAAACGACTTGGCATTGTTGGATACAGAAAGTTGTCCATAACTTATTGGTTCGCGGAAACGCCCCCTAATAATATAGCCAAAACATAAATTGTCCATTGCCTCATTATGTAAGTAACTTGTATGAAATTTCAAAGGTTTGACATTGTTTTATTATATAATGCAACTTGAGGTACGGAAGTTGATTTATAATATAGCCAAACATAAATTTGGCCCAACTTAGGGTTACAGTCTCATTTCTAGGAAGATATGACACTTACACCCTGTGTACTTTGATTGTTTTCAACAACACCCCTTTAACTACAAAAGTAGGCAACTGCACCCCTAAACTCATATGGGAAGTGAGACAATTAGGAATTTCGTCAATACGAAAAAAAAGAGGTGAGTTTTCAAGCGAACCTCCTGGTTTGAGAAAATGTTATAAATATTTTGTATTGTTTGACGTGCAATTTGATTGTTCTTTAGTATTGTCTGTATTGGATCAGTAATACGGAGTCAAAATGAATAAAATTCACTTAAATTTGTGAATAATTTGATAATATAGCTTAAAAATATACACTAATCCAAGCCTAATAAATTTCCAAGTAAAATAAAATAAAAACTTCAATTTATGCAGAGTTTTGTGTTTAAAAAAAATTCCTATGCGTTTCTGTTTGCGCTGAACTCAATCCTAGGGCCGCCCCTGTTAAGAGACCAAATAATCGCCCTATAATCCGGTCCTAACTTTAGTCTCACACAACAAACGTGAAACTAATTAATTTTGAAGAACACGTGGCCCCACAAATTCCCCGAGATTATAATCCCACGAACCCAGGGGTGCTGTAGTGCACCTCCCACACTACACGTGTGGTGCGGCCAATCCGGTAGTCTATCTTGACAATGGACGGCCCGGATTTTCATCCAAACAATGGACGGGTAGGATTTGTAGAAGCTTGAATTATATCCAACCATTCATTGTCAAGATCGATGGCCCGTGTGCGCCCTATAGAGTGTCTTACAGGACTTTGCACCACAGGATTTCCTTCAACCCAAATATTTTTAAAAATATTCAAGATAAAACCCAAAAATCTCAAAAAGTCAGTTTTGGGGTTTATCTAGGATTTTTCTAAAACTATCAAAATTTTACTTTCTGATTCATTTCGTCTAGACGAATTAATAATCTACAAAAGTTTAGCACAAAATTAATGAACACGAATTTTTTTTAATAAAGACAAAAGTCTCAAAAAGTCCAAAAAATATTAGCGAAATTTACCTGAATGTGAGTGTATGTGTAAAGTCATATTGGTTCTACAATTTTCCGCACAACAAACTGGTGGCCGATTTTTGGTCTTCCGTTTGACCCAATCCCAATTTTCCTCTTCCATTTCATTTTCAAAAGTGCTGATTTTTTTGGTCCATACTAGGTTTTCAAACATCTCCACAAACCCTTTTTGATACTCCAGCTTTTTATTAACTTCTCCAACGAGGCTTTTCTCCTCCTCCTTCATTCAAAGCCTTCACATTACTTTCTATATAAGAGACTGGTGGTTGGTAGTCATTGTTTCTGACTTTCTTGAGTGGTTCAGAAATCTGGTAATCTCTAAACCGAAGACATTTTGGAAAAGAGTAATTGTTGGGTCCGGAGTGCTCCCATGAATTTAGTTATACAATGTCACTCTCAGTAACCGTTCTAAAAGCAGACTCGCGGGTGACATAAAAAACTTAATTAAAGCCCTCCGTAACACCAAATTAATTTCAGGAGAGATAGTGGAAAGCGGTCGGTCCAACAGTAATTAAGACCCGGCCCACTGCGAATTTTCAGTGGCGTTTACTCTTTTGTTAATTTCAAAGGCACAATAGTGTAGTGTAGTAGATAATGTATATTTTTTTATTTAATAATGATAATAAAAACGCGTGATCGAAGGATTAATTAATTGCAATCAATGGTTCTTCCAATTGACTATCACTACCTCTGGCGTCTTGTCTTTCCGAGTAGAGCATTATGGTAATGTTGAATTATATATATACCCCAACTAAAGTTGAAAACTTCTTCTTTTCTTTGGAATGTTCATATCGATTGGTTTCGGTTTTTGAAAACTGGACTACTTGGGTCTTGTGTTCGAGTCATTTTGATCAAGCACACAACCTTGAAAGGGTGAGTAATTCATCTTAATCAACGGGTATCTGTAATCTTAACGTGGAGAGATTAATAAGTATTTAAAATAATAGAGCTCGTAATATAATTGAGATAAGGACGGAAGTGCAATTATAATTCTGTAGTGGGGTGAATTATAATTAGTGAAATAAAAAATAAAATCCTGGCGGAATTAGGGTTTCTTATTTATACTTGGAGTCCAGACTTATTACTTCTTAGGTCCATGTCGTAGCCCTATATATACACGTTATGCTCTCTAAGTCAGATACACGTATTTATTATTCACGAAATAGAGGCAGACTTAGAGAGAGCAAACAGATCACAAAAGAGTCCACACGACGAATACGATAGAAGATCATAAGGTGCTGTCAAACAGTATACGTGGCTTATTGCAAAGTTCAACCAGCGTTCGTGTCGTAGAGAGTTGAGGTAAAACCCTAATTCCGCCTTGTAGAGTTTTGCTATTTTCTTATTGTCTAATTTGTACGTGTCATTACTGGGTTCTGGGATTCGTTTGCCATCCTAAAAACCAACTGCAAAAAGATTGCTTCGAATTCTTGGCGTTTCGATACATACTTGTAACGCTCTCGTGTGCTTTGGTTAAGGGCGTAGAAGTATCTAAGGCTCTGTTTGGAACCTGCAGAAAGGAAAAGAAAGGAAAATGAAAGGAAAATGAGAGGGAAAGAGGAGGGAAAATGTACTATTCACTATACTCAAAATCTTTATTTTCTTCTCACTTTTTCTTCTAACCAAACAATGGGAGGGAAAATTCTTTAATTTTCCTTTTTTTTCCCTGGGTTCCAAACAGAGCCTAAAGTAGGGGTCCTTGCATTGGCAATTGGGCCGATACCAGACCCGATGCCCCCGGTCGACTACTACTTCTCAACCATCAACTGATCTACGTACGTAGTACGTACTATCCATTTGATCTCAAGGCATTATTCCGAAGTTGATAAAAAGCAACCAACTTGTCTCCCGTCAACTGAAAATTTTAGGGTAAAATATGTATTTGTCCCTTAAACTATTTTAAAAATGTTTGCTTCCCCCTTCAACTATCAATTGAACATCTTTGCCCCTTTAACTACTTAAATCGTTACACACTAACGGCCCGTTTGGATGGCGGATTTGTTTTGGGTGGATTTGTAATGAGGGGGGATTTGAAGGTGGATATGTAATGAGGGGGGATATGTTAAGAAGGGTGGCCCCACCTTTTAAGAAGGGTGGATTTGTAATGAGGTGTTTGGATGAATTTTTGAGAAAGGGGATTTGGAAGGTGGATATGATGGAATAAGGTGTGAAATGACTTATTTGCCCCCACTTTATTATTTTAATGGACAAATTACGTGTATTTCATTATAATTATATTAAATACATATATACAACTAATTATTACATGAATTTGAATCAAATTATCTTTAAATTATTTTAGCCTTATTTATTTATTAATTTTTAATTTTTGAATTATTTAATTTGAATTTAGTAATAAAAAAGTAGATTTTGTAATTACAGTAAATACATATTTATTACTAATTATTGCATAAATTGAAATGTAATTATATTTTAAAAAAATTAACCGAATTTGATTTTTTTTTTAAGAAATCCGAATTATATATTTTAAATTTAGTAATTTTAAAAGTACATTTTGTGGTAGTTGGAAAAGAAAAGTAGGTGCACAAAATTATGTTAGGTAAAAATATGTTAGGTAAAAATGTTTGTACCTAAATTGTTTGGTAAGATGGGCTATAAATACCACTACCTATCTCATATCACTTCACACACATATATATCTCCTTAAAAATTACTTGGTAATTTTGATATTTCTCTCCTTCCAATGGCACGCCGGGCTTGGAGCGAGGTGGAGGAAGAAATATTACTTACAAATCTTACGAGTCTTGTAGATCAGGGGGTTTGGCAAGCCGATAACGGGTTTCATCCCGGCTACTTAGGAGTTCTTGAAAATCAAATGCGAGTTTCTTTCCCCGAAGCAGGTATTAAAGAAAATCATATCGAAGGAAAGATAAAAAAATGGAAGCGTGATTATTTTTATATTGACGCTATACTTCAAATTCCGGGGTTTGGGTGGAATCCAAATGAAAATAAGCTGATGGTGGAAAATGATGTTTGGAATGAATTTGTTCGAGTAAGTAATTTTGAATTTGTTTACCATTTCATATTAAATCTTGTTTAATTCATTTATTAACTATTTGTCTTAATTTATTATAGAATCAGCCACAACTGAGATATTTTCGAGACAGGGAATTTCCCAATTATAATCGTTGGGGCCATTGCTTTGTTCGACAAGAAAACTAGAAGTTTGAAGGTGAAAGAAGGTGGTCGAAGAATAAGTGTTTGACGAATAAATTTGTATCATTCCAGTTTGTATCTCAAATAATTATATTTATTTGAGATTACTAATGTTTTTCTACATAATGCAGTCTTCATTTAGAAATTTGAGTTCTTCCACTTACAATTTCATTCCGAATCAAATACAAGTGCGAGGAAAATACAAGTTACGAAACCTAAAAAAATCCCTAGAACAAAGCATGTTGATAGATTTTGTTGACGTTGAACTTGCAAAGAACTTGTGGATGTGGAAGCATCGTCAGTTGATTGATGTTCGGTTCGGACCGATTGCATTTGTTTGAGCCGGTATCGTTCCTCATGGAACTGTAACAATGCTCCTTCTGCTTCATCGAACGTATTGTATCTTTTCTTCAAGTTCCCCGGGTATCCATTAACCTGCAATTCCGCGGTTTCCCAACTCGTATAGATTCCCGGATTACGCCCAACGAAAACCACCCAATAGTATTGTTTATCTTCAGTTGTCATTGTAAAATCTACGATGAAAGAGGAATGGACACATTTATAACATAATGCATAGTAGTATTATCTTTATATGTACTTGGCTCAGATTAATTTTTACCGGCACATAGTGCACCACTTAGCTACAACTTATGTTGCCAAATGGTGATTAAACCATTGACCCTCATAAGTTGTCCCGCCAAGACAAGTGCCTCGCCGTAAAATTTTTCCTCTCATATCATCATAGCCTATGAAACATAGTCAATTTCTACCAAAAAACAAAACATGACAGTAGCAGCCACAACACAGAGAAACCTGCAGAATTGGATGCTCTGAAAACCATACAAACCACAACCAGCAAGCAAAACCCATGACAGTAGCAGAACTGTACAAACTGTTCCAATACCAAGCCCAATAAACAGCATAAAAAGAGGGCAAAAACCAGCCACAAAATGTTCCAAAGTTGCCATAACAATAAGCCCAATAAACAAGCACCCACAGTGTCCAGAAACTGTCCACAAAAACCAGCAAAAACTGCATAACATCGAAAAGAAGGGCCTGCTCAACAAAACTGATGTAAGTGTTACCATCAACTGTTGGGCAGAAACCAGAACACCAAGTGGAGGAAAGAGCAGCAGTACCAAACAGCCACAAAACAAACCACAAACCGACACAAAACAAGCCAGAAAAAGCTCCAATATTTGGGCTCAGACAATTCAAACGTAATCAAAGTAGCACTACCATTTGCAACTAAGTTGCCTTTTAAGGCCGTCATAATTGACAAAGGCAATACCAACTAATATATTACTAGTAAACATTGCATCATTGGCCAAAGTGGCAAAAATAGCATCATTGCCCAAGAAAACAGCCTGACAAAGTGACAAAGTGGCAAAAATGGCATCATTGCCCAAAATAACAAGGCAACAACCAACACCAAAACTCCCCAACACACAGGTGGACAAGTGGGCAAAAACTACAAACAAAACAGGCCCAAAACTACCAACAAAATAGGAAGAAAACTGGCAAATAACCTGTCCACCAAACTGCCACAATGCAGCACCAAAATAGCCACCTTACTACTACCAGCAA
Organism: Rhododendron molle; assembly: GCA_025413875.1. Classification (NCBI taxonomy): domain Eukaryota; kingdom Viridiplantae; phylum Streptophyta; class Magnoliopsida; order Ericales; family Ericaceae; genus Rhododendron; species Rhododendron molle. The sequence continues at coordinate 50,903,176 of CM046391.1, forward strand.
CACTGTACAGAATAGGCCACATAACAGCAACAAAAGAAGACATGGACGTGCAGAAAATAGCCCATTTACACTCAAAACAAGTGGCCAGAAATCAGACACAAACCTCCACAAAATACCTGCTGAAAACAGCCCATATAGACTCAAAAAAACTACCCAAAAATCAGACATAAACCTGCACAAACAACCTCCTGAAAACAGCCCATATAGACTCAAAACAACTGCCCAGAAATCAGACATAAACCTGCTAAAAAACAGCCCATATACACTAACAAAAACACCCCAGAATCGACCCAGAAACCTCCACAAAAACCTGCAGAAAACAGCCCATATACACTCAAAAAAACAGCCCACAAACGAGCCAAAAACCTGCTGAAAACAGGCAATATACACTTAAAAAACCACCTCATAAATCAGCCATAAACCTGCACAAAAACCTGCTCAAAACACCCCATATACACTGAAAAAAACAGCCCTTAAACCAGCCATAAACCTGCACAAACACCTGCTGAAAATAGCCCTTATACACTCCAAAAAACAGGCCACAAAGCAGCCATAAACCTGCACAAGAACCTGCTGAAAACAGGCCATATACACTACAAATAAACAGCCCAGAAACCTGCACAAAAACCTTCTCAAAACAGCCCATATACACTACAAAAAACTTCCCATATACCAGCCACAAACATGCCTTAAATAACAACCTCAAAACACCAACCATTATACCCTGATACCACCCACAAACCTGTCTGAAATCAGATACAACCTTGCACCATATACACACACACACAGAGACATATATAACTGCACTGTCCAGATAAGAGCATGTAAATAACCCCAGAAATCAGCACTGTCCAGTAACCAGCAAAACTCAGAAATGGGAGTGTACTTTGCAGACATAATGTTGGGCTCAGATGTACTCAATATAATCAAACAAGCACTAGTAAGCAACTAAGTTGCCATTAAGGCCTTCATAGTTACCAATACAAGTACCAACTCATTCACAATGACATAAATGAAAAGTGCATCATCATTGCCCTTGCAAATAGTTATGATCATCATAGTTGCCATTACATTTCTCGTACTAAATAGTTATGATCATCATCGTTGCCCTAACAAGTACAAAATATACATGATCATCATCGTTGCCCTAACCAGTACAAAATATACATGATCAAAAGTTGCAAGTACGTTTTAGGCACATTCAGTTATTATTACATAGTTCTTTACAAAAAGGAGATAAAGATATCCTCCACCATTCCAACAAAAAGGGCCATAACTACTAAGACATCCCTACGTGGTCTTCAATTTGATTTGGCCCGATAAGACGGCCTCGACCCAAGCTTGTTTGTAGTTCTCCGGTATGCCATAGAATGTGTCCACATTTTCTTCGGCGGACACAATCATCGTGTTTAAAGCAAACCTATCAATCATCTCCAATTCAAGCTTCATTAGCTCAGTAAACACTTTCTCTCTTTTTGCAGAGAGTCGGTCCTCATATCCAACCGCATCGGCAATCTTGTTGAACGCCGTATTGCTTTGAGCCAATATATTCTCCACTGCCACATGAATGGACGCCTCATTTGTGTCCACTTTTGCCTTTTTCTTTGGCCTTCCCGGCACGACATTGCTTGTGGGAGCATTGGCATTGCTTGTTGGAGTATTGGCATTGCTCCTTGCAGTATTGGCATTGCTTGTTGTCGCGGTTGGAATGGCATTGCTTGTTGGAGTTCCCGAAGAAGTTGATATGTCAACACCTGGTGTCGCACGTGGAAACACCGTGTCACCATTTGGAAACGTTGGAGTATAGCATTCATTGAACATGTCATCGAGGTCTATGTTGGCTTCATCTTGGTAGGTCTCAACAACTTCTTCCACTTCCGCCGCATCCTCGGCCATTTCTCCGGTTGCCCTATCCTTCCCAAATAAGAATTGCCAACTCTCATACATGGGGAAAGACTTCCCATTCAGCCATTTCGCTTTGATATTGGACTGTACATGTACAATGGCATACATTAAGTGGGAGGCAACAACAATAGTAAGTATAAATGTATGAGGGGAGAAGTTACCTTCTCATATTCTTTCCACACGTTTTCATCATCCACTACAATGGAATTAGTGGTATAGTTCCAACCGAACCCACTAAGACGTGTGATGTCGACAATTAGATTATACTTTTCCTTCCAACCTTTCACCTTCGACTCAATGTTGGGTTGCGCTTTAAGCGTCGTCCCAGGCAATCTCTTCTTTAACTCCTTCTCTACTTCATTAAAGTACCCCGGCTTGAAACCATTATGAGCTCTATATTTATCACATATACACTCCATCATGGCTGCAAGCAAGGCCTCCTCTTCCACAAAGGTCCATAGTCTACGATCTTGTTTTCTCTTACGACTCGTTGGTTCAGATTGTGAAGTTCCTTCACTTTCCATAGGTATGCTAACCTGATTTAAATGATGATTACAATTTGACATAGATATTGTACTCAGGAAATACCATATTATTACATTGAAATAGAAAACACGACCATTGTTCAACGAGTTTAACACGTCCAATAGATACATAGAATTAACAGAAATAAATACCACGTCCAAATTATTACATACAAATTCAGTTACACGTTTCTTAGTGGTCACCCCCTGGATTAGCTAACCAATCATTGTACATTTGGGTTGCCAAGTTATCCCGAAATTGGGTCCATTCAGTTGTAGCATCGACATTTGCAATGTACACTTCATGTGGTACATTATGTAGGTTTGCCATCTCCCACGCCGTGTATTCAGCCTCAACGGGATCTACTGCCATGGTACGCTTAATGAGATTATGGAGAAGGATGCATGCAGTGACGATGCGACATTGAGTTCTAATGGGGTAGAAAGAGTAAGATCTCAAAATGCCCCATCTCATCTTCAGCACCCCAAAGCATCTCTCGATAACATTTCGTGCCTTAGAGTGCTTCATGTTGAAGTACTCCTCCCGGCTCTGAGGCATGTGTCCTTGCCTCCAAATGTTAATGTGGTATCGTTGGCCTCTGTAAGGTGCTAATAAACCCGGCCCATTAGTGTAACCAGCATCGACGAGGTAGTAACGACCTACAAATAAGATTAGTTGCCCTATATGAGTTTGTTTACAATAATGCTAAGGTATGTTCACTAATGGAAAGGTTTTCAAGTCACATACCCTGTGGAATTCTCAACCCATGAGGCCTTAGCAAGGCATTTCGGAGCACTCTTGAGTCTGTGGCGGAGCCTTCCCAACCAGACAACGCGTAAACAAATTGTAGGTTACGACTAGAAACGCCTAACACATTTGTCGCGTAGTCACCCTTCCTTGACCTATATCGTGCCTTGTGTTCTGCTGGGGGAGGACAGGTACGAAGGTATCGTCTAAAGCCCCTAGACAATTCTACGAGACAGAAGGGTAATTTTATCACAATAGTAACGACCTACAAATAAGATTAGTAATGAATAAGTGGATTACTAGAACTTAATACATAACAATTATGTACCTCAAACCACTTCCACCTAGCATCCGGCTCATTGGCAGGAATAGGCTGAGGATGATACCACAAGACATTGTGAAGGCGAATCACCGCGATCAAAACTGCGTTAAAATGCCTACTAATTGTTTCCCCCGATCTCCAAAATTGTAAAATGGTACGCCTATTCTTCGTATGGTGTGCGAGGATCCACAAAAAGATCGCCACCTTCTCTGCAACGGTAACATGCCTAGATGGCTCTAGCCCATTTTCAATAAGTAATTGACACAACGTCATGAATGTATGCCTGTTTACCCTCAAATTGGCATGACAAGTTTTGTCATTCTGGCGTACCAACCTATTAAGTGCGTCCAGTTGGCTTTGGTAAACATTAGGATTGGCACGAAGATGAGGCTTTTGTCGAAGCCTTTGTCGATGCCTCTCAGCAATCAACTCCGTAATTAACAAGTAAAGTTGAATAACGGTATTGAGTACTCTCATCATACATAACGCTGCTAACAATGCCTTACGGTTTGTGTTCTTCCTTCGTTCACGATTTGTTAGTCTTGCCATCTGTTTTAAGCCAAAAGTTCATTTAGTGCAACTAATACTTTTGGGCAATTCAAATTCTACTAGGGCAACTAAATGCATTTTAATCATTATACATACAATATTGCAAACTCATTAGGGTGGCAATTAGTACAATTGACCATGAATCCACCTGAGCAAGGAAATGGAAAAAGAATGGACATATGTATGTGTCTGTGTTAATGTGTTTTTCGGATATACTAACTTAGGTCAAACAATTTTGCAGCGTGTCCCCAATGTGTCCGCTGCTTACAAGTTGGTAAATTTAACTAGTGCGGACACAATAAGCGACACAAGTTAAATGAGCAGACACTTACAATTTCATGTTAAAGCTGTCATGTTAAAGCCGACAACAACATGACACTGTCATGTTAAAGCTGCAATTAAACTTCGTGGAGTTTTCTATGATGTATGTGTGAAGAGTTATTGGGGAGAATGAATAAAATGCAAAGAAATGAAAATGGAAATTACAGAAAAAGAGATATGTACATATGTGTATTTATGCCTAATCGTACGTAAACACTGTTTTATCAACCATAAATTTAACACCATGCAATGTGGAGGCAAGAATCATCTCTGACATCCACATCTCAGATCATCCAGATCCTTATAAGTGCAAAGGTTTATATAAACAAGAATTACATAAGTAACACTTCATTAAACTGAACGAGCAACTCAGTGGAAAATGATCTGTAGCACTTCTTTTGTATGCTTTTAGGTAGAGTAACACTTCATTAATGCCTTTCTCAGTGCTTAGACCCCTGACTTCTCGTTGGTTGAACGCAACCAACATGATATGCTCGAGCATTCCAATAACAGGCAAGTGGAAATTTTGGAAAAAATTGAAGTTTATTAGGTCAAGGGCAGGTAGTTTGGGTGGGGCCTGACACAATAATTACTCCCGGCCAGTCCAGGGGTTTCTTATGCTTTGTTTTTGTTTTTTTCCTCTTGGAAATTTGAAGCCTGACGGGCATTACTAAAGACAGGAACGACGCATTTTTTTCCTCTTTCGTTTAATATCGAGGCAGGAACGACGCATGGGATGGATATGGAGGTGCTGTTGTTGACATGAGAAGTGTAGTTTTGCCTAAAACCATTGTGCCTGAATTACATAAACCACCTACAACGTAGGATTCTCACTAATTTTTTTCTTCACTGATAGGGAGGGACAGTCAGCACACCCATGAATTTTCCGTTGCGTCTTCAATTCGTTGTTTTGCTTTGTGACCCACATACAAGCATCAACTATTTTTCTATACTATTCAGTCACTGTCGAAACCAAAAACTTCCTATTTCGATGATCACTATTTCACAGTTTCATATCTCATTTTGTCATGTGGGATATCCCCACAAATTGCTCTGTTCGAAGATTTCGTGACTATTCAGTCACTGAATAGTGGTTCGAACCCATGTCGCAACTCAAATCGTGGTTCAAAATGCACAGAATGAGACAAAAAAAATCCTATTTCGAGTTAGGGCAACTCAGATCTACAAACCGTAGAACAAATTAGGGCAAAATCAACATATGGAGTTTCAAGAATTACGGCAACTCAGATCTACACACCCAACATCAAAAACCCCCAAATAAATCAAAAACTCATCCCAACGGCACACAGACAGTCTTCAAAAACCGAAAAAATGATCGGAAATGGAGAGCGCAACCATACCTCAGCCCGTGTAAAGAGCAAGACGAGGGAGAGTCGTAACCGTCGGTAAGGCGGTGGAGTCACCAGAGAGTTCTTTGGTGACCTCCTCGCTCCTCTCTTCTCTCTCTTCGTTGGTCTGGGTTTCAGCTAGAACACGATGAAAACAAATGGAATGGGAAAAGATAAAGCCAAGGGGGATTTGGAGGGGTAAAACCGTCTCAAATCCTCCCGGATTTGCCAACGATGGGTCCTGACCTCCCCGAAGCAAATCCACCTTCTGCCGGAGTTGATGCCGCTACAGTACTTAACTCCCCCTTCCAAAAAACCGAACCAAACACCTTTTTATGGGAACACCTGGAGTGCAAATCAGGGGGAGTTGTATATCCCCCTTTATCTCCAGCATCCAAACAGCCCCTAAGGACGATTCACCCCTCCCATCCAAATCTTGGATGGAAAAGCTAACACCTTTCCCTATCTGGGTTAGTTGAAGGTTATTTTAGACAGTTAACCTAAAAAACCAGCGTACAGAAGCCAAGTAGGAACTCTGGGTTTCGGTACCTTCCACCCCTCCCCCATCACCGATCCTCCCTCAAGCCGGTGCCACGTCGCCGCCATGGATCCCTCTTCCTCCCGACGTCGAACCTGCCTCTCATCTTCGATGCCACCATTCCTCTGTATTGCGTCACTTCCCCCTTGACTCAATCTGTGAGCTTAACCCATATGACCACAAGCACCGCCGACCGGCCAAGCAAACAGGGCCGGGCTCATAGATAGAGGCCCGTGGCTATGTCTGCACTGGATTGGGTTAGGATGGAGCAATCCCTTCTTTGTCCGAAGAATTATTGTGATTTAAGATTCAGAAAACCATAACGGGCTTCAGCGGGTTTTAAATACCCCAATCGATCTACTATCACGCCGTTGTTGCTGTCGTTCCCCTCTCGATTGTGGGTTTCCTGAATTGCTCGCCTCTGTTGTTGCTTTTTTTTTTTTTTGAGTTTCTTAAAGATCGTTTTCCATTAGGTACACATTGTGAGGCAAAGGAAGAAGAGGATAGATACATCATACATATACATATATGGTAGGTTAAAAGTCTAAAATAGCCTTTGACTAACCCATATAAGGGGAGGTGTTAGCTTTTCCATCCATGATTTGGATGAGAGGGACGAATTGTCCTTAGTCTATAATGGTTTAGTAGTTGAAGGGACCAGAGTGTTCAATTGATAATTGAAGGGGGAAGTAAACATTTTTGAAATAGTTAAGGGGGCAAGTACATATTTTACCCAAAATTTTACAACTCGAAGTGGAGCGCCTTGCTTTTGCCTCCATTTGTTTCCGAATTTATGACTTAGAAGGGTCACTAACAGTAACGCAATCGTTGTCTTCTACAAAACGGTAAAGATTTTAGTAAGTTCTAAAGTTTGCGAAGTATTACTTTTTTCCCTTTCTCGTATGAAAAAAGACAGTAATAATGTCAAAACTGTTTTTGTTAGTGTCAAAACTCCAGCACATAAAAGTCTTGTACACTGCATATAGTACGAGATTTTTGTGCACTAAAATTTTAGTACCAACAAAAACAGTTTTGATATTATTATTTCTCATGAAAAAACGTGGAACAAATTATCTGCAAAGAATAAGAGAGGAAAGTTGTGCAAACAAGAAGTTTACAAGCTGCAAAAATTGTCAGAGGTAACAAATCAATGGAATCAGACCAAATTGGCGAGTCTTTTGTTATCTCACACATGTGTAACCAAAACTGTTCTATCCTAAACAAAATTGGCTGCAGTCCCCAAAACCAGATTATATGAAACAGCAATCACTGTGACTCGAAAAGAACGGGAAAAAAAAAAAAGAAAAAAGAAAAAAAGGGGGGAATTTACGGGTATTTCCTAAATGTCTATCTTTGTATTCGAATATGTATTTGCCTATTTACACCGATGACCTCCATATTCTTCCTTCAAAAGAAATAATGATTATCGATACATCATCGTGGTATCTACGCCGGTCTCCTTGTGGGATGTCAAGTAACTCGTGGAAGTCCATACCTGCAAGTTCCCCAACCAATTTCATTAGAGATAGTTCATCTAACTGCTCTAAGTTAATAATGCTTACGACTCAATTTTAGGCTATGCTTGAATCATGACTTTTGTAGGTTGATTTAGTAAAGCAAAGGAAAACGTTAGGAATACTGAACGCTTCACTATCCCGTTATCCCTTGCATTTTCCTTTGCCTTCACGAATCAACAATTCAAGCAAAGTATTACGATGAAGGCAATTGTCATACCGGCTCTTTTTGCAGCTCGGAATAGTACTTCTTCAACAAGATGTTGCGCGGGATCCCCCTCAGGAAACGAAGAAATGAACATCTCAACTTGAGATGTAGCTTCTTCGTTGGTGAAGTACTGATAGAGTCCATCAGAAGATAGTATCAAAAATCTGTCCTTTGGGCTGAGTCTGTGGTGGTAGAGCGACGGGGAGCAGGTGATGTAGGGGGAATTTCCGACGTAATCGACTCTGAACACCTCTAGAAGTGCATTGTTCCATCTGGGCTGCAAAATGACCAGAGGTATACATTAACAACACGATTTTGAATCACAAGAGAGAATTAAAATAAAAGGCATATCTATTCACTACTCACATATCATGCAAGATTTTCCTTTTCTATTGATTCTTACTAATTGGATGAACACAATTACTTTACGAGGCATTCAACAACGCAATCCAATCGAATACTCAGCAAATAACAATCTACGACTACGAAAATGATCAGAGGGAGTGCTTGAAAATAGATTTTCAACTTAAAAAATTGGGTAATCGTAACGAAAAGAAGTAAGCAGAAGCAGTCCTCATATGGAATCCATGTCTATCTACAAGTAATTTGAATAAATTTAGAGTTCAGAAAGCACTAGTACCTGCTTGAGATATCCAGCCCCAAAAGCCCTGGTCACCTTCAATGAACCTTTCACCCTGTCATTTGTTATTGCAGAAGCATCATCCTGGTGTAGCTTCTTAATCCTCTTCACTTCCTGAAATTTCACAACGTCCCAAATCATGATAAGTCACTACAGTTACAAAACAGAACTTTCGCGAACAACAATCGGCTAACTAAATAACGAAAAGAATAGGTGTTCACCGCTGCCACAGACGTGCTATGATCCGTTGTGAGCTGAATAGAAGCTAAATTCGCACCACCGTCATCAAGTCCATTGCAATCAAACGTCGGAAGATCGTCGTTCAAAGTTTCCTCGTTGATCCTCTCCAAATCCTTGCGCGCCTTGCCAATCCCAAGATCAGCCTCGGCCTTCCTCGCCAGAACAGCCCGGCTATCCCCCACATTCATCAAGTACACATCCTCCCCTTTCATCAACATCACCAAAACGCAAGAGCCCATCAGAGACAACTCCGGATTCTCCTTCAGCATAAGATCCGCAATCTCCAAAAACGATGCCTCCGTCTTCCTCATGGCCTCGGAGAGCGCTTTCAAAACCTCAGAGTGGTTCACTCCAGCCGCCCGGTCGTCCTTCAGCATCCCATCGAGCTCCAGTCTTTCCCCATCGCATTCGCACTTCCATTTCCAGTTATTACTCTCCTCCCACTTCTTCCCTGCCCCTCCGGTCCTGTTCCTCGACTTCCTCCGCCTCTTCCTCCTCGAATCGCAATCCTCATTCGATCCCTCAACAACACTACGTGGGTAATCCTCTCCTGGCAAACTCTTGTCGACCGCATGGTGGTGCCCGATCAACTCATCACCCTCCAGCATCAATTCCCTTTCGTGTTCCGATTCGGTCTTACTGTTATTAGTAAGCAATTCCTGGAGCTCCTTGTGAACGTTAGCATAGAGATTATTAAGCAAGAAATCAGTTGCATCCGGGCCGTTAAACCCGTCATAGATCCCAACAAAAACCCATCCGCTCTCCTCCGAAATCGCGATGTGAACCCGGTCCTCACCGGCCTTCCCCTGTGCCCACTGCACATTAGTATTCTCCAAAGACTCATCACAACAATCATCAACCAAACTCCCCTCAATACTCAACCTATTGTTATTGTCACAACCCACTGCAGTATTTCCCTTTCTGTTCATAGGCAGAGATTTTCTAAGGGCCTTTTTTAGATTTTTCATCAAACCCCATTTCTTGGAGTTAGGTTTATACCTCTGGATTTGGTCGTACTGGTTCTCGAACGGGCCCGAGACGAAGCTCCGCTCGATTGGGCCCGACAGGAACCCCCGCTCGATCGGGCCCGACCCAAACCCGAGCCCGGGGGTTCTGAGGATCGGGCCGGACCGGACGGCGGGGCTCGAGGTGCGAGGGATGGGCTGGAGGGGGATGGATGCGAAGGATTCTGAGCTGTCAAAGGACGACGCTTTGTCCACAGAGGAGTTTGGTTGGAACGGCGCAGTGGAGAGGGGCGTGGAGGTGTTGGCGCTGAGGGAGGCGCCGGAGATGGACTTGAAGGGGGTCGTTTTATCGGGGAAGGAGTGGGCAGGGTCGGAGCGGAAGTAGCAGAAGGAGTGGCCCAGGCCCTCGTCGAGCGGGTCGGAGAGGTAGATGGAGAAGTCGTGGCGGCGCGAGATCACGCCGGCGTCGCAGGCGAAGCAGAGATTTAGTTTCCCGACGCCGTTTCCCATTTTGGGGGCGAGTGAGAGTCTGTATAGAGAGAAAAGGGTGATGGGTTTAGACTTGGTTGATCATGGAAGATTCGTGGTTGAGTTTTGAGAGAGAGAGAGAGGAGGGAGAAGGGGGGAGAGAGATTAGAGGGAGGATGAGGGGACAAATGTATGTATAGGCTATAGAGAGAGAATATAGGAGAGAGGGGGGAGTTGACTTTTGTATTGTGAAATGGGGGGGGGTATAGTGGTGGTTGCTTTTGTTGATATTTTAATATGACTTTTGTTCAAATGATTCGATTGGTGGGAGGAGAGAAAATACCGGGTATCTTTTGATGTGAACATCAAAAAATATGCATTATGGATCTTGTTTGATAGATCTTAATTAATTCTATTATACAAAATTTTCAAAATCATAAAAACTACTATAAATTGAAAGATATAAGCCATTGAAAATGGGGGTATAGTGGTGGTTGCTTTTGTTGATATTTTAATATGACTTTTGTTCAAATGATTCGATTGGTGGGAGGAGAGAAAATACCGGGTGCACAAAACAACTAGTCCGAGTCGTTTATCTATATTACTCCAATATTTTTTCGAGCGATTATGAAGAAAAAGGGGTAATTTTTGCACTTTTTTTTATAAATTTTTTATTGTTAAAAGTGTGAAAATTATTTCCCATAAAAACATTTAGTTTTATACTCCTACAAAAATTGTGAGTTCTTAATATAGCATAAGCTTTTACTAATTTTTTTATTTAGAATTAAAGATCTTGAAATTTGAATGAGAATTAGACAATCGGTTAAATACCTACAATCCAATCAAATGGATTTATTTTTTTAGGTTCCGCACATGAAAATATTTTTAAAAAAAAATAAAAGAAATTTAATCACTTGTGTTGGACTCTAAAATGAGTACTCAAAGCCATCTGTGCACAATTTATGAATAAGGATAAGGGAGTGTTATCACTAATCAACAATTGTAGCCTACGAACTTTTTATTTCGTACTTGTCCTAATTTTTTGGTGTCGATATTCGTTGATTTTGTGCCAAACGTTTACATATTACTGTGGATTAGTAGAAAGAAACACCCCTAAAAGTGTACACGGTCGAATCAGGAGGAGCCGGGGAGTTGACTTTTGAGGGCATCATTCCAAAAGCGAAGCGTGTGAGAACCTAGGAGAAGCAATGGAGCAGAGCTTCTCCTACTTTTTTTTTTTTGTTGTTGAATAAATAAAAAGGGGATATTTCGGAAAGTCAAAAGGGCCGGATATGGGGTTGCGGCTGACACGTGGCAGGTTCCTGGTGGTGGATTCCGTTGACTTTGAATTTTCTTAAATTTCAAAATGAATCACAAAACCTTACCTTTTTCTTGTTCTCACTTTCTTCTGATCAGTGTTAGTGTTGGGTAAGCACATTCTTAATTTCCGTGAGCCAAACAGGCCTCAGCCGGGTTGTATACCCTTCTAGATGTTTTTTTGACTCGTTGAAAACTTGTTACAGTCAACTGAATGGTTATTTGCTCCAGCGAGTTTATAGCACTTGAAAAACTTTTCATTATTTTAATAATTAAAACAAAAATGATGGTTGAAAGACATACGTTTTACACTAGTATAATTTATCAATATATTATATATTATATATTGAGGATATGAAGAGGTATGGGATCTGATTGTTTGATTTTCATCCCAATTCAAAGAACGAAATATGAAATAGAGAACCGTATATTTTTTGGGTGAACATACACAAATAAATTCAACGAATAGAACTCTTACATCTCATTATTAGATCGAGAATTCGAATCTCTCTACTTTTGTGTGAGTATTTCTTCCTTTTATATTTGTTGAAAATATATACATGTACTAGTCTCCAAAAATAAAATAAAAATGCAAGTGTCGCAAGCTTTTAATGGAAGAGAATACTCACCACTCTCGAATTTTAGATATTCCATCGATTTACGTAAAATTATGTACTTTTCCGATCACATTTTTTTTAGAATCTTTAAATCCGTGCTTTTTAATCAAATTAAATTGAACTAATTCAAGTACCCGGGCCCGACGTAGGTACATGAGTACATCCACCCTTGGTCCTTCGTACACTAGTTTTGACTATCGCTAATTGAACTTCTCCGTTTCGATGGAAGTAGCTTTAAATCATCCATGGTTAAAAAAAACAAAAAACGCAATCGATCTCTAACGGGCAGAACATTAATATATATATAGAGTCAATCTCAAATGGAGGAGTCCGTATTCTCATTTTTCGATTGAATTTTGATGATCCGAGCCACTCAATATTTTTAGAACGTAATTTTAAAGGTGCACGCAAGAAATCGGCAAAAAAAGTAATAGGAAAGGGCTTCATCCGAGCAGTTTTTGTTTGAACCATTCGATTAAAAATACTGTAGTAAACAAAAACTGCTCGGATGAAACCCTTTCCGATCATTTTTTTGCCGATTTCTCCTTGGTGCCCTTAAAATCACGTTCTGAACACATTAAGCGGCTCGGATCATCGAAATTCAATCGGAAAAGGGAGGTCTATATTTTATTAAAATGAGGTAGTCCTGAAAAGAGCCGGAATACGTAAAAGGAAAATTCTAAAATCAGCCCTGTCACGCCCTCGATTTTCAACATAAATAAAAATAGCATTTCATAATTAAAAATCCTCACATTATCTTATATGATACCCCAAAAGAGTTCATCATGTCCTAGTCATTAAATTACAGTTCCAACTCCAAGAGTTTGAAGATATTACATCATTAAAATCAATAGAGTTAAGGTTTCATTTCAATCCCAAAACATGTTTTACAAAATGTCAACGAGTCTCCTTTACCACCTCTTCCGAAAATATGCTCTAGAATGCATGCACTTCACTCCATGCTACTGCTCCGGGATCATACCTGAAAAATGATAGGTTGAGCTACACTAGCCCAGTAGAGAAATCTACACAACTATTATATGAAAATGGATGACTGGTAGAATGAATAACTGAAGCAAGGAGCGGTACATCAAAGGGAAAACAAAACGCGACTAGTAACTGTCTCAACGTCAATGACACATTTGAAGTACCATGACTACACGCCAAGATTCTAGATTAACCACGAGAACTTATTATCTATACGATTTTCTAATGACTGCCACTGCCTCTCATCTTATTTCAAACTACCAATCAAATAACTTGACTTACGAGTCTATCATATTCAAAGAACTGCAACGCCGAGGTCTTTCATATCACACACTTTCACGATAATAATCCATTTCTAATCACATCATGTCACAATTTCCTTTTCGTTTTGTGTCATGAGCAAAAGCTCCTGCCGGGCCATTTACGGAGTCCCGATACTCCCCACTAGTACCTCTCTCATTGATGAAGCCAATTCAAGTCACACAACATAGGTCACCACACCAAGTGTTCTACAAGTTCGTCTTATACCTCGCATGTTAGCACACACAACCTTCGCCCACCTATATTCCTTATGTTCTCTAAACCCTTGTTTCGGTGTCAAAGGACACATACGAAACCCAACAACCACTACAAAGCCTAGTACACCCTTAGCTTCGTCAACTCATTCAATTAAGTACTTAAGAGAGCCTAAGAACATCCGTGTCTCACCCACACGGTTCTAAGAAAAAGGATTTCCCGACGTTTACGAACACATCTACCTTATTTTGACCACCAAACCTTGTTGGTTAAGAATTAGGAGATAAGACCACCACCAACGGAAAGTACGTTCCGAGTACATCAATTCCGATATAAAATTTGCCCAAAACGGAGTTCGGATGAAAAAGTTATGCCCGATCGAAGTTTGTCCAAAAATGCTGATTTTTGAATACCTACCGGTAGACATTCAATGTCTACCGGTAGAAGACCAAAATTTCACAAAAATGACAGATTTTTGAATACCTACCGGTAGACATTGAATGTCTACCGGTAGAAGACCAAAATTTCACAAAGTGACACTACTGGACAGCGTTTCTACCGGTAGATTCAAAACTCCTACCGGTAGGACTTGGATTCTCAGTGCACGATTTTCAGATTCTACCAGAACAATTCCAACGACGAAACCAATGATCTAGGACACGATTTAAGTACCAAATCAACTCATAAACATATAATAGAGGTGAGAAATCCCTACCGAATGGGTTTTGAGCAAAACCCTCAACTCCCAAGCAAGCCCTAGCCCCGAAAACTTTGAATCAACCGAATACTCCTTTCCAAGCCGAACCCAACGAACAACGAGCTCAAGAACACTTGAGGAAGGTGGAATGATGGTTATTTTTCATGGGTTTTGAGTCTTGGTGGAGATTTTTGGGTGATAGAGTGAGAGAGGGAGAGGAGCCGAGAGAGAGAGTGAGAGATCGGGAGATGAGAGAGAGTAAGCCTTGGGATTTTTAATCCCCTGCACTCACACATGCCTATATATACTAGCACACACATTAATTACACTTCCATCCCTCTACTAAAAAATCTTATCATATTGACCCCACGTCAAATTAATTCAACAAATTTCACATTTATTCAATATTCTAACGTTAATAAAACCTTTAAACGATTTTTCGAAAATACGGGTCTCTACAAGCCCAATGGGCTGACAATAGTGAATGTGTGAATGTATACTAAAGGGTATAAAAAATATACAGAAATACGTATTTTTTTTGTTTTTTAATATGCTTATCGTCAGCCCAATAGACTGACAATAGCAAGACTGTACATAAAATAGCGTTATTGAACTGACTTTTGAGTAATTGCAGATGAGTAGGAAGCACTTGAAACGTGTTGAAAATGACTGGAGCTTTGACTACCTTTTATTACAAGCTAGCTCGTACTATAATCAATTTCTGCAAAATAGAGTATATATATATATAGTACTAATGGAAATTGGAAGGGCATACTTTATTTGACTTGTTTTGTCAATTTTCTCCTCCGTTAAGTAATTGACTTTGCATGCATTTAAGCACAGCTGTGTTTGTCAATTCCGTGTGCATGGTCAAACCACATCAAGTTTCAACGAACCGACCACCAATTCCATTTTGCCATTGTATCACAAATTTTGATTCCAAGTACCCCTCTCGTTAATTCCACCTTCCCACTGTCTCTGTTTACACCATAAAAAATGTGAATGGTGGTTTAGGGCCGTAAACGAGCCAAATCGAACGGAGCTTTGTCGAGCTCGAGTTCAGCTCGTTTACTAAACAAGTCAAAAATTTGAGCTCGAGCTTAGTCATTTACTAAACGAGTGTTTTTAATAGCACCGAGCCTCCCTAAAAGAGTCGAGCCCTCATAGAGCCGAACTTAGTCATTTACTAAACGAGCCTTTTTAATCACATCGAGCCTCTCTTAACGAGTCGAGATTTTGTTAAACAAGCCGAGCTCGAGTTTTGGGTTCGTTTAGTAAACAAGCCAAAAACTCGAGAGCTGCTCGATGCTCGTAAAGCTCGTCGAGTTGAACAACCACATAAAAAAACAAATTGATCGGATACCAATCAATAACTGAACTGGGTGATGTTGAGATGATGGTCTTTGACGGTGGTCTTGGATTCTTGGTTCTCAGATTTTCAGTCGTTTAGGAAGATCGAATCAACGGTTTCTCGGCGACTTGGGGTTCAAGAGCTCGACAGGATCGAAGGGCATGGGTCATCGTCTGTCTTGATGTTTGGTGGTTTGGGTTCTTGGCCTTGCGGGTGGTGTATGGTGGTGGTGGTGGGCTGCTTGTGGGGGAGGTGGTTGGCGGTGGGGTTGGCAACGGCAGGTGCAATCTATTTAGGGCTAGGGTTAGGGGTGTGGGCGTGTCCTGGTCCGTTTGGGTTGGTCCTGGTCCATTTGGGCTAGGCCTAGCCCTTTTGAGCTGTATTGTCTTATTTGGGCTTTAGGCCCTTGGGTTTTTCTAGGCTTGGCTCAATAGGTGTGGGCTCGTCTCAATAGGTGCTTCCTTAATTGGTTTCTTGCCAATTTCGGATTTGGGTATTGGGTGGGCACAAGACTATTTCTAGATTTAGGAATTTTTTTTTTGGAGGTTTGGAGATATGATATCATCATCCCTTTTCCTTTCAGTAACAATTTCAAAGATTATAAAATTCCTTTGCCTTTCAAAAAAAAAATAAGTACGAATTTTAAAATTAAAAAATGAATAAATCTTAGCCGTTAGATCAAAACCAGTCACAAAAGAACAATGTGATTTTATGATTTTTTTCATATGTCACACTTAACACAATGTATAAGTATATTTACCTCAATGTATGATCACATTTACTACAATAGATGACCACACTTACCATAATGTATGGCCACAATCTATACTCATACATACCACAATATATTATACTCTAACAGTTGAGGGAAAATGGGGTATGGATGCCCCAAAACCAGACTGGGACATCATAGCCAGATACGTGTACTCATTCTTGTACAAGATAATTTATATATACTACAATCAGGTATCGGTAATATCCGAATAATATGATTTTTTTTGTGTGATTGTTATACTTGACGAGCTTGACGTCATGAGCAAAGTCCTGTCATCAAAGTGAATTCAAACTTGTATACGTAGACAATCTGTCTCGAATCCAAAAAAAAAACACCCCGAAAACAACGCGCGAAACGTGGAAACCCGGTAAACCAAAACCCTTCCGATAGGGGGAAAAAAGGGAAGTAAATTTAAGCATAAGTCTGTCGACACAGGCAAAGGTTGCAGAGATCGTGCACAGATCTTGATGTGGAGCCCACTAAGTGTTTCACACAATTAATTCGAGCTGTTCATTAAATTTGAAACATTTTTTCAAGGGCTTCTGCAAAAAATCAACTCAATCCGATATCTATAAGTACTCGATCTAATCATATAAGTTTTCATTTAGGTTCAAAGTTGAATGAAAAGTTAGATAATTAGATCGAGTACTTATAGCTATTGGATTGAGCTGATTTTTTGCAGGAGCCCTTAAAAAAATGTTTCAAATTTAATGAACGGCTCAGATTATTTTTGTGGGACCCGTAGTGACCCCACATCAAGATCTGTGCACCCTTTGTTTGTGTGAATAGCACCTCTCTAAATTTAACCCTGTCGTCGAAGGAAAACAAAGGTAAAATAAACCCAAAGTCAAATAAGTACTAGTTAAAAACAAACCGGATCAAAAGCAATACATCTTACTCAAAAAAGAAGTAAACAATATACGTAATAATCCCTCCGTCCCTTTTTTATAGTCCAGTATTCCATTTTGGACTGTCCCTTAATAAGTGTCCATTTTGTAAAATTAGTGGATAAAAGTTGGTGTATTGTCTATTTTGTCCCTAAAAGTAGATTCCTTTTTAAAAAGTAAATGAGTAAAAGAATAATAATAATGGATAAGTAGAGAAAGTGGATGAAAAAATTGATGTGAAAGGTATAATGATGATGTCTTTTTAATAAATTGGAGTTACGAAGCAGAACACTTAAAAAGGGACGGAAGGAGTAGATCTTTTCATTGTTACGACTCAATGTCTATATATGCATGCGTTTCTACCTTTGCCACATTAATTTAATTTTGTAGTAAATGCTTAAATTTAGGATGTGGTTTTGGTGGATGACATCATTTTTGGGGAGTATCCATCACAATGAAGTTCAGTTGAGATGTTGTTGTAATTGATTAGGTTAGATCAAGCTGTGTCATTGCTCGTTGGCTGGCGTTTCATTTTCTTGAATTCAGCACATGCATTATAAGTTAGCACTATCTGATATATATGAGTTCTATTTACAACGGGAAAAACACATCCAAACTATGTTTGCAACTGCACTCCTGACAATCATATGCCGCCGCTAGATACTCTGAAAGAGCACAAGATTGGTACGACGCCAACCAAACAATTAGTAAAAGAAGCTGCAGATCATCCAGTCGACAAATACAAGCCACTAATTAAAAAGCAGAACTCCCAAAATTAAAGCCACCAAATCAAAGCCATGGTATCACAAATTTTGATTCCAAGTACCCCTCGTTAATTCACCTTCCCACTGTTTGTTTACACCATAAAATGTGGTGGTGGTGGTGGGGTGCGATCACCGTAGCATTGCTCGTTGCAAACATTCGCATCCCAACTAGATTGATAACCTTCCCATAAAAAAAAAAACTACTATTAGATTGATATAATTAAAGCTTCTCGCAAATCAAATATCTTCTCAATTAAAAAAAAATGCCAAAATCGATCAGGAGGCACCTTGCCTCAAGTTTGGCAGTAGACTGCACCCATGCGGTCAAACTATTTTCGACTCTATTTTGGGTCCACTCCGACGATCGGACGCGCTTATGTCGTAAAGCTCGTCAAGCTGAACAGCCACATAAAAAATGAAATTGATCGGATGACAATCAATAACTGAACCAGGCAAGTTTCTTGAAAAAATTGAATTCTCAGTTTAATTATAATCAAACATGTCCAACTCATTCTTATACAAGACAACTATCCCACGATCAGGTATGGATAGTATCCGAACAATGTGATTTTTTACGTTATTGTTATACTCGGCGAGCTTTACGTCATGAGCAAGTCTGGTCGTCGAAGTGAATTCAAAATGGAGTGAGAAATAGAGGCTGACTGCATCTGCATGGGTTGCTGACAAGATAATAAGATCTTTTCATTGTTACGACTTTCTATGCATGCGTTTCTACCTAGCTATGTCACATTTGATTTTGTTTCTAATGGTACTATATATGGTCAATGTTTTAGAAGTCGCTAGGCGGTAGTCGGGCGGTCAGTCACTTTCGAGCTTCAAAACGTAGTAATCGGCGATTAATTGAACCATAGCAATTAGTAATCGGGAATTAATCGACCCGCTAGCGATTTCTCGCCGATTAATTTCGATTTTTGAACACTGACTATGGTAGTAAAATGCTTAAATTTTAGGATGTGGTTTTGGTGGATGACATCAATTTTAGGGAGTGACAAGAAGTTCAGTTGAGACGTTGTTGTTGTTGTTGTAATTGATTAGGTTATACTCCTAAATCAAGCTGGAAAAGATGTCCTTAATTGTTCATTCATTTTCTTCCAATTCAGCACATGCATGCATTGTAAGTTAGTTTATCTGATTGATTTTTGGAGGAAACAAAAGTTTATACCGGCGGTGTAAAGAATTTAATCTCTAGTTCTACTTACACGAAAATTATAAAAAAGATTAGTCCTCCGGTTAGGTGTTGAAACTATCGGTGAGACCAATAAATCAATTCGGACTGAACCAAACCGACCCCATGTGGAAGAAGATATCGGAATTGGCATTCAAAAGCAAAACATTAGTATACTTGTCTGTAGTTTACCCCCATTGAGATAGGATTTGTACTGGAAGGCTAGGCCTCATCTGACATAAGGTGTAGATTTAACTATATTTTGATCAAGAAAAGGGTCTTTATTATTATTAAAGATTAAAAGGATCAAGAGCGTGACAGCATCACAACAGGGAAAACGCATTCAAACTATGTTGCAAGCCACACCCCGTTGAGGCACATCCATGGATTTCCCACACGAGTCCAGGATCGAAATAGGACGAGGGAAAAACTAAAGGATTCTACAACAACATAATCCGCATCAGCGACCCAAACATATATCTCCCTCGATGATTATCCCAAAAAACTTCCTCAAAATCCAAAACGAACGTGGTCTGAAGACTTGGGCTCCTTAAAAGACACCGTTTCGGTCGTAGGGAAGAGAAGATTTCGGATCCGAGGAAGGACGACTGCGAACAGTTAAGCTGCTGCTCTTCCTAATCCCACCAAACAAACGGATCATCATCTCTATTATAAAACAGAAGGGTGTGGGGACAAGAAGTTGAAACGGCTTAGATTAATTTGATCCAAAGGCTGTAATGCATCCTCCCACTTCTCGGTTAAGTATCCATGGTTTTCACTTAAATCACACAATTGCCATCTCCTTCCAACCGGAATGCGTAGTGCCGTAGGCACGGGTTAACACTAGTATTAGTACATAAGAGCAAACATAATAGTTTTCAGTTGTTTCTGTTTTATGGAATTAAAGTCAACTAGCTTAACCCATTTGAATATACCTAGCTAGGACATGCTCTAATTGATTAAATTGGAGGCAACAAGTGGGGAGAGTTAAACCTTCTACACTCTCCCGAATAGGATTGAGGAATAGTGATGCCATGCCTCACCTCACCTTCCAATTATTAGCACATGCTTGTGCTTTGTGGACTTACGTACACCAAACTAAATCAAATCGGGCTACAAGTCTCAATTAATTGGGATCGGCTATGTGAATTTGTTTTCTTCATTGAATTTTGTGTCGAGTAAATCGTGCTTCGTGTAGAATGTCCGGAAAATCTAGACCCTTTTTTCGCTACCACTTCTAAAGCCAGTCCTGATCTATCTCTCCCCTTAGAATATTTACCTCATGCTTTAACCACGTCACTCCTCCCATAAGTAGCATTCTGATCTAGTCAATCGTTACTTAATCTAAATTTTTTGTCATAATGTCATTGTACCGTATATTTGCCCCCATTGTAACACAAGTTCTTGGGCAATTATACCCAAAAACTTAAGTAGCTAGCAAGGAAACTCATGTACGTACCCTCAATGTGGTCTTCTTCATAGTTGCCATATCACTTTTTGCTCATAAATCTCGAAAATATTTTTCGTGGTTCAATTTTTTCAACTACTTGTTATAAAAAATACTCCTCTGTTCCTAAATGAGAGTTCACTTTCACTAGTACGGAGTTCCCAAAAAAATGTTTATATTTTCAACTTACTATATTTTATGTATGTATATAAATTTTCTTTGATAGATTCTCAATCAATTCTATCAGACAAAACTTTAAATATTATTTAAAACATCATAAATTGTGAGATATATGTGATTTTGTAAACGTTGTATGTAAAAAAAAAAAACCTATTAACAGAGGAAGTATATTCTACCATCTCTGCACAGGTGAAATCATCAACTCTCTCTTTCATATTTATTGAATTAATGACAGAATTGTGGTGGGCCCGATAGATATAACCAAAATCAAAGACTAGAAAGGAATATCATGAAAGCCCCTAAATTAGGATAATCCCTAACCTTTTTTGTCCATACATAGATGGATTTTTCGATTGGTCATCATGGCCATGGGCAAGGAATTGCTTGTGGGTGCGCTAGCCTGGCATGCACTTATGGCCCAACATCCTCGCAAATGTCATCCATGGGCCCAAAGAAGTTATTTTCTCCCCCATGCAATCAAAATACTTTGGGACGATCCGATCGAAAATGGTCAAATACTATCGGGTGTTTTGGAGTCAATTATTTTTTATCTAAACCTTTTGTACCAGCAATTTTTTGAATTTATAATGATATTCTGTAAAAGTGAGTGGATATTACAAGAACAATATATTTTGCAAAAAAAATAATAAATTATGACTTCAAGTATCAACAGAATATAAAAAGCTCTTCCATAGATAATTTTTGGATTTGCAATCTTAAGTTCATTTTTCTATGTATTTAAAATTAGCTTCTATAGGTAGGCATAATGAGAAGTTTCATAAGAGGGGACGATTTTGAATTCGTTAGTACTTTTAATTATATTTAGCTAGAAATTAAGTGAAAAACTATGTAACTATACATAAAAGGGTTGCATAAGGAAAAAAACAAATTTGGTCATAAGAATTTTCTTTTCTTATGGTTGCATAAGAAAATTTACTTTATTGCAATTTCTACTATTTTTTTGGTAATCAAACACTAGAAAGTGTCCCCCTTCCTCCTTACCCCCCTCTCCTCATTTTTCTTGGATTTTCTACCATTTTTACTCTAATCCAAGCTTTTGAATCTCGTACTGGCCGGTACCTATAGGTATTGACCTAATCTAATACCCTACATCTTTAATTTCTTCGAGCTCAACTATTGATTGGTATTGGCCATTACCGTCAATACCAAACTACTTTTAAATTTGTTTTTCTTTTTCATTGTCAACACCGGTCAATACAACTAATAGCGATAAAGGCTCGGTTTGGATGCCGGGAATCTTGAGGAGGAATGAAAATGTGATGCCTTCTTTCCATGATTTCAACGTTCAAAAGAGACATGAACGGAAATGTGATTCAATATTTTCATGATTCTCCTAAGGTTGGAAGAGGCAATAATATGAATGTAATTCCTGAAGACACATTCAATCAAGAATCATTTTTTCAGATTGTTATTCTTCACTCTCTTTGTGCTCTTAAAATGTTAAAGGATCCTTATTTCAGTTATGAAACCAACTTATTTTATTTTTATTTAACATATTCAATTTTAAGTGCTGAATTGTGTTATCAAGTGCGATCTGATCCATCCCTTACCTCATGATAATTTGAGATTCCTGGCTCATCTATTTAAAAAAGAAAAGATATTTTGTCTTGATAAGTTTCAAAAATAATTGTTTCCTGCATAAAATTACTAAATTAATTCAAGCACCATAATGAAATTACTCCAAATTTAAAATTCATAAAAATTTGATTTATAGTCAAGAAAAATCCTAAAAATTAGATTCTCAGTAATTATATTCTCATTTCTATTCAAGATTCCGGTTATCCAAACATAGTCTAAATATATAGTATATTATATTAAATTCTTTTGATATGAAAAAATAAAACTAATATTGATAGATTCGAAACGGTACGGGTACCTATTTGGTACCGTATCAACTATCAATAGAAAAAATTAATAATCTTGTCAGTACGGTATTCAAAACTTTGCTCTAATCAAACGGAATAATTTTGCCTCTGTGTGTGTCCATTCGTATTGTGAGTGTGTAATGTGTATAACTATTTGTATGAATGTGTTTGTGGTGGTAGACTTCTCGAAAACCAGAGACCGAAATGTTCGGTGTTCCTCGAGCCTGTGAATACTCGCACCAATCAGTGGAAAAAATGGTCCAGACACTCATTAATCTTCCAGCCAAAAGAGACCCACCAATCACAAAGCAAAATGGTACACGTCCGAAAACTACGGCTTTATGTCTGGTTCTTTCATCAATTCCGGTCTACTGGCGAAACGAACATAACGCCCTTTTCATCTCTCTCTCTCTCTCCCTCCATGGAACACAAGCAGCGCAAGGACCTTCTTTCAGCGACTTGTTCTTCTGCCCCCAACGCTATCAAAGGTAAAAATCTCCCTCAAATTTTACTTGAAACTCATATCTAATTTAACCCAAACCCAATGGATACCTTAATGTTTGCATGTTTTGCAGGAATGATCAGCTTCTTTAATCCTCACTTTGCAAACCTCAATTCCTTTCGGCTGCATGCTATCAATTTGGAAATTTTGATTATGGGTAGACGTACCTTTTTGGTTTATAAGAAAATGAAGGAAAACAATTTTTTATTTGTTTTCATGTTGCTAAGACTCTGATGGGTAAAGTTGTCAGTTTCAATGTTTTTGTTTATTTATTAATAAAAAAAAAAAAAAAAAACATGTTTGGTCATGACCATAATAGTTTGTGTTTATTTATTTTTTGGACTGCCGAGAGGATTTTCAAAACAAATAAAAACGCAATTTTTGCGTTTTTAGATTTCTGTAAATTAGTGAAATTGATTATGTATTTTATAAATAAAAATAGTAACACAAATAAATAAATATATTTATGGTGCCTGTTTCAAAAAATATCGGAAATAAAAACTTTTCTGCAAGTTTTGTTGTTTCTGGGTTTTTTAATCAATCAAAAGTTTAGCACTTCCATGGCCAAGTTGAGGGAAGGGGTTTGATCTGTAAGGTTTCCAAATATGAAAAATATCACCTTTTTGGTTGTGTCTTTTAATTTCTTTGAAATTTTCCAAATTTTCTTGCAGCCCCAATGTAATTTACTTTGGTCAATCAAAGACCTGAACACTTGTTTACTTTTGGTAGGAATAATGCTTTCTTCCTTCAAGTTGATAGCCATCGAATTCCCCTCGTTATGTGTCCATTAGGTAATGTGTGGATCATGTTTTTGTAGAGAGATTTACAGTCCGTAAATCCCTCTACAAAATGACAGGGGCCTAAAGAAATAATTTTGGCCTTTTTACATCATTAAACATCTTGTTTCTTCCTTTCCTTCCATAAGTTCTTTGAAAAGTAAATTATCCAGAACACAATGTTAGTGCAAGAAAGATTTTTGGACTCGATTGCGTTGCAAGCATTAGCCAATTCTTGAATTTGCAACCTTAAACATTACAACCCATTTACTTTGTTGATAATCGATCTACGCATGTCGATACTTTGTTTTCAGCGAATGGTAGATTATACAATTGAGGCATTAGACCTGGAGAAACACTCACATGCGAAGGGCCTTTTTGGACACTTGGTAAATGTGAATTGTCAAATTCAAGTTTATGTTGTAGCCATCTAGAAAACACAGGACATTGCCATATATCTTCATAGGTCATTCGTCTCTTCATAATGTCTTGCTCTCCCCAAGCATCTAGCAATTGATATCTTGTGTACGATGTGTTGTTCTGATTTGGTTTTTCGCACGGATCTTAACCATATACAACTATCTGTGGGTGCTGAATCATGATCATTACTAACTCAATATGGATCATGATGATGTTTGCTTTGTGGTGCTTAGTTTTTGGCTTCATGTTTCATATCAGGTCAGGACAATTGGAAGCTTGAAGCTAGACGCAACTGCTGCTGATTACTGAAGTGGGGATTCCTAAGGTTGGTAGGTTTTCATTGTGACAAATGGGGAAGGAGCTGCAGCACCAAGAGTCTGGAATTACAATAAAGAGCAGTAATCCAGGATGCATGTGGGGCATTCTTCATGTTCTTCACCACCATCGTTGGCATCATGCGAGGAAGAAAATGCTACCGCTCAAAAGGCATGGAGGAGGAAAGCATGGTATGGGTAAGCAGTATTTTGTGTTTAGTTCCCCTATTCTATCCATGGTAATCAAATGTATCCGGCACAATCTACTCTCCAAAAAAATTATGGCGCTATGTCCTAATGCATTTTCCAGCTGCACAATACTGAAGAAATCTCGAATGCATGAACGATTGTACGGCTGGGAGTCCATTGGAATTGGGACTGGATTTCAGGGCTAGAGGATCCCATGCCACCTAACACCTGTCCCCGAGTTCATATCATGTTCCTATGATAAATGCGTTATTTATTATTCTTATTTTCCTGCGAGGGAATTTTTTGTGTTCTTCATTGATAGTCATCTTTGTTATAGGAGTTGGAAATCCAGGAAACAAAATTAACGACACCAATGCCAGTGAAATGCAAGAATCCATTGCTGCTGAAATGAATGCCCCCTTTGTAAGTTTGTGCAAGATGATTGTTGTAGCATGCTTTTCATTGTTAGTACAATTAAAAACTTCACCTTTGGTTTTCCCTGCAAAACTTGTCAAATTGTTGCCATTATAAAATGATACCAATACTGTTAGAAATAATTTAAAATTAATATTTTGTCTACTGCTTTGGTCAGTTATTATTGTTAGTAATTTTTCCTATCCGTAAAATCCTAAAGCTTTATTAATTTCTCCAACAAATACTTGTATCTACATTGAAAATTCATCAGGTTGGAGAAAAGGTGGCAGAGCCTGTTTCAGTTGCAAAAAGCTCCATGAAATCTCGAATAAAAGCTTTGATTGTTGAGGAAGTGTCCAAGAGAAGGGGCCGGCATCGCAGAAGTTGTTCGTACCCCGCACGAATTCAACTCACACGAACCGATTCCATCCATCATCTAGAGCCTTCAGATTATAATCCCCTTACTGAAGTTGCTTTGAATGATGATAGTCCAAGACTAGTTATTCACCAAGAAAACGAAGAAAAGCCTTCTGCTTCAAGCTCTTTGGACCGACTGCAATCAAAGGGCCATGAGGAACCAGTAACTAGCAACACGAAGTGTGAGTTTTGCGAGTTAAACATAACAAGGGAAGATTTACTATTAGCACAGACACTGGGAAATGCAAAGGAGGATGAAGGTGTTTCACTCCACGAGTCGAAACAGTTTCTTGATGTTCTTGATGCTTTCAACATGAACAAGGAGTTATTCATGAAAGTGCTACAAGAACCAAACCCTCCCCTGGATCACTACTATTACAGTCGAAGGGCATTCAACTC
Organism: Rhododendron molle; assembly: GCA_025413875.1. Classification (NCBI taxonomy): domain Eukaryota; kingdom Viridiplantae; phylum Streptophyta; class Magnoliopsida; order Ericales; family Ericaceae; genus Rhododendron; species Rhododendron molle. Next base: position 50,929,508 of record CM046391.1, read on the forward strand.
GAAGATGGGATTCACCAAGTCAATTTCATTTCCTTTTGCCAAAGAGGAAGAGAATACACAAGTTGGCATTCAATTTCGAAAGTCAGCTGAACTTCATTTTTCTGAATTTATAAGCGAATTGAAAGGAAATTCTTCGATGGGCTCGCCCACAGCACCGGAAAATCAGCCGGAGAATAAAGGTGGTATTAAGGGTTTCAAGAGTCTCAAACAAAGAATAAAACGAGCAATGAGAGAGAGCAGGAAAGAGGGGCACCGGATTACCATGGATGCAGTCCTTCACAAAATCCCTTATGGCCGGAAATTCTCCAAGGATGTGGGTGCTGCTGGTCTAGGTAGTAAATCTAGCCCTCAAATTGGTGAAAAAGTTGGATCGCGACGGATGAAAAGATTATCGTCATTCGACGAGTCAATGGATAGATATCGCCGGTTATACGAGTCCAGTTTCAACACACAAGCCAAACAGCATATATCTGAGAGACTAAAGTTGACAACAGAAGAGATACCTTCCCCTAGTAATATTGGTCCAAAACCATTGGGAAGGATTCTTTCAATGCCTGATATCAGATCAAACTGTTATTTCCAAAGTGAGGACTCTCCGGATGCTAATTCTATTGGAACGCCAACTAGGAATGATTTCAACAGCTTTGCAGGTGTAGATACTAATCGGTTTGATGAAAGCAAGACATCATGCTTTTCTCTAGGCTTAGAAAATGAGAATCTGTTTGATGCTCATGTTGAAAAGGGTAGTAAGGAAAGATCGGTTGAAATTGGTGCATCAGATATTGTTACCAAAGATGAGGTGGGATCAAGATCATTATCTTATGAGGAAACAGAAGGTAAAGGGGATTTCGCTTTTGATGACTTGGGAAAGTTGAAAACAACAGAACGCGATGACCAAAACGAGAATGAAATCAAGGATATGTTACGCCCCGATGGTAAGGGGGCAGAACCAAGTCCGATTTCTGTGCTTGAATCTTCTCAGGAGGATATAACCAGCCCAACAAAGTTCTCCTGGTCTGAAGGTAACGTACCCGTTTCTAGTTTCATCATCTTCGCTTCTTCTTCTTTTTTGCCTTCTGCTGAATCTTCATCGTTTTCTTACCTCACTGGGCATATCTCTCTCTGTCTCCCAAAAGTTAGTATCAGTTTACCATAAAATGGTAAAGATTTGAAGTCTTGTCATATCTTTCGTATTGTTTGATTGATATCCCTTCATCTGGCACAAGAGGAGCAAATTTTTAGAAATCGTACCTTGTTTAATCTACATAGCGATCTATTTTGTTGTTGTTGATGAGTTATAAATATGGTGTGTTCAATAACTAGCATTCAACCCATCAATTTGGAACAAAATCTTTAAAATCGTCCTTTGTTCGTTTATGTGGTTCTTGTTTTGTTTTTGTTGTTAATGAGTTGGTTGGAGGTATTCTTGTGTTGAAAGAGTTATGATAGCTAGCATTCAGTCCATCAATTTCTACCACTCTAGTTAACAAGATATAGCTCTTGGCATGTTTTTTTTTTTTTTTTTTGATCAGCATATAGTTCTTGGTATGTTGGTCATATTGCGAAGTATCCCACTTGTCCTCACTCTGCATTATATGGCTTAAAATGGAGGTTTCATAAAATTTTGTGCAGAAACAGACTCCAGACTGGAACCAAGGAGCCTCTTTTCTGATGAACCCGAGACTATGAATTCCTTGACCAATGAAGCGAGGATGGATTCCCTTAATCTGTCTGAAAGCATAATAGTCCCTGAGAATATAGAAACCTCTATTGAGCAATTAAGCAGTGAATGCTTGCGCGTTCTAGTTAACCCAAAAGATTCAGCTGAATTCAACTACGTAAAACACGTTCTGGAGCTATCTGGCTTCAGCCGGGATGAGCTACTAGGGACATGGCATTCCCCTGACCAGCCAGTGGACCCCACCCTATTTGAAGAAGTAGAAAGCTGTATGGTTCTGGAACCCCACTATCCTGAAAACGAAGAAGGTGAAAACTGCGATCATCTCCTCTTATTCGATCTGATCAATGAAGTGTTATTGGAGATTTACGAGAGGTCATTCACATACTGGCCTAAGCCGTTGTCTTCAAATTCTCACATGCGTCCAATCCCAGTGGGATACCATGTACTTGAAGAGGTTTGGGCTAATATAAGCTGGTACTTGAGTTGGAAACCGGAGGTTGACCTATTGTTAGACGATTCTGTGACAAGGGATTTAGCAAAGGGTGATGGATGGATGAACCTCCAATTTGAAGCCGAATGTGTGGGTCTAGAGATCGAAGATTTGATATTCGATGATCTTTTAGGGGAACTTGTGTGGACTTGAGCTTCTTGCAGCTAAATCAGGTGCACTACCCGTGTTTCCCTCTTCATGGGCTAGCTTATACATGATGATATTTGCGTTTTGGTTGATTATCTATATGTATTTACCGCATGAAATCGTACATATTGTACATTGATGTAAGAAGTAGGTTTGATGTGCAAATTGGAAGTTGAAAATTTTGTGCAGAATTGCTCAGTTAGAGTGCTGAACCATAGTTTAGTTGAGAGTCTACAGCACTTCGTAGCTGTACCAGTACATGACTTGTATTTATATCATCTGTACATACTGTGTGGTAATAAGAAGAAAGTTTTATTTGTATACAAGATGAATTAATCTTTATGTTTCTCAAGGTCGTCACTTATAAATCTTTCTTTTTTTTATCGGCAAAAGTAACATTTTATTAGGTTTCTTTGTGCCGATAAATCTTGCGAGTTCTAATTAACCTTTTGAGCCTTTGTGCTTGCTAGATTAGATTGGATAAGCAAGACACAATAAAAATACTGAACAGATCAGATTGGATAAGCGAAAGCATTTGGATTTGAAAATAGTAATACTGAAAGAGATCAGGTTGGCTAAGCACAAGCTTTTGTGTTTGAAAGAAGATAAATGAAATGGTTGAAGTGATTTCTGAAGAATGATATTTACGAGGAAAAACCCGAAGAACGGCTCATGTCCATTTGCTGGGATGTTGTTTGTTCCCTTCAGGATATGTTCCAATAACGACTTGTTGAGGGTATGTAAGTGAAGAAACTGTATTCGTTTATACGGAATGCTTGCAGATTTTCGAATCTGTAAATGACACTATGCAACAATGTTGGACCCTCACCTGCAGGATTTTATCATCTGCAGATTCCATTGTGTAAATGACACTAATATGCAACAATGTGATATGTGCTTTGAGTAAAGCAACAAGTTAAAGCTGGTGGACTCAGTACAACTACAGTTCATTATAGGTGAAATGGTTCATGTGTTCTACGTACTTGCTAAAGTTGTGTTTGGCTCTTGGATATGGAGAGGAGTTTATAGAGGAAAAAGGGAGCAAGCGCTCGGTTTAGCTTTTCCAATTTATTTCTTTTCCCACCACAAAATCCTATCAAAATCCAAGATCCAAACACGTTATACAGGGATTAAATGCTTTATTCTCACGGATGCTGCCGTTGATGGGTTAGCTAGTATAAAAAATAAAATCATGTCAATCACGAGTTAGTTCTTGTGGTCGTGGCAGGATTATTATTATTATTATTATTTTTCCGGCCGACTTAAAGTGCTTATGGAATTGAGTTCGAGACGAGCTTGGAGAAATATTGCATTTGAAAATGATCTTAACGTGTTTATGTCACGAGCTGTTAGTTAAAAAACCATACTCCATGTGAAAGTACACTAAACATTCAAGATACTCTATAAGAAGCAAAAGTAACACATCATTCAGTGGTTCTAAATCTAATGGAGTAGTTTGATTGATTTCTAGGCTCCATTTATTTTGGGGTAAAATATTTTCTTGCAACATGTACTACTATTTCCATTTGTTTGTACTACAGCATTTGTGGGCGAAGGAAGCAAGTACTAGATTTTGTGTTTCTTGTAGTACTGCACGTGGTAGTACTGGTAGTATCGGTAGTACAAGAGTACTACACCTCTCTCTCTCTCTCTCTCTCTCGATCGAAATTAAGATCATCTTATGAATGATTGAAAAATTAAACCCTGCCAAATGAACAATACAAATCATTCATTAAAAAGTTCTATTTTATGTCACATGAGCGACCTCTTTTGTCTTTAAACCAAGTGACAAAACCACTCATGCAAAAAAAGTGTAGAGGGTTGCATAATGGCATGTGACACCTCCCATTGATAATGAATGAAAGAAGGCCTAAAAGAGGAGGAAAAACGATTCACTTTGCGGTATTAGGGTTGCAAATGAACCAAAATGTTTGCGAGCAATTTGTAGTTTAGCTCGTTTAGGTTCAGCTCGTTTAGTAATCAGATCGAGCTCAGCTCGAGTTTTTGGCACATTTGGTAACGTAGCCGAGCTCTCAACACTCAAAAGCTCGACTCGCTAATAATAGTTCAGCTCGTTTGTATAAAGTCTTTAAGTAATTTAATCGAGCTCGGCTCATTTACAACTGATCCGAGTTCGAGCTTGAGTTTTAAGATTTTTAGTAAACGAGTCAAATTCGAACATTACTCGATTCGGGTCGTTTGCACCCCCGCTTTGTGGCCACATCAAAAGAGGATTCCTTAACCACAAACAAAGGGACAAAACTCACTTAGGGCCTACCACAAAGTCAAGGGGGCCTTGGGGCTGAGCGGAGCCCAACTGCCGCTCTGTAGTTCATCAATAGTGGGTCAGTTGGAATAGATTTGAAAGGAAAGGCAACCCCAGCTGTGAACAGTCCAATGTGCTGTGGGGAATTGGGGAAAGAGTGTTTTTTTTTAGAATTAAATTTATGGGGTTATTGAGAATGCAATCAAATAAGATTTGATAGGGAAGAGGGGAACCATTCTTTTTTGATAGTCCAGTACTGTGGAGAATCCATTAGTTATCCACGAATTTCCTTTTGACTTGGGTGGTATAATATTGCTTTTTTTTTTTCTTTTCTAATAATAATAATGATGATTTTAAAATGTAAGGTTGATAACATAATTAAAGCTTCTTTACCAAATATTGTTGTTTATTTAGTTGTTGGAATATTTAACCAGCAACGACGCGACAATCACCATATTCTTTTAACAATTATATTATACCCTTGGAGTAAAATCAAATAAATTATGATGAAAGTTGATTCTGCATAAAGTGCTAGCCAAATATGAAAAAAGTGAAAGCTTTGAGAAATTCTTTTGCACCATAAACAAAAGTTGGAAGTATAACAAACAAGTGGACACAAATTCCAAACTAACAGAGCTAAAACCTGGCAAAACACCCTATAATTGTAACACTAGATAACCATTAGAAGATGGCGGGATTAGACTCACCACACCAGTCTACAAATTAAAATCTCGTAATTGTTTCTCATCTGTATGCTTCCTCTGCTTTGGTACAAATGTATGTATAAGAGCATCTCTAATAGCCTCAAGTCAAATTCTTGGCAATTCTTGGCAAAAATACTATCCAAAAGGCCAAAATGTTAGTTTAGCTAGCCTTTACAAGTATGAACCTCTCTCAACAGCCTAAGCAATTGGGCTACTCAAATCCCAATTACCAATTTTTAATTCATTCATGAACCCTGGCCGCAGATGAAATCGAAAAATGCAACAACCCACAAATCAACCTCAAACTGAACCAAAACAGTGAGAGAGAGAGAGAGAAGTACGTTGGAGCCGACGTACAGCTCGCCGAATCCGACCGAAGTTGAATCAAACCAAAGCTGAATCAAAAACCAGATTTTAGTTATTTATTATTCCTTTTTAAGTAAAAATCAAAAACCAAATGTGAGAGAGAGAAGAGACGGGAAGGTTAGGGTAGAAATAGAGAAACCCAGCCAAGAAGAACTCTTCAATAGAAGATCTCCTTCAACAAAAAAATTCCACCAAAGCCGATTTCTTTAATCTCGACAAGAAATGAAAAATCAAAAAACACAAACCTAGAGAGAGATACGAGTAGGAAGATGGGCAACCAATTTCAAGTTGCAAGAGACCTTGGTTGTGATCAACAATGGACATGTGTTTTTGGTGATTAGGCTATCCAAAATACAGAAAAGAGGGAAATGCTGAGGCTATTGGGGCTATTGGAGATGCTCCGAGGGTCGGTTTCGGATAGTCAGGAATTTCAAAGAATCAAGTTTGATAAAAATGTAAGAGCTCTCATTAGTTGTTACTACTTCACTAGGTAGAATCCTTTGAATTAATGAAGGATTGAGCTTTCAAATGCGTCATATCAACCCTAAGTTTGAGCTATTCTTACTGAATAGCATTGTCAGATTCCTTGATTTGGAATCCAAACTGTTGAATAGTTTCTCCTACTTAACCCAAAAAAAAAATCTTCAATACAACGATTATTTGTAATGCCCTCTCACAGTGCACCATTTACAATTTTTTCCCCTAAAACGAAGTTGACAATACACGGCCATGTTTGATAGCAGGATTAGGACATGGGATAGGATTACTAAGGTGGTCTAGTCTCCAAAAAACTTGTTTGGTTTGTTTTTCATGGCTTGGATTAGGAATCCCATGGGACTCTCAATCCCCCCAACTGATGGGATTAGCCAACCCAAAGGGGGGTGTTATTGCTAATCCTATCCCATGGGATTGGTGATGGCTAGACATTTATACCCTCCCTATGTTCATATATTGACACAATTGCCTTGTCTGGGTCAGCCGAATTCTTTGGAAACTCATCATTCCCCTGCGTGAATTGGGTAGTAATTTGGACATCCCCATCTGGGTCAGCCAAATTCACAAGAAACCTGTTTCTGTGAGGATTCAAATTCCCATTAATCGATAACCTTGGAAGAAACCCAGAAGATTGGGATCTCGATCTCTCCAAAGTTGGGATTTAATCGATAATCGAAGGGGATCTCGATCGCTCCGAAGTTGTGATTTAGAAAGTTGGTTTTTAGATACGGGATCCAGATGCTAGGTTCTGATCCAGGTAAAAGGCCACATGTTGGGTTTCGAAATGGGATTCCATTAATGGAACTTGAAACCCAAAAATCCGTGGATCCATTGCCATAATCTCGAATGGTCGGTGACGATAAGCAGCCATGGATTTTTGGAGGAGAGGGGTGAAGTGAGAGAGTACGCCATGTAAATTTTGCTTGGGGAAGTGAGAGAGTGGGGGAGGAGTGTCGAGCAGCCATGAGGAGAGAGAGGGGGTAGAAGCGGATCAAAAAAAAAAAAAAAGAGGGGTAGAAGATTTTCCTTCATTTTTATTTACAATTCTTATACAGATTTTGCACAAGGGTAGAATTGGAAATAGACATTTTCAATCCAATCCTATCTTATGTAAAACAAACATGTTAGATAATAATCCTATCGTTCAATCCGGTGCAAAACAAACATGCAAATTACCAATCTCATCTCATTATTAATCCATTCTCATTACCCATCCCTATCCTAATCCCACCTTATTACTAATCCCATCGAAACGAACTCTGCAATCAAACATGCCCTTGGGAAATTGGGAGCCACTGCAGCCTGCTGTGAGCTTCATATAGGGGTCCGTTTCGGCCTCAATAGTTTTGATCTAAGAGCATCTCCAGGAGCATCGCCATTTTCTCCGGCGAGGCAGATACCCGAGCAAAACCATCAAAATCGAGTTCCCAGCAGCCTCGCCACGAGCTCGCCAGTTGCTCCCCTCGCTCCAGCCCCTCGCTCGTCTGAGCGAGTACGGAGGCTCGCTTGGCCAGACAGATCGGAGACGGTGGCGACTCGCCGTTTTCCGGCGACAGCCGCTTCAACGGAGACTTAATCCTAAAATCGTTTTGAGCCCAGAGGATTGTAGATATCGTCGAGACGATTCCAACGCCACCGATCCCGTCAGCAACTGAGGTCACCGGAGCTCTCACGCGCCGATCAAAGGCCGCGCGTGAGAGAGAGTAAGATCTACTCTCGCGCGTGACCAACACGCGCCCGTCTGAATTTTTTTTTTTTTTTTTTTGCTTTGTTGAGGTTTGTATTGAGGCTGTTGGGTGGTGGACTTGTCTTGTGGCTAGCCAAGAGGGAAATCCTATGGTAAATGGCTAGAATTAAGGCTAGATTGGTGGAGATGCTCTAAGCCGCGGGTTTGGCTCACCTCCAATATGCTTGTGTCCAGTAACAGCCAGCGTGTGGCTGAGATGTATTCAATACATCCACTTACATATCCATGGCTACACTTTTTGCCATATGGACCACCTCATTTCCCACCCCAAAAGCCCCCTGTTTTGGCTCCCTCCAATACACACTTCCATTCCCAAAAAAAAATTAATTTAGGACCCTGTAGAGCATAAACCTGATTATGAATGTTCTAAAGATAAAAATTAATTATAACTCTTTAGGACAAAATGGTCCAATTTTTAATCTATTTAACCCAATGCGAAGATCTTATTTTTCTGATTATTTTACTTTAAAAGGGTCATAATTAATTGTTGTCTCTAAAACTTTCATAATTAAGTATATGTTCTTTACTTGTGACTCCGTAGAGCAGAAACTTGATTACGAAAGGCCTAGAGGGAAAAAAATTAATTATAACCATTTAAAATAAAATGATTAAAAAAAAAGATTTTGCACAAGTACAAACGAATGATTAATTAATTAATTTTTAATCATTTTATCCTATAGAGTCATAATTAATTTTTATCTTTAGAACTCTCATAATTAGATTTCTGCTCTACAAGATCTCAAATTGATTTTTTTTTGGAATGTAAGTGTATATTAGCAGGAGCCAAAACAGTGAGCTTTTGGGGTGAGAAACGAGGTGGCCCATGTGGCAAAAGTTTAGCCATGGATATGTAAGTGGAGGTATTGAATACATCTCAGCCACACACTGGCTGGTACTGGACACAAGCATACTGGAGGTGAGCCGAGCCGCTCATTTTGTTCGTTTCATCAGGTAGATATCACGCGGAAAAAAAAAAAAATCATGTGGATCGACTACCGTTGTCGCATGATGAGGACACATTTATCATTAAGCTTGTTCTCAAAATCCATTGCCAGTAAACCTTTTTTTCAAGAAAAAAAAAACCCGTTTCATTCGTGTTTGTAAATCGATTTCGATCTGTTTAACTTTTAAAAATTATTAAAATTAACATCTGTTTAACTTTTGAAAATTACTAAAATTAACAAACTCGACGAGACCAACAAATAGACAACTTGTAACAAATCAATGGGTAATACTAGTAGAGATAAAATTATTTCCACCAGCGGTGGAAACCAAGGGTTTTCCACCACGGTCCATTATGGGCCCCACAAGACATCTTTTGTTATAATCTGAACCGTCTATTTTGTAGGGTCCGTAGAATAGTATATCCACGCAAAAATTGAGATTTATCGGACGTCAATAGGTATATCAAAAATCTACTTTCAATTTAGGAAATGGACAGTTATGGATAGTTTAACTTCAAAATCTATGACCATCCATTCTGCAAACCAAAATTCAATTTTTGAAATATCTATCGACATCCAATCAAGCTGATTTTTTTATGAATGTACTACTCTATGTACTCTATAAGATGAACGGTTCAAATTAGAACAAAAAAAATTTTACGGGACCCATAGACAGTAGTGGAAAATCCCATGATTTCCAGCAGAGGTGGAGAGAACATACTCTCATACTAGTAATGAGAACCCACAATTTGTAACAAGTCCGCAACAGGGGCACTGAGGTTGCCCATGGAAGACGGGGCAGGACAAGAATTAGTACCATGACGTTAACAAGTCCGCAACAGGGGCACCCTGTGAGGCTGCCCATGGAAGACGGGGCAGGGCAAGAATTTAGTACCATGAAGTTAACAAGTCCGCAACAGGGGCACCCTGTGAGGTTGCCCATGGAAGACGGGGCAGGGCAAGAATTAGTACCTTGACGCCAGATCACGACACGTGTATGGTTCTGAAGCCTCCGCACTCTCTCCCTCCCAGTATAAATTGGAGTCCTGGGCTTTACCTCGTTCTGCAATTTGTCTCTCAATTTCTCATACCATCATCATCAATTCTCTTAATCTCTCTGTTTCTTAGTAGTAATTAATAAGCTTTCTCTCTCTAGAAAAATGTCTTGCTGCGGAGGAAACTGTGGGTGCGGATCTGATTGCAAGTGCGGCAGCGGCTGTGGAGGGTATGCCATCCACTTCCTATTTCCTGTTTTAATTTCTTTTGGGCTCGTTAATTATTTTGGGATTAGTCTGCTAACGATACCCTGCATTATCAAAAAAATTACTAAAACTTGACGTGCCCTCTAAATTTAATAACTTCATGCAAAATGGCGGAGACCGGATATTGACTCGAGGGAGGCCGGCTGGTTGGGGAGATGCTGCCAAGCGGGGTGCTTGGCAGAGGTGGGAGCGGTCGATTCGGCCGTTCATCTCGGCACAGACGGCCTGGATCTATTCCAAGTGCATAAAAATCTGAATCGTCTGTTGCTCGGATTAAGGATTGAGCCATCAATTGTCAAGATGAACGATCGGATCGGGCGCTTGGCACCGTTGCCGAGCAGGAGTGCTTGGCAGGATCAGTGGGTCCGGCGTAATAGACATTTTTTTTAGATAATTCTGGCTTAAGGCAGTTAAAAGTACATTAATCATTTTTTTTAGGCTACTTCAAATCTTCAACAGCCATAGGCTACTTCGAATGTAAAATAATCGATTTTCTATAAAATCAAACCAAAATGATTGAGATTATAAGTAGCTATACATTAATAATTATCGATAATATTCAAAATTAGGTACTCTATCATATAACATAAAAAATTTAAAACCAAGGGGGCGGGCCCCACATAGCTCCGCCATTTCTTGTTTGGTTGGTGAATTACCTAAATAGTGTGATGAAAAATCTAAAGACTTGTCGTTGAGGTTTATTCAATACAGATAGTATATATTTGACACCCTTTGTAGCATTACAAGAATGTAGTGCTATATAACATTCATCATTTGATACATTTGTTTTTTAAAAGTCATGTCCTCTGGCCTCTGGGATTAGCATTTTCGAATGTTTAGAGCTGAAATTATGTCGTAAAAGTTCGTGTTTTGCGAAGAACGTGAGAATTGATTTTTTGGCAAAATGGAAAATTTGTCTTCATGGTCATCCTAACCTATACTATATGATTCTATATTATTGTTGTCTTCAAATTTTTCCTTGGGAAAAACGCTTTATGAACTCCAGTTAATATTGAAATAATTAGGATGCTGATTTTGGAGTGCCTGCGTACAAATGGGAGCGCCAAAATCAATTTTAATTAGTATATCATTAAAGTTTTAAACATAATCGTTTTTTTTTTAAGTATGTCAAATTAAGGCATGCTGATATATTTAACAAATGATTGATGGCAGATGCAAGATGTACCCTGACTCCGAGCAGACCACCACTCAGACCCTTATTGTTGGTGTTGCACCCCACAAGACGTATGTATCCTTCTCTCTATGTATATAAATGCAAATTGGGGGACCTGTGTCCCATCTCGGCCGTCCGTTCAGCCATCCAATGATCCGGATCTCATTTAGACAATGAATGACCGAGAGCCTTTCATTGACGAGATGACCGTCGAATGGTCGAACGGACGGCCCAGATTATGCACAACACGCATGCTGTGCAATGCACGACATGCATCTGATTTTTGAGCTAACCAATGCAAACTGCTAGTTTAGCCTGGAGGTATCGTGGAGCTGATGAAAAAAAGCACCGGGGCAATAATTGGAAAATAGTCAATCTGATCATACAGCTATCGGTCTTTGATGAACTTGATTTGTATATGGATATTTCGATCGCGATTCTAAATAAAATGAGCGGTGCGAATCACCTTAGCAAGTCATGACCATTGAGGCCGCACAACACTGTGTCATGCATTGGCCGTTCACCACTCTCCAAGCTTCGTTTGCCCGTAAAAGAATCTAAACTATTGCACGCTGCAGTATTCCATATCTCATAGATTGGAATTTCTGCAAAATATGTAAAACAAAAATAACAAATTTTGGCCAAACCACGATCTAATGAATCAGAAACGACTCCTCTGATGGGTGTCGCAATGGCCGTGGCTGGTTGAGTAGCTCTTGAAGCATACAAGCTCATAATTGATGAATTTCTCTTGAATTGGGAATCTTTGGGCTCTCACATACGTTTCTATGGGTATTATTCATCAAAATTTGAAAACTTCTTCGGATTGATCTGAATTGGGACAACATGGTTTGCACTTCATCAGTTTATCCTACAGAAAAGGGGCAAGCCAACGGTTATCCCAATTTTGGCAGCACGACCTTATCTTGTACTGTACTGGAGATCAAGCTGCAAAATCGAAATTACGTTAGGAGTATATCGATCGGCAAAAGCATTTTATGTAGCACTTTTTTCCTCGTATATATATTTGTTCATGTTTGCAGATACTTTGAGGGCTTTGAGATGGGAGCCGAGAACGATGGCTGCAAGTGTGGAGCCAATTGCACCTGTGATCCTTGCACCTGCAAATGAGAGTCTCTCTCCAAGTACCAGACTTTAGCAGAGATAATCATCGACGACGATGGTCTAGTCGCATATATGTCCTACATATGTGTTGTAGTTGTATGTTTACGCTTCTTAGCAGTATATCTATGAAGCTTTTAATCACTGAGAATAAAGTGGCCATGGTTTCATGGTGACTTGTTGTTTAGGTTCTTACTATGTTCGAGTTTGAATGACTACTTGAAAACTCCTTATTTATGGGAGTGAATTCTATATCAGAACTTCTTATGAGATGGCTTGCATTTGGTGAAAAAATTAGAGTAACTAGCCAATTCCTGTCCATACTTAGGCCGCAGACGCGCGACTTTCAGCTGATTCGTGTCTAGATAGCGATCAATTCCGTTCCGTTCGGACCCTTGGGGACGCCGCTATGCATGTTCTTTTGTTTTAGGGTATATATTAAAAATGTGTTCTTGGGGAAGATTTTGAGAAACAAAGAGGCACGATTGATTGAGAGGGTGATTGTGGAGTGTTGTAATCTTTTAGTTTTTCAATATATAGTGGATTTCTCTTCCTTTCTCGATGGATGTAGGCATACAATCTCGTGTGTCAAACCTCTCGTATATGTTGTGTATTTTAGATATCAAGTGAATGGTGGATATACCAGTGATCATCAATGTGAGATAATAGCAATAATGGCGGAGGGAAGGAGTATATAGGGTGACGAGTCGTTTTTCTGGCAAACTTGATCAATGGCTTGCAAAATAGAGTACTTGTCACCGTTATGGTGTCGACCAACATCCCTTCGATGCCTAAGTCAGATAAAGTCCGATGCCTAAGTTAGAACTTTGTCGGAAGGAAATAAATGAATATGAATACGGGGAGAATTGAGTGTGAGCGTGTGTGTACCTTCTCTTGTTTGAGAGGTCTATTTATAAGTGCCTGGTAAGGCTGAGTTGTGAAAATAAATGAATATGAATATGAATATGATCATGACATGTTTATCAATAAGTTTGTTTTCGAAATCATTGCCGGTAAACTTTTTCAAGAAAAAAAACGCGTTTCGCTCATGGAAGTATCGATTTCGATCCATTTAATTTTCCAAGCCCTTGAAGATTCATCTAAATCTTGTTTCTAAAAATGACCTTTAGAAAGCTCTGTGTAACATATTGTTCTGCTTGCCAAACTCTTCTAAGACCAACCTTCAAAGAGGGCAGCCGGAAAAGAAGCTAAACAGACAATGAGTGAGAGATCAGATCCAACTTTTCAATGACAGTTACGTTCTCAAGATTAAAAGGACAGCACCGTGCTGTCCCGGCCGAGCGGGGTTTGCTCTGGTCTTGCTTCGATGATCGGAAACGTTCACTTCACTTCGTAGAGAAACACCCATACCTTGCGTTGATATTGCTTCTGACTCAGTAATACGTTCCAGCTTCCAAGGCGCCATAGCAACAAGATCACAATTGGTAATCTTGCATATGTATTATTTCCTAGAATATTCCCCGAAGAATATAAAATTGTTCTTACAGCTTTTAGTTTAGTTTAGTTTTTTTTGGTCAAAATGGTAGGAGATATTATTGATACGATGAAAGAACAATTGCATCAAATAAGACCATTAACACCAACTCGAGCGCAAATATTTTTCTCCAAAAAATCTAAAGTTACTAAACCTAAAAGCTACCATCCAAGTTCTTAAGATACGCAAATGATGGACCCAATTGCATAATTATAAAAAATGGATCCAATCTGTAGGTATTTGATTTAAATTTTAGGATCCTAAATATAGAATGAATGTTAGACAATTGTGTGAATGGCTGATTTCAGTATCCCTATGATCTAAACCGTTGAATATTGTAGGACTTGTTGAGCCGATCAAACAATTAGTAAAAAATTATCTAGATGGAACCTCGATAGGTATCCAAACGCAAAGATTATTTTCAAAATATGAACTATTTCGATATCTATCGATGTCTGATCAAGATAATTTTTTTAATAACTTATTATCTCAGAAGTCCTACAATATCAGCGGTTCAGATCACGAGGATGCCGAGCACATTATTTTATCTAAATGAAATACTTGAAGATTGGATTAATTATCTATAATTTTTTGATTGAGCTAATTTTTCTACAAAGAAAATATTTCAAAAAATTATTCTAAAATTATTAAACGACTCGAGTCATTTGTGTGGAATCCTGGAGTAGGCCCCACACAATTAAAGATACCCTACGAGAGAGTTGAGCATGATGTGTAGAGGTGATTTCGGTTCGATCGATTCAGTTCTGGGGGATTTTGACAACCGAAAAATCGGTTTGGTTTTCTATATGTAATTACCGAAATCGACCGAAGAGGTGACCAGGTTTCTTTGGTTTCGGTTCAATCGGTTTCGATCGATTTTTTCAATTTGTTCCGGTTTTGTATTATGGGCCTTGGAGAATGAAACAAAGCAATGGAACAACAGTGCATATTTATTGGGCCTCATTTGGGCCAAAAATACAGAGAATATTTGTATATCTTAACAAATTCGGTTCATCTTTATCTTTAAAACAAAAAAACAAACTCGGTTCAACGAACACAAAAATCGAAAACACCGAAAAAAATATTATCCCTAAATACAAAACCGAACCGAATCAATCGATTCGGTTCAGTGCATGAGGGAAAATGTTTTGCCCAAAAGACGGTGTCCTCCAAGGGGTCTGGAGTTTCCAGCGAGCTCTCCTCGCAATACACGGAGTTTTAGGGGCCCCGCTTCACCGGATGCCGAGTCCCTGCCACTGCAATAATAAGCAGCCCCAAAAAAATGACATAGATTTTTGGCAAGTCAAGGCTCTGGGGCCCACTTAAGGGTTCCGCACAAACGATCTGATCCGTTCAAAAATTTTAAAATAATTATTGGATTTATTAAAAAAATTTATCCCAATTGGATGTTTGTAATATTTGATCTATTTCGTTCAATTTTTCATTCAGAACCGTAAACTCTAAAAGAATCTTGAAAAACGTTAGATGATTGTATGGTCAGCATCCCATTAATCTGAACCGTAGAAATCCTAAGAAGAACATTTAGTAAAAAAAATTTCATCAAACATCAATAGGTACCAAAACAGTTCATATATTTGGTATAAATTTTGCATTTTGATAACTATCGATATCTGATCAAGATAATTTTTCTACTAAATGCACTTCTCAACAAAACCTTACGATTTCTACGGTTCAAATCAAGGGGATGTTGAGCAAACAATTGTCTAATTTTTTTTAAAGATTTTTTTGGAGTCTAGAGTCTTAAATTCTGAATGAAAAATTAAACGAATTAGATTAACTGTTTAAGAAAATCCAAGTGAGCTAAATTTTTTTAAAGATAAATTGAATAACTATTTTAAAATTTTTGAACGGATTGGATCGTTTGTGCAGGACCTCGTACAAACACGTATAGGCTTGGAGTCTTGGATTACAACGTGAGCCTTGACTTGCCAAAAAAACTACGTCGTTTTTGGGGGTCTGTTGGTTCCAGCGAGTTTAACTCACGGCCGGGACTCAGCGTTCCGTTTACCCACAGGCCACAGCCTTCACCTCCACTCTCCTCTCTCGAACAGTTGGAACCCTAGTTTCTCTCTTTCTCACTCTGGTATCACATCGAAGAAGATCAGAAACCCTAGTTTCTGTGACTATCTCTCTCCCCCTTCGTTTGTTCAGCGTCTCGATTGCTAATTCTTCAGGGCACTACTCAGTCGATTCGGTAAGTGGAAAGACTAGAAATCCCTTTATATATGTACTTAAAATCGTTATTGATATCATTTCATCTGGATTGCGATTTTTGTTCATCTTGCAAAATTAAGGCACACTCTTACGTTTTTGTTTGCAAAGCACCAACTTTTGTTTCGGAGATTGTTGAAATTTATGTTAATTTGAATGCGTTCGGTATGTTTTCGTTTCAATGTCGACAATTTGTTTCTTCTCCTTATATTTATTGATTTTTTCTATGGGTTTGGCATAGTACGATAGTCTCATGAAAAGCTTTTCATGATTTGTTGCTCTTCAACCATCACTGTGTTTAAGTTGCGAGTGATTGTATTTGAACACATATAAATTCTTTCTAGCCCCAATATTCTCCCTCACCCATATAGCAAATCGAATTTAATCCTAAAACACCCTCGAACTCATCAAACTCTATACTGAGATTTTTTGTGCTCTCATCTCCCTGCCACAACGATCAAGGACTACCTCATCCCTCCCCCTGCCTGCCCCTCCACCTCCTTAACAACCAACCTCCATTCAAGCAAGCAAGAATCTTCGGCAAGTTAATCGCTGTACGAATTATACAACTTAATCATTTAGGATTTATTAGGATGAGAATGTAATCCAATCAGGTAAGTTATGCAAATGTGCTAAATCTAGTGTTAGGATTGGCTAATTTACAGTTGAAAAACAATATATAATCACTCAGGTTTATGAAGATATCTCCCTTCTCGTTGTGGAACTGTATAGGTTCTTGGTAGTGGGCCTATGGCGGTGAGGGCTGAGGCCACAGCTTATTGTGGTGGTTTTTAAGTTTGCGGACGACAAAATCAGGTTTAAAGTTTAGCGATGATTACATTCCGGAGTTAAATAAATTATCATATAAGGGTGCGAAAGAGAAATAGGGATAGAAAGATTTTTGGGGGGTTCAAATAAAATCACTTAAGTTGTCAGTACCTTTTAAGTTTTAATTTCTTCCAGATTTATCTGTTCTTCTATTTAGATATTTTGGTACAATCACCAATGCCCTTGATATGTATAAGCACTAGATGCTCGGGCACATGTGATGCTTGTGTAAATAGTGTTACGCAAATATGGAAAAGAGGAAAATCTTCAATAGAGATTAAATTGTAATGAAATCTAAGATGTAAAAATAGGAAAGAGGGAGAAGAAAATAAGGGCTAGAGTTTTTTTCTTTTCTTCTTGGCAGTTTTTTTTAGGCAGATAGAAGGGTAGTTTAGGAAATAAAATGTTAGCCAGCCTCAAAACTGATGTTCACACCAAAATGGGCGTTCCTTTATAATAGTAATTGACAGATGACAGATGTGGATGAGTCTAATGGCGAAGAAGGAGCTTCACAAGGACCCAAAGTGAGCACCAAATCTAATATTGGAAAGCGTGGTAGGGTCTATTGTTTGGAACCATTTCACCAAATTGAAATGTGAATCAGGTTCAAAAAGCGCTGAACTGCTTGCAATTGGTGTGATATGGATCCGAAGGTTGATGGAGCAAAATAATAGTGTCCATTAGGTAATTTGGATAAGAAGCAAAATTTACGTTTTAAACGCACTAAAGACGTGGCAAGGGAGAACGTTGAAAATATTGTGGCGGTAAGTTTTAGTGTGGAATTGCCGATTCATGAAGAAAGGCCCTTTAGTGAACGGATGTTGAAGGATTTAAATACTTTAAGCATTTGGCACAGGTTAAGTGGTAGTCTCGGACAGTGGTGGATCCAGGAATTTCCTATAGAGGGGTCATCCATTTAGGACCGGTCATATATTTTTGAAAGTGGTAGGCGAACTCACATCAAATTTTATTATCGAATTCGAAAATGAGTATATATGCATATCATTTATTTTTCTGGTTATTGTTAGTTAATTTTGAGCTTGTAGGAAAAATAAAAAAAAATGTAAACTGTTAAAGAAAATAAAAATATTTTTTATTTTTACATGGAATTTATATTTTATAGCTATAGTAATTGATGTTTGTAGCAAGTGACATTATTGTAAATGGCTTTGTGTTACTAATGCTACATGAATTGGTTTTAAGTGGGGGTTCGAGTCTTCGAGTCTCAACCAACTAAAAAATTCATGGATAGGTTTTTTCATAACCATTGACAAACAAAAGAAGAGAGAATGTTGGCGCCAGAATTTAACCCTCTGTCATTTATGAGGAGGCGCGACGCCTTTCCACTGGAACAATTGCCATGCTTCATTAGTTTTCGGGGATGTTATATGTATATTATTCAGACTTAGGGGCCCTCCTTTGGGGCCCAATTTTCAGGGGGGTCACATGATCCCTCTGTGCCTACACTGGATCTGCCCATGGGACTCTCGGTAAGGTGTTTGAGCAGTGTTTTTTAGATCGAAAGATTGAGAAGTTTATAACAACTACGGTTGTCCAGGAAAAAATGCAAAATTATTATACTGCACGGTCCATAATAGGAACGCGGTTATCAAACATTCGACATTTAGATCTGTTCAGATCCTGGTTTGCAAAACCCATATACTCATGTGTACAACAGAACAAGATAATGCATTTGAACCAGAAAGTGGTTCGTCTTGTCAATGAATACAAGATAATGTTTCAGTAATTTTGAATATTTGATTATTGTCAGCGAGGCAAGTTGGTTTTTACAACATAAGCTCTTATTGAGTTGCATTAATCATACACGTCTATGAAGCACACGACTCTATTTTGGCCTCCGTATCTCATACCGTACGCGTATTGGATACAAGTACACTTAGATGGATACGTGTCCGATACATTTTTTAAAGTATCCTGTTATCAAATATTTTTTTGTATCCCGATATGTTTTGGATACACTCGAATACGTGTTGGATACGCTAGGATACGTTTTGGATAAACGCGGGTTAAATATGTTATTACTTAAAAAAAATAAGTTAGACAAAAAAAAAGCCAAAAACAGAGAAGACGATCTTGCACTCGTCTCTCATCTCTCTCTCGACGACAACTGTATGTCTCTTCTTTCTCTCATCTTCTCTCTCTCTCTCTCTCTGTGTATATATTCTGATTTTAGGGTTTTTTCTTGTCTGTTGTCTCTCTCGTCTGATTTTAGGTTTTTTTTTTTTAACAGTACAATGGATTCTGCTGGTACTGGTAGTTCTGATTCCTCATCCTCACAACCTAATGAAGGGGATACAAGTAATCCTCTTTGGAGTTACATTACAAAATTAGAGGAATTGAGTGATGCAGGGAAAATACTTTGTGGCAGTGCAATTTTTGCAGTGTGGTCAAAAAGAGTTCATATACTAGGGTTAGGGGCCATTTGTTGAAGTTGTCCAATGGAATTTGGACCTTGTAATGAAAAATTGAATTTTATTGTTATTTATTTTTATATTCAACGTATCGTATCCTACTTTTTTGAAAAATCATGTATCCGTATCTTATCCGTGCTGCTTGGGATGACATACTGGGCCAACTAGCTGTTAGTAGACCGTAATATATATTATGATGATACATGCATAGACTCTGAGGCTCCACTAGGGCAACCAATGTTGGGATATACGATACTTGTTCTCTATGTTCGTTCTTTTTATGTTTTGTTTTTGTTTTAGGTGAATCAAAAGTTCTAAAGCTTTCTTAAAGAGAATTGTTCTAGAAGGTTGATGGATCGACAGGCTCATGATTATGCTGCAATGGCATTTGCTCAGCAGCAGCAGCAAGCAGCTAATATTCAACAGCAGCAGCAATTCGGTTTCCATCCACAACACCAACAGTTTCCTCCATCAGTTCATGGCCCTCCTTTTCTATCCCCACATCCTTCTCTCCAGCAATATCCTTTCCCTCGTCACTTACAACAGCCACACCAACTCCACCCTCATCCGCCCCCCCATCCTCACCACCTTCATCTTCAGCAGCAACAGCCACCACCTTCTTTTCCTCCTCATATGCCCCCTCATCTTGGTCCATCACCTTTACTGGGTCCATATGATTCTCCGCCGCCCCCTGTGGCTCCCCCATCTGATCCTGAAATCCAGAAGTGTATCGATAAACTTGTTGAATATATTGCCAAAAATGGACCTGAATTTGAAGCCCTGATCCGTGAAAAACAACAAGACAATCCTGCTTACATTTTCCTATTTGGAGGTGAAGGGCATAATTACTACCGCTACAAGCTTTGGTTATCGTCTCGACCCCTTGGTGGGCCCTTCAACCCACCTTTCCCCTCATCTTCTATGATGCATCCTCCAAATCCTATGATGAGCCCATCGCCTTTGAATGCTCCTCTTCTGGGTGGGCCCCAGCTACACCAACCTCCTTTTCCACCACCACTTTATGAGCAACAGCCCTTTGTTGGTCATGGTCGACTAGATTATGATCAATCTTCTAGGCCATTCAAAGGTCTCTCTGGACCTCTTCCATCTGATGTTGCAATGGAACTGAATAATGTGCTTAACAGTCTCAGTGGAACCAAAGAGTCAATCAAAGGTGCCAAGATTTGGTTTATGCAGAGGTCTCCGTTTGCACCAGCACTGGCTGAGGCACTTAGGGACAGGGTGTTTGTCGTGGATGACTCGGAGAGACAATTGCATATAATTTACCTTGCCAATGACATTCTATTTGACAGGTATACTTCCAGTGCTCTTGCCAACTCCAGTAAATAAATTTGGGTGCTTATGAAACTAACTGTAGTCTTTTTTGGTGAATAAGAATTAAATTAAGAGAAACAGGCTTACAATAGTTGAGGAAGGCAAACCTTCGAAAACAACAAGGCTAGCTAAGAAGCTGAAGAAAACATCCTATATGGTATTTGGCTATTTGCCAATGGCTACAAATCATGTTTTACAGAAGAGAATTGGGAACTCCTAACACGTACATTAAAACAATCTTCTCTAGGACTTTGAGATAGGGCCTATTCTGAAGTTCCTTTCTTGCCCATAGCAGCCCAAGCAAGTCTCCTAACTGTGCTGCTGAAAGAATTACTGCTAAATTTCGCAATGAACCTTGAGATCTCGGCTTCCCAATTATGTTGTGCTAAATTTCCCAAACGAGCCATAAGATTATTCCTTTCTTTGCTATACCACTTAACTGTCTTTTGGCTGCTTTGCTGGAGTCAACATCTGTTCTTTTATTCTTCTTTTTTTATTTTGTTGTGTGATCTTTGTTCATCCTTCTAATTTAATTGAACACTTGATAACTAGAGATCTTCCTCACTTTCTCTAATGGTTTCATCCTTCTAATTTAATTGAACACTTGATAACTAGAGATCTTCCTCACTTTCTGTAATGGTATCTTCCCAAATTTAGTATGTCAGTCCATACGGTAATCGATAACCGAGTGAAGAATTTGCTAAGAATCTGGTGAAACATATGTGGTGTGTGCTGTCATCTGAGGCATAGAAGGAAAGCGGGGTTCGGACGATTGAAACTCAGAATGAATGGAAGTTTATTTCATGAGAGGAGATAAATGTCATAGGCTGTTGGATGGAGTTAGCCCACAAATGAACTTGTTTCTCCATCGCTATAAAATTAAGACTGGGACACAACCTAAGGGTCCACTAAGACATGCCAAGAAGGCAATAAAACTCCTTGAAACCAGATTCTCCTAATGGCCGGACCTTTTGTAATAGAAAACAATACAGCAGACGATCAAACAAAGCAATCCAACCGACAACAAAGCACAACTTGGTTGCCGAGAGGAAAGGGCACGTTTACCTTTCACAACCTTAGAGCCTTGGCTTAAATGAATGCAAGATACTGCACAATTAGTCCCCAAGTCCTTGCCTTTGGGCTTTCCATCCTTGATATGGGTTAAAGGAAGAATCTCTGGATTGAAAGATTAACAGCTTTCTCCAATTCAGGCTTTAGCTTGTGAATTTGATTCTTAAACCTCCTATTGCTCGTATTTTAAAAGCCTGTTCTCTCCTCTAGGAGAAAGAGTGTAGTCCTTATGTTTAATTCCATCATCTTATTCCATCTACCTAAGAGTGATAAACATAATGGGGGCACAAAAACTTCTTGCTTGCTTCCCCTTCTTTGGATTACACTATGCTAAAATGTAAAAAATGCAAGATGAATATGCATGGGGGAAGTTAGATTCCCATTTACATCTGGGTAGGATTTCTCGATAAAATGTCTGTGAAAACCCCACGTCCATCCTGTGGAAAGATCTTTCTTTTGCTTGCCTACTCAGTAGAGTGAACCTGCAGTTGTCTGTACTTAGATAGATTATCTGCCTCTTAAATGCCTGCAGTACCTCATGCTTTTTGGTTCCCACTGGCTATGCATCCAAGTCAGTAAGAATATTACACAAGGTAAGTTATTCATTGATTTAGCGGCGTAGTAATGCGAATTAAGATGTAGTTGGCTGTTGGCCCCATATTATTATCCCTGACTACTATTGCCTGTTGTCATGTTTTCGGAGCGAGTTCTATTTAAATATGGCAGTAAGTAAATTCCACAGATGAACAAGAAGGAAGGCTTTAGACTAGAAGGCCCTATAAACTTGCATGTGCATCAAAAAGGCACTCCCTCCATTCCTGATTGTTGTTCCTTTTGGGAGTTTCAACTTTTTAAGGAGACACGTAATGATTACACTTACATTCAAATTTGATGACATCGTTCCACCATTGCCCCTATACTCAACACTTATATTCACTTATGAGGGACATGTTTGGAAAATCATAATTTTTTACTTCCACTTTTTGAAAAGGACCAATATTTTGGAACATCACAAAATGGAATAATGGACTAACAATTAGGAACAGAGGTAGTATCCAAGTAAGATTGCATAATTTAGATTCCCACTATTGTGTTTGAGATGCAAAAGATTGTGTTCTTAAACGCTTCTTTTTTTAGCATTCCGTCTTGTTGAGAATATAAATAACAAAGTTGCCCCTCTCTCTAATAGCTTAAGCTTTTAGATGAGTTGGTGGTTAACAATCTAATACATCTCTGATGTGTGAGTTGATGCTAGGTTTCTAGCAATCTAGCATATTTAACTTGGGCTTTTTCCGTCTCTCTGTTGTGTGAGTTGATGCTAGGTTGCTAGCATATTTGACTTTGGCTTATTCTTTAATGCGCAGCTTACAGCGTAGGATCAACCCTCATGAGCTTGATAATGAAGCACTTGCATTTAAGCCTGTTTTAGGGTCCATGCTTGCAAGGATTTTCCACAACCCTCACAACAAGGAGGAAAATCAGTCACGGTTACAGAAAATCTTGCAGTTCTGGGCTTCTAAGGAAGTCTATGATCATAGCACTATTTGTGCGTTGGAGAATGAGATGATTGGTGGACCGCCGAAGAATTTTCTTCCAGGGCCTCCGAAGGATTTATCTGCTGCTTCGACCGATCCCTCAACTGCAGGTAACTACCCCTCACCCCCATCTGGGCCACCTCTCTCTCTCTCTCTCTCTCTCTCTCTCTCTCTCTCTCTCTCTCATTGAAACGGGCACAGTTTGAAGGCAAATATGATTTCCATGGTAGTAGTTGTTGCTGTGAAAACTAGAGGTCTATCTTACTCTGTTCATTGTTTCTGTTTTGCTCACAATGTCTAAATTAAGTATTAAGATTATATATGCTACAATCAGGTATGGATCCAGAAATTTTATTTGGAAAAAATGCGTAGAACTTTCACCTGTTTTTTGAACTAGACAGTTACAATTTACAACAAAAAATTTAGAGTCTAAGAATATGTAATTGATTAGGTTGCAATGCAGTTTCATATTGTTGATTGTAATATAAATGAAGTTGACTGTATCACGTAATTTAGGTGGTAGTATTTTCTTGTGGTTAAATGCATCTTATGTAACATTGTAGAAACACACACAAACAAATGAAGGGGGATCGTAACAGAGATTACTAGAGAAATTTTGGAAATAGTTGGGAGGTACATGGCACCCTTGGCAGCTTGGCCATTACATGCCTCCGTCCTAGCTATGATTAAGTTCCATACTCTGCGTATATCATGTTTTCCTCTGCCCATATGAAATGTTTAGACTTTCTGCTACAGCTACGTTTCTTTCCATGCAGGAGTGCCGCTGCAGGGGCCGGTCCCACATTTACTCGATAAGGAACATCCTGGTAAACAAATTCCCCAGATAGGAGCCGTGCCATCATCCCAGCAATTTCTTCCAAATCTGGTCCCGACTGGTACTTTTGCCGGGTCCCTGCCCATGTCATCAACTCAACCACCAAATCAACAGGCTTCTGCAAATGCTGGCGAAAAATTACCCCCATACCCTTTATTCCCACCCGGGCTGATTCCAGGAATGGTTAGAAAGATGCAAATTGGCAGTGGGGTTCCTTACTCTTCCATGAGCCCTCTGGATATCCCAACTGTGATACCACCTTCCAATGTATCTCCATCTGAAGTTCTTGAAAGGGTATCAAAATTCTTTAAGGAGATTGGTGAGATCAACCCTTCTGAGGGTCCCATGAAAACATCCGATTCAGACGATGATTACTATGAAGAGAGAGAACCTCCAGTTCGAAAGGGAGGAGCGTGCATACCTCCGCCGCCTAATCTACAAGTGGACCCAGAAACCGGGACTTATGCTGATGGAAGTGTTGATCGGAAACCTGGGTCCACTGCATCCGGGAGGTTGGGGCTGGGGGCCACGGCTGATCCGAATGAGATTAGTCAGTATGACGATGTTTATTCTTCTTATAGGAAACAGAGAAGCACAAATTATCATACGTCTATGAGCGCGAGAGCTGCTACTACGACTACTACCACTAGGTGAGAATCAGTTTGTTGGATCCCAATTTGTAGTCTGAACTGAAGACTGGTCCTTAATTTTGTGTCGGAGTTGGAACATTTTGCAAGTTTAATGCATAGGAGCATATTGGCATTTTTCAATTTCTGGCCCAACTGGTAGTTTTATTTTTATGCATATTCTGTGTGAATGTATATACCTACTATTACATCACTTATCAAAAAAGAAGAAAGATCTTTACTATTATTGTTTTCGTGTTCAAAACACAAACACAAACCCAATTCGACTAATGATGGAATCAGGTCCGTTTGGAAGAAACAGTTTGTGAAAACTAAATCCAAATAGTTTCAAACCTCATAAGCAATCTCGCATAATGAAGAGGTGGTCTCTTCTCAAGTTTGGAACCTGAGATTCAAGAATTTGGTGCAGCTTAGGTCTCAGATTTGAAGTCTCCAAGTGTTATCAATTATCGATTCTTGTAGGGCCAATAATTTCAAAGTTAGGGCCAATACTTTCAAAGTGCTCCCTACTAGTAGTTGGTAGGAGATTGGTCTTCCAGATATTAGTTTTTTTTTATCCACGTCTTCCAGATATTAGTTGAGGTGTAGTCGAGAGGCATGTAAACTAATCCGAACATTGTGAAGTTACCAAAAAAAAACAAGAGATAGTCTCAGGTGTAAGACCTAAGTCACACAATGCATGCGCTCGTACAAAAGGCTGAGCATGAAATTCGCAAGAGAAAGTATTATGAGTGCGAAAATTGAGGAAGTTTGAGAGCGGAAGCAAAGTCAAAGATAGGTCTGAGGTCAAGACCTTCAGCGAATTGCGAAAGCATATCAAAGCGCGCACCCACACCACTCCAACTTGAATGTAATTGCTTCATACCACTTGTGTTTGGTGTTTTGCCCGGCAACGGTGTATCGAATATTGATCTGTGTAAAACAAACCCCACGAACAAAGTACTAATTCCCACCATTTGTTTTGGTTTCAACTGCATCTTGGGCCCATTGCATCCACTACATCTGCCCTTTGGACATCTCCTTGCCTGAGAGATCTCGGATGTTGAAAAAACTGACTACAAGACCTAAAAGTTAAAACAAACCAATTACTTTCCCCAGTTTGTCAGTCTATGGATCTCACTTGTATCCATCTTTGCATTCTGGTTGAACACAAAAGTGGAGGAGGTTGGCAAAAAAGAGCAATAAAAATCAAATCTTGAAACACACGGACAGAGGACGACTAAAAATTCCACAAGTAATGCCAATAGATTACACAAGCGGTCCATTGCACAAACATGCAGAACTCTAATAACATCCCACCGACCATTATGGAGGTAAAATCAAAAAATTGTCCAGTTGTATATATAGATATGCAACAAGATACAAACTGTCTTAAAGGGTGGCATTTTGCGTGTACATATTACAATCCTGGAAAAAGTCGGACTGGGATACCATGCTTTCTCCTGGATTGAAGAAAATTCGAGAAAGCAAGCGAATGTCACACATCTGTTTCCTCCTTCAGAGTACAGCATCAGTTGATGTGTAAGCATCATCAGCTCCAGAGGTGTCAATATCATTCAGACCCAACTCCTCATTCTGCTCCCATGACCTCTCGTATTCCTCAACTGGCCATTGGCCAACAAAAGAAACACAGTAAACAGGTGCAAATGTGCAATAACTAGAGAGGGGAAACTCAACAGCAACAAAGAAGGTACAATAAGGTCCTTCTTGTTAGACTAGACTGCATGGGATAGATAAACCAAACGTGTTGTATCTCCCATCTTTTGTACTCCCTCCGTCCCTTTATTATTGTCCAGTATTCCATTTTGGGCTGTCCCTTAATAAGTGTCCATTTTGTAAAGTTAGTGGGTAAAAATTGGTGTATTGCCTATTTTGTCCCTAAAAGTAGATTCCTTTTTGAAAAGTAAGTGAGTAAAAGAGTAATGATGATGGGTAAGTAGGGAAAGTGGACGAAAAAGTTGATGTGAAAGGTATAATAATGATGTCCTTTTAATAAGTTGGAGTTACGAAGCAGGACACTTAAAAAGGGACGGAGGGAGTAGGATATATCCACAGATATTTAGCCCTAGCCGCAAAAATTCTAACCAAACGTGGGATGTGTCTCCCCTTAAATTTATAGTCACAAACCAACGTTTGAATCTGGAAAAACACAAGGGGCTTAGAAAAAAAAACAAGGTTGTTTCAAAAAAACTTGATTACAGGGAATTTCGGATTGACCGTTGACTTAATTCCACATCCCCGTGGTGCTCGATAAAGCAGTCAATGTCAACATCTTTGTCCATGACAAGTATATGTCCGGCGTCTGTCAAAAAGTCCAGCCATTTGTCTACCTTAAAGAAACCAGGGAACCATTTGAGGTACTTACAGGTTAGTTGGTGGTCATCTTGAATATCATCAGTTGCCGGTGCGACAAAAGAATTTGCCAGGGCATCATCAAGTATCAAAGTCCACGGCTCTTCCAAGCTCAGAAGCTGCAGTACCAATCAGACAGTCGAACGAGCAAACAGGCAGACCAAATAATTTAGACATGTTACCCAAAGCATACATTTGATGCCCTGATGGAAAAGGTCGAGGAAACCATAATTTGAAAATGAAGTTAAGAAGCGAATGGGCATTGTGTATGCAAATAGAATAAATTGACTATACCTAACTTGCCCAATTACTTTGCCCTATCAAATGAAGAACAATAATCACATCTCAATTATCTGAAATCAGTCAAATCACCATCATCAGCCAACTGGAGCTGCCATGATGCTCTAAATAGAGGAATGCATTTTTTCAGGCTATGGTCTCTGATGGTAACGGTTGGAAGTATTTTAGTGAGGATTTTGATTACCAGAAAATGAAGAAAAGGGGTATGAGATGATTGGAATTTATCTGATAATAACAGAGTAAAAGTTCAGCAAATAATCAAATCCTATCATCAAATGGCAGATGTTGGCGCCCGGCCTTTTGGGTTTTTTCTTTTCATTTCCACCTTTTTTTGACAATGATAGCAGTGAGTTAGCACAACTGAAGGCATTTCCACCTTTCTTTGACAATGATAGCAGTGAGTTAGCACAACTGAAGGCATCATATTTTAGAGCTTTACTACCTTGTTAAGCCTTGTACTGAAGTCTTGCCACCTGTTTTTCTTATTATCATCGAGACTATCTCCAAAAGTAAATCCCTGTACTCTCTCAAGATCTGCAAATCAACCATGTAATAAAAAATTCTATCTAACAATAGAGGTGCTAGTGTACATGGAACAGAAACAACAACAAAAAAAAATGAAAATTTTGAAAGCATGACTGAAAACAAAGCAAAGATATGAATATAACAAAAAAAAATCCAAAGTTAGACGATGTGAAGATGCCCATCTCAACAGTAGTTAAAATAAACATCACCATATTGATCAGATCCGATCGCCCCCAATGTGGGGGGCAAAACTCACACAAAAACGTGTGGAGGGAAAAAAAAACAAACATGAAACACTAGTTTGAGAGCAATAACCCATATCCAGACATAATGCAATTTCCAAATTCACAAATCTATATCACCCATGAGTGTTTATACGACGTGTGAATGTCAGGATGCAACAACAATTTTTTTTTTGTTGTAAACATAAGATCCTAAGTTCTTTTAAAAATGGTGATGAAAAACAAAGATATTGTCAAGGACATTTTGCAGCTTTGAGGATAGAACTACACCTCGAATAAAAAAGAAAGGGAACAAAGGGTACTCACTCTCACTGATTTGCATAATCAAGCCTTCAACAGTTGTCACCAGTCCACCCAATGTTCCACTGGCAAGCTCCAAGTCAAGTTCTGGGACTTTTACACTTGCAGTATCTGACTGATATTATGTCCAATGATGTTTTTGTCAGCATATTAACGAGTTCTTGCTCAGCTAGTTGACGGTAGTTTTCATAGAGGTATTACATATACTTAAGAATGCACAATGCGAAACTAATGTCATAGGTGCAGCTAGAAGAGAAGGAACTAGAGAAAATTTCAAAAGATATCCAAACCATAATTAATCATTTAATTGATAGTCACAATAACATTTATTATCAGAGCTGGCATACATACACCGCATCAAACAACTAAATTTCTGAAAATATGAATATAGTAGAAGATGCAAGAGGACATTCCTAACCACATTCTTTTCCAAGCCCTCGGAAGATTCGTCTAAATCTTGCCTCTAAAATGACCTTTAGAAAGCTTTGTATAACATACAGTATTATTCTGCATTTCAATGACAGTTACGATCTCAAGGTTACTAAACAGAGAATGGAGAAAAAGAGGAAAACGAACAAAAGAAGGCTATTGTGGTGAGTGGTGACTGAAGGGGAACACCCATGCCTTGCATCGATATTGCTTCTGACTCAGTAATACATTCCAGCTTCCAAGGTGCCATTGCAACAAGATCACAATTGGTAATCTTGCATGTATTATTTCCAGGCTAAGGGTAAGGAAGCTACTAAAAAAGCTAGAATATTCCCCACAGAATATAAAATTGTCCGTAATGCTTTTAGGATCAGCAACTCGAGCACAAATATTTTTCTCCAAATATCTAAGTTATTAAACCTAAAAGCTACCATCCAAGTTCTTAAGATACGCAAATGATCTCATGTAATCTGTATGAAATCAAGCACAGACTAAGCCCATAACCTACCTGAAGCAACTTTCTACCCGAACACAACTATCCTAACACAACTGGTATCTCCATTTACATAGAGAGTGTAACAAAAGATCTTGTCATAATTTTAACAACTATGCTACTGGGATAGTAGCCCAACATAGTTTACAGCTGTGCAAGTGGTAAAAATTTGGATCTGCCGTATAGAAGAGTGCAACACGCTGAACGGTTGCAGAAAAGTGTGAAGGGTTGGGAGAATTTCCTAAATGCCTCCACTTATTTCAAAGGGCCAAGAGAGTTTGTTACCACGACCTTGACGGAATCCCCATGAAAACCCAAACCTCTGCTACAACATCATTGTTCTTTACAGTTTTTTGTTGTAGATTGCCATTCTCTTCCTGCTTATATCAGCTGGATGACTCCAATAAGACATGAAATATGTTTGCAAATATCATTGACAGCGGGCAAGGAGAAAAAAGTCCTTACACGTGACCCCAAAATGTCTCACAATAGAAGTTGAGCACCAAGGATAGACTTGTTAGTTGGGGTATGAGGGTGGATGATAACTGCTTGCTTCGTTCTAATGGTAAGGAGTCTTACCAAAACTTTGTTTTCCAGTGCCCTTTCTCTTATGCTCTTTCTCTTATGCTCTCTGGATTGCTGAAAGGGATAGGATCCCTTATTCTAGAATTTCTTGTAGGCTAACGGAAGTTATGGATTGGTTTCATCGGAATGTTGAAGGTAAGGGATTTAAATGTCTGATAACAAGGTGTGTAATTACTGCTACCGAGTACTCTATATGGATGAAGAGGAATCTCAGGGTGTTTCAGAATAAGGCTGCTGTAGATGAGTTGGCTCTTAAGCTTTTCAACTCTATTAGGGAATTTTTTTGTGTGTGTGTTCTAGAAGGGGTGAGAAACCATCCCCATTGAATAAGTCTTTAGGCAGCAGTTGGAGCTTATCTGAGCACATATTGTATAGCAGTTTCTGGTTTGCTTGTTTTGGCTTGTCTTGGGTCTGTTTCTGTATACAAGATTAGTGCAGGAGTTTCTTCTGGCTGGAATGGCCATGGCTATATTACTGGGGCCCCTTTGAGGTTGTATTTTGTTTGAGCTTAACAAAATGGAGTACTTATCAAAAAAAAAAGGTAAAAAATTGTCCTGGTACTCTTATAGTCCTACTTCCTCACACATGAAGTTCCATACAAACTCTTGCCCAGCTTGACTTAAATGTCTAGACAAATGTGCAACACTTGAGCATGTAAACTATACAACAGAAATGGTTTCTCCATGACTAGAACTGATAATCTAGAATTTGACAAGCAAAATACGGGACCGTAAATAGAACATTTATTAAGTTTAAATGACTTAAATGCCGGAAAAAGAGAAGCAGATTGACATAAATGCCCAGGTACATGAACATCAATCGGGCTTGGGCAGGTAAAATGCACAAGAGAAATGGTTTTCCCAAGACTAATAACTGATGCATTAGAATTTCTGAGAAGCAAAAGAACGGGTCGCATACGGACCCCTCCTTTGCCAAACTTTCAACTCTTAAGTTCGGCCCATCTATGTCTATTTTACATCAATGTTGCTACCTATTCACTGTGTCTTTGTCTATTTGACTTAGCCTCAATAATTCTCAGTCATGATTGCAGTCCCATCTATGCAAGCATGACTATTTACTATAGCCTTACTAAATGTTTGAATCACTCAGTTCTAATCTCATGACTAAACAACCCACAAATGATATGAATGAAAAAAAAAAAAAAAAGAAGAGAATATTTCAAAGCTTTGGCACTCTTACCTAGTTCTGCTTTCCCTAAAGGGCATGCCTGCTAATTTTCTAGTCTTTACTTACCCAAAAAAAGAGACTGTTATAGTTCATAACTGGTACATGAATTTGTAATACATTACCCCAGAACCTCAGATTTTCCCACTGCAACAAAAATACAGTCTATGGCTTTGGGACTATGACTACACATGGAGAATAACATTGAAGCTATGTCCTTGGAAAAAGCAAACTTAATGAAGCTCCTACCTCTAAGCTTAACACGAGAAATGCCCACTGGTCTTACAATGTGTATTCAAGCACATCCTTAACTAGTTAATAACATAAAAAAGAACATCTTGCAACTCTTAGCAAAAGCATGTTGCTACGAAGCTTGAAAAAAGAAACAACAAAATGCAGCTTCTTTTTTTTCCTTACAATCCAAAGATGAGGAAAGATGGCATACCTTTATCACATCTCGGCTTAGATCTTTAATGTTCTTCACAAGAACAATAATTTTCTTTCCTTTCTCAGGAATACGACCACCAGGCTTCAACTGCAAATGTAAAGCACATATTAGCATGTATTAAAAGGGGTGTGGGTGGGTGGGTGGGTGGGGGAGGGGGGGTTAATAAAGAATGCAAATGTAAGTACAAACCTCAGAACTTCGGTAACCGCAAGCATCACAAGTGGATGCCATCACAATCACTTCTTTGAAATATGGAATATCTATTGCTTGTTAAGCTCAACAAACCACATGCCTAACTGTTTTAGTTACAATGACCCAAGGAAAAAATAGTTCCCACAATCCTCCTTATTGGTTCACCCACAAGAAAATACAACCTCCGTAACATAGTGATTTATACACCTAGTACTTTTCTCGTTCTTCAAATTTCTCAAGAACTACTCCCTCCATTCCCAATCGTTCGTCCCTTCTCAGCATTCCAACTTATTGGAAACATCAACATTGCACACTTAAATTATCCTTGAGCTTTAAAGGAACATCACCATTGCCTTTTTCTTAATTGTAGTCAACAATTCAAAAAGGGAAGGTTAAACAAGAAAGTGTTGTATTGTAGTTACGAGGGGGAGTAAATCTTATGGCTCTCGAAGATGTGTTTTAAAATCGAAACTTAAAGTCTAGTTAGTGTTATATTGTAGGGATCTAATCTATTTTGAAGTTCGTTCCTCAATTAGGCTGTTATTTGTCAACAAATTATTCATATCTCCTCACTTAACACAAGAAACCTCCTCCATTTCCTCGGATACAAAATAAAAAGCTTCTATTTTCCTTTTTTTTTATATTGGCAACAAGAAGAAAATTTTGTTTAATTCCAACCACAAAACTTTTAGCACTAGCAACTATCATGCATTTGCCAAACGCAAAATCCATTGACAATAAACTCTACCATTCGAGGAACACCACGGAGTGTGGTTGGTTCTTTACTCTCTCTCCCAAGGGAGAGGTCTTGAGTTCAAATCCTCATGGAGAAGGTGCTCGACTCCTGTTGTAACTAATAACAACTAATTCCTAACATCCTACCGTATGGCAAAAAAAAAAACACTACCATTATCATCTAAGGACTTCTTCTTCCTCAACCTCAAGAACTCAACATTCATTCCATCCATTTACTTGTCCCCACTACATTTTTATCTCAACCCCAGAAGTTTAAAGTTGAAAAGATCATCACATTGATGACTTATGGCCTTGAGTGTCTTCAAAGTTTAACAAAATCAAGGAAGAAAAGAAAATCAATCAAGCTTGGCTTAATTTAGGTTTCCAAAAAAACCACACCTCTTCTATTGTTGCATGACCTCTCACCATTCATGGACTCTCACAAGAGATAATGCTGAGACCTCTATATCGAAGTGTGCTCCGGAATTAGATACTTAAGGAACATGAGAAGGTAACAAGTACCTCACAGATATGCATAAGTAAAACTAATGACAATAAAAAACGTGGCACACATAAAGACAACAAAGGTAGAGAGGGACTAAGTGGCAAGAAGAAGGTGGAAAGCAGCAAACTACTTGGGAGAGTTGCTCAAAATGGACTGCAGAGGTAATCTTAAAAAAAATGATGTTTAGAAAAATAGCAACATATCTGCAGCATGATATTTTTTTGTGTATTCAGTGGTCAATCATGTTATTCCCAATGAGAAAGATCCAAAGGATACTGGTCACAAACATCCGAGTCTCACACTTGGCTGCACAAGACCCACATGTTGATGGAAAAGTCATCACCTATCAGGCAAAATAAAGAAAAAAAATAAATTTCCAATTCTTCGAAACAGTTTGCTTAAAATACAAAAGGCACAAGTATAAATGCCGTTCTGCCAAAAAAAGAAAAAGAAAAAGGAGATATGAGATTTTTTGACACCAGCGTGCTCTATTCATGCTCATTCTGCAAGAAAGCAGCCTCTTTGGGAAATATCCTTCATTTTCACAGAAATAAAAGAAGAGAAGAGCAAGAAGAGGAATTAACTCCTGAAAAGATTGTACCTCTTCTGGTGCAGAGTACCGAAACAAAGCCTCAACCATTTCAGCACTATTACCCTGTGCAATAGCCCGATGGCTAGCTGTTGACCCAATGGATCCATGCGGCTCTCTCCTAGTTTCATCAGCAGTAGTGTTTACTTCTTGTGATAATATTTCATCACCAAGTTCTCCCCCTTGTAATGGGTCAACTAGATACCCAAGTATTGCTTGTTGCTCAGGAGTTCGCTCATAAAATTTAATAGTCAGTGATGGATCTGGAGATGGAGCAAACCTGTAAGAGGTAAGCCAAATTCCTTCAGATTACAGGCCCCAACATTTGCAAGTGAGAGCCTCATAAAGAGACCCAACTATACCAGAAACTCCACAATGAAGATCAACAATATTAAATGCTCGTGCTAGAAACGTAGACATGAATACTATCTTCTAAGGTGATTTTCTTACAATGGCAAGGGTATTAACAGTACAGAGGGCCTGCGATCAACAATTTAAATACTATTCCACTATCTTAATCATCAGATTAAAGCAACCCAATGTATATAAAGTTCTTAATATCACCATGTTCACAGAAGGTCACTTACGGGTTCTCAACGAAGCTGTTGCCAGCAGGATCATCAAGAATCAAG
Source organism: Rhododendron molle (assembly GCA_025413875.1). Classification (NCBI taxonomy): domain Eukaryota; kingdom Viridiplantae; phylum Streptophyta; class Magnoliopsida; order Ericales; family Ericaceae; genus Rhododendron; species Rhododendron molle. The sequence goes on from CM046391.1 coordinate 50,963,828, forward strand.
GTAAAGGGAGACTCTGCATTAGCATAAGCTTTTAATTTTAGCAAGAAGTGGTCTATTGCTTCAGCAGTTTGAGGATTGACTTTCTGAAAAACAGAGATATTGTGTAAGGAATATCATGGAGAAAAGGGGAGGACAACGAAAAAACGACTCATGAATTCCACTAATGCACCTTTCGTGTTTCTTGAAGGGCCCCCAATTCATCTGCAGCCCGTACCAAAATCCCTTCCACCTAGAACACGGACAACAAGAGTAAAAGAGTGTAGACATCAGCACCCAAGTTGCAAACATATTTACCAGTAAAAAGAATATCAAAGGTCTAAATGAAACAAAAGCTCTGACACAAAAGTGCAAGGGGGAAAAAAGTTTTTTTTGTACTAAATGGACGCTTAATCAACCAATAAAACAGAGTGGATAAACTGACTTTTTACCCAACAAATTCAACCATTCCTGATGAAATTTATAATTCTGCCCAATTCACATATTAACAGTTCAACATGACAGCAGATAATTTTTATATAAATAAACACAGAATAAGGTTTTAATGGCCAAGGTGGGAAAAAGCAAAGAGAAATACAACACTCAATATTGCACAGAGAGCAGAACTATTTATTGAAGAGCTTCTACAATATAGTCACATGAAGGAGCAGAATCCTCTCTTTATCCGACAAAAAATCTCATCTCCGCAAATAGAATTCCATAGAATTTTCCCCATCACATTTAATTCAAAACACGCAACTATGCAAGGAAAGCTAAACGTCTAAACCATAGTAAAATCATAGAGGCACCAGGATCTAAGTTTAAATCATTAATCAGAGAACGTTCTAAAGCAATTCCAATGATCAGATGTGCTAATTATAGTTTGACCACAAGTTGGTCGCTGAGCCTGCTCTTCATGTGAAGTACCCAAACAAAACCAATAAATGGAAAAGCCACAGATGCCAAACATTGTCAATCCACTCCATAGACCACAAAACATACAAGAGAATAGAAATGGAGAATATGAGGACACAAGCAACACCACATAAAATTGCATGAATACTCAAAGAAGAACCCCTTCCGACGGCGACGAGTAATATTGCTAATAATAAGTGCAGCCGTCTTGGGAAGTCATAAGCAAAATGAGACAATAGAACTGCAAGAGCAGGAAAGAATACAAAATTATGAGGGTATACGGCCATACTGTTGAGAGAGAGCCACGCTGAGCCTCCGGAGGGATCTCGAAATCCAGTTCAGGAATCTGCGAAAACAGACAAGAAGAAATCCAGAACTCTTCAATTATAATAACTCTTCAAAAATGATATATACATATGTAGATCTCATAGGGAAGTCACACAGACGAGCTGGTCATCTTCTAACATGTGTAACATCAGTATCAGTGACAGTAAGACCTTACACAAAAAAAAGTGGAACCAAATTTGTATTAGGGCTGCCTATAGTCAGCACACATCAATAGCGGAGCAACAATGTGCCAAAAGGGGGCAGCAGCCGACCCTTCTGAACTTAATAAACATATTGGTATATGAACAAAGAAATACCACAAAGGCAAATGGTTCAACACCGGGCTACGCAAGGCATGTCACTACTTTTGCTAGGTCATTTGGCTTCAAAGCCTCGTGCTAGCACATCCTACGGGTAAATGACCGGAAATATGACACACCCATAGGCGAGAAAGGACACTTATTTAGAGTACAAACCAAAAGTCAAGCAAATTCTCAGACCAAATTGAAATTGAATATGTAACATTCACTACCAACATTATGAACAGGGAATTACCTGCAAAACACATACATTTAGATATATGGAATATGCAACACAGGAAATGCGGGGCTCACAAAAAGGCATTTTATAAGAATGACAAAGATTGCTTTGATCCAATGATTGTGGGGGTAGGGCCTTTGGGGGCAGATTTCAACTACCATGTATATGAAAAGGTATTGCTTCAATGGACCAAGTCATATCGGGAAGTACCAAGACCCATGGGCACAGACCTCTAAACTGTGCGCAACTCATCCAATCAAACATAGAATATAGTCTATCGTAAAACAAAGTATCAGAACTTCAATTGCATCAAAAGATGAACGAATTCAAGAAATCTCTGAAAGCAGAAGTGTCAATACTTTGAGGTATCCAAACCCAAGAATATACCTTAATAGTAGCCGTCTCAGATTTCACTACTTGCCGATTGAGCATCTGCATAGAAGAACTCCATAAGTAAAGCACTTAAGGGTGAGAGAAGACTCCACAAATGAAAAGTACAATCATGTACAAATAAAACTCCAATCTCACTATGGTTACAGACTTACCTTTTTCCATGTGACTTGAAATACAAACTCAAAATAGTCGGTCTTTTTTTATTAAGAAAAAATAGTCATTGTTTCCGCAAAGGTAAAACAAAAAAATGACAAAAAAAAAAGTGCAAACATCCTTCTACAAACCAAAAGCTATCAAAACATGTAAATGAAGTCAAATATAGTACATAACAACTAAACTCATGCACTTTCAAATTGAATAAAACTGGGCCAACATTCAGTCTTGGCCTATAAGGAGAGTGTCTTCAAGTAAGTTCAAACTTCACAAATACAAAATAGGCAACTTTTCAGAAGCACCAAACCCATGAAGATGGACAAAACAAGTAGGAATGAAGAAATTAAGTTGAACTTACATCATGAAGAAAGTCGGTTTTTGTGTTTTGATAGACGGCGACTGTTATAACTTAAGAAGGCATTCTTTTCATTCCAAACACAAAAAAATATTTCCACAGAAATGCGCATTCCACACGAGACAACCTTTCGATCACCTGATGGAAAGTGCAATTGGAAATGACATCCTCGGGGTTGGATCTCACCAGACTGCACTTCATTGTTCCTACAAAAAGAGCAGGCACGAAATAAATTGATAGAGCAACTAACCTAACTACAATTAACATCCTCATTTCCATAGGAGTGTAGAATAGCTACCTCTCATTACAATGTGGACACTCAAATGCTGAGAGCAGAATCTGCAAGTAAAGATATTTTTTACAAGAGAGATAAGACCTTCACAAAATATTACAACAATTCAATACATGAAACCTTTCAAACGAAAATAAAATCAATTGTCACATGTACAACCGCAAGCAATAGAAACATCAACCCATCTGGATTGATTGCCAAAGCTTAGCCCTTCATAAAACCATCTACCTTTGCAAATAATTTTACAACTAAGATACTAGTAGTAGTTATGACAATCATATAGACATCAAATCTCCAAATGGACAATATCATAATGTTCAAAAAACTTACCTTTCTAAAGTGTGGAATTGATGTTAATAAGAACCTTGTTATCCCCTGTTAACACCACCACGCCAGAAAAATTCAATCAATCATGATCCCTAGAAGAAAACTGAATGCATACACAAAAGCTATATTTTCACTTGAGCATCTCAACTCTGTAATAGTACATTAGTATTGCATATGTGCCGAGCAGATAACACAACACTTAAAAAATACACCAAGGCCAGTTACAAAAAGATAGACAATACTCAAAACCAAGTGTAACAATACATCTGAGGACACAGACAGAAAACGCACCACAGAAAGAGAACATTACTGTTGAGTTTCACGCACACTATATTTCTATGATCTCCCTCTTGGCCTCTTCTAATATCACTAGACAAATGCATACTATGTAACGATGAATGGCCGTGTTTAGCAAAGTGCCCTAAACAAGGACAAACATTTTTTTGTCAAATCTCCAGTTCTTAAAAACAAACAACATTGCAATTGGATGAGAATTAAACTAAACTAAAAATACAAATGCTCTACAAATTCCAGAATCAAACTGTTAAAAATTGGATAAAACGTCATCAACTGGAACGAAAAACGTTGTTCAAATGCCAGAACCAAAACCATCACATCATGAACCGCACTTGCATACATGTATTGTGCATTTTAGACAAACTTTGCGAAGATTTAGAGAGAGAGAGAGAGAAGAGAACAAGAGAGCATACGTTTTTGCCGCAACGCATACAGAGGCTTTCGACCTGGTAAAGAGGAGCATCACCAGTGTCATCTGCGGATATAGCTTCCACAACGGATCTCACGTCCACGACGGAGTCTTTATTCTTGGTTTCCATGTTTTGGAGCTTCACTGAGAACTGGCAGAGGGTAGGGTTTAAGATTGGCTAGGGTTTAGGGTGACGAGTGGAGATGCGTGTGTTAATATGTATGTATCGTCCAGGAAGAGGAAAGGTGAAGTTTCGAGATGCCGCTGTGAATTCGCGAGAAGGAGGTGAAATCGGTCTGATTATGGTCTATTTGGAGAACCGAACCGGAATTCCGGTTTCACGATATTTTACCCCAAACCAGACCGGCTAAGAAAAAGCCGATGTCTAGGCTCTGTTTTGAAACTTGGCGAGTACCCTTCCTCACCTGGGCTCTGTTTGGAATTTAAAGCAACGAATGGAAAATAAAGGAAAATTAAAAAAAAATTTACCTCCCTTCTATTATTTGGTTGGAAGAGAAAGAGATAAGAAATTTATGATTTTTGTGGAGTAAATTTTTTCTCTCATTTTTCTCCCTCTTTTCCTTTCTCCCATTTTTCCTATTAATCTCTGTTTGGAACTTAAAAGTCCGTTTGATTAACGAAAAAAATAAAATAAAAAGTAAAAATGATATAAAGTGAAGTTAAAGAAAAGAAAAGAATTTTTTTTTTTTTCTCACATTCGTTTTGATTAGAATGAAACTTTTACAAAAAAAATAATAATAAAATAAAATATCCGAATAAAATTGCTAAAATTAAAAGGGAAAATAAGATATCTTTTTTTTTTCTTAAGAAAAGGAATGGAAAAGAAAGAAAAATTAAAAAATTCCTTTCATCGTTTGGAATTTTCCCTCCCATTTTTCTGCTATTTTCTTTTTTTTTTTAAACGGAAAAAAAACAATTGGCGAAGATGGTACAAGAGCATGTTGGGAGACCTCGACTCTCTTCCAGAAGCAGATAAGTTGAAGATGGCCACCATGATCGACCAGCTCCAGATCCGCGACAGGTTCCTCCCTCCTCTTTTCCTCTCTCTCCTCTCTCTCTATATACACAGATAACATTTAGTATATCACCTTAATTGAATGCGCCTTGTAATCTATCATTCTCATTCGGATTGCTTTTCGTCGATGTTGGCTTGAATCAAATGTCAAATTCTAATGGGTCTTTGGTCTCTCTTTTTTTCTTTTTCTTTTTTTGTGTGTGTTTAAGGAACTCATATTTGAAGCACTTTTTTAATCAATTTGCGTTGGTCTACATGTCTATCTCGCAATGCTTTATGAACAGAATTTAATAACTAAAGGTTTACTAGTGTATCACTGTATTGTTAGTGGTGATTTTAATTTAAGGTGGACTTGATTGGGGGATGAGTTAAGTCTTTATCTCTCTCTCTCTCTTTTTTTCTTCTTCTCACTAAATTTTGGGGAATTTAGAGACCGACGCATGATATGAATGTAGTGGGAATGAGGATGTTTAGGTGGTTGTGTGGTGACAAAAAAAAAAAAAACTCGAATCCGGTCACTGGTACCAAAACATGCATGTACCTCTATCCCCATGCAATTTGCAGCTGAGATTGCATGGGAACAGAGGTACAAACACTTTTTTGGCACAGAAGATTTGACCTCGGGAAAACTAGGGAAGATAAGATTAAAAGGGAAAATATTTGCGAATAGGTAGGGGTAGCTTAGCATAAGAAATTATGCAAAGGTGGCTCAGTCGCATACAACATAGGCTAGTAGATCAATTACCAAAAAAACATGGGCTAGTAGATGCAGTGGTAAAGAAAAATGATACTATTGTAGTTAATGGAAATCTTAGGGAGAGGGAAAGTCGTCAATTAGCACGAGGTGTTGTCATAAATAGGATATTGTTTATACAAAGCTAAGTGATTGTATAACTCTAGACAAAGCAGAACAACACAATTGGAAAAAAGGCTCCAACGATTCTTTTTAGCTATGAAGAAAAGAGAGAAGTTTGGAGTGTTTATGATGCTGCAATTGTTTCCAACCAAAGACTCCTGACCATATTGAAGGAGCTTTATTGGTACTTAAGTGTATTAACATTGAGTTGTACTTTTAAGCCTTTGATGTTTCAGTTCCAGGCCAATTGATAAGAGGAGTTTATGAGGTTGATTGGGCCGTGATTGACTGGTTTTGGGCTGGACAGTAGATTTTTTTAGTGCTGTGAAAATAGGCCGTGTAGTGGTTTTGTGGAAGAGAAGAGAAGAAAATGGTGGAGAAGCAGTAGGTAGAAAAGGTTTGAACAGTTTCTAGATAAAGAGTATGGGATCGATTTTGAGAAAGGCGCAGCTTGCTGGATCTGGATTTGCATAATTGAGTCTGTTTGAGGATATAATTTAAGGCTTCGAGAGTCAAATGAAGGCCAATAGGTGCGTTGGGAATGGGCTAAGGTTGAATTAAATGTATCTAGGTAGGCACTATGAAGCACCAATACGCCTAATTACTTGCCACATCCGTGTCAAACATGCTGGAGACACGCGACATGTTGGGGACATGCGTGGACACATATGAGTTCCAACAAATTTGAGGGATAATTACATTGTCTTCTTGATTTGGAGGGTGGAATTAGAATATGCATATGCATGTATGTTGCAATTTTTCCAACATCAAATCTATAATTATCTTGGGTGATTTATATGGATGCCAATTGAAACAAGCTCAAGTGCTCAACTTTGTAGTTATTAATTATTGATGGATCTGTTTGGTTCCGAGCGGGGTGCTTTTTCTCATATTATTATTTGCATACCCATTGTTATCTGTGTTGTCGTGTGAGTAATAGTGCAGTCAGACATGAGGTGGCTTCGACTAAGTGCAGTCAGCTTTTCAATTGAAAGCAAGCTCAACTTTGTAGTTGATCTTTTTTTTCTTTTTTTTTTTGTGTGGGGTTAACCTGTGTCTTTTTTTGGGCACCTGTTTTGGTTTTTGGAGTGCTCTGGTTGGTTTTCTTATCTAATGCCAAAACACAGTAATTGCTTTTGTCCATATTTGAGTGTTTGACTTTAGTTTTCCATCTTCCATTTTCGTGTCCTTTTTCCTTTTCGGGGTTTCTTTTCAATGTAGGTTTTTGCATGATTCGTTGTAATGTAATTGTTGTTTGTTTCAATAAATGACAACTTAACATATTTATCTTTTACATATAAATTTATCATACTAAGTATTTCTATTTACCAAAGTGGTGAGAATTTTGGCAGAATGATTAAGTCATAATTCGTAAACCCACATTTCAAAATTTGTTGGTTGGATAAAATTACCAGTTTGGGTAGATTTTTTTATCCTTTGATTTTACCATGCCTATTAAATTTATTGTTTTTTGATAAATTTGTTATATCTTTAGAAATTGAAGTTCTATGAATCTTTATGTGAAAATATCATTTTTCTTACAGTGGTTGATTAGGTTTCCAGCAAACTTCATTGGTTCTCCTTTGTAAAATATATGGGATCAGTGGATCACCTTTGTGCACTACTCCATAGAGATTATCTTAACTCCAATTTTTAGTGTGAGATTTATGTGAATTTGTATATTATCAAACGTCTAGTGTTTGATTTTAGAAAGATTTGATTGAATCTATTTGGTATTATTATTAATAAGGGCAAATCAGAAGTATTTCAAATTTGGGGGACTCATAAGAGGCTAATTATTGTTACAGGACTTGTACAAAGTTTTCTCAATTTCAGGACCAGACACCAAATTCCCCTAAACTTGGGACACACTAGAAGTACGTCGGAGATACGCTTGCCTAAACTTGGACACAAGTGAAAACATGATAGGGATCAACATATAGTATTGAAAGCTTATTCCTTGGGTCAAATTCTGAAAAGTTCAAAAAGTATAAGGAAAACCAAACAAAACCGTTGTTACAATTAGAATATTGAAAATGAAAAAGTGAGTTTGTAAAGATACCCAAAAATGATTTTCAAGATACTATTTGTTTGGGTTGTTTCCAAATGGAATGCTCATATGAATAACACAGAAATATCTATCCTGAAACATACGCAAATATTATTTACCAGTGTCTCACTTCCATGTCCGTGTCCCCATTTATTTAGGACTGTCGTGGTGCCATGCCCGTATTTGTGTAGTGTTTGTATCTGTATCTGTGTTAGTGTTCGTATCTGTATCTGTGTTAGTGTTCGTATCTGTATCCATGTAAGTGTTAGTGGTTCATATTTGTATTCGTGCTAGTGTTCATATCCGTATCCGTGCTTCTTAGGGTATGGTTTGCAGGGTGGAGAATAGTTGTGTCTCTGTCTTCATTGTGATGAATGAAAAATTACGTGTGCTTTAAATGATATCTAGTTCTCCTTATTTTACTAGAACTATGAGTTCCGAGCTTTTGAAAACCATGGCATGTCACTGGCCAAGGCATCACGGCGTAACATGGATCCAATTTTTTTGGCCATGGGACGAGTGTTCTAAAAGGCGACTGCCTAGGCCGATTAGTCCCCGCCTAGGCGCTAGGCGGTGGTTCAACGCCTAGATTAGACAGCCGACTAGTCGGGCATCTAGTCCCTGCCTAGGGACTAGACGGCTGACTAGTCGGCGCTAGGCACCCCTTTTGTGTTCGACTAACACCTAGCAAATTTCTTACTGGGGGAATTATAATTTCTAACTGTTCCTTCGTGTAAGCAATAGGCCCCATCTAGCACTGACATGCATGGGCATGACACTAACTTCATTGGGCAAATTTTCGAAACTTGGAAAACACTTTACGTTGGGGACATTTGCAAATGAAATATCTACGTATTTTAGTCTACAAATGAAATAGTCAACAAAGCTTGGGTATTTTGTCAGAGGTCAGGTACCGGAGTCGAACTCTTGTCGGACTAGACTCTTGACACTCTGAACACGTGTCCGATACTACGTGGAAAGGTTTCCTCAACTCTTTCCAGTCGGACACTGCCGAGACACTCTAAATTAAACTTGTTTTAGACACTCTCGGGACACTCTATGGACCATCGCAAGATATATTGGGAGTGTAAAATGAAATTGTATGCTCTGAAACTTAGGGAGGTCTTCTTTATTTTTATTTTATTTTTTTATCAGCAAGGTCTTCTTTATTGTGTGATAGGTGACTATTTGTTTTGTTATTATTGGTAAGTGGGTGACAGTTTTTATTTTTTATAAGTAAGTAATTATATTAGAAAAGAGGCATTAAGGGAATGCCGCCCGTATACAAAGAAATGTGAGTGATGGAACATTTTTTGTTGGAGCACGTATGTGAACTAGGGTTTGCCCGTGCCTGAAGGCACGGCACAACGCGTTTTGAATACAACTAAAATGAATTACGAAATTATTGACCCCCGCCAACGAAGCTGATTTATACGGAAAGATTTTTTCTTAAATTAGGTTCAAGTAGAGGTCTTCTAGCATGCCCATGCCCAAAGACACATCTCGAACAATTCAGCACATGCAGTTCAACACAAAGCCAAATCAAAACTTTGTTCAAATATATTGAGATTGCATGAGATGCATAAGTAAAGATGTGAAGTTGGTGCATTAGATAAATCAGCAAGACCCTAAATCACATGAACAAAGTATCAACTTGTTCATCTAACACCGAGGGGTCGGTTAGTTTCAAGTAACATATCGACACTTCTAGAGATTGTCGTATCCGTAGCAGACACTTCGGAGACACGTGACACAACTGGGACACTTCGCAAGACCCTAAATCGTATGATCACAGTATCAATGTATTTATGATAATTAAAATAGCCAATTTTTTTGTTACCACATTAGGGGCGAGAAATACAGATAAAGAAAAATTACTGTATATTGGCGTAGGAAATTCGTTGGCAAAGACAACGAACTATCCAAAACTTATTAATAGCACTCAAACACACAAAAGAGAGAAAATGAGAAATGCAATTTGATTAACATAACAGAGTTATCTTAACCTAACATAAATTGGCCGACTATAACCTTCCCAAACAAATAACTAAAAAAATGAAGTGTAATAGTGAGATGGAGTGAACATAGCTCTAATTTGTGCTCCAAATTGCTGCACAATGAGTGAAAACCTTAAAAAAATGCTTCACTAATTGGCTATGGGTACACCACCATTAGCTGCACATGAAATCACAAAAATGTTGAAATCAACCAAAACAATCAAACAATGATGAAATGCAGCAATCATAAAATTACAAAAATGCTTCACAATGTGCCTACTTAATTCAATGTCCTGACCACAACTAAGAACCAACTATCATATGGGTTTTTAATTGAATGGGATATTGCGCCAAATCCATACCACCACACAATCATTTAAACACTGCAAATTCTACATTAAGAGAGCTTTATTCATGGATACCTTACAAATGTATCTGACCATTATATTTTTTAGCTAAGGTTATTGGGATTTTGTTTCCAAAATGTTAATGAATTTCACAAAATGAATGTAAACTCCCATTTCTCGAAGATTCAATATTTGCTCGAACATGACCGAGGACACAACAAATGGATTTTACCCCACCACAAAGCTTTTAAAATTTGTAATTCACATTGTCGTGTCCCCAGCTTGTCCCACCATTAAAAATATTAAAATCTACTGGGCACGTACGTGTTCCCAACGTACTACGTGTCTTCGGAGTGTTCGACACAGATATGGTGATCTCCAGAAGTGCTGGTACTTCATAGAGTTTCACCAAACCAAACAGGTACCTACAACAGTAAATCTGGTAACTTCCCATAACCTATTCCACTAAGCCATACCCCACAGATATACAAAACTTGGCTTTAGAAGGTTAGACATGAACTACTTTACACCACTACCGATTGCATTGCGCACAAAAACTATAGGAAATGTTCAAAAAGATCAATGTCCAATACCTATGAAGCACCAACGACACGTCTGAAGAAATTAGAGATCTCTCACCTACAAAAGAATTAGCATGTACATACAATTTAATAGCGCTTGGGGGCTTGGGCCACTATAAATCAAATATTTTATCAATTACCTTTACATGACTAACGCTTGCATCTATCAATTTCAAGTAAGTTTTCTGGTTGGACACAACCTCATGGTTGATATCTCCTAGCAACTATAGTTACTGAACCTTACCTATGGTAACATTGCAACAATAAATCTTGACAAAAAAAGAAAGTAAATCAAAGCTTTATATTTACCTCTTAGAAATTGGACGAAAACAAAAAGAACATACAATGTAAGATCTTGTTGACAATTGTCTCTCTCATAGAGCTCAATCTATTTTTTTTTTTTTTGCTCAAGGAAAGAAAAGAAAGTCATGCTTATTGCTTAAGTTCACTAAACTATTCTTGATGACACAAAGATGAACAACGGATATCAGAATAGAACATCTTCACCATCCATAAAGAAAAGTTTTTGAAGAAACATGCAAAAATATCAAAGTAGAAGTTGGAGTTTGAAAGGAAGAATGAATCGTAGCAAAATAAATATTTTTTCTATGAGGCAAACACCCATAACTGAAAACTCAGTATACATAGTCCAAAAATGTGGCGTGCAAAAACTGTTCTAAAATTCTCCCACACCATGTCTCGTGATGACGGACCCAATACATGAAGAATTCTTAGATTTTCAATTGATGACTTTATGTTCACCACCACAGTTGAAACCAAACACTAAAAAATTGCAGCCTTATGCTTTGTTTGGTTTGGTGTTTGAAATTTTTTTTGAAAAATAGTAGGGGTAATAAGTAGAGAGAGATAGAGAGAGAAATATTAGGAGTAGGGGGAATTTAGGAGGAATCTAGGGGGAATTTTTTGAAAAATTCTTTTTGAATTGTGAAAAGAACAAAGCATTACACAACCGAAAAATACAAAAAAAAATTACAAATGACAAAAAATAATGGCGACTCTAATAAGGTAGCAGCTTTAAACATCTTCATTTTAAGCTGGGTATCAGCTTTGACATGTGTTAACAGGGAGAGAAGGAAAAGAACTGAGGGGAAAGAAAGATGATCTACAGAGAGAGTACATAAGAGAAAGGGAAAAACAACTGAGGGGAAAGAAAGAGGGAGGGCATTGTTCAATTCAACAATTAGAACGATCTCAGAAAAATTCCAAAAATATGTTTGTAGTAGTGTTTGGTTTCCTGTACCATACCATTCAGCAAGGAATAACGTGGCCTTTCTTTGGCCTCGCAATGGGATTGGCAAATAAGTGGCCTTTCAATTAAGACCCATCTTTGAGAAGCAGTGCTTGAGATAAGTTTCAAGCTTTTGCCGTTAACCAATGTTCCTTATTGAAGAAAAAAGCTCATTCAAAGCCAAAAATCCTTATTGAAAAAAAAAAGCTCATCCAAAGCCAAAAATCCCGAGTATGTCACTGCCACTCTATTAGAATAAGTGGATCATTTTTTCTTTCGATTCTTAGAACCTATTATCCATTTTCGTTCGGAAACCATTATTGTTTGCCATACTCCATTTATGCTCGGAAACCGGTTCTAGATTTTTTTCAAAAACGTGTTGTGCAGTGTCTTCGATCTATGCCCGAAGGCACAACACGTTGGACTCAAAAAAATTTGGAGTATTTTTTTGGGGAAATTGCATTTCAGTGGGAGTTGGGGCAAATAATGCCCAACTCATGGAGAGGTTTTTTCAAAATTACATAAATATGAAACGGAGGAAAAATAATTTCCCATACATGAAACGGAGGAAAAATTATTCCCCATACATGGAGTTGGTTGTAATCGAATTTGGGTTTCCAAAGTTGCTCCTTCTATGAATTTAAGTTGCCCCTTCTATGAATTTAAGTTGCCCCTTATATTGACCTAAGTTGCCCCTTCTATGAACTTATTGAGTATTCAATTTCTTGAGTATTTCTTCAATCTCCTTACCATTTCTATTATTTTCTGAAAAAATTGGGATTTGGGTTCCTTGCAAGTTTTTAAAATACTTTGAGATTAGTGTATTTTGGGTAATTTTTAGAAAGAGAAATTACAGAGAAAATAAGATGTATGTTTTCTAACATCCACTTTATATTTTTGCTTTTAGATTCTAGGAATTGCCACTTGAAATTTCTTGTTTAGTTTTACTTGAAAATGTGAAGAAGTTATGCTACTAGCTACCAATTTGTTTCACTGGCTGTTTTTCTTAGAAAAAATAAGGTGCAACTTAAGTCTATAGAAGGGATAACTTAAATCCATAGAAGGGACAACTTAAGTTCATAAAAGGGCAACTTTGATTCAAATTTAGATTTGACTACAAATCGACTTCATATTTTGGAAATTTTTTTCCTCTATTTCATGGAGTTGGTTGTAATTGAATCTGAGTTTCCTCCCATACATGGAGTTGGTTGTAATCGAATCTGAGTTTCCTAAGTTGCCCTTTCTATGAATTTAAGTTGCCCCTTCTATGAATTGAAGTTGCCCCTTATATAGACCTAAGTTGCCCTTTCTGTGAACTTCTTGAGTATTTAATTTGTTGAGCATTTCTTCAATTTCCTTATCATTTCTATTATTTTCTGAAAAAATTAGGATTTGGGTTACTTGCAAATTTAAGTTTTTAAAATATTTTGAGATTAGTGTATTTTGGGTAATTTTTTAGAAAGAGAAATGATAGAGAAAAAATAAGATGTATGTTTTCTAACATCCACTTTATACTTTTACTTTTAGATTATAGGAATTGTCACTTGAAATTTCTTGTTTGGTTTTACTTGAAAATGTGAAGAAGTTATGCTATTAGCTACCAATTTGTTTCACTGGCTGCTTTTCTTAGAAAAAATAAGGTGCAACTTAAGTCTATAGAAGGGACAACTTAAATCCATAGAAGGGGCAATTTAGGTCTATAGAAGGGGCAACTTAGATTTAAATTCAGATTTGACTACAAACCGACTTCATGTTTTGGAAAAAAAAAATCTCCTCTGTTTCATGCATGGAATGCATGGAGAATTTCAGTTGGTCCATTTCACACAAATCTACAAGTAACCCAAATCCCAAATTTCTCAGAAAATAATAGAAATGATAAGGAAATTGAAAAAATGCTCAAAAAATTGAATACTCAGGAAGTTCATAAAAGGGGCAACTTAGGTTCATATAATCAAAACCAAAAAGTTGTTAAGTTGCCCATTCTATGAACTTCCTGAGTATTCAAATTTTTGAGCATTTCTTCAATCTCCTTATCATTTCTATTATTTTATAAGAAATTTGGGATCTCTAGGTTACTTGGAGATTTGGGTGAAACGGACCAACTGAAATTTTTCATGCATGAAATAGAGGGAAAAAAATTTCCAAAATATGAAGTCGATTTGTAGTCAAATCTAAATTTGAATCAAAGTTGCCCCTTTTATGAACTTAAGTTGTCCCTTCTATGGATTTAAGTTATCCCTTCTATAGACTTAAGTTGCACCTTATTTTTTCTAAGAAAAACAGCCAGTGAAACAAATTGGTAGCTAGTAGCATAACTTCTTCACATTTTCAAGTAAAACTAAACAAGAAATTTCAAGTGGCAATTCCTAGAATCTAAAAGCAAAAATATAAAGTGGATGTTAGAAAACATACATCTTATTTTCTCTTTCTAAAAATTACCCAAAATACACTAATCTCAAAGTATTTTAAAAACTTGCAAGGAACCCAAATCCCAATTTTTTCAGAAAATAATAGAAATGGTAAGGAGATTGAAGAAATACTCAAGAAATTGAATACTCAATAAGTTCATAGAAGGGGCAACTTAGGTCAATATAAGGAGCAACTTAAATTCATAGAAGGGGCAACTTAAATTCATAGAAGGAGCAACTTTGGAAACCTAAATTCGATTACAACCAACTCCATGTATGGGGAATAATTTTTCCTCCGTTTCATGTATGGGAAATTATTTTTCCTCCGTTTCATATTTATGTAATTTTGAAAAAACCTCTCCATGAGTTGGGCATTATTTGCCCCAACTCCCACTGAAATGCAATTTCCCCTATTTTTTCGATTGAATTTTGGAGTAATCTAACCGAGCGTAATTGAAATTTTTTTTGGAGGTGGACTGAATAAAGAGAACTGAAAAATAAAACCCGGCCTGAACTGGGAAAAAAATGAAGTAACAAGTTATACCTATGGAGAGAGAACTGGAGAGAGTCTCGGAGATGGAAAAAAGAATTGAAAAGAAAACGTATGGAGAGAGAGAGGGAGAGAGAGAATTGTGTGTTAATTATTAGCATGGCATTGTTCACCCAATCCAACCAATCAATGGCAATTTAGGAAATCATTCCCAAAACGTTACCAACTTCAGAGCAATTTAGGAAATCATTCCCAAAACGTTACCAATTTCGAAAACGTATGAAGGGAGAGAGAGAGGATTAGGGAGAATTGTGTGTTAATTATTAGCATGGCATTGTTCACCCAATTCAACCCATCAATGGCAATTTAGGAAATCATTCCCAAAACGTTACCAATTTCGGAAACGTATGGAGGGAGAGAGAGAGAGAGAGAGGATTAGGGAGAATTGTGTGTTAATTATTAGCATGGCATTATTCATCCAATTCAACCCATCAATGGCAATTTAGGAAATCATTCCCAAAACGTTACCAATTTCGGAAATCAGTTATTACAATCAAGTTTTTATAGTTCCATAACTGAATATAATGTCCACCTAATTATTACCAAAAAACATTGACCATATTGAGCAACTCAACAGCTAAGATTTATGCAGAAAAATGAGTACTAAATCAAACGGCCAAGATTTATGCAGGGAAAATGTGTGGGCCACCACACCGTCGCGATTTGTAATATAGATGGTGCACCAACCATAAATAAAGGCATATATGGTACTTTTTTGTAATTAGACCCTTAGTTTATTATTGGGTTGTTAAACAGAGACAACATGTGCATGATTTCTGAGTACTGTTGATAACTTTTTTTGTTATTTTTCTCTTTTTCATGTTCATCTCTTTCAATCACTTTTAGTCACGTTTGGATTTATTTTGGCTATAGCTTTTGCTATTTATTGGGTAAGTTTATTGAATCTTGTTAGGATTGTCACACACACGCACACGATTTACGAGTATAAAAACAGTAAAGAAATCGACACAACAATATACGTGGTTCTCCAAAACCGGGTACGTCCACGGGAGCGAGAGCGGCTGTTCTTTTATTATCACAGTTATAGACTAGGGTTTACAACATAGAGTATTTATAGCGACTCTATTCTAACCCTAACATGGTATTTGGTCTGTATCCCAAAAATACCCTTGTATGAACCGTACCGTACCCCCCAAGCCAGAAGCCGTCACTCCGTTCCGCTCCGGCATTTGGCCTTCTTTTCTAGAACTTCTTAGTATCTCTTCATATTAAACATATGAGACACAATTCTAACAAATTTCTTGCGAGATTAGTGCTATTAACATACTGAAAGAATGAGATATCGTAGCCATAGAGCTTACCTTTTCCCTTGACACCATTTTTCAGTTTAAGGATGTATAATTCACTTGTGGAGAGATGTTTTACAGATTGCGTAGACACCTTCGGGCGCAAATCACTTGACAAGCAAGAGGAGACCTGCGTGCGACGGTGTGCTGAGAAGTTCTTGAAGCACTCAATGCAATTCGCAGAGCTCAACCAAGGTGCTGCTACACCGGATTAAGATGTTCATATCAGTTTTGGAAATGGTATTTGTCTTACCTTCAAATGGTTTATGATGTTTAACATATCTTTAGTTGTCTTGTAATGCCGTCATTTTCTGAGTAATAGATTTTTGTTCTGTGATAATTTGTGAAGTTCACGGCTGAAATATTTAAGCTGGATCATCATAACTTATTTTTTATTTTACAATGGAAGCAAATGAATATATGATTCCAAGTGTATTTGTACTTGGAGTTTGTTGGTCTTGCAGATTGTCAATTGTTTTTTCTGGGGTGATTTGCTGGTTCCTTAGCTGCTGCTGCTTTTATCTCTATGATTTGCTGGTGGCATTATCAGATTTTAGCGTCACAAAGATTTATACTCGGGAAAAAAGATGTGTCATGTACAGATTCACGCAAGGGTAGCTTGTGATCGATACCATTGTCATCGTGTAACTCTGCAGCCCATTTTTTAAACCCTGATTCAGATCCAATTAGAAAATGCTGTTTTATCTATTTAGGGTTAAAATTGTCAGCGTGTCACAGCACTTTTGCATAATAGGCCATGTATCTGTATCACAGCATCAAGTAATGTTTTTAGTAATATCGGTGAGCACATAATTGGCAAGAAAATAATCATCTTCCATCATGTTTTGCAATCCAGTCTTCACATTTAATCATCTTTCCATCATGAGCGTCTTATTGTTGCTATAGAAACGTCAATAGTTAACACGGCAGAGTAATCTATCAATAAGTGGATGGAGTAGACTTCTTGTTTTCACCAATATGTCGGTGGTCGAAAATTTGACGAAGTCTTGAAACCAGTATGTTTTACAATATCGAACTCTTACTTTTGCAACTAAAATTCCAAATTCATTTTCCCCGTATGGTGAATTCGCAATAAGTGTGTATATCAATGCGTATGTATATTCATAGGTCAGTGTTATTTACCTTTCGAAAACTGCTATGCTCTTGGGAGAATTGAGATAGTGGTGTAATCCAAAGGCACGGCCGCAGGTTAGTTGTTATACTCTTGAGAGAAATAGCAGAAAAATTGGTTAGTTCCATGTCAATTGGTCATTCTTAAAAAGCCAAAGTGAATGGTACAAGTAAACCAATAACTGAATGACTTGACTTTCAGAAAATGAGCTGCAATTATGGTTTAGAAAAATTGGTTAGTTCCTTGTAACTTGATAGATTGGATGGCGCGGTTTCAGCCATTTGTGCGTCTTTCTCGGACTCACTTCTATGATTGGAATGGTTTGCTTTTTAGAGTTCATCGAGTGCAATAGAGCATCAACTAAGTCTATTTGTGGTTCTTTCTTGGGCTCACTTTCATGATTGGAATGATTTGCTTCTTAGAGTTCATCAAGAGCATTAACTACATCAGAAATCACACCAATTGAATATTGGTCAATATAGAATATATTTATCTTGAAAAAAAAAGATTGTAACACAATCGTAATCCATTTATGTCAAGACAAATGCGTTTTGAAAGTGCTTGGCGTTCTTTCCATTCCATTCCGGGGATAAGCGGCTAATACTAGTTCTCAAAGGTAATCGATTTCGATGATCAGACGGTTGTGTGTCCACAAATGATTGAAGTTGGACATCGAGTCCACTGAGCAGAGTGGAGAGTATCCGTCTCCTAATTTCTAAACGGGTAAAGTGCACTTTGCACCCTTGCACTTTATACTTGGTGTCTTTTTGCCCTTTACACTTTCAACTTTAATTGTCAAGCCCTCACACTTTTGATCAAGTGTCAATATCCCCTAGCCGTTACATTTCGTTAGGGAACAATAGTAATTCAGTGGTTCTAGGTTTAATTCAACGGTTCTAGGTTTTAATAATTTTACTATCATACAAGAATATATTTATATAGCTAAGAAAATGAGAGAGTATGAATATTTTTTGTACGTACATTATATAAGGAAAAATACCTTTTCACACCACTTTCTTACATATGCACTTCATAAATTATCTTTTGGTGTGTTTTGAAAACTATTATATGAGTACTTTGAAGCATTAAAAGACATTTTCATTAAAAAAAAGTGACATGCATTTTTTGACAAAAAATAAAGATGGTCATATTTAAGAAGTAGAATTCTTATCTACACAAAATGTGTGGACATTTCATTGCACAAATGGCAAGAAGGACATTTGGCTGCTATTAATTGAATGTGTGACATTAAATGTATAAATGGATGTCCTCTGACTCAAACCCACAACCTATAGGCTGGTATGTTTGGAATTTTTTACCACTGAACTAGTACCCCGAAAGGTACGTAGTTAGTTTTTATGGTCATTTTTAAAAAATGCATTTACATGGGGGTTGTACTAACAAAAATAACCATACTTAAAAAGAAATTGAGGTGGATGGCCCCTTCAAAAAATGAGGTGAAAAGCTTGGGAGAATAGATAAAATAATTATGTCTTCAAATCTTATATTCATTGAATCGATATCAATAGACAAGTTTTCAAGACAATGGAGGGCTTAATATTTTCTTCTGATTGAGACCCTATTTTGCTAATGTTCTTATTTTTCAAGCACTTATTTTCCGTTTTACGAGACAAATCATTCTCTCAAGGGCGGCTCCACATGGAGTCCAAAGGTTTCAAGCGACTGGACTTAAAAAAATGTACTAAAATTTTGTATTTTTTTTTACATATAATTTGATTTTTCTTTCATAAATTTGTTAGTATGTACATAATGTAACTCAACGGAACAAAATAAATTAATCACATTTTATTTTCAATCATAATAAAAAAATTCATTTATATAGAGCTTTGTATCCAAAAAAATTCTTAATATTTTTGTCACCGCTGAACTAAAATCTTGGATCCCCTGAAGACATTAATCACATCTTTCGCACTTGTCCCAAAGCTGTAGATTTTTGGAAGTGCCTCTGTCATCATCATTGGTTAAGTGCGAGCCTTAATTTATCGACTGGATTATTTTCAACTCGAAAAAGAAAACTCCTTTTCGTTTGGATGTTAACATGCCCTAGGCCATGGTTTTTGTGGTTTCACTTTGTCAACTGTGGAAAGCTCGCAACAAGATGAGATTTGACAATGTTAAAATAACATCAACTATGTGCTTAAGGCAAGTTAATATCTACGCTAAGGAAATTTTTAATGCTTTTAAGGCTTCGCATGCTAATGATAAACATCACGGGACTATGATATTTTGGGTTTTACCCTCACCAGGAAATCTAAAGTTGAAACATGGATGGCTGCTTCTATGAGTCCACCAATATGGCTGGCTTTGGAGGCGTGATCAAAGATAGCTCGGGGAACTAGATCCTAGGTTATTGTGGCAAAGCAACCTACACCAACAGCTTGGAAGTGGAGATATGGGCTATTTACAAAGGCCTCACGATCATTTTTGGAAAAGGGCATGTCAAATGTTACCATTATACCATAGAGTTTGATTCGAGCGTGGCAGTTGGTTTCTACACTGAAGGACCACCTGTTGATCACCCCCACTGCCACATAGTTGAAGAAGCTCGAAGAATTGCTGCCTGGGCAAATTCATTCGTCGTCCACATCTATCGTCAAGGCAACCAAACTGCCAAATGCCTGGCCAAACTTGGATTGCAGCAGGATCAAGATTTAGTAGTCTCTAGCTTCATTCCTTTTGCAGCTAGGGAATTTGCCCTAGCCGATGCCATGAGTGTTGGTCATCGTAGGATCTAGTCTACGACTCTTGTAGTCTTTTTGAATCTTTATGTATGCCATTTATTTGACTTGTTGACTTTGATCGTCTAAGTTAATGCATGATTTTCCGCTTGACCAAAAAAAAAAGGAACTAAAATCCTAGATTCGCCGCTGCATTCTTTTATAATACATCACTTTTAATTCAAACACACCCTGAAACTAACTAAATCTAACAGTGAGGGGAAATTGACACTTGACAGGAACTGTGAGGGCTTAAAAAGTGAAAATGAAAGTACAAAGGGGCAAAGTAACTCTAATCATAAAGCGAAGGATGCAAAGTGTACTTTACCCCTTTCTAAACCCACCAACGCTAGGTTTAATAACGGCACCAAACGGACAAGTCGTTGGCCCTATTTCCACCTTCCCCTTCCTCTCCAGTTCTCAACGGGAGGTTTATTTCGAACGAAAAGGTTTCTCTCTCTCAAAGTCTCTTGGGCTTGAAGAGTTGAAGGAGCTGAAACTACCGCGTACCCAACAACCTCGACTTCAATTTCCGCAAGCACAGGTAGTTTGCTTTCGATTCCTTTGAAACAAAATCTCGTACGTTTCTTATCTTATACCCTAACTGCCTGCGCATAATTTAAATTCCTTATGTATGTCTTGGGCACTGCAGATTTATAACTATTGTTTCGTAAAACTAGGGTTTTTGTTAGGATAGTTGAGTGTATTGGATCTGGTAGGTAATTTCAATGTGCGGGTTTGACTTTTTCAGTTGGTATCAATCACTGGAAAATAATTAGGTAATGGAAGGGTTAGGGTTAGGGTGGGTAATATGCTTCGTCTGGTATT
The DNA here is from genome assembly GCA_025413875.1 of Rhododendron molle. NCBI lineage: Eukaryota > Viridiplantae > Streptophyta > Magnoliopsida > Ericales > Ericaceae > Rhododendron > Rhododendron molle. The sequence goes on from CM046391.1 coordinate 50,984,891, forward strand.
ATTTCTCCGGCCCGAGGCAAGTGTACTTTATAGTTGGAAGGTGATGATGTGAAAACTTTATATCCAACTCAAAACCAATTGGCAATGAGTGGAGAGGTCCCTCATAGTATTAAGTGATCACCCACCCCACTCCCATGCAATGTGGGACTATATTGAAATCACCGTTGATGACGTGGAATCACCGCTGTGTTGAAATTTCTCTCGTTATACTGGTCTTATAGGGGTTTCCATTGGGAAGTATTTCATTGGAACAGTGACATGACGTGTGGTGTCACCGTCCAATTATTAGCCACCATGTACGCATACCGAATCCCACAATGCAAATGTTATGGTTTGTGGAAGGCATTGGATCGGGTAGTTAATTGCTTAATTTCAGTGTTCGGATTTCAATTTTTGTGTGGTATCAATCACTAAGAATAAATCAGTAACGGGAGGGTTGGTGTGGGTAATAATGCTTCATCTGGTGTTATTTTTCCGGCTCCAAGCAAGTGTACTTCATGATTGGATGGTGATAACATGTCTCAATGATGAGGTAGATTCACCGTGGTATTGAATTTGCACTGGGTATATTGGTTGGCCTTTGTTTATGGGATTTGTGAGGTAGTGCTCATGATGAGATTCAGAAATTAGTTTTCAGCATCGAATGTTGATTAAGGTGATTGTCCAGGTGATGTTAGAAAGGAGATGGCTGAGGTGAGAATACAAGAGATTTGTCTCGAGAACAAACAATCAGAGGCTACACCAAGCTCTTCTGTTTCTGAAGGCAGTGGCAGTCCTATACACAAGTCACCAGGGATATCCAGCCCCACCACTAGCTCGACGGCTCATCGGTAATGTGATATACTGAAATAGCTCCTTTGCCTCTACATTTTGAACTGTAGCTGCCTTTGGTATTGACTTTTAAGAATTGCATCTGAAAAAATTGTGGATACTGCATTGGATAGTTTGTACTGAATTCTTTTTCTTTTAGACTTATTGGTACACAAACATATAAAAGTCTTTCTATCTCATTCAATTATGATAGTGGCTACACATAATTTGCATGTGGTATGAATCATAGTCATCAAAAGTAAGGTTGGGAGTTGGAACTGGTTTCATTGTTACTGAGCTTGAAAGTTTTATTAAACCCAATAATCTCTTAGGCTAAACATATGGTTGTTACGAGTTGTTCGCTAACCAAACCAAGCATTAAGTCCCAATCAATTGGGATTGGCAACATGAATTTGTTTTATCCATTGAGCTTTCTTGGGAGCATCGTGTTCCGTGATATCTGAGAAACCTAGGTCTTTTTTACTACCCCTTAGTTAGGGCTGCAAACGAGCTAAGCCACTCGCAAGTGGCTCGTGGCTCAATTCGATAAGAGCTCGTTCAAGCTCGGTTCAGTACACTAATGAACAAGCTCGGTTCAGTACACTAATGAACAAGCTCGAGCCATAACATTTGGCTTGTTTTGTTAACAAGCCAAGCTCAAGCTGTAGAATGCTGGGCTCGAGCCAGCTCGCAAGCCTATAGTGTGTATATATATATATATATAGGTGTATAAATATATTATATGTTTATATTCACATAGCATTTAATATAAATTTGCGCCACGTGTCAACCATTGGCTGGGGCAGCACACATCGAAGGGATGTTTTGTCCATGGCTTAGCTTTATACAAAGGAATGCGTGGTTTGCTTCCCTTTAGTCCCACATTGGGGATTCACCAAATTTAACAGTCATGGATGCTCTATAAAAAAGAACCGAGGCTCCCTCATTTCAAAGTTCAAAGCTGAGGGTTCTTAGTCCATTGGATTGCCGAGCTCGAGCTTGCACATTACTAAGTGAGCTGAGCTCAAGCCGAAAAATTCCAGCTCTAATCAAGCTCGAGCCCGTTAAAAATAGGGCGAGCTGAGCTCAAGCAATGTGAAGCTCGGCTCGACTTGGCTCGTTTGTAGCCCTACCCTTAGTGCTACCATCTACTATAGCCATATCACTCCTCCTAGCTACTACATCGACCGATCTATGGTAGACATGTCCAAATCACTTTAATCCATTCTCTTTCATCTTAGCTTCCATAAGTACTACCCCTACCACCCCACAAAGGTTTTTGTTTCTAATTCTATCTTGCAAAATCTTACCATAAATTGTTCTTAATATTCTCTTTTCAGCTACACTCATTGTACTCGCATGTTGTTTCTTAGTAGCCCAACACTCCGTACTATATAACATGGCTAGTCTTAAAGCAGTCCTAGAATTTCCCCTTCAACTTTGTAAGTATCCTGTGGTCATGACACTCCCGAAGCAGTCCGCCTCTTGACCCATCCACTTGTACTATATGCGTGACATCCTTTGTAATCTCTCCACCCTTGCTAACTACTAATAGTTGAGCCAAGATACTTCAAAAGCTCTGTTCTTGGTAACTCTTGATATTAGAGGGTCACTCTGTCAACACTCATACTTTTACTACCACTAAAATTGCATTCCACGTAGTCTGGTTTACTCGTACTAATCCGAAATCCTTTTCATGGCAATGCTTCTCTCCAAGCTTGTAATTTAGCATTAATTCCACTTGTAGTTTCATCTGGTAAGGCAATATCATCCACAAACAACATACACCATGGGTAACATCTCGAATATGTCTAGTTAATTCATAAATTACGAAGGCAAAGAGGTAAGGAAACAAAGTGGACCCTTTGTGTAGTCCTACTGTGATTGGAATTCGCTTGTTTCTTCCATATACTTAACCACATCAATATACTCTATTGCCATACCATTTGTTTTCAAGAACCACCTTAGAAATAATGTGCTAATTGGTATAGACACTGGTAACATAATTTATAAAAGATGGTACCGAGTGCAAAAGGCTCTTGCTTACAACAAGGCTACTGATTTGAAATCTGAAGATAAGTTAATCCTTGTGGGATACTCCCTCCATCCAATAGTCATGTTCCATTTCAGGAATTCCTTTCTAAAGGAGACATGTTGTTTTTGTTGTCCCAATTTATCCCCAGTTTTATAGCTTTCGAATGCATTTATAGCTAGTTTCAAAAAAGGATGCATTTATAGCTATTCATCTTTAGTTCATCCAGCATTATGTCTTGATTCCCCTGAGAAAAGCACAACAAGAATGAATTCTTGATGTTTCTTTCCCGTTTTGTATAAATAGTTAGATACTTGGATGACACTTGCCTTGTTTGGATCATAACTTGAAAAAAATTTCTCAACTCAAAAAATACTCATTATCCCTACTTCTAATCATTACTCCCATTATCTTCAATCATTACTTTCATTTCTCTCTCTATATCTCTCCACTCATTACTCCTATCTCCAATTATTACCCTACTTTCTCTCTCCATCATTGCCCCAAAAATTCTTTTCAAATTTTCCAAAGTTGTCATCCAAACTCAACAATTATTATTCAGTCTTAAGAAAATGGAAAAATTATTGGGAATCCTTGTAGGGTAAATAATCGCCTTATTGTTTAACACTTATGCGGATTACCTCCTTGACGTTTCAACGTGACCACATAACCCCATGTAGTTTCTAGACTAAAATGCACTGTCACAATTTTTGGTCTAATTAACCAAATGTGCAGTGCACACAATTATGTTTAGAATGGGCTTAAATACAATTATGCTTTGAGTCTAAAACACCCTTGCTATTTCTTCAAAAGTGCATAAGTGATATTATCTCTTATTCTCTCTCTAGCATTCTCTTCACTTCTTCCCCTTCCCCCTTCCCCGCACAGCATATGCATGAGCAGATGAGTAGTATCTAATTTCCTCCAATTTTCTAGTTATTCAGTATCATATAATATTTGCTGAATTTGTAATCACCCATTCCATGCCATGCCTAGAAACCAAAAAAGTAAAAGGCTATTATCCTCCATCTTTATCAAATCTGTTCCTGACCATTAGGGAGTTGAAAATTAAATGGGGTCCATTAGGCAGTTGTGCCCACTTATGTCATATGGGGAGTGTAAGGTGTTAAATCTGATAAAGGATATCAACTCCATCTTGACGATCAAGCTAAGCTTCTACCCATACTCTACATACTCATGGGTCACGGCATCCTCATCAGCTTGTTGATTATAGCCACAGGACAACGATGGTTGCTTAGTGGGTCCCAGTGAGGAAGTTCCAGTAGCCGAAAACTTTAACTAGTGGGGCCTAGACTCGGCCTCTATATATGTAGTATATGTCTACTTTGCATACTCATCTAACAAGTTGAAATGGAAATCCTTCATACATAGTTCTATTTTTTTTTTTTTTTTCTGTTATTCTGGTGGTGGAGTAGGGAGTTGTAGGAAATGGAGCTGGACTCACCGGAGGCCATTACAGTGGCAAAGAAGAATTGAAGGTCATTTCCTTTAATCCGTTAACAACGTGCTTTCTACATAAACTACATGGGGTTATATGGTCATGTGGAAACGTCAGGGAGGTGATTCACACAAGCCTCAAACCACATGTGGTGGACTTCACCCTCCTTAATTTAATACACAGAACGTTTAGGGTGTGTTTGGACGAAATTATTCAGGATTATTGTCCCTTTCTTTTCAGTCATTCTTTTTTTTCCCCCTAGATTCACATCAATTTTTTGAATCAATCATTTGTCTTAACAAACAAAATTTATAAAGTAAAAAATTATGACTAAAAGCGCCAAAAGTACACTAGAGAAGGGAACAAATAAAAAATTAATGACTGTTTTTCACTGTCTTAGGGTCGTCTTATTTGGTCTTTTTCCAACTTCGGTCCATAATTGATGGTTTTCAGAGTCCTCGCATCGAGACAAATGGTTTATCCCAAAGATTAAGACGAAAAGCTAAATAAAAAATATTAAACATTAATAATTTCCACTGATTTTAGAAAAATATAATTTGCCCAAGCAAATGTGCATAAGCATGCACCATTGATCACAGGCAAGCCAATTAAGAAAAATAGTGAAGAGGGCCTCTTTTGGTTTATTGTCTAATTAGAAACATAAAGTGGATGAGTATGTTTTGAACAAGGGATATTGGGGATTTGATCTAGGAATGATGCGTAGCCAGGTAGGGACCTTGGGGTTGCGTTCTTTATGAACAGAAATGTCCCTCACCATCAAGACAGTAAAAAACTTTGAAGAACTCTTCAGCGGGTCGAAATTGGAAAGTTATTAGGAATAGTTATGCAACAAAATTTCAGCTCCCTTCCTGTTTTGGGAATCTTGTGGTATTTTTGTTTTCTTTTCACTTATCCATAAAGTCTTGTACTTCATTTTGCATGGAATAGATTCCTCTTGGGTTGGAAAATAATATAGAGAAGTTTTTTTTGCATATTTTTGTGATCAGTGTTCTAGCTATTAGCTTTAATAAAACGAATCTACTTTGTAGGAGGAAAGGAGGACCTATTAGGCGGGCAAAGGGGGGTTGGACTCCAGAGGAGGTAAGCAGTTTATTTTAAGAATTTAGTTGCATTACAAGCTGGAAGCCTATGGGTATTTGGATTCATTGTGTAGAGATTCTCACAAACTCAGTAGGTCCAGATTAGATGTTTTGTCAGAAAACTGGAAAGTTATGCAACGATGTTGGTTTATGGAACATCTGGTTTTATCTTTGATGCATCATGCATCAAACTAAGTTTAGAGATACCACTCATTTTTTAGGTTTCACTCGCGTTGGTGCTTTCTTTATCATTTCGTCTGTACAGTAGATGGTAATCGTGCTCTGTTTTTATCATTTCCTGTCCCTTGATATACTAATAAGCTGTTTAATTTCCATAGGATGATACATTGAAAAGAGCTGTTGCAGTTTTCAAGGGGAGATCTTGGAAGAAAATAGGTTCCTCTCTTCTCTGTAGTTCCTCAAGTATCTGTTTACTAATTTTCTAAATGTAATCCAGTGGCTAGTTATAGTCATATCACTCACCTCGACTGGATGCCCTGCTGTTGTCATTTTTAACGCTCCTCTTTATGGACCTTTCGGTTAAAATTTCAAATTTTTCCGATAAAAATAGTTAGCAAGAATATGAATTTATGTCAAACAAATTCCATGTTATTTTATTTTATTTATGCAATAGGAAAAGAAGAGGTTTCGGAAATGTCATAAAAGGTTTGGATTGCAATCCATTATCCATGTTTAGCTGGTAAGTGGTAACAAATCCGAATTCTGGGTTGGTCAGAACTTGCTGCATGTTCCCGGATATATGTAAATAGAGCATACTAGTTTTAATAATCAATTCTGCTTTTACCGGTTTGTCTCTTACATCGTATCTTCCAACATTCAACTTCCTTAGGGGAGAGACAGTATCGGTTGGATGACATGTGGAGAACCTTTGGAACGCAAGGAATCTAAGCTTTGGTCTATTTTGTAAAATTCTATTACAAAGAACACTTATATGTTTATGTTTTGGTGATGGGGCTATGATCCCTGTAGCCTGTATCAACTATGAAGGATCCTTTTGGGTCACTGAAAATCTAGGGTATTGAGGCCAGTACATGTTGGGAAATTGGCCAAATCACAACACACGTTGTGTGAAGATCAATCCAGTAAAGAATGTAAACATGAAAGACACAGATTTTTTTGTAGTTGAATACTGGCTCACACGGGTTTTCACTATGCATTGAATGAAGAGAACACAAGAGTCACATTGGTTGCTACGTATAGAAAGTATTTATGACCTAATGGCTAACAGTACAACGTTACCTAAGCGCAAACCAAACCAATCAGGCTTCACAAACCCAATAGTTCAATTTGAGATGTCAGGTTTTTAAGTTGAGAATGATGGTTGTAACTAGGCAACCACTTCATGGAAGTAAATCTGAAGTTTATGCTTCTGTCCTGCGCGCAGCATTGGCAACAGCCACAACATATAATGATCTAACAAGGGGGTTTCAATATTTTTTTTTTTATGTTGTCTAACCATTTCTTGATTACTAGTTCGAATCCTTCTTATTTTGTCTTGCCTTTGCGAATGTCATATCTCTGCCTACTTGGTCAGTATTCGATTTTGTCCTCTGGTTAGCCTATACACATCTAAAGTGCACTTCACAGGAACAAAGCTATATTAACCAGGTTTGGATGATCTCGTAATTGGTATAGGTATCTGCCCATCTCTCACCTTCTCATAAGTGGACGTGGCTGCTACACTGGTATTCCTTAAGGACAGCAAAGCGTCCTCATTCCAATACAACTTCTCATATCCTGACCGCTGTTGCATAGTAGTGTCCTCTTTATGCCCTTAGGGCTCATTTGGATGCGGGATTAGGTTATGTAAGAAGGGGGGATTGGATAGTAAGGGATGGCCCACATTGATGTAATGTTTATGGAGGGGGTATTAAATAGTACGTTATTTGAATGTAGGATTAATTGGGGGTATAAGGAAGGGGGATTGATGTAAAAAGCTGTTAAATGACTTTTTTGGAACACTTATTTTTTTTGGCTTTTGCTCAAGAAATGGGTACCTGGGGTTGGGAAGGGGGATTAGCAAGGGTACAATCGTCCAAAATGGATAGGATTAGGGGGTATTCCACAATAACAAGTCAAACCCTACCCATGGCTGACACCCCCTCAGGGGGTATTAGGAGGTGTAGTGCAAGAAGGCCAAAGAGAATACCCCTCTCCAAATTAACTTGCCAAACGGGGTCTTGGGGTAGGGCCCAGGTACTAAGAGGGGGTATATCACAACACCCCATCCAAACAGGCCCTTAGGGTTCGTCCTATGGAGAGCCCATGCACCAAAATCACGCTACATAGAAAGAGGGGGCAGATTTATATTAGCCGAAGTTCATGTGTTTTCCTCACTATGTGCAACTCTATCCGTCCCTCAGCTGCCCGAAAGTAGACACTATAGTAGCCTCTATCCTCTTTGAGTGCTGAGAATAAGCAGCAAAATAAGTAATAACCACAGGTCTCACCAAAAAGAGCTAGCCAAGGAGATGACAGTTGTTTGCAAAAGGAAAGAGGAAAAGAGAAAAAGATAAATTGAGTAATTGTACTCAGCTAATGCTAATTCCACCAAGGAGTTAGATGCTTAATTGATTTAGTTTAATCAGTAATTGCAATAAAACCGTACGAAAGCTATATATTTTCCTCTCTGGCATCCTATCAAATGAAACTGCATCACATAGGCTACGGCTTTTAAAATGCTTGGATGATGAACGTTTTTTCCATTCTTCTTCGCATTCTGAGGAAGCACTGTTAAGTGACTGTGAAACTTCCTGTTATCATGAAAATAGCCCAAGTCCAAAAAAATTCAGATATTGGCTCAGCATTGCGAACAGCTTAAAAGAAGATATATAGAGCTTTAGGAATCACAACAACTTTGCTTGGTTTACATGACGAGAAGGTTGATGCTATTAGATACAGTCTCAAGTTCATAATATTTTATTTCCTTTAAACTTCAGTAAGTTACTTCCCTCGTGAGCACCTATCCTCCTAGAACAATTGAATCATATTTTACTAATCTAGGGAGTTCCCTCATGCACATGATCCTGGTAATTCATCACCCGTCAATGTGCTGATTGCTGAGCATTAGATCATTGTTTGCATAGTTTAAGATAATTCACTTTGTATCCTTGTAGAACTTAAACCTTACCATCCAGTACACCGTTTGCTGTCATAGAACCTTTGGCCACATCATTTTGTCGTCCAAAAAATTTGAGGCATTACGAAGAAACATGAATACACATTATTCTGTCGCATTTTACTTCATGATTGAACTGGAAGGTGGGCTAATTTCAGATATTGATCTCTATACAGCTGAGTTCTTTCCTGATAGATCAGACGTGCAATGTCTCCATCGATGGCAGAAGGTTCTCCATCCTGAACTTGTCAAGGGGCCTTGGACACAGGAGGTTGGCAACCGGCTTCTTCCTCTCTTTACTAGTTTTGCATTTGTGAGTTAGAAACGTTTTTTGTTGCGAGAATTGTAACGTGAATTTTTTTCTTACTGCTCCTTCTGGTCATAGGAGGATGATAAAATCATTGAACTGGTATCCGAGTTTGGACCTGCAAAATGGTCTCTCATAGCACAGTCTTTGCCAGGTCGTATAGGGAAACAATGCCGTGAGAGGTGATATTCTGGAACATTTATCAATTTTCTTTTGGTTTTGCACCGAACAGCCGATCATTGCACTTAATTGTAGCTTGATTATGGTGGCAGAACTCTTCAACAGATCTTTCCTGAATTATTTTCTTCCTTCAGACATGTATATTTTCTTGTTTTTTGCAGTGATGCTATTGAATACCTTACCTGTTTTTAATGAGAAATTTGTACTTTGTGTTTCAATAGTTTCTTTCTCAGTTTTCTGGTCCATTCGGACATCGACCATTAGAATTGCTTTGATTTATTTATTGACCTTGGATGTGATCTTGAATATTTTTAGGTGGCACAATCATCTTAATCCAGATATAAAAAAAGATGCTTGGACCCCGGAGGAGGAACTTGCTCTCATGAATGCCCAACGTGTGCATGGGAACAAATGGGCTGAAATAGCTAAGGATCTACCTGGAAGGTATTATTCATGTAAATGTAGGCCTTGTTCGTTTTGGGGTCCTAAAACCCCTAGGCCCGGTCTCCAATAAATTCTCTCTCTCTCTCTCTCCACTCATTACCCTAAAAAATCTCCCTCAAAACCCAAACCCAACAGGGCCATAATGTTTCTGGAAGGAAATGAAGGTTCTAATTTAAGTAGATCAATATAGAATTCACTGTCCGGAGACCTTGTAGAGAGATGTTGTTTGGTTCTTGGTTTGGTAGCTTGCATCTTTTAAAGGATCTCTTAAAAATGGAAAAATGGGGCAAGGCATGTTAATGCGATTGAGATATAAAGACCGTCCTTGTCATGTCTACATATGCTTTATCACTACAGCCCCAATGTTATAGGGTGGTATTCAACCCTTCTTTGCATATAACAGATGAGGCTAGTTTCTAGCCATATAATGATAGTAGCCCTGCTAGAAATCTATGATATTTTGGTTTGTAAAGCCTTGAAAAGTGGTATGATAGACCTAGTATTATGTAATAATACTTGCTCATTTAAGTTTTATTTATGCAGGACTGATAATGCGATCAAGAATCATTGGTATAGTTCCTTAAGGAAGAAGTTAGATTTCTACTTGGCTACTGGGGACCTTCCACCAGTTGCAAAAGATGGTATTCAAAATGGCATAAAAGACAAGAACAGAACTGCTTCAACTAGCAAACTGCTTGAGCTTTCAAATAAGACATCGGCTTTAACTGCCGAAACTTCATCGGTAAATACAGATATATGTAGAATAGAAGATGATAGGAAAAATTTAGAGTCTTCAACACCATTCCAACATGTTGGTCCTTCCTCAAGTTTTCCAGCAAATGAGTCTGTTGATTCTGTAGTTGTAAACTCCGATCCGCAGTCATCTGATAGAGATCTTCAAAGTAGTTATTCAAATATAGATCAGACGATTGAGGTCTGTAGAACATATTGTGATTTTAGCCAAGAAAAAGTGATTGGAGCATTATCACAATTTGATATTCCAGTGTATGGTTCAGTGTACAGTGGGCCACCACAACTGAAGAGGTGTGTACCGTCAGATTCGGATCTTTTAGATATGTCATGGATGCAGAACGACCCTAGTCCAAACACTTCACCTATGAACTTCTACACTCCACCTTGTGTCAAGGACTACGGCTTCTTTCGGCAAAGCCCAGAAGCAATATTAAAAACTGCTGCCAAGAGTTTTCCCAATACGCCTTCCATATTAAGGAAGAGAAAAAAAGAATTTGCAGCACCTCTGCAGTCGAATAAGCTTGGGAAGGCCGATGGGGAAGCAGTCGAAAGCAGATTAAATACTTCTGATGAACAAGATAAGGCAACAGGTAATTCTGGCTTGAAAGACGGAAGTTCGTGTGGAACTACTTGTCTGGGTAATGGCAACATTGAGATATTGGATAGAAAGACTTTCGATTCATCTCCTTATCAGTTGAGATCCAATAGAACAATTGTGTTCACTTATCAGAGAAGAAAAGGAACTGCTGCCGTCAAGTCTGTGGAAAAGCGACTGAACTTCAGTTTTGACAAAGAACCTCAAGCTGACGACTACAGAAATGTAGCTTCCATCGTGAAAGTAAATCCTCCGATGACTGATGATTGTTCCAGTACATCAAAGATGCGCGTCACCTAGAATGTAAAACAGTAAGTTCATTATAGCCTAAATCTGGTCGGATTGGCTGGTTTTTATTCATTCTTCTGATTTTATTGTTTTTGTTTTGTCTTTTCAACACAGGTTGCATGACTGCACGAGGACTAAACTAGGTAAAAAATTGTCCTCTTTCTACTACAAAAATTACCAGTTCCATTTGCTGAGCCCGGTTACTTATTATGATATTTACAATCTTTATTGACGAGTTAAATAAAGAGTCAGTGTTGTACTAACATTTAGGGCAGAACAAAATGTCTTGATTGACTCGTGTGTGTTTCAGAGGGTAATAAATATGGACATGGATAGAAATTTGCTTATGTGTGGGCAGAATTTCTTTAAAAGAGCATAGTTAGGTAGCGTACTCATAAATAGAACTGCAAGACCACCTTTGATGGTGCTGATGGAGACTTACAGATTATTCCCTTCCTTGTAGTTCAGAAAAAAAATTCACCATTATGTTTGTTATTGCCTTCTTTCTGGTTTAAGCAAGAGTAAAAACAAAGTGTCCTATGTAAATTAAGAGTACTACTCCAGTTAGTACCGAAATCGTAGGGATGGCCGCGCCGGGCCGTCTCCGGCCACCGAACAGCCGATCCGAGCCGTCCAAAAATTCTATAAAAAAAAAAACCGAGGGGGCCCACGCGAGAATCAACGGCATCCGAGGTATGTAGGGTGTTTGATCCGAGCGCCCCTTTTTCGTGTATATACAAGTATATACATATATACACAAAAAGGGAATGCTCGGATCAAGCACCCTACACACCTCGGATGCCGTTGATTCCCACGTGGGCCCCCTCGTTTTTTTTAAAGAATTTTTGAACGGCTCGGATCGGCCGTCCCTACGATTTCGGTACCGACCCCATCGGAACCAATATCATTTTCGGTAAATTAATCAATCTCGCCCTCAGCAGTGGCAGAGGGAGCATGAGGACACTGGGGCACATGCCCCCCTTTTTTAATACTTCTACTAATTTGCACCTCTAGTTAATTTGTACTTATGTCACTTTTCGAGTCTTAGAAATATTAGCTTTTCTTCTTCGAAGCGTATCAGGTTGGTAATCCAAGAGATGTTTTTCTTAGACATCAACACAATAATTGAGGGCTTGTATGCTTATTATTTGTTCTTTGTCAATGTCTCAGATTCATAACTTTTCTCATTCTCTTCGTCTCAGAAGTAAAAATAATTTTTCTGAGCTAAATACGCAATAGAATCACGTAAGATGAGTTTTTATTCAAGGACTAAATAAATTGACAAGACAAACGAAATGGACATATTTGATTTGTTCTTGATTGAGTGTAAATTTCTTTTCTCATCTTATCGTTTTCTATTGTGATTTTTTTTTATTATATAAATTGCACTCAATAATTGCCTCCACTAATGTTGATTTCTGGCTGCGCAGTTGACCCTGAGGTTCAGTTTCACATCTATGCATAATGCATGTAACATATTCCTTTTTTTCAGCCTTGACCCATCACTCCTTTATGTTACAAGTCTTACGACACTAATAAAATCTTTCTATGCATCATTTTTCTCCAAATTAATGTTCTACATTGATCTATCCTAAAATATTACTTAATTCACACTTTGAAACCTTTGTATGATACTATGATAATCATTTCTCGTAGCCTAGCAGCTTGGCTTGGTGTCAACGTAGATTTTGCTATGGAAAAGGCTTGACATTTTTTGTCACAAATTTGAGGGGCCCTCTGCTGAAATATTTTGTACAAGTCAAATTGAGTCAGTTTGGCGAAATGTCAGCTTGCTATTTCGCCAAGCTGGAGGATGCTGTTTTCCTGAGATTGCATATATTCCAATGAGTTACGCAATCTCAGGTGTACGATGGACATGTCTACAATCATGCCATTCTTAATAGGACTGTCATACATTTAAGACAATCTCCCTTGTGGTAGAATCAACTACGTAGTAGAGGTACCAACCGAAGTATACACAACTGGACTGCTATGGAAATATTGCCTCTGCAGTGAACACCTGGGACAGCTTAGAAAATTTGAACAAAAGAATAGTATAACTTGGTTCAACAAATTCCTGAAAAAGCTATAATATACTGATCTAGTGAATCCTTGTAGATTAATAATGGGTCAAAATACGTTGGGGTATTAGAGCTCAGAGGAGTTGGGGTGGATGTATAACTTTCGTATTTTATGGCGTGCATTTTTTAAGTTTGGTTCTTCAGTAGAAAACTATAGTAACCGCTCCACTTTGTATACTGCTTTTGGTGTTAGGATTAATGGAATTTGGATATCACCTTCTTCGTTCAATTTGACGACAGGATTGACGGGAACAGATCACGCATTCATTCCCCGGGGATAGATCATGCATTCATGGTTTTTCCCATGAATGATTTATACAGTTCATGCAACCCAAAACATTACTGCGAATGGGAAAATCCATATGCTCTTACATTTTCATGTGTGGCCTACTATTACTATGTTATTGTTTGTTACTGGTATTTTGTCCTTTCTATCTAGTATTAGGCAAGGGAGATAATTGACTGCTTTTACTGATTAATGTTTCTATATTTATGCTTTGTTATTTTGATGTAGGTTGAGGATGTGGGATCACTGGGATACTTATATGGTCGGCTGGTTTGAAGCGGATTAATACAGAGATTGTTCAAAATCCACAGCGTAATCGGTGAATCAATTCTCTTGCAGATACGCGGTGAATCAGTTCATCGATCCGCCAATTGCAATCTGTATGCGGACTTCTTGACATTTTTACCACATGAAAAATTTCAGCGACAGGAGGTTCCTTTTCATCACTGTGAACAATGTGAACGATGAGCCCATATTTGGCTTGCAAAACGGAATCCAATCTACATGGGTTTGTTTGTACAAACACCCCGTAAGAGAAGGGGTTGATAGAACATCTCTGTTCAAAGTGTACTTGTTTTCCAGTTCATTTCTTTTTTCTGTGTCTTCTAAACCAAGTTCATGATCACAATTTAACTGCTAATTTCAGACAAAGTTACTCACGTACCAACATACTTAGCATAGGCCCGTTTGATAAGGGTCAAAGCCATGGGATATAGCGTAGGCCCAGATATAATTATCGAAAAAGAAATGAGAAACATAACCCTAGGTATGGCAATTTGGTCCACCCGTATCCTGCGTTTGGTTGCATTCCCACGGTGGAGACATCAGGGCCTTGTTCGTTTTTGGTACTCAAAACTCTTGCGTATGGTCCTCAGTAAATTTTTTCTATCTCTCTCTTTCCACTCACTACTCTTAAAAACATCTCTCAAAATCCAAAACAATTAGGGTCCAGGAGACTTACAAATAGTCCCCTTTTTTTTTATCCGCTTTCTACTTATGAAAATGCCATTATTCATTATGAAAATTCACTATTTTTTTTCTTCAAAAATGTCATTATCCATCCATAGCATTCTATCCTGAACAAATCTCTATATGGTCTCAATATAATAAGGCTCCGTTCCGCTAAGAGAAAATGACTTGTCTCATAGAACAGAAAATTAATATTTTAAAAATAAGAACCTTAGCAGAATGAGGCCTAATTAGGAAGTGCTGCTGGGTGACCCGTGTAGTGCGCTGTATAGGGTGGCACACGGACCGTCAATCTTGGCAATCAATGATTGAGATATGTTTTTAAACTTTGACCGATAATAGTTTGTTTTTAATCTGAACCGTTGATTGATGAGATCCACGGTTAATTGACTCACATTTGATATGGAAGAGAAATGAATTGTCGCTCTTGTAATAAATATGCTTCGTTTGAATGAATACCTGTGTCCGATGACCTTGTTTTTGTATTACATAAAAAACACATTCAAATGTTTAAAATAAACGACTCGGATCGTCAGAAAAATCGGTGATGGATATTGGTTATACACATGAGATCATGAAAAGGATCTTCCAACTTTCAAGGTGCTTTTGGTGAGTTATCTCTCATTCATTTAATCAGGATTCACTTAAATGTCCCTTTTCTTTAACGAATCAATCATTAATTGCAGATAAGCCTAAACACAAAGAAGGGTCAAATGACTGAAAAAGATACTCCTATCAAACCACCACGAGAACAACCACATGAATAAGCCTTTTCTTTAACGTAACATGATTAATTAGTATTGAAAGCGACCAAATGATTTAGGAGTTTCACCACCTCAAATCATCCGAATCTTTTTCTTATTTTTAATAATCGGATATCCGGGTCAATTTGGGCGCACATTGACAAATTTTGGAGGCCAAAAGTTAAAGACAAACCCTCCACTAACTCTAAAGTTCGAAATATTTTATCTCCGTGAAATTTAAACATGCAATAAATTAGCTACATCTTCCTTTCTTAATTGCTTATATTTTTAATTTGAATAAATAAATGAAATATAAATTTTATTTGATAGTTGTTGATAATTCTATTATACAAATTTTTCATCATCATAAAAATTATCACTCCAAATTAAAAAATATTAGTAATTGAAAAAAATGACACGGATATGAATACTTAGTAAAACAAAATGGCACGGGGAGCATCTTTTTACGCAGAAAAGACAAACCAATGAGCAGGAGAAAGAAAAGAAAAGTCGTAGTAGTACTACGTATATGATTCTCGAAGGTCCAAAAAAGGCTTCTTTGCACAAAATCTAACAGCAAAGTCTGCTGTTTTTGCCACTTTTCCTTGATTTCCTCATCCAAAAGTGAAGAACCAGATCATTACTCCGTGACTCTTCTCTCCTTTATCCCAAGAATTTTCCCATCAAACCAAACTAGTTGCCATAGAAAGTTTTTGAAAAAGAGAGGAGTGGGCAGTTGGCGGCTGCCACCTAACTCTGGAGAGAGAAAAATCAGGGGTTTCACATTAGATCTGATATTTTCTCTTTCTGGGTTTTTTTTTTTGTTCCCTCTTTCCTTTCACGGGTCTTGTTGGGTTGCATCGAAAGTTCCTTGAACCTGAGCAAGTTTTGTTTCTTCAAGTTGTTGGTTGAGGAAATGAGACTTTTCCATTTTCCCTGTTCTTTGCTAAATTGTTGAGTGGTATTTTGTGAGAGAAGAAGATCAGTCTTTCTCCTCTGCAAAGCTATCGAAGAAGAGGAATAGACATAATTTTGAGGCTTCCATGGGGGCTTGCTGGAGCAAGCGAATCAAGGCTGAGAGCCCATTTGATACAGGTATTCTTGCTTACATTTTGCCTGCGTTTATATTCATGTGTGTGTGTGTGTGTGTGTGTGTGTGTGTAGCTTTGGAGAATTCCTATGTACTTTGTATTGTTTAGTCATTATAAGGCAACAGCTAATGTAGATGTAGCAGTGAACAAGGTAAATATGGTATTAATGTGTCCTCCTTTTGTTTTGTTGATTTTTGGAATTCTTATCCCCTAGATCTTAGAGTTTCACAAATCCCACGACAGATACATGTTTTGTGCTGAAATGTAGCTATCAGTTCCTGTTTGTTGTGACATCTGTTTGAGTTATCTAGCAGTTTCTTTGTGGCTTGGAAAAGTAAATGAATACATAAATCTTCTACGAATCTTGGATATCTGTATCGAATAATGAACACTCAGCTTACTTGGCTGTAGAATTGTATTGATCCTAATTCAATGTTCTTCATTTGGGTCCTCAATTAGAACTGCCAAACCGAAAAAGAAAGAATTAATTATTTGAGTGATTGCTAAATATTCATATGATTCCAAATCTAAGTTTATTTACCGGGATTTCCATGACTCGTAGAGTTTGAACTGATGCTTCTTCAAAGAGGTCTCTATTTAAAGGTTAGTAATTATGGTTACTCTTGTGCAATTGTTATGTTCATGTCAATGTTTGATGTTTCATATTTTTCCTAATTGGACTTTTACTTATTGGAATTTTCCTTGCTTGTGCAATATCAAATTCATGTTTCTCTCAAGGGGGCTCTACTGAATATACCCCAAGCTTAATACATAATGGGCTCTTTTGTGTGAAAACATTGTGATTATCGCCTTATTGAATGATTAATGGTGGAGATTTAAGTTTGCTTATGCTTATCTTTGGAAACATGTGTTATTGTTTTTTGTAGGTGTGAATTCAGGGAATTCAAGTAGCAAGTCGTCTACTGTACCTGCAACACGTCGGAGTGAGGGAGAGATCTTGGAATCCTCCAACTTAAAGAGTTTCACTTTTAGCGAACTCAAAAACGCCACCAGAAACTTCCGTCCGGATAGTGTATTAGGAGAAGGTGGATTTGGTTCAGTTTTCAAGGGTTGGATCGATGAGCGTTCATTCATTGCTGCAAAGCCTGGGACTGGATTGGTGATTGCTGTGAAGAGGCTTAATCAAGAAGGTTTTCAAGGTCATAAGGAATGGTTGGTGAGTATAAATTTCACCTCGTTAGTAGTCTTTTTTTCAGTTGCCCTGAGGTATGATACTTTGAAGGCCATAATTATGAACTTCTTGGTATAGGACGATTTAGATGTAGAAGGTACTTGTGGATTAGTTCCCATTTTTTCTTACTAACCTAGACAGCAAGTTTATTGCGATTGAAAATGAAGTGACTCAAGCTCGGGTTATGTTCAGCTTGTAAAAATTATGTCATGACTGGCTCATAAACATGCCAACCTTAAACACTTTTTGAAGGTCATTAATTCTTGAATGTGTTTCCTGATCGGCTGGATTGAAACTCGTTCAAGATTAAATATAAAAATAAACGAGCCTACCCCCCGTCATTAATTCTTGAATGTGTTTCCTGTCGTTTTCTTTGAGGGCCTTTGAAACCCTACCCCCCATTTCCGTTGATCTAGGTGGGGAAAAAAAGAGAAGAAAAAATTGCAGTACTCTGGTTTCCAATTTCTTCTCTGGATATGCAGGCAGAAATTAACTATCTTGGGCAGCTTCATCACCCTAATCTTGTCAAGTTAATCGGATACTGTTTTGAGGATGATCAGAGGCTCTTGGTTTATGAGTTCATGCCCAAGGGAAGCATGGAAAACCACTTATTCAGGAGTGAGTTCTTTACATAGTTCTTTTAACTGCCATTTCAAATTGCTGTCATGCTATGATGTCAATAACATTCCGACAATAAAATTTGTGTAATTAACATAACCCCAATACTGTGGAAACAGGGGGCTCTTATTTCCAACCACTTTCTTGGAGAATTCGTATGAAAGTTGCTCTTGGTGCAGCAAAGGGACTTGCTTTTCTTCACAATGCTGAGACAAAAGTAATATATAGGGATTTCAAGACATCTAATATCTTGCTCGACTCGGTAATGTAACTGAGCATGCATCACTTGACTTCATATAAGAAATATGGCAATTTTTGGCTCGCTGCTGACTTAGTGACCATCCTTGTGCTATAATTTTGCAGGACTACAATGCAAAACTTTCTGATTTTGGGTTGGCCAGAGACGGGCCAACTGGTGATAAGAGCTATGTTTCCACTAGGGTTATGGGTACTTATGGATATGCTGCACCGGAGTATCTATCAACAGGTATATTCTCATCTGCTGTTCTTACAATATGTTACTTGGTACATTTAACTCATTCATTTACCGATCAAATTCCTCCAGCTGTCCTATTATCTCTCTCATCTTGTGGAAGTTTGCATAGTCTACTTCGTAGTCACTTTCATTTTCCAGTTAAATGTTCCCTTTTGTATATCTCTGATCCAGATCAAATTATTACGTTGTATACAAGAACATGTAGATGGCAATAGAGACAAATAAGCATTCCTGCAAAGGATCGAAGTGATGATATGTAGAAGATCTCATTCCTCAGTGAAGATGCTACATAGTTGGTTCAGTTTCTCATCCTCTAGAGATTAAATAGTCTTTTGAAATGCTTGAGCTATCCATAAGATAGTCTATCAGTGTTATGGGATTTGTCACTTAAATATCTTCTTTTCTACCTAAAACTATATTCCACCCAGCAAAAAAAAAAAACAAAATCTGTATTTACAATTGCTGTTCCAGTCCTCTATTCAACCTGACCAGCCTTGAGCCATTGTTTAGTTGGTCTTCCAAATACCATCTCCTCAAACCAGCTAGGAATGCCACCTTTCATGCTTCACATTCTCACTGTCAGGATTCGTCTAGGTTGTGTTTCGACCTGATATTTATGGAGGCAATTTCGGGAGAAAAGGGAAGAAAATGAGTTTGTGAATCTATTTTTTCTATGTACTCTACTCCCTTTGCTTGTCTTTTTGCTCTGCAATTCCTCCACAAATCTAATAGCCAAACATACCCCTTACGAACTTGGTCATCAATTGCTAGTCATTTCTGTATTATTTGCTGCTATTAGCAATGTGCCAATTTAACGACATGAAAGTAATATGTCATTTTGTCTAATTATTGACTGCATTTCTCTCCTTTGGAAGGTCATTTAACTGCCAAGAGCGATGTATTCAGCTTTGGAGTTGTCCTATTAGAAATGTTAACTGGTAAACGGGCAATAGACAAGAACCGGCCATCTGGAGAGCACAACTTGGTGGAGTGGGCAAAACCGTATCTTACAAATAAGCGAAGAATTCTTCGAGTTATTGATGTCCGTCTAGAAGGTCACTATCCACTGGGCCAGGCCCTAAAGGCCGGTAACCTTGCACTTCAATGCCTATCTTCGGAGCCCAAGCTAAGGCCCAGAATGGATGAGGTGGTAACCTTTTTAGAGAAGCTTCAGGACACGGTGAAAGTTACACAAAAAGAGCATGCTTCTATTCATGACAGCCATAGCACTGATGGAAAAGCCTCTGGAAGGACTGCCTATCCCAGACCTTCTGCTTCCCCTCTCTACGTATAGAAATTCTTATATCACGATAATATTTATTTCGTTCATATGTTTTTGGGCGAGGGGGGAATGCAGACTGTACCTGTGTTTTGTTAGAGCAATGTATAGTTTTTTGTCATGTTTTCGTTTTTCTTTTTTTCCTCTTTGGTTGATGTACTTAATTTCTACTGTGTGGTAACCTTTGGAATGATGGGGCATTCGTGAATATTCGGTGACTTGCGAAATGTATATACTGCCAGAAAAGATGGGATTTTGTTTCTACAGGCAGGCGAAGAATTGGGCTTTCGCAGTTATGTTTCTGCTTCTGGTTCAAACAAGCTGGAGTATTTAGAAAGGAGGCTATTGCCAAGTACGTTTGGCTCTAATGAGGTCCTTCTTGCATGGTGTTATAGGGCGCAGTTTTCCTGGCTTATTAGGCTTTGGAATAATAGTTATGTATTGTGGATTTTTCCCCAAGCAATACTTTGACAGCTCGCGGAACTCTATTTGTCTGGAAACATTTTATTTGTACGTGTGTGCATATATCCGGATATAGTTGTGTCCAGAACTATGTGATGCACGCGAGCTCCTTGTTATTTTATAGGATTGGGTATATTGGACGCTTTCTATACGCCGTATCGCTCAAAGGACAAGTAGGGAGTCCCTGTTAGGAGCAACTTTCGTAGGTGATTGTCTTTTTCATCTTGAGAGTTTCTCTTCTCCGTGTGAAGAGTTTGTGCCATGGTATCTTGTTTTGCAGCTATGTTGCTCTTTATGCACAAATTTTGTTTTAAGTATGGGGTTTTCGGCCACTTCCGAATTTCATTTTGCATTGGGCAGAATTGCATTCTAGGTGCTTGGCTCCCAACCCGTCGACCACATGCCCGTGCATAGCCTTTTCCGCGGGAACAAGCCATAGATTTTAAAATGCATTATCTGAAATGAACCGGAGAATTTAGAATCCAAAAAATTACACGTGGAGAAGCTTTTTGGCTTCTTATTATACTTTTTCCTTGCAAAACCAAATCTATTTTGCCCATGTTATTGGAACACTTTCGTAAATTCTCATGATAATTCCATCATCTACAATTCAAAATCCAAAATTTAAGCATCAATCCACCATGAACATTACTACAAAATAAACTCAACCACAACCAAGTTTGAACTTGGCCAAGTCCGGTACCGCTACTCATGTTCATAAATTATGTCAAGATTTGCAAAGCATATGATACATAATCTGTTACTACTGTCTATTTGTTGTCGAACGAAGTATTTGGTTGATTCAGCTACATTACCTCCACCCCAACTTCACAACTATGGCTCCTTTCTATTTCATCATCATCATCTCACTATTAAAAGAAGCAAAGAATGTGATCAAGAATTGACACAGCAGCAACAGCAGCAAGGTGAAATTCACCCGAGTGGAACTGTCTTGCGAAGGCGAGTCTAGCTTAATGTGAACGTGAGTGGTAGTCTAGTTGGTAAGGGAGCCCATAGTCAGTTCATGAGGTGGGGGTTTCGACCTCCACTGGCCCCTCTCCCTTCCCCTTGGGTTAGAGTACTAGTCCTATCCGGTTTGAGTTTTGAAAGAAGTTTTTGAAATTAATGAGCAGAAGGAGATAAATAGAGAAAATTTATTGGAAATGCTGCCTCCGCTTGATTATTCAATGAAGGATTGTTACCCCGGCTGTTCTTCCCGTTGTAGGTCCAACAACTAAACTTCCTAGACTGTACCCAGGTTTTAAGACTCCAAAACGAACAAAGGAAAAAAAAAAAAAAAAGAGTCTAGCTTAACGTGTCAGTTTGAGAGTTTTAAAAAATCTATAAACCAATGGTTTCGTGACGCAAGTGGGAAGAAGGCGGTGAAAAGAAAAAAGGCCACTGTATGGCAGACAAGGGCAATTGATAATGTGTTGAAGATCGTATGTTTCGAATCTAGGGAGAGGATCCTGATGAAATTGATTTGGGTTGATTGCAGAGGTTTTTTTTTTTTTATATAACTCTGGCTCTCCAAATCATCTTACGTGCACCTTCACTGACGTGTAGAGACCAATCTCACCATTCACTAGGAAGGTCTGTTTAAGACCGAGAAAAAAACTCCATATAAACTGACCCATGAAAAAATGAGTAACATTTAAGACGTTTCAGACCCGTGACCTACGAGAAAACAATTTTTTTAAGTCCTAAGCTTGATTATCATGCTTACATGCCAATCGTTGAGGTTAATTGCAGGGGCATTTGATTTTGATCTCATCAAATCTTATTCTGAGCAACACAAGGAGTACTAATCCCACTGTTTCAATTGAGAAACCAAATAACTAACTAGGGCTAGCTCTGTTGGGCAGGACTTTTACATCTCACTGGGATGCCAGGAGTTCGGGGTGTTCTTCCCTTAGAGGACTTTTTCTTTTTTTCTTTGTCTCTACCCTATAACGGGCTTATTGTACTTGTATTGGTTGAGTTGTCAGACTTGGTTGTCTCGTGCACTCTCACAATTGATATGTGTCCCAAGTTTGTACTCTGTACTTGATATTTGATGTAAAATGATCTCTTCTATCAATTGAAAAAATAATTTTGAGAAACCAACAAATGAGACAAGAAAAGGAAATGCTCTCTTTTCCAATTTTGTTAAACTTCAATTGGGTTGGGCAGAAAGAGTTCTGCTACACACACAGCAATCTGTGCACAGATTGTGCACAGATTTTGTTGTGGAGCCTACCACGGGTCCCACACAAATCATCCGAGCCGTTCATTAAATATAAAACAATTTTTTGAGAGTTTCCGTAAAAAATAAGCTCAATCCGATATCTATAGGTACTTCATTCAACCATCTAACTTTTCATTCAGATTTTCGGATAATGAAAAGTTATATGGTTGGATCGAGAACCTATAGGTATCGGATTGAGCCTATTTTTTACGGGAACCCTTGAAAAAATGTTTTACATTTAATGAACGGCTCGGATGATTTGTGTGAGACCCGTGGTGGACCCACAACAAGATCTGTGCACAGATTGTATGTGTGTAGACTTTCTGGGGCAAAAAACTAACAACTCCTAGAAAGCATTTGCCGTCATCTTTGCCTTTCAACATGTTTTTTTTTTGGTTCGTAATAAAAAGGGAGGGGGGAAAAAGGACTATATATGAAAGCTAGTTGCATGAAGAAATGGTGGAAAAAGCTTATATAAACCTTCGTTGAATCGTTATTCTCCATTAGTTTTTTTTAGGTGCTGGAGTGGGTTTGCTTCCATACGTGATTGTTTAGTTACTTTTGCAAGTTTAGCGGGAGTAGGCTTTTCTTGCTTTTGTTTCGCGCTAGCCATCTCCCTAGCTACAAGCCTACAAGGTTTGCATTCCTTGTACTTCATCTTCATTATCAATGAATTTATTACTCTTCCTCCAAAAAAAAAAACCCCTTGTTGAAATCCTTAACGACCCACTATAGCCGAACAAAATATAATCGATTTCATGATTTTTTTTCCCCCTATAACTGAGATATCTGGATCAGCTTACGCCCACCTCGATTGTTAATTTCATGTTCTATAACTCACCTATAAAATCTTGCAGGAGACCCCCCTCTTTTTTGATATGAAATCCCATATCTGTACAAACCAACTTTTCTTAACTAAGATTAATTTGTAGTAGTAAAAATAGTTTTCAATATGGAGGCCGGATCCATTTTCTAATGCGTCAAACGAGGGAAAATATAGAGTACTCCAACTAATTACAATAATAAAGATTGCTTAAAACACATGGTGGCCAACTCATACATTCTTCAGTTTATTCTGAAAATTTCATTGCAAGACAGAGAAATTAATGTGAAGCGTATAGGAATGGGAAGCAAAGAGATGCATGCATCAAGCAATCTAATTAATATCCGCAGTTTGATGCTTGTTTTGCGGTTGCACTCTATACTCACTCACCTGGAAAACGGAGCGATTTTATGCAGATATATTGTACGTGTGTGGTTGTAGTAAAAAATTGTTTCAGCAATCGTAACTCATCACTGATCATGAAAAATTGTGCGGAGTGATTTTATGTAGTGATTGGTCAAAGAAGTGGTGTCCGGGCGGTAGAAATTAAGAGAAAAGATCCGCCACAAGAAGACCAAAGCGAGAAACTAAATAGATCCGTAGAAAATAGAAATAGAAAGATATCTCGTACAATATTCGAGATTATAAGGGTTTGCATGCACCCCTAAATTATAGTTTATTCAGCAGCGGAGTCAGGATTAAAATAAGTATATGCTGCTGGTTAAATTTTTTATATATGCCGCATGACTTCTTAAGAAACGTTAAAATGGTCTATCATAGCAGGTAGTTAAATGGTCACAAGAAATTGTTTGCAATTTTTTGATAGGTCCAATTAGGGGATGGATTAAGTGGCCGACCTAACATTATAGCTGATGAGTCACCTGTGTCGTCATTTGATGTGGAAATCTGTTGGATGTTTTTTTTTTTTTTTTAAAATCTACGAAAGTCGGTATTAGTATAGTTAGATTAAGAAGAAGAGGAGTTCATCGAACTCCCGACCTATTTTCTCTTGGCACTTAAATGCATTCCTAAACTCGTCGGGCCAAAGGCTCTTGGCTTCTTTTAGTAGGAGTAGATGGTAACGGAAATTCAACGCATATTTGTGATGCAGATGTTAACGAGAATTCGAAGCAGACCATGTGATGTGGAAAAGACTAGGTTGCCCCTTGCTACGGCCCATAATTGGCAGCCTTGATAGACTTGAAAAGAGAGAAACATAGGGAATCCAAGCAAAATATTCTGATAAAAAAAAAAAAAAGCTCATTATTTTTGTTGAGGGAGAGCAAGAAGGTAACTTCACCTATCCAAGCTCATTATTGAGCACACAAAAACCATGAATTAAAAACAAGGAAACTTGCTACAGTTATGAAAGTAGTCCCATGGATATGATCTACCACCACTCACAATAAACTTTCCTTCAAATTATATAATAAGTTCATACATTCGAGTCTTCTCCTCCTTAACTAGAGAGAGAGAGAGAGAGAGAGAGAGAGAGAGAGATGGCAAAAGGAAAGCTAGAGGTTTTGCTGGTTGATGCCCAAGGCATTAAAGACAGGGAAAGTCAATTTCCGGGTAAGTTTTCAATTTATTTTCTTGATCTTTTTTGTAAACTAAATTCAAAGGGTTAAATCATGAGAACAAAAATCTCCATCTGATTTAGAAACATATTAATTTTTTGCCAATATTTTCTATTCAGGCTGTTTATTTTGTCTTAATCCATGCAATACAATTAAGATGTGTCCGTACGTTGTGATTCATTATGGAGACCAAGAATCTACCAGTCGTGTGGCGGATCATAAGAAAGGTAATGAAGTAATGCGAAATTTTGTGAAGGAGTTGGTTCTTACTAAAATCGGACCTGAGGATGCTGCAAAGTAGATCCCCGTAGAGCGCCCTGCAGGACGCATCCAGACCGTCCATCTCGGCAATCCAGTATCCAAATTGAAAACGAACTCTTCCTTAAATCTTTCCGTGAAGAGTTTGTTTTAAATCTGGACCACTGAAAACACTTTTAGATGGTCAGAGTGCGTCTTGCAGCGCTTATGATCTACCGAGAGTTACTTTGCGGCATCTCCGGTTTAGAAACTAGCAATGATTGAGAAATTCACATTCTAGACTTGCATCACTTGATATATATGGTCTTTGTGGTTAAATGCTGGATATATAGTGAATATTTATTTGTAGCTTTTATTTATATCGGAAATTTGGAAATGCAGGAGAGGAAAAGAAATTGGAATGGAATGAAACAATCACATTCGATGTTGAGTATGATCCAGACGCTGAAGATCAGCCATATAAACTTGTTCTTCAAATCTTCGACAAGCACAAGATCTCCGAAGATAACCTGGTTGGCGAATCAACGTAAGAATAACAACTAGAATTAAATTAATTCCATTTTTAGTTTAGTACAAGCTTATGTTTGTTGGCGGATGATCTTACAAGCTCTGTTGTTGATATCGGGAACCTCTGCTTGCATGTGCAGGATCTACATAAAAGACGTTCTGTCGTTAGGTGCAGAGAAGGGAAAGGAAGAACTTAAAGCTCAAAAATATAGGGTTGTTCTCCCGGATAACACCTACTCCGGCGAGATTTCCGTTGCTGTTACTTTCACTCTCAATGTCATGTAGATATGTCTAACGGAATTAAACAATCACGTACAAGGTTTGGTTAGGGTTCATTTCTTTAGTGTTTTCATGTTATGTGGTAGTATGTGTTTAAAGGTAAAAAGTTACATGTATGATATTAGAGCCTTTTTAGAATTGTCACTGCAACCAAACGTAAATGAATTAGTCAGAGGTCTTATGTTCATTGCCCCCTTGCAACACCCTTACTTATCCATTTGCATAGACATAGTTTGTTGGTGATTGCAAATATATCGCTAAATCTATCCTGTATATATGGAGGCTAACCAGGTCAATGTACCAATAAGTGTCTGTATCTTTGGGTGTTGTTTGAGTTTCAAAGTTCTAATCTGGGCACTGAATGCCCGTTATGGATGTTCTTCATTGTATAGATTTGGGCTTTTAGGCTCTCAGGTGTTTGGGTTTTGTCCCTTTGATTGTACTTCCAACTTTTGGTTGGATTTTCCCTTCCCTTTATCCCAATAAAATTTTCATTTTGCCGATTAAAAAAAAAAATGTCTGTACCTTTAATATTCTCATGCAAATTAAGTCGTAGAAGTGCACAAAAATATATGTTCCGCACTTTTTCTGTACAAAAGATGAGCTCGTATGAAGGAGTCCACATAACCCCAGTTTGAAAAGAGTCCCTCATAGCTCAATGAAAAGAACAGAAAAACATGGGGCCAACATATCTTTCACTCTCGTTTAGGATTGCAATATCCACAAATGGTATATTAATCTAGCTAGCAAGCATCAGGCAAGTGAAATAAACTAAAATATAATAATAAAATAAAATATGATTTGTAACTTCATCAAATTAATTATGCTCAGGCTAATAATACTGCACACTTCATGCATGGTATTATATATCTCGGTGATGTATATCTGACGAACAAGAGTGTCTAGTATCTCAAATGGGTCGGACAATAACCCTCAGTTCACATCGAAGAGGATCCAATTCATGGAGGAGTTAGATTCAATTTGAACCAACCACCTAAAAAAAGGGTGAATTTTTTTTTTTTTTGTTGCAAATATTGTATATATCAATGGTTAGTGTGGGAAGTTAATGAGTTAGTCCACAGAGGGTTTAGAGGCTACCCATAGCTCTGAACCCACAAACTGCCTACAGCGGGACTCAAACCCTGGTCTCTCACAAGGGTGAGCCAGGAGTTACCAACTGGACTACAAGTCCATTGGTTAAAAAATGGGTGAACTTAAGGGCTTGTTTAATAACTTAAATTCAGCATTTAAAATTGAATCAATTAAGTAATAAGTGATTCAGTAGGTTTGATAATCACATTTTACATTGCTTAACAAATTAAGTACCACTTAAAATATAGGTTAAAAAGTTAAAAAAAATTAAGTAGCTTTGAGCTACTTAATTCTGGCTGAATTTTTGTGTACTTACGTTTAACCATCATACCACTCCTACCAACATCTCCACCATAACCACCACCACCACCACTACCCCACCACCACCGCTCCACCATCACCAGCTCCACCATTCCACCACTACCTCCACCACCAGCTCCACCACCAACACCACTTCCATCGCTACCACCATCACCACCGCCATCACTACACCACCACCACCACCACACCACCACCACTACCACCACTACACCACCACCTACACCACTCCTCCTCCACCACCACCACCACCTACACCACACCACCACCACCACCACTACCACCACCACCACCACTCCTCCTCCACCACCACCACCACATCACCACCACCACCACTACCATCACTACACCACCACCACCGCTCCTACTAACTCCACCACTCCACCACCATCATCACCACCACCACTCCACCACCACCACCACCACTATCATCACTACACCACCACCAACTACACCACCACCACCACCACTACCAACACTACACCACCACTCTACCACCTCTACCACCACCACCACTACTTCACCACCACTACCTCTACCACTCCACCACTCCTCCACCATTACCATAAATATATTGTGATTGTTAGTAAATTAAGAGAGAATTGGAACAAAATTAATTCATCATTTTTTAATTCAGTACTTAATATATATATTTATCAAACAGCTTTTTAGCTTAAAAATTTCAGCATTCAGTACTTAAATTTTCAGCTTTCAGTTTCAGTTTTCAGTTTTATCAAACAGCCCCTTACTCACCTTTCTTATTACTTAATACTAATAAGTCATAAGCTTACTTTCTCTTAACTCATCATTTTTTAATTCAGTACTTAATATATATATTTATCAAACAGCTTTTCAGCTTAAAAATTTCAGCATTCAGCATTCAGTACTTAAATTTTCAGCTTTCAGTTTCAGTTTTCAGTTTTATCAAACAGCCCCTTACTCACCTCCTTATTACTTAATACTAATAAGTCATAAGCTTACTTTCTCTTAACTCTAATAAATGGTTATGATTTAAAATAAAATTAAAAAAGATAAAATCAAACTTACCCATTTTCATTAGTCACTTCCCACTTACCTTTGCAATTGACGGTACTAGTCACTAGCAGTATGATGATTGAGGGTGTTTTCTTGTAAACTTTTTGTCACTTATCGTAATTTTTGAAATTAATCATTTTTCTCGAAGAGAGGAATCAGAAAAGTATAAAAATGTGAGTTGATGTCGGAAAAAGTTCATATAAAACGACACTTTAGACAAACAAAAAAAAGTTGTTTCGTATTTTTCGTATTTAGTGAACTATTTATTTTTATTTTTGATCATAATTTTTTTTAACTCTTCTCATTGAGACGAATAATTAATCCAAACAATATAATGCAAATCCAATAAAAATTCAGAAATGTCGAATAAAACACACAAAACGAAGAAGGAAAAAAAGTTCGTAGGAATGGAGCCTTAGTAATCATTTGGGGTCTTGGGGCAGCCACCGCCCCTTGTTGCTCCATCCATTTTTACCAAACATTTCTGTGGGGTCCACGTAGTAACGGTGCCCCAAACTCCCAAATAATTTTTCCTGATGAAGTACATTTTATTTATCCAGAAAAGAAAAACGTAATTGTCGCTCTATTTATATCCAATTTCTAAGGAGGTGTTTAGTAACCTTTTTATTTTCAGTTTTTGGTTTTTATTTTCACTTTTTTGAAAACTAATAAAAAACTTGTTTGGTAACATATTTTCACTTTTTTGTTTTTAAAAAACGTTTTTAGAATTTCTGGAAATTATGAAAACTAAAAAAAGGGTGTTTTACAATGTTTTTTTGAAAATAGAAGTACGGGTTTTTCTTTCATTCCCGACGATCGAACTTACACATCCAGAGAATACGCTCCTCTCTCTCTGGCGATGGTCTTTGGCGATGGCGTCTGGTACTCTCTCTCTCTCTTCCCCCTTCCCCTATCTCTCGATCTGGTCAATTGTAAAACCCTAGGATATTCTCCATCTTTTTGGGTTTGTGTGTGTTAATCAATTTATATTCGTTCCTTTTCTGAAACTCGAATTCTCCACTTGTATGTCTAATCTATGTTCTCCTTGTAGATTATTGAAGAATACAAGTTTATTCAACCCTTTTGAGAAGAAGGTATGTATTTTGTGCCTACAATTAGGTTTCGGCTGTTGATTTCCTTGAAATTGTGGAACCATGTATAAGAGTGTAATTGTAGAACGAAGATCTTCTCCTTCCCTCACCCAAACTACATCAATCAATGTTCCTGTTCAGTCAATTAATTGATTATTGTAGTGGAGTATTCCGTGCTTGTTCATCAGTCAATTGATTACTGTAGTATAGTACATCGAGAGTTTCATTCATAGGACCCTTTGGTTTCAGTCAATTAATTGACATTTGCAGACTCAATAGACTAAGCTTGTGGTGACAAGTAAGGATAGAATCATAGGAGAGCATACTTTTCTTGCACTTTCTGTGGCCATATGTATTTGTAGCTCATTATCCTCCTAGCAGTAATCAATTTCAGTTTGATCAAATTGTCGTTTGGATTTTCCAAAATTCTTGTTTACAAACGCACGGGGCATGCCACTGGTGGGCTAACTTTAAACCATTGCCTTGAAACTATGCTTATGTAGTAGAAAGCGTGCGGCAAGTCACTAGTGGTCTGACTTTGAAAATTGCCTTGAAACTAAGCTTGTATGGTAGAAAATATTCAGTTATATTAACTAACCTTGTTTGGCTAGCAGAATCATGTAGTCTATTTCTGAACAGGGGGAAATTTCTGTGGAACCTTGACAAGTTTTTTCTTGCAGTTTTATCTTTGTATTTTGTTTTCTATAACAACCCAAGTTCCAATGGAGTCTTGTATCATTGTTTTTTGTTAACAAAAGTAGGAAATGACACACAATGATGTTATGAAGGTTAGTGGAGAAAATGGTGACGGCCCATGGACAACTAGAAATGAGAACATCTTCATTCAACTCATGGATGAGGAGGTTAAATCAAAGAAAAGTAGAGAAACTGGCACTTTCACAGGAGAAGCTTGGAAAAGGATTAGGAGTGAATTGATAAGGCTAACCGGGTATTCTTATACAAAAGAATAGGTGAAAAACAAGTACAATGCGCTACGTATACTATTCAACAAATTCAACTCATTGAAAGCCAACTCAGGTGTTGGTTGGGATAGCACACTTTTGACTGTTACTGCTCCAGACGATGTTTGGGAAAGACTTTTCAAGGTAGGAATTTGTTATTAACTGTTCACTTTAGTCATGATTGAAGATACTATTATATTTCAACTCACATATAGTAATGTAATGATAGGTTAATAAGTTTGCGAGGAAATTCAAAAAAAAAGGGATGCCATACTACCATGAGTTGTGCCGTATATTTGGGGACACGTCTGCCGCAGGAGCACATGCTCACCCTTCAACAAAGTCCCTTCTAGTAGTGATAGTTTGGATCCAAAATTTCAGTTTAAAGATGAACCAGAAGTTGAAAGTGCTGAAGGTTCAAAGTCCAAGCCCAAGGCTAAAAATAAGAAGAGAGATTCCTTTGCAGCAAACATTTCAAGTGCCCTAAGCCAATTTGCTGAAAATGCAAAAAGGAGGGTTGATGCTATGATGCACGGACACGGATACGGACACGGATACGGACACGGACACGGACACGGGGACACGGCAATTCTAAAAAAATGGGGACACGGACACGGCGGGGGACACGCCACGTGTATATTTAATTAATTAATTATTTATTTATTTACATTTTATATATATTTATATTTATATTTATATATATTTATATATATAAATATAAATATAATATATATATATATATATATATCATATATGTAAACGCATCAAGCAGAAACTTAAAGGTTAAATTAGGCACAGATTTGCTCCTTGTGCATGTGTGTGTATCTGTGTGAGAGTGTGTCTACGTATGAGAGAGAGAGAGAGACGAGACCAGAGAGAGAGAGAAGAGAGAGAGAGAGACGAGAGAGGAGAAAGACGTTACATACCTGATTTAGGGTTCACTGTAGCAGTAGCAGCAGCTGGGTTTGGTCGACTGGTGAGAGACTTGAGAGGTAAGGATATTAGATAGGATGATTAAATTACACTTTTTACCTTTAAGTTTTAATAAATTTCAAATTTACCCCATAAAGTTTCAAAAAATTTCAATTTGACCCCTGCCGTGTCCCCATCCGTGTCCCCCCGTGTCCCCACCCACCCCGTGTCCCCACCCAAAAAAGTACCCTAGCCGTGTCCCATGCCACGTGGCGTGTCGGGACACGTTTCCAGCCGTGTCCCCGCCGTGTCCCCGTGTCGGGACACTCCGGTACGGGGTCCGAGAGAGGTGTCGGTGCTTCATAGGGTTGATGTAATGGAAAGGAAATTGCACTGCTCCCATCCTGGTTGTAGCGGGGTGAGTGGAAGCATGTCCATAGGGGAAGTGGGTATTGGCCCTCTTGCTGCTGGGATGAAAGAGTGCCAAGCATTGCTGAATACAATGGATGACTTGGATGAAGATTCATACAATAAGGTTTTGGAGAAGCTGCATGGTGATGTTCTTTGGAGGCAAATGTTCATGGATATGCCTGAGAAAAGGAGAATCGCTTGGATCAAAAAATTGTAGACAATTTTGTCTTCCGAAAGGGACTTGACCTAAGTTATTTATAATTATGTTTTGTGCTCAAGTGAGGTTGACGTTAGAACTACTGGTTTTTGTGTTGAAACTTGAAACTATGTTAGAATTGTTGGTTTTGTGCTGAAACTATGTTAGAATTGTTGTTTTTGTGCTGAAACTAAGATATAATTGTTGCTTTTGTGCTGAAACTATGTTAGAATTGTTACTTTTGTGCTGAAACTATGTTAGAATTGTTGTTTTTGTGCTGAAACTAAGATATAATTGTTGTTTTTGTGCTGTTATGTCGCTGAAACTGTTATATTTCTGCTGTTATTATGCTGAAACAGTAATTTCTGCAATATGGATCCTATATCTGACTCTGACGATGATTCTGAGGATGAAGAGGTGGTGGTTTTGCTAAGTAAACAGGCCGGCACGGCACGAGCCACGGTTGGCACGAAGCTAAATGGCCGGCACGTCCCATTTGAAACCTCTAAGAGGCACTACGTTACGAGTTCGCCAGGCCCCAAAAGCCCAAGGTGGGCCTTGGTTGGAAGCCTTATAATTCATTAATCTTTTAAATAGTTCCTCAATAATATTCTACGGGCATAAAAAAAATCCACAATTAGTCATACAAGAAGGAACTGTAAATATCTACGTCACTAGAAAAGGGTTGCAGTAGGGCAGGGGGGAAGGGGGAGGAGTAGTGATAGGGAATTAGGGCTTACAAGAGCCAGCAACAGTAGTGGAGTTCAAACGATTGCAGAGAGGAGAAATCAGGGTATAAGACATTCGAGAGAGAGGGAGAGAGAGAGGACCAGAGATACAGTTCTACAGAGCGAGAGAGAAAGACTTACCAAGAAAGACCAGCTGTAGTGGTCGGGTCCGATTGAGTGGCGGGGGTGCTGAAAGACGAAGGGCTGTGGCAGCGCTGGTGGGCGGGTGCCCAACTCAACAGTCAACACAGTCAGAGAGAGAGAGAAGCCAAATGGACGAAAACGACGTCGGTCTAATCAGGGTTCAATTGGTTCCAAAGAAGTTGTAATTGTGTTAAACAAAAAAAGTCAGCAGATGCATTTATATACTCCCGCTGACTTTTTTTGTTTAACACAATTACAACTAACAGAAACTTCAACATATAGCAGGTTCTAGTGTTGGTCCCTTACCCTTCGTCTTTCAGCACCCCCGCCACTCAATCGGACCCGACCACTACAGCTGGTCTTTCTTGGTAAGTCTTTCTCTCTCGCTCTGTAGAACTGTATCTCTGGTCCTCTCTCTCTCTCTCGATCTCGAATGTCTTCTTATACCCTGATTTCTCCTCTCTGCAATCGTTTGAACTCCACTACTGTTGCTGGCTCTTGTAAGCCCTAATTCCCTATCACTACTCCTCCCCCTTCCCCTCTGCCCTACTGCAACCCTTTTCTAGTGACGTAGATATTTACTGTTCCTTCCTGTATGACTAATTGTGGATTTTTTGTTATGTCCGTAGAATATTATCGAGGAACTATTTAAAAGATTAATGAATCATAAGGCTTCCAACCGGGGCCCACCTTGGGCTTTTGGGGCCTGGCGAACTCGTAACGTAGCGCCTCTTAGAGGTTTCAAATGGGACGTGCCGGCCGTTTAGCTTCGTGCCAACCGTGGCTCGTGCCGTGCCGGCCTGTTTACTTTATCATGCTGTGCGGTTTTTTAATCGTACCGTACCGTGCCAGTGCCTGTGCCGGCCCATCTCCAATTGAGTTTCGTTGGGAAAAAGAAGTATTTGTTGTGTTGTGCCCTTTCGTGCCTGTCTAGAAGTGTGCCGTGCCCGTCTCACCTTCGTGCCTTGCCCGGCCCGTCTAAAACCATACCCCGTGCTGTGTCACATTTAAACATGACGTGATGTGCCCTTGCCAGCCCGGCCAGTTTGACATCTCTAGCGCCCCTCTTGTTCTGACAAGCATAACTTGGGCTTCAGTTGTTTCGAAGTTCCAACTTTTTGTTACAAAAATCATGTTGGTCTCTCCGGGTTATTTATATCATTCGTTTGATGTATATGTACTGTTATATAGCTTAGTTTGTGGTGTCAATTGAGTTGTGCAGATTGTTAACCTTCTTCATTTTTTGTGTGTGCAGAAAATGCTACCTCTTAGAAAGTTGGGCTATCTAGTTACTGCTGCTGCTGCGTCCAGATCTGCTCCTTCTTCAGTCTTTTCTTGTAGTATCAAAATTTCTCAGGTTCCAGATTTCCAGTTTTTGGGTAATGGGACTCGGAGGTGCATACATCGATTCATAGTTGTTGGCTGTTCATTGACCAAGCTAATTATGCAAAGTACCATTTTGATTTGCCGGCCTGATGGGCTCAGCAATCCCTTACGATCTTTTTCGAGTGTCGCTGGAACCATCCTGGTTCAGGCTAGAGATATAGGTAGAATATCTATGGAGCTAGAAAATGCAGTCGAAGAGCATAGATTTGATGATGCATGGAAGTTGCACGAGCAACACATGCTAATGGAAGGGTTCCCTAGAAAATCCCTTGTGAACAAGTTTCTAACGGCTTTTGCTGAAAGCCTAGACTTGTGGTGGCTTGAGAAGGCATATGGTTTAGTGGAACAGGCTATTGAAGAGGGGAAACAGAACTTGTTAGAGAAGGAGACACTTATTTATCTTGCTTTTTGTCTTGCAAGATGTGGATTAGTTGTTCCTGGATCAACTGTTCTGAGGAAGTTGGTAGAAATGGAACAATTTCCCCCGGTGAGTGCTTGGTCAGCTATCTTGGCTCACATGTCGCAAACTGCTCCTGGTGCTTACCTTGCTGCTGAGTTGGTTACTGAGATAGGCTACTTGTTCCAAGATGGGATGGATCCGCGTAAGAAGATAAATGCTCCTTTGATTGCCATGAAGCCCAACACAACTGCGTTTAACATTGCTTTGGCCGGTTGTCTTCTGTTTCATACTACTAGGAAAGCAGAGCAACTTCTTGACATGATGCCTCGTATTGGTGTCAAGGTCGATACGACTTTATTGGTAATTATGGCCCATATTTATGAAAGAAATGGACGAAGAGAAGAGCTCAAGAAGCTGAAAAGACACATAGATGAAGCTCCTGACCTAAGTGATGTTCAGTTTCGTCAGTTCTATAATTGCTTGCTTACATGCCATCTGAACTTTGGGGATCTAGAAGCTGCATCTTACATGGTCTTGGAAATGCTCCGGAAGGCAAAGGAAGCACAAAATTCTCTTGCTGCTGCTACAATGGTCTTTGAAGCTTCTGGAAGTGGCAATCAATCCCCTCCTGAACAGGTTTTGAGCCTCAGAAAATTAGACGATTTAGATAATGGCAAACAGCATCAACGCCATTCAATATGTTTTGAAGATTTTTACCGAGACCGTAATTTTTCAAAACTTGAGGCTGAGGCCAAAGAGTTACTTGGTATTCTACTGGTGAAGCTGCAGAGGCAAGTGGATCTGATCACAACAGAATGTGGTATTCTGCAACCGACTGAAAGAATTTATGTAAAGTTGGTCAAGGGTTTCCTGGAAGTTGGCAAGACGAAGGATTTGGCTGAGTTTCTAATTAAGGCTGAGAAAGAGGACTCCCCTGCTTCCACTGACGATTCAGTCTTGGTTCATGTTATCAATTCATGCATTTTACTTGGATGGTTAGACCAGGCTCATGACCTTCTCGATGAAATGCGCTTGGCTGGTGTTAAAACTGGATCTGCTGTGTATGCTTCCCTTGTGAAAGCATATTGTAAAGAAAATAGAGCAGGGGAGGTGGCATCACTCTTACGGGATGCTCGCAAGGCTGGGATCCAATTAGATTCAAGCTGTTACGAGGTGCTGATTCAGTCCAGGGTGCTTCAGGATGATAATCAGGGGGCCCTTAATCTGTTTAAAGAGATGAAAGAAGCCAAAATACCAAGATCAGGCAATCAAGAATTTGAGATGTTGGTTAAGGGATGTGCAGACAAGGGTGAAGCAGGTTTGATGGGAAAGCTTTTGCAGGAAATTAAAGAAGGCCAGAAATTAGATTCAGGAGTTCATGATTGGAACCATGTCATCCATTTCTTCTGTAAGAAAAGACTGATGCAAGACGCTGAGAAGGCTCTTAAAAAGATGAGGAGCTTGGGACATCTCCCAAATGCTCAAACTTTCCATTCTATGGTCACCGGGTATGCTGCTATAGGGGGGAAATATACAGAAGTAACTGAACTGTGGGGTGAGATGAAGTCATTTGCTTCTGCGACTGCAATGAAGTTTGATCAGGAACTGTTGGATTCTGTACTTTACACATTTGTGAGGGGTGGATTCTTCAGTCGAGCAAATGAAGTTGTGGAGATGATGGAGAGACAGAGCATGTTTATTGACAAATACAAATACCGCACCCTCTTCTTGAAATACCACAAGACACTCTACAAGGGAAAAGCTCCAAAAGTTCAGTCAGAAGCTCAACTGAAAAAGAGAGAAGCAGGATTGACCTTCAAGAAATGGGTTGGCTTATGTTGAAGAAGATTTAGTCTATGTGTGCCCTTAGAAGCGGTTAGTTCATGGACCTTGAAAGCTGTGAAGATTCTTGAAGGTATGTCAACAATGCTGTCAAATTTCAGTGCTGTGATGGTTCATTAGTTTTTAACTTAAGGAGAAGCAAAAATGATATCTTTGGTTTGTGCTTGAAGGTTTCCATTTCTAGTACTTGCTCATCTTAAGATTCCTACTTCTACTTTGTAGTTCCCAAGTCTTTAGTGTTAATAATAGTTGCAAAGATAAAGGTAAGACTAGGATGATTGGTGGAAAGAGAGAGTAGGTTGGACAAGTACTGCACGTGAAAGAAGGAAAGAGGTTGAACCCCCTCCACTCCAGAATAGAGATTTGAGTAAGGAAGGAAGAAAGCATCCAGAAAGCTAGCTTGGTCAAGGGCTTTTAGTCCTTTCCTTGAGCGAAAGAGTCTCATCATACTTTTTTCTATTCGATTTCTATCTTATCTTGTCTTTCACTATTGATCTTCCTTGAATGTGGTTGTGAAGCATACCGAGCCTTCTCCTTCGTAGCCTTGAACTCACTCGCTCGATTGCCGCAACGGGTTAACTTAACTAGAGGATATTAATTGTGTCATCCACTCACAAAATTGTGTTGTTCTTGTCTAAAAAATTGCCATGGAGCAACCCCCTAATCTGCTCTGATGTTTCCACCCATATTCTAGCATTTGTAGCTTCACACATTCTTTGGTGCCAAGAATCTGTGTTTCACACTTTATTTGATGTTAACGTTTGAAGTGGACAAAAAGTACAAGTTCTTGAAATGTTAGGTCCCTTTCCTTAGTAATGCAGTGATGAATCAAGCATCTTGACACAAACGGCTTTCCTGTCCATGGCTGGAAATGGATCCTCTATTTTCCTATAAC
Organism: Rhododendron molle; assembly: GCA_025413875.1. Classification (NCBI taxonomy): domain Eukaryota; kingdom Viridiplantae; phylum Streptophyta; class Magnoliopsida; order Ericales; family Ericaceae; genus Rhododendron; species Rhododendron molle. Next base: position 51,022,298 of record CM046391.1, read on the forward strand.
TTCGGTAATTTACAGAGACAGATAGGAAGGAACTGTGGCAGGAGGAGGTGGAGAAGTGGACTAGGGGGATTTTATATCAAGAGAGGAAGAGAAGGTAGAAAGGAGACACCTGTTGGCGTCATTGCCACCAGGCACTTGGCAACCATCTTAAGAGCTTTGCACAAATTAGATGTTGTAAGTACTAATTCGCCAAATGAAGAAATGATTCCAAAAGACGAACAACATCCGCATTTAAGAACTGAGATTTTCCCAACCTGTTATTGGCGTTACCCAAAGACGTGTATCCTAATGGCAAACATTAAGGTTTGTGCATGTGTAATGCCATGCTAAGGTGACAGTAATGTTGCATTTTCCATCTATACTACAAGGGAGCAACGTGTGGGTCCCCCCCACCAACACATTTGATTAGAAGGGCAGAGCCTGAGATTAGTTTGATCCAACAGCTGACTTGCATTGGTTTATGTCTAAATCAGTTTTTGTCTTCGCTATATTACGTTAAGTCTCTAAGGTATATAATTACTTTTTTTTAATTTCCTTATTAAGACTATTGATTAGACTTGCTCTGAATTGTTTGAATTAATACTGGTTGTTACTTAGTCTTAGTGTTGGAATTTTCATCTTTAGCTATATGGGTTTGTTTATTTTAACTTTTGTATGTTCTTAGTAGACATGTATGCCTCAAAATATGTGCTAAATCACGGGTGAAGATTTTTTCGGAAAATTATTAGTTCTTCATGTTCTTTGGTTTCTAGAATTACTAGGCTTACATCCTATTATTTGTTTGTCACAATGATTGTGTTGATGTGTTCACATCCAGTTAGTTCCTTTAATTTTCCTTTGAACTGGTTTCTTATGGGAATACTAAAATCACTAACCAAGAAAATGAATAATTGAAAGAAGGAAAAAATGGGAGTAATATTTGGAAGCTTTATTGAGTTCTTTGCTACCCATTTACCTGCTGCTTCATTTGTTAATTTTGGATGGTTCAAATGTTGGTTATTTGGTGAAGGTTCGGTTGCTTTGTTACGTGTCCTTAACCAAAGAAACCGCGCCTAGGTTCTTTTTCAAACTAACATCCAGTGGAATAATGAGGTTGGTTTCCCCCTTTACTTAACCTTTCAAAACAACTGGCAGATACCTTCAATACAATCCTTATGTTTGATCCGAATCACATCTGAGCTCCATAATTGAATAAGTACATGAGATTTTTTGTAAATACAGAGTCAGTTTATTTGATAATATGTTTCTGTGCGTTTGCATTTTATCTATTTTCCACACCATTAGAGGCACATATACTGTCACAGACACGGCTGGGGACACAGACACAAATATGGGACACGACCATTCTTAATAAATGGGGACACAGACACGGCGGGGGACACAGACACAGCAATTTATCATGATAATTTATGAAAAAGAGTTACGACTTATTTATATTCTTTATTTTCGCCGCAATTAAATTGAAATAGTGCACATAGTATGTAGCGTCTATTTCTTTTTCTCCTAGACATAACATATCTGTTATAATGCCCTTTATTCATAGATTCACTTCAGCTTGCAATACCTTTCGATAGTTGACCAGTTTAACAAAAAATGCACTTCCTTTGTTGCTCTTTTCCTCTTAATATTAGACTGCGTACCCGTGAGAGTTGTGGCCCCTGTGTTGCTCTGGGTTTTGATGGAATTGTAGTATGTTTTCCATTGATTTTGCAAAAGACATAGTTTAACATTTGCGATCTCCTTTCACTTTCAAGGTGTAGATATGAGAGATTAATCTCTTGAGAACTTTATGCAGGTGATGTTTGGTAAGGCCGAGGATTCATGGACATCGGAGCCACAAATAATGATAATAATGTGAATCTCCTTTTTTTTCATGCTTTGCTTTTTGTTATAGCACTTGTCTAGCCTTCAATCTATAATAATTTTGGTTTTCTTTAAGAGTTAGATGGAGACAATGCTTTATGTTATTGCTATTTATTGTTTGGAAGGATAGGAAAAGTGCATAGGGTGTTAATAACCCTATCACATAACAATCTTATTTATATAGACTACTCACATATTAAATAAGTAAACTAAGCAATGTGGGATTACTACTAATACTAATTCTAACACTCCCCCACAAGCTGGAGACTCTCCAGCTTGTTACATAGCAACCAACGAAACAATTACCTCAACTACTAACAGCTATCACTAAAACAACCAACTTGCTAAAACAATGACCAACAGCAACCAATGGAACAACTTCAACGACCAACGGAAGAACTTTCAACAGCAACGACCAACGAACGACTTCAACGACCAACAACAACCAACGGAACGACTTCAACGACCAACAACAACTAATGGAACAACTTCAACGACCAACGGAACAATTTTCAACAGGAACGAATGGGACAACTGCGACCACCATCAACAACCAACTGAACAACTTCAACAACCAACAAAACCAATTTCAACTACCAACCTCAATGACCAATAACAACTATCTTCAACGACCAACCGACTTCAACAATCAAAAGCAACCAACTATAAAACCAATTGCAACTACCAACTGGAACGACCAATAACAACTGACTTCAACGACCAACCAACTTTAACTACCAACCTCAATGACCAACAAGAACCAACTAAGTACCATCAACCAACTACCAATGTCAACGAAATAGACGACAAAACAATATATGTTACCACGCTCATCAAAAGTATGGCCAAAAACCCGACCACGATACCCAGAATCACGGCTGCGACCATGACCGTGGCTGAATGAAGAACCAAACCCACCAGAGACATCGGAAGCAAAATCAGAATCATATTTCATTGCAAATGTGTCATCGTGCAATGAGAGGCAATCAACGGATTAACCACCAATATTCCACCAACTACCGACCAACCACAAATCAACCTACCAATCTAACAACCAACTACGAACCACCGAACAACTATGAAGCAACTAAATAGATCACCAAGCAATAAACATCATCAAATGAACGAAGGTAATAGATAGCCTCTCACCAAACCGAGAAGAGCCCGACAAATTACCAACAACAGTAGAGCTAGAACCAGAAGTAGGCTTAGCGGTCTCATCCATTACACTAAATCAGCAACCACCAATCAGAACCAACAAAATCCACTAACAGGAGCAATGGAAGAAACGATCACCACAACCTCAACAGACAAAACACCCAACTGAACCGCCAACCAACTGATGAAACTTCTAACAACTAATCAACAACCAACAATGAACCACCAACTAAAAATTAAGTATCAAACAACTATCAACAATACCAATACGAATATACTTTCGGCAACCAAAAGCAGAACCAGCAACAACTCGAAACATCAATAGGCCAATCGAGACAGCATCATACACCAACCCAGCGAGAAATAGAGAGGCGAACAGTCGATGAGTGCAGACAAGAGAGTATTTAGAACAAGAATCACGGCGAATAAAGACAGATCACAATGAGAAAGACACCAACTGGTATTGTCGGCAACTGAGAAGGGATTTTGAGGACAGAGTTGGGGTTTCCGGGGATTGGGCAAGGCTGTCGAGCATGAGGGTGGAGTTTTCAAGTGTGGGTAAAGAGGTTTGAGTATAGAAAATGGATTTTCGGAGGGGTTTTAGAGGGTTTAGGGTTGCGACTGGTGGCGAGTGTTTGGGTGAGATTTTCGAGTGTGTGGGTGAGGGTTTCGAGGTCAAACGAGCATGATTTAGGGTTTTCAAGTGTGTGTGTGATTGGTTTAGGGTTTTCGAGAGCGTACAAGTACTAGGTTGTCGGTTTATAGATGGGATTTCATATGTGTGGTCTACTGGTCGATGTAGAGAAGGCATCGATGGTTGATGATGGTGGATTGGGGTGGTGGGTGGCGGCAGATGGTGGAGGGTGGCAGCAGGTTTAGGGTTTAGGTTAAGAGTGGCTCTGATACCATATTGTTTGGAAGGATAGGAAAAGTGCATAGGGTGTTAATAACCCTATCACATAACAATCTTATTTATATAGACGACTCACATATTAAATAAGTAAACTAAGCAATGTGGGACTACTACTAATACTAATTCTAACACTATTAATGTGGTTTTCTTTCCATCAAAACATTAATCTGTTTTTATCCATTGCTAGATCCGTATCATGTGAAATTTATCGGAATGCTCTATCCATTGTCATGCTCTTACTGCAATTTTTGATCAAGGTGTCATTGGTTCGTATTGGACCAACTTGACATCCTCATGGTATACATCTCATGCAATTTTGGTGTCTTTGAACTAAGTTTCAATTCTTTTTAGTTTTTCAAGTGTGAGTGACTTGGTACACAATTAGAGCCTCAATGTAACTGTTCCGAAACAATGTGCTGGCCTTCACTCTATCTCACTGTTGTAAATCTCTAATTTGGTATTTAGTGAGGCAAACTCTTCGGTTATATTTTAAATGTGGAGACCATGAGTATCTCAAATGTTGTACAATGAGATGCTTTCCACTTGCAACCATCACTTACCTACTCAACTCACTTGAAAGAGCGTTCTCGCCTATCTAAAAATGCCCATATGGCCTACTTATCCACTGCACGTGAATGCATTACCGAGGCAATCTTAATTACTTTTTGTGTCGGGGAGAGAACATCATGGTTACTTTTATGCGGGCATAAGCATCACTGATGGAATCCCCAAGACTCCATTCGTTTTGGGATTTTGGATTTGGATTTGTAGGGAATGAGTGTAGAGAGAAATAGAGTAATGATTAGAAATAGGAGTAATGATTGGAGAGAGATAGAGATAAAAATGAGAGTAATGATTGGAGATAAATAGGATAATGATTAGAATCCAAAATCCAAAACCCTTAAATGAACGGGGTCTAACAGTTTTTTGTGTTTGGAAGAGTACCGCATGCTTGCTCTTCTTTTAATTTTGAGAACCACTCATTACTTTTTCAATTGATTGTATGGGTACCTGGATTTCTATTTAATCGGGTAAACACACAAGCGAATTACACATCTCCAAAAATTACACTCATTACTTTTTCAATTGATTGTATGGGTACCTGGATTTCTATTTAATCAGGTAAACACACAAGCGAATTACACATCTCCAAAAATTACCCGTGCTATTTGGACTATAAATTCACGGCACTGGTCCATGTGGTATTCAACTAAGTTGGTCTTATCCATTTTCACCTTTCTGTTCTTCTTCTTCTTTTTTGATGTGGGAGCTGGATACAAAGCCCATGTTGAAATTCATCTTCACAAGTGTAAGTACTCTTTCCATCTTTTTCTTCATCAACTCAAACGGATTTTCTAAAATTCGGGTTTACATTTTGCTTAGACATCTTTGAATAGTGTTTGAGCATTTATGGTTTGAGGACTTCCTAAAATTATATCTTTTTCTTTTTTGGGTAGTGGTTGATTTGAATTGTAGATGTGTATGTACGTTGAGGGAACAGGTTTTACTAACTTTTAACTGAATAACAAAACTACAGTATTGTGGATATGGTAACGATGTTTGTGGTTATCTTGGAAGTAGTGCTTATAAAACTTAGCTGCCCAATTTGGAACCCATAGAATTGTAGCAAGGATACGAACAAGGTGGGGGACACAGTCATGGCAATTCTCAAAAAACGAGGACACGGGCCTGACATGAGGCACGGCAATGTTTTCTACATAATTCTTTTAGTTATGCAACTTACATCATACCCCCTAAATATTTAGGTTAGGACTCCTATTGAATGCATGATTGACCAATATACACATACACATATGTTTTATGTTACCTTTTGGTCCAATGCTTTTGGAGTTATAAGTATTTTACCCCGAAAAGCTTTTAAATTTATTAAAAACCACCCTGTCATGCCCCGTGTGTTTACCCGAAGTGTCCCTTAATAAAAAATATTGAAATTTAATGGACACGCCACGTGGTGGACCCATACGTGTTCCCGCGTGTCCGCTGCGTGTCTGATGCGGATACAGCAATCTCTGGGAGTTTCTGTACTTCATAAGCACTTGATATTCTTTCTATGCTTTTAATTTTAGCTGTTTTCCTTTTCACTAAATTCTTCATAGTAGTATTTAAATGAATGGTGCTTTTAACAACCCATGTGTTTTCATTGGGAATTGCTCAATCTATTTTTGAAATGGTTTATCAGTGAAAAGTTATCTTTTACCTTTCAAAAAAAAGATACTCCTTGTTTCACTCCATGGGACACGAGCTCCTTTCGTCTTTTCAAAGAAATTAATTTCTAGACACAAGCTTTGATTGATATGAAGGCAAATTATGATTCTTAAGGTTTGCTTGGGGTCAAATTATGATTTGCTAGGTAGTAGAATAAGCCAATCCTATCTGTTCCAAGAATTAGGAACTTATGAATTCTTTTGTTGCAATTTTAGCCAGATGCTAATTGTTTGTGAAGTGGGAGTTAGGCCACATAATTCTCCCGTAGGAGGCTTTACTCTCACTGGCAATCCTCTCTCGCGAATTCCAGTACTATGTGATGTTTATGAAAGAACCTTTCACGCTTGCATCTGCGTTCTTGCTCACACACGCATTATGTGACCTAGGATGGGAGTAACGAAGATAAACCTTTTATTTTTATTTTTTATATGTTACATATAGATTTATGTTTTTACAGTTGTCCAAGTCCATTGCAATGCTACTAAGTTTGATTCTGAGAAAAGTTCAGCACAGTCAAAAGCATTGTAAGAGTAACTTCTAGGGGAGTGCCGGGGGCATGAGTAATTCGCTAGTGCGGGGATAAGATAAAAGAATGTGTTCCCGTGGCGAAAGTTATGATACATTCTTTCAGACTTATTGTTGACTTCATGTAATATATATCCTATTCTTGGTTGTATACAAACACAGCTTGCATATTCGAACACATATAAAACATAAATACGTTTACGAGGAGTACATGAAGTTGCATATGCAATTCATGTGGGAATTTCAGTATGATCTTGCTCTATGAGACTTTGTTATTTCGAATTTTGGGATTTAAAATGAGTGGAGTGCCTTGTTTCTTGGAAATATATCAGTCACGGGCTTACAGGCTACAGCCTTATTAAAGTGTGATGCTTTGACAATGTTTTAAAGCTCTCTCAGCTCTTCTCTATGGTGGATTGTTTGCCTTCTGTGCAATAGTTCATGCATCTCAAATAGGGATTACTCCATTTTATCATCTTACTAGCATATTGTGCTCTCTTGGCAGGAGAAGAAACATTTAAAGCAAGGGAAAGTTCAGGAAGGTGGTAAAGTCTTGCTGAACCATGGTCGGAAGGAAGATTCATGGGGAGGTGGCAGATCTGATCATGGTGCTTTCAATACATCAAGTCTATCGACAAAGCTTGCTTGGTACTACACTGGTGCTGGTAATTATACTACGACTCCAAATATGATGTGGTGCTATCGTTGAAGCGTCAATTGCATCCTTGGAGGTAGAACAGATGGAGATCCAAGTTGTAAGGATGAAATGAAGTTCTACTGGTACTGGAAGCAACTATTGGAAAGTAAAACACTTGCTGTGGAATTGTAGTCTCGGCATTGTACCTTCTAGAGAAACCATGCGGAAGGGGAAATTACCTGCGGATATTCAGTGTCGATTGTGTGATGAGTGTCGAATATCCATTTACCAGTTAGAAGTGCATTGCTGTTCTGTTAGAAATCTGATGTTGGGGTGATTGCTCTTTTGTGGGATAAATATCCTACAGGTGGGAATGGGGAGGCGTCGAGATTCTGAAATGTGATTTGGAGGGGCTTTTTGAATCGGTAGTAGTCTTGATTGATGGCTATGGAAATGAGTTACTACAATTCAGTGAAGGAGATGCCGCCCAAGCCTTCATCAATATGCTAGCATAGTGTAAAAGTTGTGTGCCCTGACTTAAGTTTACTTTTTCTCCATCATAGGGGCAATTATGGGGTTCATTTGTTGGCACCGTTTTGCTATAGGGAAAGGAGTTGAAATTGGTGAAAAACTCCACCCTTCTTGTTATTAGATGCCTTGAGGAATGATTTGTTTCCTATTGTATGATTTTTGCGCTCTATCAATGAAGGGAGAAACAGTTTATTCTGCTTCTTAAAGGTTGGCTATAGGCTTCTTCATCAAAGTCAATTTCGATAATCTGAAGGGCGCCCGGTACTAGCCAAGGACTAGCCCTGCCAGAGCAAGAGGTTTCAAAATTCCCGTAGAGCAAATCCTAGTGTCGGGTCTTCAAGCCCGCTGTGAGTCCCATGCAATCTCCAACTGTAACTCCCTGCTCGACATTGAGGATAGCTTGTTGAATTGCAGTATCCTTGTTCATTTTAAGTTTCCTTCAGCAGGCTTGCACGATGATTCCGGGATTCAGAATGAGATGACCCATCTATTTGTTTTTTGCTCAATAAGAAGATGCTCTAATCTATTTGCCATTTGATGGTTGTAGCTGGATACTACCCTGAACTCTTATAAGCAACCAAGACCTTCTGAGTTCTGAGTATGTTTGAAGAAGTTTTCCGTCATGCATTGCATGGTGTTAATCACGTCGATCGAAAGCCTCTATCTATAGACGTCCTTACCTGCTTCTTTCCCCCGGTCCACTCACCAACTAATTCAATTCATATGCCGGGCCAGTTGCGCTTATGTGATACATATAGTCCTTTGTATGATGCGGCTTTTGTTTCATTCATCTCAGTCTGATTTACTCTGAGAATCACTATTCGTCGTATTCCTTTTGGCGGGTATGTTGGGCAGCTATACCACACAAGGAGTTCTTTGAAGTTGAGGTAAGCGATAGCTTTGCTCGACCGATGCTGCTCTTCATATACAGGCATTTCTCGAGAGTTCATTGACCTATAGTAGAGTAGTACCTACCTATATGTTCAAGCTTAAAGAGACCTGATGCTTAAGGAAAATAGGTAATACATAGATCGAAATTACTAAAGATCAACTACAGGAAAGGACGGATGCGGACAGACCGATTGAAAGAAAGAACGGACAGCTCTACTGATCTTGGCCATGAAGACAAAGACTTGTTTAATGATCTTGGGAGTTCTTTTTTCAGGATAAGGCTAAGGTGAACAAGACGGGTAGTTACACTTGTGAGACTATCTGATTGAAGATCTCGACTAGCTTGGACTGCTCCAGCATGTGACACTCTCAGACCCGACATTGAGACCGACAGAGACCTTGATGTAACCTGAGATCGGCGCTCCTACTCTCTCTGCTCTCGTTTCTTGCCCCTCTTCTTGTCACCTTGTTGAGATGAAGGACCGTCCGATCTTGTTCAATTTGATGTTTTTGCTGAAAATGGGACGGTGACCCTCCCCTTTCCTGATCCACCAAGCTCCGGAAGTTGGGCTTTCCTTCTTAGACTCTAACCTTCTATAGAACAGCGTTTAGAAGAACAGTGGATAGCGAAACGCTGCTGGTATCCGCTGCAACCGAGAGGTAAGAGCACTTTCACAACCGAGAGTATTGAATGGGCTACCGATAACGGTTTATCTAACGAGCTAGGTCATGAGCAAAAGAGGATTCATTGCAAAGGAAAGGGGGAAGTTCCGTTGAATGGAGACTTGCCTTCTTCTAAGAGGCTAGATGGAACGAGAAAGGCCTTGTTTGTTTGGTAATTTTGAGTATTTTAGTTTTGATAGTGGGTAGAGAGAGAAATGTGATAATGATTAGAGAGAAGGGTAATGAATAGAGAGATATATCGAGAGAAATGAAATTAATAATTTGAAAAATATGGTAATGATTGGAGAAAGATATATGGTAATGATTAGAAAACAAGGTTAAATTTGGAAATGAACATGGCCTTTAGATTCCAACCACTGAGGGGGGTTTGGGGTTTTTTAAAACCAAACCGTTGATTGTTGAGATTGCTTACTATACCTTGTAGTGACTTTGCTCTCTACAAAGTCTCTGGATCTGCATTGTATTTGTTTTGTAGACTTGTTAACTTAGGAATGTTTTTTGTTTTGCACAACGGTTGTGTGAGAAGTGTTCTCTTGAGAGAAACTTATTCACGGCGAATTCATGGCTCTGCGCAATCTCAGCCGTCTGTTTCGGCAATCAATGATTGAGATACGTTTTTTAAACACTTTAATTTAGATCGTCCTAAACACTTTTGGACGGCTAAGATTGACATTCGTAAATTTTATTTATAGGAGGCCCATTAAAAAGTCTCTCTTACCGAAATTAATTCTGTAAATTGCGACCAAACACAATGACAGTTGATAGATTTGTTAAAATGGAAAGAAGGGAAAGAGGAAGGGGATTGATTTTCGCATTTTCTGAGTTGTTAACTGCACTACCCTTACAGACTTGAGAGTTGATTTTCGCACTTTTTCAAATTGTTAAACTTTGGGATGTGCGGAAATTGATACAAATAAAGTCGAAATTCTCAAGGCAATGGCACAGGAGCAGTATTCATTTTCGCTTTTTGTTTTTTTTGGTTGGTAGGAGGAAATGATAAACTCTTGTTTCTGTGCCCCGCTGGAAAGGGTCGGACTTCGGATCGAACCGAATCCACTTGGATCATAGTCGAGCTCCGAAAGTAGGGTTTTAGGCCTCGTTTGATAACAGAGATAGATGGATGGGATTCGTAAGGAGATTGGATTAGGATTGGGATTCGTAAGGAGATGGAATTGGTAATGAGAAGGGATTGATAATGAGTATGTTTGTTTGGGATGGGATTAGATGATGGGATTATTAATATCATGTTTGTTTGAGATGGGATTAGATGATGGGATTGGATTGTTAGAAGAAATTGGTAAAGAGAAGGGATTGCTAATGTGAAGGAGTTGGGATTGGATTATTAATACCCCTCAATACCAAGTCCCACGGGGTATTAGCAATACCCCCTAATACCCCCTCTATTAATCCGATCGGACTAATAGTCCGGACCTTTTTTTGTTACCAAACGGAGTATTAATAGTCCCATAGGATTATTACTCCAATCCCAACCCTCAAACCCGTTATCAAACGGGGCCTTAGTTCTTTGTGCTTTTAGAACCAAAACCCCAAAATCAATTCACACAGAGAGAGAGAGAGAGAGAGAGAGAGAGAGAGAGAGAGAGACGACGAACAAAGACAGGATCCCCTGCTGCAGCGCTTCTCTATCTTCATGGCTTTTCTTTTCCAGAAATTCCAAGAGGTGAGTCTCTCTCTTGCTCTATATGTCTCTATGATTTTTGCTTCCGTTAGATTGTATGTTTCTTTCTGTACAATGCTTGTAGTTGACTGAAACTTCTTGCAATTTTTTTCTCTCTCTGTCCCTTTGTTCTCAGCTTTTGATCTGAATGCGACTATATTACTCTTAAGCTTTTTCCAACCTCATTTCGCGAAAGTTCTATCCGATTTCGGTTGCATACATGACTATGGGATTGAGCTGCATCTCATGGTTTTGCTCTCTTTTGAACAAAAAGGCATTGTTTTGTACATCTGAATATTGTGATTTGGGTATTTTTAAGCTCACTAGGGTATTTTTAAGCTCACTAAAAGTGCAATATAATTTTGCCAACCGATTTGGCTATTTTTTTAAGCCCACTAAAAGTGCTGAATTGCAGGAATTTCAAATACTGTAAGGCCCCGTTTGATAACAGTGATAGATGGATGGGATTCGTAAGGAGATGGGATTAGGATTGGGATTCGTAAGGAGATGGGATTGGTAAGGAGATGGGATTGATAATGAGTATGTTTGTTTGGGATGGGATTAGATGATGGGATTATTAATATCATGTTTGTTTGAGATGGGATTAGATGATGGGATTGGATTGTTAGAAGAAATTGGTAATGAAAAGGGATTGATAATGTGAAGGAGTTGGGATTGGATTATTAATACCCCGTAATACCAAGTCCCACGGGGTATTAGCAATACCCCCTAATACCCCCTCAATTAATCCCATCGGACTACTAGTCCGAACCATTTTTGGTTACCAAACAAGGTATTACTAATACCATCACCTTCATAATCCAATCCCAACCTCCAATCCATTTATCAAACGGGGCCTAAGTATCAAACATGATTCTAAATTGTTGACCACACTACATTACAATCTTGGATCCACCCCTCGAAGTGGAGGTCTTGTGTTCCCCTCCTCTCAACTCTTTGGGACTACCTGCTCAAGGTTACCATGGCTTTCATTGGTCTTGGTTTTGCCTGGTCGATGATTGTGGTGAGGCGTTCATAGAGCCGAGGTTTCACTGCAAGGGGTTCCTCGCCATCAAAAAGAATTCTCATAGTAAAGGCAGAAAATCAGATTACAAAAAAAAGTAAAGCCTGAAAATGAAGATTTTTTTACTTTCTCTTCATGAAGAAAGCTTATTTCTGGTCAATTGAGAAAAATACTGAAGTATGTAGATGGGATCTATCTATATACTAAGCAAATGTGTTTTGCTTTTAAAATCATCCAAACCCTCTTTCCTAATTTTCGAGATGTGGGGGTTGAAAATGGAGGCAAAATTATTCTATGCCCCTGGGGTACCGTCACGTGGTGCTCTAAATTCATTTTTCACACACGTCTTTTTCAGTGCATAGAATGAGACTAATGCTAGCGTGCATATATCGAACAGGGGGCCGTAAAAAACATTAAACTATCTTTTTTATTAACTAGCGTTGCGCCCGTTTGATACACGAGACAATGTAGTTTTTTTTATCCCGTGCATCAAACGGGCACCAACGCTAGTTCATATATATGTATGTGATTGTTTGATGGAGTTGTAATTTTGATGAGGTTTCTGAAATGATCTGTTCTTTGCTAAAATTCGTCAAAGATAGTGAATGAACAACTTCAAAATGGTTCTTTTCTGGAAGCAAACCCCATTATGCTCGTGTTTTGTTGGCATGAACTGATTGTCTTCATTGCATTCAAGGGTATTGGACATATTGACAGTGGATTTGAATCCATGTTTTGGCATGGTATGCACAACATAACTGGACTCACAAACAACCTGTTATTCTGGCATTTGAAATCTGCGTGGTGGTCATTTAGTTGGTCGGTCGGTCGAAATACCTTGACACGAATTACATACTTTGACATGAGTTTCTAGCTTTAATGTATATGGTGTGTGGTTTCTCTTTGTGTGTAATTCAAACTTATAATGTCTTGTATGTTTTATTTGTCACTGCCTTTTGTTCACTTAATCGGGGAGAATATTTTTTAAAAGTAAGAAAGGGAAAAACCAACTAAACTCTAGGTGCCAATTAATCCCCGATTAATCAGCCTAGGCTCTAGGTGGTGCCTCGCTGCCCGACCAATACCTAGCAACTTTTAGAGGGCAAGACAGACAGATAGAATTGCAAATGAATAATATTCCTAAACTGTTGGGTCATCACCAATTTATGATAAGTTAGGAAAAAAAATAGACTAAAGGTAGTTTAGTCACGCACAATGAAGTCTAGTTGATGTGGTCATGCAACAATAAGGAAGAGTTATGGAGTAGTATATTGCTAATGGAAATGTTAGGGGAGAGTCGGGAGAACTAAATGAAAAAGGGTTGTCAATTTAGTAGTTTTTCCAGTTACTAACAGATCTCACCACATTATTGCAATATGCATCTACAGTACCAATGACATCATTAGGGTGGACATAGATTTGAAATAGCAGTATAACCTATGTGGCACAAACAGTTTGTCGGATGTCACGTACCGATGTTGGACACTGGCAATCTCCTGACACGTGTCCAACGCTCAAATCATAAGGGTGTTATTTTTTCTCATCATTTTTTGGGGACACTCGCAAAACAAGTTGGGGTTGTTAACCAAAATAGTAGACTCTAATCAAAACTTAATGAAGTCTTACGTTTTGCGTGAGGATGATGGTTTATTGATTATAAAGACACAAATGATGAAACACATTATCTTCAAGTCTATGTTAGCTGGAACGCGGATTGTACCAGTATGAGGAACGGGAACGGGAATGTGTTATGCCACATACTTACATGTCTAAGCTGTGGAACGATAGAGGTAGCTAGGCTTCTATAGATATCAAAATCAAAACTTCCCCTTGAAAAGGGATAAATTTTTTGTAAAATTGAGTATCATTTTCCAAATTATCTGTGCAAAATACATTTCCAGGAACATCATGACCAAATTTTTCCATTTTTCGTCTCCAAAATTCCACTCTCTCTTGATTTTTACATAAATAAGTTAAGTTTTTTGGAAAATAAATTGGGAATCGCTTTGGATCGCTATATTTACCATTTTGGAACGGAAGTGTACAATGTTTCGGAACGTTCATATTGGTGCGCAATTTGCTTGGGTAGTAGCGTTCCCTAGTAACTTAGGTTCAAGTACTTTCGTGAATGAGGTAATGATACACGTAATTTAAGATATATACGCTGTGAATTTACTTAGAGTCTTATATACCATTTTTAATCCTATAGAAGCATGCACAGTAGTTTCAAATGTGTCCCCTAACTTGTCGTGTCCTCCAATTTTCTAAAATTTACGTGTCAGTGTCATGTCCATGTTGTGTCGCGGGTCCATGTCGGTGCCAACCAAATAGGATGCAATAACAGTACATAGGTAATTTATGATGTTACAGTACTGCTGATTTTGCTAGTTTGTAGATTCTCATGTAGGAGGATTAGACACGGAGCACCGCTTTAGTAAAAAACTATCTGATCATTTCATCATCTTAATTTAGTTTTTCTGTGTTTTCGAATTTGCTATCAGGGTGTGAGAACTCTTGCGAAAAGTCCTACATTTGCTAGGGATCCAAGGCAACTTCAGTTTGAGGCTGACATAAATCGTCTATTCCTTTACACCAGGTCCGAATCCCCTGCATTGGTTCTTTAATCTACCACGTTTCTTCATATGCATTTGATGCAGCCCTTTTCGCCATATAGTTGCTTTTATACTAATTGTCATCCTTGTACATTGAATATCCAGTTATAATCGGTTAGGAAGGAATGCTGATGAAAAAGATGCAGAGGAGATCATTGATATGGCTGGCAAGGCCTCCCTTGCTGACCAACAGAAGCAGGTTCAAGATAACATACATTCTCAAATTAAAACCTTCAGCACGTGGATGGATGAAATCCTTCTTCCTGATTCAAAGAGCATAAATGAATCAGCTGAATCAAATTCACAAAAGAATACTCAGACCCGCAGTGGCCTTAGCCTTGCTGTTGGAAGGACAAGCCCCTCAGATAACAGTCCTGGTGAGTTTTCATGTGCATTTTCATTTGAAATTGTAGGAAAGTTTTGTCTTTAAGTTTTGAAATTGTAGGAAAGTTTTGTCTATAAGTTTTGGGATGATTCAATTTCACTTCCTTTGTGTTTGAAACTTCTGCAATCTATTATTCTATCCTTCTTGTGCCAGGCACGCATAAAATACGACAAAAAGAAACATAAGATGAGAATGTTGTTGATTTCATGCTTCGTCGGTAAAGCCAACAACCATTCAGTGAATTTTCTTGAATAAACAGTGATTGAAGGAGTTGGGGTATTGAAAAGCATAGCGCTGGAAACCGGGGGAAAATCAATAGGAAATGCTTTTCATATAATGGTTCCTTACTTCCTTGCAATTAATTGTTTGGTGCTTACAATGATAATGTGTTTTCACCCTTCTTAGATCATTTAAAAGTTATTTGATCCATACGTCACTGATGACTTGTTACTGTTTCTCTTTTTCATACTCTCTAATATTGGCTGGAAAGATTTCACCTGTGCTCCCAAGTGATCTAGTATTATGATAGTGGTAATGCCATGTAGTTCTGCCAATACTTTTGATTGCATGCAATGGAAAGAGAAGAAAACTACAGATTGTTATCGCTGTATGTATCTGTAAACAATTTTTAATCACATTAGCTAACTTCGCCATCTGAAGCATTTGTCCTTATGGCATGGCATGAAACTCACCGTGATGATAGCTAATTTTTATTGCCGGAATCTGATTAGAGTGAATTTTCAGCACAGCTGTACCTGATACAAAACCTTTAAAACCTGCTGAGCTGTCACAGAAGCTGAAGAATCTCATGGGCTATACTCTTGAGCTCAAACCATCTCAAATCCCACATAAGGAGGCTGGCCGAGGTTTATTCATAGATGGCCTATCTGATGTTGGTGCAGTGATTGCAATCTACCCTGGCATAGTGTACTCTCCAGCTTACTACCGTTATATTCCTGGATACCCAAGAGTCGATGCACAGAACCCTTACTTGATCACGAGGTACGACGGAACTGTGGTCAATGCACAGCCCTGGGGTGCCGGAGGTGAAACTCGTGAAGTGTGGGACATGTCAAGTGTTATTGGACGTCGTATGGGGCCAACGGCTAGTGCTCAGGATGCTGACAAAGGTTCTGACCGGATGTGGAAGATGCTCAGTAAACCTTTGCAACCCACAAGAGTGGCAACAAGTGGCGATGTGTTGGAACGGAGAAACCCACTAGCTTTAGCCCATTTTGCCAACCACCCTGCAAAGGGAATGGTCCCGAATGTCATGGTTTGTCCTTATGATTTTCCCTTAACTGAAAAGGATATGAGAACATATATACCAAATGTTGCTTTTGGAGGTGGTGAGGAAGCAAGGATGAAGAGGTTTGGTCGTTTTTGGTTTAAATCATGGGGATCCAGCAATAGTGGATCTGATGATGTTCCTATTTTGAAGACGCTTGTTCTCGTGGCCACTAGGGCGCTTTCCGATGAAGAGGTGCTGTTGAACTACAGGTTGAGCAACTCCAAGCGGCGGCCGTCCTGGTATACTCCTGTGGATGAGGAAGAGGATCGAAGAAGGTGGAGCTGATAGGATTGCATTACATGTGGAATTTGTGGGCCTCCTTCAGATCTTGGACCATATGCCATTATATGATTATATTTGGAGTAGCTGTTTCATTGAGGTTTCTTGAGGATTCTTTTTTGTTTTATTTTCATTATTCAAAGTTTCATATCTAAAGCGAGTTTTCAAGAAACTGCTCGAGTTTTAGCAAAAGCTGCTACAAAGCCTTTTCAAATTAAGCTGCAATTTCACCATTTTTCAGGTTGGAAGTGCACTGTGCTGAAATCGTGTTGGCTTTTCTTGGTGCAACTCTCTCTCTCTCTCCCTCTCCATGCACACAACACATAACGTGTAAGTGTTTCGCATGGTATAAAATGCTATCCGGACAAATTATACTGAATTGACTATCACTTAAGGTGAAACATGTGGCAAATTGGAGCTTTTTTACGTCACCATAAAAGTCCGACAAAGATAGCACTTAATATGACAAAAAAGGTCGGGGGTGAAAATTTGGAATCTTTTTAACTAATTGTTGTATTATTACGGTTCTGTTCCGTTAAGGTTCTTATTTTTTAAATACGTATTTTTCGTTTTACGAGACATGTCATTCTCTCACTATCATCACCCTTAATTCAAAAAAATAAGTACTTATTTAAAAAATAAGTACTTATTTCTTTTAGTAGAACGAACCTACATATACTAGGACTTGGATCTGTGAATGGACACATCATTTTGTTTTTAGGTGGCTATTGCATATGTAGTTCGAATTGGTAATCCAGACTCACCCTAAATAGCGTGGAAGCAACAAATTTGTAGTTGGAACCATTGCAAGTAACAAAATCCAAATCCATGAAAATCAGATTGGACTATTAAAGATAATGATCGTCTCGAGGAGATCGATTCACATTTTTCTACGCATTAACAAACTGTATCCATTTAATACTTTGTCTCCTCGTCTCTGTATATGAAGCAAATAGATACGCAGAAGAGATCACTTCTTTTTCCTTATTTTCTCAAACATGAGCAAATACCCATGTCTTATCACTTAAACCATGTTAGTGAAAAAAAAAAAAAAAACCTTATATAGCTTATTTCCAAAAGTAATTAATATGGAGGCTTAAAAAAATCATTAACTATATCGTTGGTCATATTTTCTTGCCAATTGTGGTCACCACTGCTTGCATGCCTCCAATAACGTCTCCATTCCAGACCCTGATCTTGGTAGTGTTGTTGTGAAGCATAAGTTGGGGCACCATCTGCTTCTTGAGAAGGTCCAGATGATGAATCTTCATGATCATTCACACTAACCCCCTTCATTTTCTCAGTTATATTACTAGCAGTTGATTCTTCGCGGCTTTTGTTTTGATCTCCGTCTTTGTCTTTGCCCTGATCCTTAACTTCATCAGGTTTTGCCGGAGGCTTTCTATCAACTGATTCGTCCTTCGATTTTTTCCACCCTGCAAAGAAAAAGAAAAAGAAAAAAAGTCCCGTGTGATGGACAGAGAGCGAGGCATTGTTGCAACGGAAAATATTAATGTGCTTAAAAGCAATCTAAGTAGTATGTAAGTACGTCGAAAAACATATGAATGCATACCCAAAATCATAATCTTATTCTTGAGATCTTTTAAACCCATTTCTATAGATCTTCTAGGATGATGAAGGTGGATTACGCAGCTCTCTATTTACAGAGAGAAACAAGTTGGCTTCATGACTATCGGACTATATGATTTATGGGGCAATATATAACAGTTTTGAATGAAAAAATATTTGCTTTTATAGATTCTGTGTATGAAATGCTCAAAATAAAATTATTTATTTTGGCGTGCATTGAATTTTCTTCTCTTCAATGGAGGATTGACTTAGAACGGTATTGATAGCAAATAAAGCAGTAGATTTTCAAATATATGTTCGGGATTGGTAACAAAAACACATGTAGGAAACTTTTGTGCCTAAGAAATTTAATTTAGGGAAAATTTCAAAATAACACCTGAACTTTGCACCAAATGTCACAGAGACACCTGAACTTAAGCTTATTTCAATTAAACACATGTACTAACAAAATTTTCAAATTTAGACGCCTGAACTTAAGTTTATTTCAATTAAACACCTGTGCTAACAAAACCCCCAAATTTAGACCCCCGCCGTTATATTCCGTCCCAAAAATTGCTAACATGGCATTTCCAATCCGTTTAAGTTGCCCTATTGCACATATTTCCAACAAGGGACGATGCACCCAAGCGAAACCCATAGGCAGACTTTAGGTCTAGAGTTGAAGTGAGGGAGATGGTGGAACCATAAGCAAACTTGAGGGAGATGGTGGAGAGAGAAATGGAGGGAAATCAATCAGGTTAAGGTCATTTTCTCTCCAAACCATGTTTTTTTGCCCAAACCCAGTTCTTCTTTCTGCTCGACAGACTTCTAATGATGGGTTTCGCTTGGGTGCATCGTTCTCTATTGAAAACATGTGCAATGGGGCAACTTAAACAGGTTGGAGATGCCATGTCAGCAATTTTAGGGACGGAGTACAACGGCGGGGGTCTAAATTTGGGGATTTTGTTAGTACAGGTGTTTAATAGAAATAAATTTAAGTTCAGGTGTCTAAATTTGAGAATTTTGTTAGTACAGGTGTTTAATTGAAATAAATTTAAATTCAGGTGTCTCTGTGACATTGGGTGCAAAGTTCAGGTGCCATTTTGAAATTTTCCTTTTAATTTACTTAATTACCTAATGAGGAAAAAAGGCATGTTCGTAAGAAGTTATTAGTAATTAATTATCATACCATAGAAAGCCAAGAGTTGAACAAATGATACAATGGCAAACTTGTGAGTTAGAAATTAAATAGATTTAGCACAACTATAACCAGCTGGAAAAGGAATTTGAATAAGATATGCAAGAAAGATATTGGGTAAAAAAAGAGAGGCAATATTATTAGGAGATAAAAATTCTACTATGTAATAATAACTTCAGCTTAAGAAATTCAGAAATATTGAGAAAAGAGGATTATATGAGATTATGAGACTTGAAGATACTTTTTTTTTTGCCCTCGTTTCGCTAAGTTCTTACAGTATTTTTTAAGTACTTATTTTCTGTTTTATGAGACATGTCGTTCTTTCAAAATACATCATCTTTAATTTAAAAATTAAGTACTTATTTAAAAATTTTCGATACTTATTTTATTTAGTAAAATACACTTGTATGGGATTTAAATATTCGAGATGTCAGCTGCACGTCCACTCATGAAACATTGAAAGTACCAACTTGAACGATATAGGGCAACATGGGGTCTTATTTTAGAATCTAATTAATTTGCGAGTCATTACTCTTGCTAGCTGCTAATGCTTTTAAATTTGCAAGGATATTATTTTAGAATCTAAATTAATTTGTACATAATGGATCAGATCATACCTATTTTTCTCAATGTAAAATGTGCTTCAACTGTATACTTGTCGATATTCGATCACTATCATGAATTTTTGCAAAATTGCTATTCCATGAGCTCTGAAAGATGAATGATTTCAACAATTAAAGTGGGCCTAAAGAAAAGGCCCACAAAAGGCCAAGAAAGTACGATGCAATTTCTATTATAAATAAAAAGTGTGTGGGGACAAATTGTTAGAATGACTAGGATTCATTCGATCCAAGGACTCATGTGTGCTTTCCAACTTTCCTAAAAAAGCACTCATACTCTTACAAATATATTACAAAAACGCCATCAATTTATTTTTTTCCCTACCAATCAGCTTATGTTTTGTTGATAAAAAAAATAAAACCCAGTAGTCACCGCCCCATATCTCTCTCTCTCTCTCTCTCTCTCATCAAAGCCTCTCCTCTGATTGTCTGGCCACAACAGTCATCGCCCTCGCCGGTGAGTTACTCAAAACCTGGAATCCACTGTCCTCGGTAACATACTCTCTCACTCTTTCTATGATATGTAGTACTTTTTTGGTTTTGATTATCCTTTTCTCTATTTTCCTTTTATCTTTTCTAAAATTTTTATAGCTACCTGAAAATTGAAATAATGTTTTGAGTTACTATCAAGATTTAAATGGTAACTTCAATTCCAATCGGGGTAAATAGTGCTGTAGGCACGGGCCGGGTAGTGCCGTAGGCACGGATAAACACTAGTCATTTATAAATATAATAAAAAGGGATTGGAGAGGAGCAATTCATTACAAAAATTCCATAAAAAGCTTGAAAATGCCATCAAATGTATTTGTGAACATCGAGGATGCTGTCATCGTCTTGCATATGTTCTCGGCGCTTATGAAAATGCCATTTGATCATCTTTTCCCCTTTAACCAAGAACAGAAAAATGCTACTGGAGAAAAAGTGGAACTCAAGCGGGAGATTATTAGGAGGGGGAAATCCCAGGGCTAATAGCTTTGATACCGATGAGGAAAATGTGGGAAAATGACCGCAAATGACGTGTTTTGATAATTAATACCAGCCAAGGACATGCTGAGAACATTTATTAATGCTAAAAATGTCCTTAGCAGATAGTATTAATTATCAAAAACATGTCATGGGCCGTCATTTTGTCTAGTGTTAGAGTTTATATAGGCGGTATAACGCTTCGGCTTTGGACATGACATGAGAAGATTTTAATTTTGGGCCGCAATTTTTTTCGCTCTTCTGATTTGGGGTATATTGGGCCACATTAACTTATAGTGGCTAGCCATGAAGAAGGTCAAGCAGCCTCATCCTAATTAATGGGATTTTAAGTTGTTATTTGGAAGGGGTCAGGGGTGTGCGATGTGCGCCCGTTATGGGCCCTGCCACGGGTCTTATTATTTGGTCTGAATCGATCATTTTGTTCGTCTCGTCGAGTACCTAGTTCAGTGCTCTCTATGGTTTGGAAATGTGTGACAGTTTCATGTTTGTCTTTTGCATGCTGGGATAACCTATTTCATATGTGTTGAGTGGTGGTTCTTTCTCTTTTTTGTAGCAATAATCCTTGAATTATCTAGCAATGTTATCTCTTTTTAGTTCTTTTATAGGTTGTCAAATACTGGTATCGAGAACGCATGAACAGATCTATAGTTTACTTGTCAGCTGCTATTTTTAACCTTTCCATTTCTTGCTCTAGCTGGGTTGAGTGGGTTAATTAGGAAATGCTGGAAAACGAAATAGCATTATAGGCAATTCTTTTGTGTTTATACTTTTAGGATGGTCTTGGTTGTATCTATTTTCACAAATACCTCGACGATTCCCGGCTGTTCATATATAGAGTCGCGTATGTGTATCTGGAGTTCGTTGAAGGTGCTCGGTTGTCTGTCCATCCAGAGAGAAGAGACCTCATAACAGCACTTTACACACTTTTAAGGGTATCTCTGCTTGTCATGTCTAACAACACAAGTTGTTAGGGTCAGAAATTTGTTTTCTTCTCCTCTTTTTTTTTTTTTCTTCTTAAATTTGTTTCCTTCATTCTTGGTATCTTCTTTTTGGTACGATTTTGCAGGCTATTGTGCTTGACCAGGGACTTGAAGTTGATCTTGTGGCTGACATTCAGAAATATCTGGAAGATCTTATTAGTTCTGGGCTTCGACAAAGATTAATTTCTCTCATAAAGGTTTTTGGTTCTATTGTCATTCATATTATCATACTATGCCTCGTAAAGCAATGAGTTATTGTGCCATATTGGTGTCTGAAGTTCCTGGAACAGGGACCTGATTTTTCAAATTAGACTCCCTATGACTTGCGCTTTGACTGAGTTTGCTGTGATGGTGTACCAGTATGGATTAGTCTTAAGGTTGGGGTCCAGTGATATGTTTGTTATCACTTATCAGTTGGTTTTGGAAATGAGGATTTTAGCGGACAAGTTGTTAAGATGCCTAATTAGGAACCATATGGCGTAGAAAAACCACTATTGGAGCTTTGAGGTATATTTGGGTATTGGATTTAAGGAAGGAAATTGAAAGGAAAGAAAAAAGATCAGAAACAAATGAAACGTTGGCTGGTTTAGAAAAATGAGGAGAAAATTAATAGGTACTTTATTGAAAATCCATATTTTGTGGTTTGTTAATTCTTGGGTTTTCTTTTTATGGAGATGTATGGTCCTTAGGTTTCCCTTTTGAAACAGTTGCATCATTTCTTTTGGTGACGTGATGCGCAAGCTAAGAAACATGTTTGTTGTGGTGGGATCCATGTATCTCCTTGGAATTCTGCTGAATGCTGGACTGAAGTGGTAGTGAATTTTGGTACATATGCTGCAAACTTTTTTTCCCTTTTTTGTCTAATGGTTTTATTTCTCAACTTTTGGAACTGAATCGAGAAGAATTAGCTGGTTTGGGCGGGCCTCACTCAGAGCGCTATGTTCTTGATTCAAGAGGTGCTCTTGTGGAGCGTCAAGCAGTTGTTTGTAGGGAAAGACTGATCAGGAGGCAAAGAGGACTGAAAAGGATAGTTCTCTGTAGTTTCTTCCTTATGTGTGTTTTATAGTGTTAGTTCCCTTGGATACACTGTTGAGGCTAATGGCGCATTCTATCAATAAAAGAGACCTTAATGCAAATCACCTTATGTTGTCTTATCATTTACATTGTAGCTGTCTTTCTTCTTGGTAACAATTTTTGTCCAGTAGGTACAGCAGGCGCACCAATTTATTATGCATGTGTATGGGGGGGGACTTCATAAACAATTTTGACAAAAGGTTATCTGTACAGGTGTATGGGGTATAATAGAGGATGGGAGGAGGCAGCCTCAATGTTCTCAGGTGCCTCCATAGACTTGCAATGCTGCTTTGCTTGAAGCTACTGGGAAATCTTGGGAAGAGGTTAAGCGCTTTTTTTTCCCCACGCAATTCATATTGCCAAGTTTCACTTTGCATTTGCCCTGTATGTTATTTGAACATGTCTTGTGGCACTTTCAGATGTCAATCCATTGGCGCTGTGGGAGAAATTCTAACAGGAAAAGTTGCATCTAGGGTTTCAGGGTATTATAATGCAATAACTGGACTTTGCATTGTTTATAGATTTTCTTTGGATCACAATAACCATGGGTCAACAGAGCCTATCAGTGCATGCAGTAGAACTTCTGACTGAGGAACTTGAAATGTATATGAAACTTATGCACCCTATGCTTTCGGAAATATTTAACACCGTTCAATTCAACGGGCATGACATACGTGCTTTGCACGTTGCAATGCACCTAGTGACTACTAAAACATTACCTCGCCTGTACGTAACAAGGTTTGAATCCAAAACCTTTTAGTTGGTTGGGAGGATCAATGAAATGAAGTGCTACTTGGGTTAGACCCTATTAGGTAGGTTATATATGAGTGTTAATTTGTGCATCTTGGTGATCAAGAAGAGGGTAAGGAACTACACATGGAAAATCATAGAGCTAGATATAAACACCGGTTATAAGTGTGTGCCTCAATATTCAAGTGCGTTAGGAATATTTTTATCACATTGTGGAGCTGGTGATAGTCGTATCGTATCGTATACACATCTAAAATGAGCCCTATATATAAACACATAATGTAACGCCCCGCTATTTACTACAACTAAACTCCGAAATATATTAAATTTCAAACATGTCTAGGCCTTTATTCTCTCCATAAATGAATTACATTACTAAAATAAATTAAGCTGCCAGGTAAATAATCTTCTAGATCCTCCAAAAAGATCAACTCTTCCAACTTAATCCTTATGTGCTGCAATTCAATTTCCACTAATCCGGCTCCACACCTGAAAAAGAAATTATCCGGGAAGTATACGATACAACAGAATAACAAAGCTCATAAGTGGAATCAACAATCGATAATCGACCACCAAGTCGAAGCAACAATCACAAGGGACCTCATACCAAGTCCTCCTCAGTACATGACCAGTGACCCTCCCCCAATACCTCCCTCACCGAGTCATCCTCGACCCATTCTGGCTATTGGATAGGCTATTGGTGCATGAGTTCACTCAATCCCTGTACTAAACAGTTCTATAGTACTCAGCAAACAACATCATATTCAATACCAATTATTCCACTTTTCAACAATATTCCACAAGATTGAACAAAGATCGTGAGATAATCAAAAGGAGTACAAAAATGAGAGTGAAGAAAGGATTCCGGAAGTGGAAAGCATATCGTATACTCCTCGGATTACCTCAAATAAATCGCCACCGTTGAACCTCATGCATAGTTGATTACTACTACTCCACACCAATTGAATTTAGTCTATCGTAAAACACCTCGGCTCCTCCCCTATTTTCTCTTCTTCTTCCTTTGCCGACTACTTTCTCTCATTTTTCTCTCTCTCTCTCTCTCTCTCTCTCTAACACTCTCCAATTGAGTGGTGTGTTGTGTGAGGTGTGAGTGCATGAGTGTGGTATTTATAGTGGAAGGGTTAGGAGAATAATCCAAGCATATTCCTTTCTTAATTAATATCAAATGGAATAATTCCATGTATATTCTTTTATGCCAAAGCATATTCTTAAAATAAAAATCTAAGGATTTGATGCCGAGAATATTCCTAGAATAAAATCTAGGGATGCCAAGAATATTCTTAGAATAAAATCTAGGTAAATCAAATAAAATCTTATAATATCTAAATAAAATCTTATAATATCTAAACAAAATCTAATGGATTCTAAAGGATAAGATCAAATCTAATAAAATCTAACCAAATCTTATCATAATCTTATCCAATCTAATCTTATCCAAACCATATCTAATAAAATCCTATATTGTCTCACAAAATCTAGGAGTACAATCTATTCTAATCTTAATCTTATCCTAGATTTTTAGGATCATGAAGTAGGGCTAGGGTTTCTTAGAAAGTCCGGGTATTATATCTGCAAAAATACTTCAATAAAATATTTAGTTTTATTCCGAAAAATTTGGCGTGAAAATTCGGGTCATTACACATAAAACCCCATAATCACGTGGGAAGTAAAAGAGTCAATTCTCCAAATAAAAAAAGAAAGAGAAAAAGAAAAAGTTATTGAGTATTTAACCTGAATTAAAAGGGGCTCAATTTACAGAGAGACGTTGGGAATTTCAACACGGGACTCCCTAATCACTATCACACTATGGCCGACTTTCGTCTCTGTTCGATCAGTTAGTCCCTTGAAATTCAATACTCTATAGCATGCATGTATTGACATGCACCCATGCTGTGAATTAAAGCATGAACTTAAAAGTTACCCAACAGTCAACGACAGTAGAGTTGTAAAGTCACGGCCGGACTCTTTGGATGACAAGTTGTTTAAAAGTATAAAATGGGGGTGACGATGTTTAGCTTAGAGCACCAATTACTAGCTAGCTAATAACAAACCGAGATATTTTTTTCTACGCATTTCACAACGAGGGCATAGTGTCTGGCGGGTTGTTTGAATTTGTCGAATTGGCAGTTATGGCTGTCGTTGCGATTGCCGCGGTGCTTACTGCCGTGGCTAACGTACGTGCTTGGGGTTGTGGCTATCTCCTTGGTGTAAAGCAGCAAGCAGTGGCAGTGGTTGAGGTCGAGATCCCTAAAGATGGCCGGTTTACTAGCTATGGATTTTTTTCTTTCGGTTTTTTGGGTTTTTTTTTCACACATGATTGTTTATCTTTACCATTTTGTGGATCTGTTCAAACTAGCTAGAAGTATCACATCAAAATTTCCATGCATGGCGTCATGATGCGTGTGAGTACGAAAGCTTCTCATACCAGATCTCATGATCATATATATTCCTAAATCGGTCAATCATATGTTTTTGCTCGACGAACTGAACACTCATTCATATAGCTGTACAGGAAAGGTACATCAACAACTCCAGAGTTGTTGCCCATCATATTAATTAGTATTTTGGTAAATGCATTAGTCGCATGTTGTTGAACTCCAACAGCAATCGTACCACAAATCTAAGTTGTGCAATCAGAAAGCACGGTAAAGATTAACAAACATTGATTTTAATTTGATTAAGTATACTCTAAGATAGGCACAACCCTTTGTTCTTTGCAACAAGAGTGATATAATTCCAGTTCATTGTCTTTACGTACGGTCCTCATTCATAGGGCTTTATCAGTTCGAATTTTGAATCGGATACTTGTACGTGGGATGATTAGTCGAAATGCATGTAAACTAGTCAGGTCACTTGAATTATGAAAGAAAAAAGAAGGTTGAAGAATTTCGCTGGAGGGCTGAAGTAGTATGAAGGTTGAGGGAATCCATTAAAAGCCTAATAAATTAGTTTAATCTTCGATGGCAAGGCTTTAATCACACTTGTAGATTTCATTTACCAACACGTTGAAGAGACTAGATCTCAATGTAGATAACTCAAGCTTATTGCAGGGATGACCTAGAGAAAATATACATCATTAGCACTTCTTATTTGTATTTTTTGAAATTTTTGATGAAACATTGAAAAGTGGGGATTTTAAAATGAATATTACTCAGTCAGTATATAAATAAATAAATTAGGTCGGTAAATGGTTTGTGGTTCAAGAATTTTTGCTCCTATAAAGCATTCCAGGCAGCATCAATGCAATGCCTGCCATGTGTACTCACACATTCGCGTGAGATTTCGCAATTTAATACTATTGAGATCACTTGTATTTATTTACAAGTGATAAAAAAAGAAATCAAAAACTTAGACTCCGTTTGTTTTGATGTCAAAATTTTTTTTCAGAAAACAAACTTTAAATTTTTATTTTTCGGTGTTTGGTTGACACTTGATTTGTTTTTTAGAAATCGACAAAATAGTGTAGAGAAAGAGGAGGGCTTAAACGGTGAAGAGATATGAGAATATTGGAATTGAACGTGGGTCCGGACTAACGATCGAGGAAATTGAGCAGTGAAAATTGCAGTAGAAGGTAGCAGGTTCATTTCGGAAAATAACTTACGAAAAATTTAAGGATAAGTCATTTTCATCAAATTAATGAAAATATATTTTACATGTAAAATATTTCTCTTATTTTTTACAAACCAAACACCGAAAAATAGGTAAAATAATTTACGCCCAAACAAACGGAACCTTAATATTTAATACGGGCTTGCAAGATCATTCGAGCCAAGGCTGCAGTAACTCGGGCTTGGCTCGTTTATTTAACAAGCTAATTAAGTATTGTAGCCCGAGCTTGTTCGTTTACCCAATGAGCTAATCTTGAACTAATCTTGAATGAGTTATTGTCGAGCCGAGGTTCGAACTGCTCTCGAGCCGCTCGGTTCGTTTGCCGCTCTAAGGGTGGGTGGACCTTTTGCTGCTGAGTGATTTTGCTTGGGCGTTTATAAATGCAATTGCGAATTTACTGCATAAGACCCATTTTTTAAGTAAGAAATATTTGGACAAAAATGCCCTCAATAGAATTGACGAAAATACCCTTAAATTTAGTAAATATAACCACATTCATACAACCACACCATTACAACACAACCCACTCCTCTCTCCTATTCCATCCATTATCTTCCTGCCTTCCTCCCTTCCGCCATAGCTGAAACTTTGGAAAACCAGGAGCTCCCACTATTGACCCAGTCCACCTTCCACATTCTAAATCTCACCTCTCGACTCTCAACGAAAATCTCAATTTCTTCCTCTCCTTCCTTGCTAGAGAATAAGTATTTGACCTAACAAATGAAAGCAATATGCATTTCGAACTTGGTCTTTGGGGATTAGATTCATTTGCAACCAATATGGTAGTTGAGAAGGAAAAGGTAGCCCCGGATGTTGTAGCTTTGGAGCCAAAACCGTAGCAAAAGCAAAACTCATCCAATTTCTGTTTCTCTGTCCCGACATGATTAGATTCTAAAGTTTGATTATATTCAAA
The DNA here is from genome assembly GCA_025413875.1 of Rhododendron molle. Lineage (NCBI taxonomy): Eukaryota > Viridiplantae > Streptophyta > Magnoliopsida > Ericales > Ericaceae > Rhododendron > Rhododendron molle. The sequence goes on from CM046391.1 coordinate 51,050,713, forward strand.
AATTTCAAACTCTAGAATCCGAAATTTTTAGAAAATATCATATTCTAGAATCCGAAATTTATAGTGAAAACACTTAGTATATTAAAATAATACTCCCTCCGTTCCAAAATAATTGTCCCTTTTGGGATTGCGTGCCATTTTCAATGGCTTATATCTTTCAATTTATAGTAGTTTTTATGATTTTGAAAATTTTGTATAATAGAATTAATTAAGATCTATCAAACAAGATCCATAATGCATATTTTTTGAGGTTCACATCAAAAGATATAAGCCGTTGAAAATGACACGCAGTCCCAAATGGGACAATTATTTTGGAACGGAGGGAGTATATAAAAATTCAGTCCCAAATTATTAAAGATACATCAAGCTCTAGAATCTGATAATGTCCGGACATGTACAGAATATGATAATTTCTAAAAATTTATGATATTGTCGTCAATTTTCAAACTCTAGAGTTTGAAATTTTGGCATAATTTCAAATTTTAGAATCTGACAATGTCGGGCCAGAACCAAGTTAAAAATGGAGGAGTGATTAATGTCTACAATTTTTGAACTCTAGAGTTTGAAATTTTGGCAGAATTCCAAGTTTTAGAATATGATATTGTCGTCAAATTTCAAACTCTAGAGTTTGAAATTTTGGCATAATTTCAAGTTTTAGAATCTGATAATGTCGGGACAGAACCAAGTTAAAAATGGAGGCGTGACGAGTTAACTCTTGTTGTGATTTTAGCTCCGAAACTACAACATCCCTGGCTACCTCTTCCAAACTTCCATTTCCATTGCACAGCCTAAATTGCTTCACTAATTTCCAAACTCTTCTAGCACTAACACACAAGAAGGAACATGTTCAATAGGCTGGTGGTGGTGTGGCGTGGTGCATGGTGGACGCTGCTTGTGTTGGTGGCGTGGTGGTGGTGATCTAAGGAAGAGAAGAATAAGGGAGAAGAAGATGAAGAAATTGACAACGGGAGAGAGAGAAGGGTGTGGGGGGGGGGGGGGAATGGTTGAAGTTTAATTTTTTGGGGAAAAATTAGGTTTGGGATAGGGAAGGATAATTTGGAAAGATCATGGATATTTTGAGGTTGTATATAGCAAATTGTTGTAAAATTGCAATCTAGGGTTTTCCATGTAATCAGTAGCAATCAGGTATCCATCTCTCTCTCCCTCTGTGTGCCAAAGTTTAGGATAGTTCCATTGTTGGCAAAAGAAAATAGTACATCATGATGAGTCATCACAGAATTGCCACTGTTCCGAAAACTCACTGTCATCACATCAAAATATTTTATTTTAGGCTTCTGACGCGATAGTTGCTAATGAGTCGTTGTTAGTTGTTACTGTTATTTTGACGTGGCTGAAGACTTTGTTTTGTTTTTCACGATCCCAATAGTCAATTGTTTGCCTGTTTCATGAATACTCGTGCTTGATATTTACAGTTGATGAAGGAAATTCAGGGGGAGGAAGGCAAGCTTAATTATGTCACATCATGTGGCATAATTAAGTTGCGTCTTGATGGTTTCCAAGTTTTGTTACGTCACGCCAGGGGTGAAATATAACCGAGAAAACCAAACCGATCGGAAAATTCGGGGTTCGGTCGGTCTAGGTTTGGTCCCGATCGGTATAGGGTTGGTACCGGTCAGTTTCGGTTTTTGAAGAGTAAATTTTTAATTTTCGATTTGGGATCGAGTACCTGATAGTACTACCTAATCGAACTGAAATATACATATAGGACCTATTGACGATGGGGGTTTCGATATTATAATAGTCTTAATTAGGGGTTTTGATATTTTAGTAATCTTGGATGGGGTTTTGAAATTTTAGAAGTCTTGAAGCTTAACCCGAAAAAACCGAAAAAAACTGACCAAACTGAACCACCCCAAACCGATTTCGGTCCGCCAAATGTTTGGACGGAAATCGGTTTCAATCATTTCTAGACTAAACCGATCGGTTCGGTCCGTCATGTTCAAAATCCCCGACAGAACCGGACCGATCTCACCCCTAGACCACGTGCTTGGGTGATTGTCCAACTAATCAAATCAGCTGCTAGTTTCCAAATTTTGCATGCCATGACCGACAAACAGAAGTTAATCCGGGTCTACTGCCATGTGTGTATGTAATTTTGAGATTTTTCAGTCACTGATTTACTTTTCTCTGTTTTAGATAGAAACTGTAGATGCCGTATGACTTTATTGAATGCAAAATTGCGTTTCGGATATAAAAAAGGAAAAGAAAAGAAAAGAAAAACGAATTACTGCTTACGGGGTTATATCTTTCGATGTTCTTTTCCTGTGAATGTTCCTTTGCTGCAATCACTGGTTTTCAAAAGCATTGTTGTCTGGTGTGCTCACCTTGGCAAAGTGCAGCTGATGTAACCACCCCTGCCTCTTTTCTAATGCTGTAGATCCATTTTTGTTGATATTTGGTGAATGTCAAGGGCTTAAGTCCGAGCCAGCATGGGTTTCGATAACGCGCGCATAGTTAACATTCAGTCTCTTCATGGCCCATGGGGAGTACTTTTGCCCTGTCTGTCGTATACTCGTCTACCCGAACGAAGCGCTTCAGTCGCAGTGCACCCATCTGTTTTGCAAACCTTGTTTGGCACATGTTGCGGGCACTTCCCGGGCCTGCCCCTATTGTGGATGCTTGGTCACGGAAGCACATTCGAAGGTTGACTTTTCCCATCATTGTCTTATCTTTGTATTCTGCTGTTATTTACCGGCGTTCTCGATCTTTCTCTCCCTCTCTCTCCTTCCTTCCAGCCTCTCATAGAATCAAACAAATCGCTGGCGGAAACAATAGGCAAAACAGCAGTTCAATGCCTCTATCACATGTCGGGATGCAAATGGCAGGGTCCTTTATCTGAGTGCAGTTCCCATTGTTCCGGGTGTGGCTTTGGAAATTCCCCGGTCGTACGCAACAGGTGTGATATCCAAATCGAGCATCGTCATGTCCGGGGAGTATGCCCAGAACTGTCCCGTGAGTGCCCTGTCATTTCGTCTTTGCACAATGTGTTCAGTGTAATTTACTTTATTAATCAGTTCTCATTTGATTCTTTTAACCACAGGGTGTGCGTTCTCAAACATAACAGGCAGAGGCTGTTTGGGATGCTGCTGCAGCCCCAGCCGCATCATCGTCTAATCCTCAACAAATGCGGACGGCTAATCAGCCCGGGGCACCAAATTCTCAGGCCCAGACTTCGCAAACCGCGGCTGCCATGAAATTTTTGAAAATTTAGATTTAAGAGCTGGGGTGTGTTTATATTTTATCCAGTGGGTTAATGTGTTTCTTATCAAGTACTGCATTGCCTTCGTTAAGTGTCACTTGAATTTCTAAGTGGGGCGAAAAAAAAGGGTTCTACAGACCTTTTGTTATTTAGTTCGATTCGATTCTACCTATTTGTTTCATAGTAGTAAATAGCTCCTGAAGTCCTTTGATACTCTCAGATCCTTATTTATTCGAACCTATACCTTTCATTCTTTTAGATTGAACGGACCTTATCGTTACGCTAATACTCAAAAAAATTTGAAGAATGTAGGTGTAGGAATGGAGCTAGGATTTGTGTAGAGGTATAAAACCTAGAATTCCACATATTGGTCGTTAAATTTTTACGTTTTCCTTACATGTAGTTCGGAATTCAAGCATGATTTCTAAGGAATGATGTTCTTCAGGAAAAACTTTATGATAAAAAATTTTCATTCATAAAGGAAAAGAAGGGGGTACAAAAAAAAGAAGGAAGTTTCTAGACATTTGAAAAGTTCAAAGGGACAAATGAAAAACATTGGAATGTGGGGGTGGGGGGGGGGGGGGGGGGTGTTGGGTGGGTTGGGGCTGTTAGGAATTTGAAGGGATTGGAGCAGAGGGTTAGATGGATTTATTAAATTGTTTATATTTTCTCTCCAAAAATGAGAAAATATTTGGTTCAAAGTTCCAAATATCAACACAAAAACTCTTTAAACATACAAATATTATGAATTCAAAGTTGATGTTATGAATTTACATGCAATGTTGGTAAAATTTTATGCAAAAGGCATGAACTTGATTTCAAGGTGATTAAGGAGGTGCATACCATGTTGGACTCAAGAATGGGCTCTTACTAATTAAAAAAAAGACGAGGTGCATAACACGTCCAAATGTCATTCGAAAGCTACTCAGCGCCCCTATCTCTAGAGGGCGAGGGTGGCGGCTTTGATATGGTGGAAGCCCCTCCATGATACCCAATAAACTCGGGCTTGGGGGGCCTTTGCCTTCATTTCAACCACCACTACGGGCTACACTATTTACATGCATTAGTAGAATAACAAAAATGACTACGTCATACACTATGAGCATAAACTTTCCAAACCACATCGAGCCAAAGAATGAGGGATTACTACCATATGAGTGTCAATTTACAAAATGGAATCAGAAATCCAGGAAAACAATGGACAACGTTTCTGCAAACTCAGCCCTGTGACTTTATACATCAACTGACCTATAACAGCTCTATGAGGTTTGTATTAGTTAGCTGCAAAGCTGAGTACATAGGCCCTGTATCTGAGAATTGGTTGCATTTGCCAATGTGTATGTGCTGTTTTTGCCATTGTTTGAGCATGTTAAGGTTAGCTGGTCACCCAGTTGATCGGACTGCAAGAATAAAATCGAATTCACGCACAACAATTTCATGTGCATATAACAATATATATAGATTACAAGGGGCCAAGGGGGCCTTCGCACGGATCAAAAAAAGGGGGCCTTTGCACACACACACAACAACAGAACCCATTAGTCCCTAATCATTGGGGGTATGGGCGGGGAGGATTGGAGACAAACCTAACCTTTGGCAATATGCACAAAGTGGCTGCTCTCAAAATACCACTGAAACAGTGGTCCCCCCTATTCCTGTTTTGCTGCGGAACCATGCCCCCAAATCAAAGCTGAATGCCATCAGAGAGAGCAGGCCTAGAGACCGAATTCAATTTATGAGGTAAGAAAATTAACGGGAAAACATAACTAAAGATTAGGTTTCCAATTGTTCCATTCTGAACGAACACAACTTGTCAAAACAGTACAAGTAAATCAGACTCCAGATAAGTGGAAGTGCCCAAGACAATACTTTCAGCCAGTTAATAGGCGTATATACCCTGTTTCTAATAAGAAAGGAAGGTAATAGTATTACGGTATTACCCCTGTCCACTTTCTTTATCTTCCCATTTTTGTCAACTTCTCTCTTTTCTTGAATAGTTAACATGTCATTGCTTGGATAGTTTGATTCAGACATATAGAGTCCGCTTAACGGTCACAAGGCTCAAAAAACATGGTTTATCTTCTAAGATATCGATTAGGATTCACCGTATTGAAATGAACAGATAGGAAAATTGGAGGGAGACAAAGAAAGGGCAAGTGTTGCCACTACTTACCAGACAGGACAAAGGCTGTGTGTTGCAGCTCCACCTCGAAGTAGGAATGCAACTCAAATAATGGCACCATGAACAGTGATCATTCGCATCAACCCCGCGGAAAAGCATAACCAGGCCGACTGTAAACCTGAAATTTAAATGACTCTGATAATTAGGCATATGTTTCAATTTAAAGGAGAGAGACCGTCTTAGACATTTAGTTATGCTTGATTTGTCGAACAACTAATGAGGCCATGTTAGGGATTACACATCTTGGATCATATAATCCCAGCGGAATGGTTGTCCAATTGATATGTTATTTCTACGCTAATTATTCCATTCCTGCAATGTGTTCCACAGCGTTCGTTGACTTGGAACGATAAATATGGGCATGTGTCCAACAGGTGTTGAGAACTGATGAGTTTTGGGTCATGTCAACAACACCACGATACATGGCACCTTCTTAGAAAAATGTGCTTCTAAGTAAAAACAAGACGGATTCAGCAATAGCCTTTCCATGTGCTTCTCACTGTTATCATCTTTACTTAACCATTAACTTAATTGCCCATTAGCCGATCAAAAAAAAAACTTAATTGCCCATTAGTGTCAAAAAGAATTTCAAGACAAAAATTTGACGGGTTAGAGAGATTTCAACAGAGCTGTGTCTCACAAACTACTGGAAACACATGATGGATATGATTCATACGAACAATCAAACCAGCTACAGGAATCACTGAGTGACGCAACTGACTGTTAAGCCCAGTACTTATCGACAGTAGACAGTCATACACAATAAGGTCAGCAATTGTACAAGATTCAAGTAATACAAAACAAGATGACGGGCACAAACAGGTTTCCAGGCTTACCCAACAATCAGAAGGATCAGAGAAACAACCCACAATATGCACTGATACATCTTGAATTTAGGTGTACTAGTTGAAGCAGAGACGGATCCACGAGGAGCATATCTTTGGCTAACCCATCCAAACTGGGGACGAATCAAAAACACAAACCCAAGGAGAACTCCAGAAAGAAATCCTCCAATATGAGCAAAGTTGTCAACATGTGGGAGGATTCCCACTGCTAGATTGATTGCAATGATGACCACAAGGGTCAACAATGCAGATACCTAGACATTCAAACAGGGAAGGATAAGACAATAGGACCGAACAAGGTAATAATTAACCAAACACGCTATTCATACATAAGCCTATAGTTAACAGTAGACAGGTAAAAACCTTATTTGCGTATATAGTCCAGTTAGTGATGAGTTCAGAAAGCATGCCTCCAAGTAATCCAAAAAGTGCACCAGAAGCACCAACAGAGATATTAGACTGGATAAAAAGAGACGACAACAAACTCCCACCGAGGCCAGAGATGAGATATAGCAATCCGATCCGCACTAAAAAAGGCCAAGAAATAATGAAGTTAAAAAGAATTATTGATGTAAAGTGCACAACTTCGATCATAGTTGGAGTCAGTGACAATATTTGAAAGAACCTGTTCCACTAAGGTTCTTATTTTCTAAGTACTTATTTCCCACTTTACGAGATAAGTCATTCTCTCACAATACATCACCTTTAATTCAATAATTAAGTAGTACTTATTTCCCTTAGCGGAGGGATATTATCCTGAGCCATGATGTGAAACGGAAAGAAAATTGGAAACAACAGAAAGGGTGAATTCTGGCTCCTATAAATGACTTTTAGACTACCCCACAAAGATTGTGAAGAGATGAATGTGCATGGAAATACTAAAAGTTACATGAAGCTGATACATTGATACATACCAAAACCAAACTCTTGCTCAAGTCGAATGCCAATAACCAAAAGACTCAACATATTGGCCAGTAGATGAAAAACACCACCATGTAGCCACATACAAGTGAAAAGGCGCCACCACTGGTGTTTGTGGACCACTTTACTCACATCTAATGCTCCCATCTTCTCCAGCCTGAAGATAAAAACATTGAAAAGTAGCTCAGATATCAAAGGAATCATTCTCTTCATCTCACTTACAAGTAAGGTCACATGTAGCACCTTACTTTACTTAAATATCATGCTCTTCAGTACAACCCATTATTAGCAACCTATGTAAAACAGCTCAGCCGCATCCAAACCATTTGACAAGATGGAACAAGTAACTATATCCGCACACAAAATGTAATATGAGAAAAAACCTGTGCAACGATAACTCAAAATCACACAAACGAGGAAGAATAATGTTGACTACAACACAGATTGACAACCACGGTAGAGAAGAGAGTTGTGAGAAAACTCAAAATAGCACGTAATTTAAGCGAATTTGTGACTTGGGGTCAGCTACATGAATTATTTTCCACCATTGAGCTCTGTCAAGGGCCACTTGGTATCACAAACTCATTATACTCATACATTTGCGCACAACATCTAATGTTAATTTAGGTCTACCCCTCCCCGTAGCATTGCTACCCAAAACTATCCTATCCGCTCTTTTAACTACTGCATCTCCTGGTCTACAGTAGACATGCCCAAATCACCTTAGCCTATTTTCCCTCAACTTCTCCTCTATGGGTGCTACACCTACCATCTCACGAACCGTTTCATTTATAATCCTGTCTCGTCTAGTCTTACCACACATTCACCTCAACATTCTCATTTCCGCTACACTCATCTTGCTCACATGTTGTTTGTTAATGGGCCAATATTCTGTCAAGTAAAACATTGCTAGTCTTATGGCAGTTCCATATAATTTTTTCTTCAATTTTGTGGGTACCCTCTTGTCTCATAATACACCAGTAGCACTCCTCCACTTGAGTCACCCCACTTGAATCTTATGTGTCACATCATCGGCAATCTCTCCATCTCTACTAATAATTGAGCCTAAATACCTAAAATGGTCACTTTTTGGTATCTCCTGGTCTTGGATCATCATTTTTTCTTCATGTGAACTGCTGGTACCATTAAACTTGCACACCATATACTCAATTTTACTCCTACTTATCCGAAAATCCTTTGACTCTAATGCTTCCCTCCAAATTTCTAGTTTTATATTAACACCTCTAGCGGTTTCATCTACAAGGACAATGTCATTAGCAAACATCATACACCATGGGATATTCTCCTGAAATTGTCTAATCAATTCATCCATAACTAAGGTAAAGAGGTACGGGCTCAAGGCTGACCCTTGATGCAATCCTACAGGGATTGGAAATCCGCTCGTTTCCCCTACTGGTGATCTAATTGTAGTGACGACACTTTCATTCATGTCCCTTTCTCTCCAAAATACATCATATGATGCCTCTAGGCACCCTATCATAAGCCTTTTCTAAGTCTATGAAACCATATGGAGGTCCTTCTTCTTTATTACGTGTTTTTCTACCAATCTCCTTAATAGGTTGATAGCTTCCATGGTTGATCTTCCAGGCATGAACCAAACTGTTTCTCTGACACCGTAGTCACCATCCTCAAGCGATGCTCAATAACTCTTTCCCACAACTTCATCGTATGACTCATCAATTTAATACTTCTATAGTTGTTGCAACTTTGAATATCCCATTTATTCTTATATATAGGTACTATGATGCTCCTTCTCCATTCGTCGGACATCTTCCTAGTCATAATAATTTTGTTAAACAGTTTCGTCAACCAAGTCACCGTAGGTCACCTAGACTTTTCCACACTTCAACAGGGATACCATCTGATCCTAAGGCCTTACCCGATTTCATCATTTTCAAAACTTTAATCACTTCAAACTTTTGTATTCTCCGATAAAACTCATATTCTATTTCTCGCTAGGTAAACATACACTTCCTCCCCACTAAAGCCTTCGTCATGTTTCCCATTTAACAATTTCTCGAAATACGACTTCCATCTATCTCTGATTGTCTCGTCTTTCACCAACACCACCGAATCAATACCTTTTATACACTTAACTTGAGAAAAATCTCTAGCTTTCCTTTCTCGGAGCTCGGCAAGTTTATAAATAATCTTTTCTCCATCTTTACTATCGAGTATAGCGTAGAAATTCTTATAGGCTTTCAACTTAGCATCCCTAACGGCTTTCTTAGCTTCCTTGCAGCTTGCTTATAACCCTAAAAATTTTCCTCATTCCGGTCTTTCTGCCACTTTTTAAATTACTCCTTCTTGGCTTTTACCATGGTTTGAATTTCGTCATTCCACCACCATATCTCCTTAGAAATTGGACATTTTCCCTTCGACTCCTCAATAACTTCTTTCAATATTTCTTCTAATACCATCAGCTATGGTATTCCACATATTGTCACTATTACCTTCCACTCCCCACCGTACTTTTTGAGACATTCTTTTCTTGAATACCTCTAGTTTCTCCCCTCAGATTACTTAATTCTACCAGTGCTTTATGTTCCTCAACTAACATAGTAGAAAATGGATTCCACAAAGGAATCGACTTCCGTCTCCTAGAACTATCAACCCCCAAACCTAGACCATTGAGCGGAGGCAGAGGTATGTCTATCATGCTAAGTGTGATGAATAAGGCTTCATACCATCATGTGTCACATCTCACTATCTAAATGTGCACAAAATCCATTCTTCCAAACCCTCTATATTTGTGACCATGTCTTAGGGTTGCTCCAACCCCTACTGCAATGCTAGCTTGAACTTAAATTCAAGTAAAAGCACATCAAAACTCCCTCCACTCCTTTTCATTTACAGAACTTGCAATCCAGCTTGCAACATTATCAAAACTTATCACTCCTCTCCTCCACTCAAACCTGAAACTTACCAATCTTACTGAAATAATGAGTTCCTCAATTACAGAGTTCCAAACGAAATATAGCATTTTCAATCAAACATCTGCGCAACTAACATGGAATTATAATTATAGCATCGAAGAAGGCCTTAACATTGTAATGGCAAGGTCCCTTAACCAATTCTCCTTTCAAAACCACAGCATTGCTGCAGTTAAAGCAAAAATGTGTAATTGAAACCAAAACTTTTCCGTTTAGCACCATTCACACACACACACATCCTTATACATACTAAAAGATGAGAAGAAAATCTTGGATTCAGGTTAATCTATGATAAAATCTGGAATGTACACGTAGAATGTGCGTAGAAATTTCAGGGTGGCAGTTTTTTTCCTCTTTTATGGCAATTCCTTTAAGTAGTTAAAGGGTAGCTTGGGAAAAAATGGTGAGACTGTACCCCAAAAAAGGGGCTTCCGCTTCCCTTAAAAATAGTAATAGATTTTTTTTATTAAAAACCTCATGTATGTATCCAGACAAGCTAACGTGCACCTCGACTAATCCGGCAACCATTCCCATCGTTCACCCAATTAAGCTCTGTATGGACAGTCCCAGAGAGTTGACATTTCAAAACCTCATACCACCTAGCAAACGTAAGCATAATACTAAACAGTAATAGATGTACGGATGTATGTATATCAGAAGAGCAGGCTTACGTGGATGAAGAAGGCCCGAGGAGAGGATTCTCTTTAAACGGCTGAAACGAGAACCTCCCCAAAAACCCAGCGACGCACGAAACGGAGTTTTTAGGGCAGTCGTTGACGTACATGGTTATAACCAACATCACGACGCAAGCCACGACGAAGGTGGGGATCAACCACGGGAAGCACTTCTTGAAGTGCTTCACTTCTCTACTACACATAGCAGACGGACTCCGAGCCGTCGCGGCGGCGGCGGCGGGTGGAGCCGGGGCAGAAGACGACGGCGGCGGGGTTTCGACGTCTACTGGGTGGATCATGGATGTCTGATGGCCGGAGGGAACCCTGATGTGGATGTCTGACGGGCGTTCTGGATCCGCCATCGGTGATTATAAATGTAGACTCTGTGTGTGTGTGTGTGTGTGTGTGTGAGAGAGAGAGAGAGAGAGAGAGAGAGAGAGAGAGGGAGAGGTGGGTAGATGAAAAGGAGAGGGGGTGGGGCTAAGGTCAAAGGAACAACTGATAACCGGTGAGCAACCACACCCAACACAGTGACAGTGTGACGGCCCTCAAGTTGCCGGTGAATGGAAGCAAGACCATCTTTTGTCCCCTTTTTTTTTTTTTTTGTTTTTTGTTTGGTTGGGCGGAGAAACTGGATATATATAAATGTGTCTTGGTTAGCTTGAATCTTACTTTTTCATTATTTATTTGCCTCGAGTTAGGGCCGCAAATGAGTCTAACAGAGTCGAGTCTTAAAAATGCTCAGTCTTGTTTGTTAAGTTGTTAGGGAACATGCGTTCGAGCTCGAACCCAATAAAAATTGACGAGCCGACTTGGTCTAAACTTGAGCTTGTTTATGAACCTTAACAAGAAAAAAAAAAATTCATATTAAATGTACTGGCATAGGGGTCTAGAGCCGCAAGTAAAATTTTATTATGCATATAAATGTTGTCATGCATATAAAAATTATTTCAAAATAAAAATATATATAACGCAGAGAAATTTGTTACCTCACTGTGAGGTTATTGAGCTCTTTTGAACGTTACAAAATTCGTTATCTCACCGTGAGGTAATTGAGATCTTTTGAACACTGCAAAATGGGGTATATTTTCGATACTCAAAATTTTGTTCCAATAGAATGACTATAAATTTGGCCCGCATATGCAATTAGACTCTAAACAACTAAAGTAATGTGGGCAACCACCAAGAAATTGGTTAAGTGGACGTGAGAAATTAATAAGTGTTTGTCTTTTATGAAGTCGCACGTTCGAATATCATGGAGGCCAAACATTCCAAACGATCACTGAAGGATCCACCCTATCGTTAACTTCGGGATCCCAAAATTAATCGAGGTGCACGCAAGTTATCCCGAATACACAGTTTTATAAAAGTCGTAAAGTAATGTGGGCAATGGACACAATTTGCTCCCGAAAGAAGGGAAAAAAATCTGCGGAGCCAATTCCAATTAAATTACTAGCATTTTTGTAATTGGTTACCCTATCGCTATCAAAGTGTGGTAGGACTTCAACTTTGTTGAAGAAACATTGGGGATGGTTGCAACTAATCAACGGCTTGCAGTTGACATTCCAGATGTTGGTTGTTTCTAGTTAAATCTGGTAACCGTTCTTCAAATGTATGAAACGTAGAGGGTTACTATTACAAAATTGTTTTTGTGATATGTATGGGTTGAGATTCGGGTGCGTCTGGCCTATCTCGGGTGCAGATTTTTAGGAAAATAAAGGAGAAAATACTACGAACACGTTCGAATTTACATCTAAATATAGATCCTCTCTCGCAAGCGAAGTTTGTGGGTGTTTCCGTCATTAACAAAACTCGAGTGAGTGCTGTTAGTAGATATGAGTGTCTTGGCACCCTGAGCCATAGGTCTGCCGCTGCTTCCTGTGCTCTCTTTGTGATTCTGTTTTTTTCCTTTGGTAGTTCATTTTTTTCTTTTCTTTTCTTTTTTTTTTTTTTTTTTTTGGGAATTACCAGTCAGTGGCAAGGTTCACCACTTCCTAATTTGTATTGAAGCGAGCCTACCCATTAAGTACAAGAATGTGCAATATTGGACAACTCTTTGATTCTCTCTCTGGCCATCGCAACTGTGACTTAATTTGGCGGTTGCAACCACTTCGAACACCAACTCGAGGTTGTCCCCCCTCCCTCTTCCTCCCTCTCCAGTTTCTCTCACTGTTTTGTTAATTAGGATGTCAATTTGCCCGACTCTGTTTTTGTTTTTGTTTTTGTTTTTGTTTTTTTTGTATTTTCCCCTGTTTGGCAGGCTATAGATTTTATGTTTTAGGAAATTACCAATCAGTGGGAGTTTGTGGCAACATTCACCACTTCGATGGTGTGAAGCTCTGAAATTCCCTAAATATGACATTCCCAACAAATAATGACTAATACATTAGCCACGACGGCAAGACCATTTCGCTCCTCTTTTTTTGCAAGGATGGGTATCTTTAACAAAAATAGAAAACTAAGTACTACTAGAAGTTATGAGAGCAAGTTCATCATCTAATACAAAGGTCAGGTGCAAAAATGTTCACCAAGGCGGGCTCACGGAATGACCGCTTTGTGAAGATTGGTGTGCAAGTATAACAAATTTAAAACTAGAAAGAAATTCATACATAAATTTTATAAAATTAGAACCAATAATGCTCCTAATAGCATTCCTCAATTAGAACTCCAGGAAACAATTCACTCCGTTAGCAATCAGACTTGAAACCTGTTGGAAAGAGTTCATAGTAGTCTGCTTCGTGATCCATCTTATTCACCTTCTTTTTTTTTTTTTAATTCATTTTGCTTACTTATTTATTACTCAATCCCTGAACAAATTAAATCAATTAACAAACATTGAGAGAAACAAAATTAAATTATTTTATATTTTGTTTATTTATTCAAAAGAATCAATAAAATATGATGAATTACAAACTTGACCACCGTCAACACCAAAATTAGTGTGGGGAGCCACACACCTTGTTGTGAAACCCAAACCAATGTGTGATAAAGAAAGATGTTGGAGCACCGGTGTATCATGAGCAATTCGGAATGTTTTTTATTCTTTAGATTATTTTTTCTTTATACAAATTTTATTTCGCGTTTGTTAGATTTGAGTTTATGAGTCGAGAAGAAGAATTTAGAAAGTAACGAAATTATAACCAAAATCTCAAAAGAAATTCACTGATCACAAAAATATTACTAAGAAATAGATATATTTTTTAATTATTTTTTACTATATTAAAAAAGTAGATTGATTTATAATTTTTGACTTTTATGATTTCTCCAGCCCAAAACTAACCGGGAAGAGGAAACTTGCATCGAGGAAATAAAATATGGGAAGTGATTTTCACACTCTCCTTTCTTACAACCACACCTTTTTTTTTCTTTTTCTTTTTCTTTTTGGTCTTTCTAGCTATGTTAAAATACAATATTCATACACAAAAAAGTGAGATCATGGCAATGTAGTAACTTCACATGAATAGAGGCAAAAATGTAGAGTGTGGATATAAAAGAATAGAATGCAAAAATCACTCCCCTAAAATATAACAAATACAATATACATACGCCAAAAAGTGAGATCACGGCAATGTTGTAACTTCACATGAATAAAGACAAAAATGGAGACTGCATATGTAAAAGAATAGAATGCGAAAATCACTCCCCTTAAATATAACAATAATGCCACATACACATTAACGAATCATACTCCAACCACCCCCTATCACACACATGTCGAGCCCCGCATTTAATTGTGGGATGAGAACCACATATGTGAGAGTGTGTGTGGTTGGTTTGTCACGCCCTCGATTTTCAACATAAATTATTAAACCATTTCATTAAAAGATCCTCGCATAAGATAAATATTACCCAAAATAATTTCCCACGTGCTTGATATTACAAATCAAGTCCCCACCCTATTTTAAAACAATTACAACATTGGCACCACGGCCCAAATCAGTTTAGATACGAGTACAACGTGTTTAGAATATTACAAACTTTATAGTCAAAAGAAATTTCTAGAATGAATAGTTACAAACTCATTTACACCAAAAAAAAAATCAATTACAAAAGATGGTTATGTAACTAAATGAGATTAGTTTCAAAAAGAGTCTTTCACTCCCAAGCACTCAACGTATGCAAATCACTATCCAGCATTTGAATTTGAAAATAAAGATTTGGTTGAGCTACACTAGCCCAATAGAAAAATCTTTACCAATTCTATGTATAATATGAAGCCAAGTGCATAATGAGATGACAAGGAGATGAAGTTCAACCAAGAGATAACAATGAACTCATAGGTATTTTGACATTCGTTATGATCATTTAAGGACATGTCATTATCACAAATAGCCACACTATTCACAGGACTCATGCACTCTACCAACTCAACACGACTCGCTATCCCAAACTCCCACCATCGGTATTTCCACCCATTGCATTACCGTATACTACTACGAGGATTACTGTGTTACCACCCCTTGAGTCACGGGTGATCCCAAACGACTCGAGTCACTGCATTACCACCTCTTACGTTACGAGACTTCCTAAACCAACTTCTGACTCAACAACTACCTTCTCACACAACATACAAGTTAGGACTCCCACAATGTTCACATTCATAGATAAGATGTCAAACAATATACCACATTATCACAAAAGTGCTATAAACATTCACAAGTACTAGCAATCAATAGAAATCATTTAAACGAAGCTTTGACTAAATAATTCCTTAGTCGTTCCTCACTAATGGAAGGCCAATGGGTCACGAATATCATCCACAAATCATAGGAAATCGAAACGATAGAACGAGGATCCTAGGGGTAGCCAACGGATGTTGGGAGGCCGACACCCCCTCACTATAATAGTCATAACTTTTTTTATACTTAGCGTATTACAGTGATTTTGGTGGCAATGGAAAGCTAACTTCAAGACCTTCGAATCGATACCAAGTTTGCATGAATCGGACTTTGAACGAGAAAGTTATGGCCATTTGAAGTTGCGCTGAAACTGGAAAGACGAGCAGAAAGTCCAGAGAGGGGAAAGATCGATCCCCCCAACACCAGGGATCGATCCCTGGGCTTGCTGGACTAGAAATGAAGAGGGGGATCGATCCCCCAAGTTTAGGGATCGATCCTTAGGCGATTTTGGGCGATTTTTCTACAAATTTCGACAGACTTTCAAAGCAACAAAGGAAGATGATCAAAACTCGATTTTTCACACCAAATCAACATATAAACACATAAAAGAAGTAAAGAAATCTCTACCTCGAGACGATAATCAAGACCTAAGCGATTTGAGCAAGCCCTAGCCTCTTTGAACCTCAAAGCTTTGCCCCAAGCTGACCCAAGGATCCTCGAGCTCAAGAACACGATCGGAAGGCCGGAGGGAGGTTAATCTTTAAGGGTTTTGAGAGATTGAGTGGAGTTTTGAGTGAGAGGAGGAGAGAGAGAGAGATATCGGATGAGAGAGGGAGAGAAACGAGGAGATAAAAATGTTCTCCTACAACACACCCCCCTTTTTATACCCCTACATCTTTTTATTACACATACACTCTCTTAAGTCTCAACTTTTTCACTTTAGGCCCCAATCTAATTAATCACTAATTATGCCATACTTTTCCAATTAGACATTCATTAATCATTTTCAATAATTAAAGAAAATACGGATCTCTACATGGTTAATGTGTTCTTAGACATAGACCCCGTTTTCCTACGATTCTTATTTTTTAAATACTTATTTTCTGTTTTACGAAATAGATCACTTTGAATTCAAGAAATAGGTACATATATATAATTCAAAAAGATTATGGGGGGAGGCAACTGGTCCTTCTTTGTTTTCTCCTTTGTCCTCTTTGACACTCTACAAACGAAGCCAGTTTATATTTAGTATATTAAAAAATATATTGTTCAAAAATTAAGTGCTCAAATTTTCATTCCGTTTGAATCAATGCAAAGATCATATTTTTTTGATTATTTTATTCTAAAAGGTCAGAATTTGTTTTTGTTTCAAGGACTCTCATAATCGAGTTTCTGCTTTATAGGGTCCTAATTAAAGAGCAGATACTTAATCATGAGAGCCTTAGAGACAAAAATTAATTATGACCCATTAGAATTATATGATCAGAAAAATAAGATCTTTACATTAATTCAAACGGATTGAAAATTAGAGCACTTAATTTTTTAGACTATTTATATATTAAAAAATATGGTTATAAAATCAAGTACTCCTGTTTTTTATCCGTTTGAACCTATGGGAAGATCTTATTTTTTTGATCATTTTATTCTAAAGAGTCATAATTAATTTTTGTCTCCACAGCTTATATAATCAAGTTTCTATCTATAGTGTCCTAAATAAAGAGCAGATATTATGAGAGCCTAGAAAAAAAATTAATTATAACCTTTTAAAATAATATAATAAAAAAATAAAATTTTTGCACCGATTCAAATAAATTTAAAATTGAAGCACTTATATTTTTAATGTATATATATATAAACTGGTGTCTTTTATATATATATATAGTGTCAAAAAAGAACAAAGGA
This sequence comes from Rhododendron molle, assembly GCA_025413875.1. Classification (NCBI taxonomy): domain Eukaryota; kingdom Viridiplantae; phylum Streptophyta; class Magnoliopsida; order Ericales; family Ericaceae; genus Rhododendron; species Rhododendron molle. The sequence continues at coordinate 51,068,030 of CM046391.1, forward strand.
GAAAACAAAAGGGAGTTTATAAATGCAACTGCGAATTTACTGCATGTAGCCTTTTGCTAACTTAAACCACAAATCTTATAAAAATTTGCTATCATACAACCTCAAAATAGCTGTGAACTTCCAAAATTACCCTTCCTTACTTACTTTGGCCAAAGTTTTGAAACGTCCGCGTTTTCTTCTGAAACCCAGTTCTAAAAACCCTCCCACCCAGTGAAAACCCTCCAATCCCCTTCAGCTCTAGTTCTGAAACCCACCCAAAACACCACCACCACTCCCTTCCCCCTTCTCCCCGTTCTTCTCCCTCACTACCCCGTTGTCTCCATTGTCGAACCACCACCGCCACACAACCGCAAGCACCACAGTGGCATCACTACCATCACCATCATCGTCCGACCCAACTCCTCAAAAAGGTAATTTTTGAATCCCTAACTGATACAATCAGATATTAGAACTTGATTTTAGGTTTTCTGTTCAATTATTAGAGTCTAAAAATCTAGTGCCATATTCAGACATAAGAATTTGAAATTTTCAATTTATTTCAGATGTTTGAAATTGATTTCTGTGACAGATTTCGAACATAAGAATCTGATTTTTCACACTTATTTCAGATGTTTGAATCTGAAATAAATCCCCTTTTGTTTCGGAAATCAACAGTAAATAACTTTGCACACCATATGTTCGTTGAAATTCCTAAGAGAAAAATAGTTGCCCTTTAAGTCACCTAAAGTTACTCCTTCTAAGAATTTTTGTTGCTCTTTATGTAAGAATGTAAGCCCTATACTGTTAAGGGCAGTTAATTCAATTTTAACTCACTGATTGGCTACCCCTTTACAAGGGTGAGTTGGTCTACGTGAAATGTGGTTCTTCTTTATTAAAGTCATGTAAAATGTTTCTTCCTGTAAATAAAATAGTTGCCCTATAAGTCACCAAATGTTACTCCCTTTATGAAATTTTGTTGCTCCCTATGTAAGAAAGTATGCCCTAAACTGTTAAGGGCAGTCCCCCATGTTTTTACTTACTGAATGACTGTCTCTTTACCCTTGTGTGTTAGTGTGTATGAAATGTGGTTCTCTTTCAAGTCATGTAACTTGTTTTTTTTCTGAAAATGTAAATGTTGCTCTTTAAGTCACCCATTCTTACTCCTTGTATGAAATTTTGTTGCTCCCTATGTAAGAAAATATGCCCTTGACTGTTAAGGGCAGTCCCCCATGTTTTTACTTACTGAATGGTTGTTCATTTACCCTTGTGTGTTGGTGTGTATGAAATGTGATTCTCCTTCAAGTCATGTAACTTGTTTTTTTCTGAAAATGTAAAAGTTGCTCTTTAAGTCACCCAATGTTACTCCTTCTATGAAATTTTGTTGCTCCCTATGTAAGAAAGTATGCCCTTGACTGTTAAGGGCAGTCCCCCATATTTTTACTTACTGAATGGCTGTCCCTTTACCCTTGTGTGTTGGAGTGTATGAAATGTGGTTCTCCTTCAAGTCATGTAACTTGTTTTTTTTCTGAAAATGTAAATGTTGCTCTTTAAGTCACTCATTCTTACTCCTTGTATGAAATTTTGTTGCTCTCTATGTAAGAAAGTATGCCCTTGACTGTTAAGGGTAGTCCCCCATGTGCTAAAGGTTGATTGCTCTTAATTGGTGAATATAGGTCAAAATGAAAAGGATTCGTCCTACTATTTCAGCAAGGAAGAGGAAGGCTGACCAAACTTCAATTTCAGAAGTTGGAGAAGTTGGAGGGAGAGGACGACGACTAAAGCAGAAGAAGGTTGTCAGAGAGGCCGAGGATGAGGAGAACAGGCATGAGGCAGAGCAACAAGTGGAGGAGGATGCTATAGAGGCAGAGGAGGAGGCTAGGTCCGATGCACAGGCGGAGGAGGAGGCCAGCCCCGATGCACAGACGGAGGAGGAGGCCAGGACCGATGCACACACTGAGGCGGTAGAGCCAGAGGCCGATGCACACACTGAGGCTTCGGTTGTACGCAGAGGGCGAGGGAGAGGGCGACAACAGAGGCAAAGGCATGATGAGGTTCCGGTTGGTCCTGAAGATCTGAGCTTGTTAAAGGATTTCAGGAATCATGTTGCAGCTGATATTTGGAATGGTAGGGAGCGACAACTGTTGAAAATATGTAACCACTCGCGTTATCTGAAAATTTGGGAGCTACCAACAACCAATCGTAGGTTCATGGATAGGGTTATAGCTTCAGGGTTGCTTCCACTCGCTCAAATTACTTACAAGTATTGCAACAAGGTGTTAGTGTCTGCGTTTGTGGAGAGGTGGCACCCAGAGACAAATAGCTTCCACTTTGGGTTTGGGGAGATGACCATTACACTTGAAGACGTGTTGTATCTTGTTGGGCTGCCAGTCGAGGGGTTAGCTGTGCATGCAGAGGTTCATAGTAAGGAGGATTGTGTTGCTCTTGTGCATAGATGTCTTGGTGTGACAGTGGCTCAAGCGAGTGACGCTGTTTCTTGTGGTGGTGTTGAATTGCACTGGTTGAAAAATACTTTCATGAAGGTGAGAGATGATGCCACAGATGAGAGGGTGGATTATTGTGCACGGGCTTTCTTGTTGTACCTTCTCGGGACCACACTATTTGTGGACAAGACTGAAATTAGGGTGAATGTTTCCTACCTCGCTCTTTTGTCTGACTTGGGACAGGTTAGGAGGTATGGTTGGGGTGTAGGAGCATTGGGGTTCTTGTATAGGCAGCTTGGACAAGCAAGCAGGAGTCACGTTAAGCAAATGAGTGGCTATATGACCTTGTTGGAGGTAGTTAGTTATTTTAAAAAATATTGCTACATGAACTACGATTTAGATATCTTTCGCACATTAATTGCATGTACTTATTCATCAAAGACGTGAAAAAATTTGATATCTCTCGCACATTATACACGGACAATGTACACATGGACTGGATTACTAAATATATGAATTATGTGTATTAAAATGCAGGTATGGATTCAAGAGCATTTTCCTATGTTCCAACATGCTATGAATGCAAACTACAACGAGGAGCTACCACGGGCAGCACGCTGGCAAAGTCGTCGGGAGGCTAAGTCGGCCACCACAGTCCGCTACCGTGAGATGTTGGACGATGTCCAA